>WNWU01000024.1:5635340-5655869 GCA_012654045.1 Ptyas mucosa
GAAAGAAAGAAAGAAAGAAAGAAAGAAAGAAAGAAAGAAAGAAAGAAAGAAAGAGAAGCAGGCTGCAGAATGGCCTTCTGCAAATTGATGCCTTCAAGATATATTTATAGGACTGTAGCTCCTCAAATTGACAAAATATTTGAATCTGGGGAATTCAGTCCTCATTTAATCGAAGGGAGCAAGTTGGGGATTGGGTTCAGTAACAGAGTTGGAAGGGACCTTGGAGGTCACCTAGTCCAACCCCCTGCTCACGCAGGAAAACTGTCTTAGGGATTTGAGCCCCAAACTGCTGACCTTTCTGATCGACAAGCTCAGTGTCTTAGCCACTGAGCCACCTAGGGTGTCTAATCTTGGCCATTTTTTAAAGTTTGTGGATTTCAATTTCTAGAATTTCTAGAATTTCCCAATCGGCCATGCTTCTTCCCCAGCATATCTGATTGAAAAAAGCTGATTGGCAGGTGGATCAGCCTCCCGGAAAACCCCCAGTCAGCTGTTCCAGAGGTGAATTTTAGCAACAGGTTCCTTGGTTGTGAGCTCGGTGCCTTGCTTTTTTCCCCCTTTTTTCCTGCCTCTGAAACTTCTGAAACTCCATTTCAGAAAAAACTTTTTTTCCTGCCTCTGAAAGCCTCCGAAACAGAGCTTCAGAAAAAAAGCCTCTGAAGCTCTGTTTGGGGGCTTTTTTTCTGAAGTTTCGTTTCTGATGCTTTTTTTCAGCCTCTGAAACCTCAGTTTGAGAAGCTGGGCGGGGCTACATTCGGAGTATAAGATGCACCCAGATTTTCATTCCTCTTTTTTGGGGGAAAAAGGTCTCTCTTATACTCCAAAAAATACGGTACAATGATCTTTGTTGGTAGAATTTCTGTAATCAAGATGCATGTTTCATCTAAGATACTGTTTTTATTCTGGATATTACCAGTCTTGATAACTGATGTTCTATTTAAGTAATGGCAAAAGATATTTCTAGGTTTGTATGGAAATCATTACTTTTCCCCTCTTTCTTTTACTCTCTGCCTCCCTTTTTTCTATGTCTTTCTTAATCTTTGTTTCTATTTGTCTCATAACAAACTTTAAACAAAATATAAAACTTGGGGAAAAAAGCACTTGTACATTCAATTCAATGACCCAACATGGTGGTCAAAAACTTCTAAGCATAGGCATTGGGTAGGAACTACGGTAGAGTCATATGCACATGGGACCATGAAACTAAAGATGTCATGAAGACATCTTCATGATCAGAAGGATTAGAGAAGAGGGAATTAACTAATTCTCCAAAGCACCAGAGGTCAGGACAAGAAATAACACATAGAAGCTTGTTAAAGAGAGGAGATCCAATCTAGAACTAAGGAGAAATTTCCTGACAGTGAGAATGATAAATCTATGGAATGGCTTCAGTGGTGGGTTTCAATTTTTTTTTACTACCGGTCCTATGGGTGTGGCTTGGTGGGTGTGGCATGGCTTGGTGGGCGTGGCTTGGGTGTGGCAGGGGGAAGATATTGCAAAATCCCCATTTCCTCCCAATCAGCTGGAACTCGGGAGGCAGAGGGGCGGGGCCAGTCAGATGTGGTATTTACCGATTCTCTGAACTACTCAAAATTTCCACTACCTGTCACACCCCCTGGCCACACCCACCATGGCAACGCCCACCCAGCCAGTCATTAGGGCAGAGAACCGGTTGTTAAATTATTTGAATCCCACCACTGCTGATGGTATAAGGTCTCCTGCCTTGAGTAGGGGGTTGGACTAGAAGACCTCTGAGGCAGGGGTGAAATCCAGCAGGTTCTGACAGGTTCTGGAGAACCGGTAGTGGAAATTTTGAACAGTTTGGAGAACCGGTAGTAGAAATTTTGAGTAGTTTAGAGAACTGGCAAATACCACCTCTGGCTGGCCCCAGAGTAGGGTGGGAATGGGGATTTTGCAATATCCTCCCCCCAGGAGTGGGGAGGGAATGGAGATTTTGCAGTATCTTTCCCCTGCCATGCTCACCAAGCCACGGCCACAGAACCGGTAGCAAAAAAATTTGGATTTCACCACTGCTCTGAGGTCCCTTCCAACTCTAGGTTCTATTATTGTTATATAAAGCCCTTTCCATACTTTTGACATCCATTTCTATAACATGGGTGTTAGAATCCCTTCCATCGTTTCTAACGACTCCTTAACTTTGGTTTACCCAAACTCACATCTTTACATACAGTACGAGGTTCCCCTTGCTCATAAGAGTAGATTGTCAGTGAAGGTTCCTCAGTGCTTGCATGAGCCACCTTTCCGTGGGGGCAGAAGGCTCCAAGTGGCTCAGAGGCCGGCTGCTGTGTGTCTATGACGCGAGAAACATGTGCATAGAAACACCAGTGCAAAATTCCTCTCTGTAAAACCCCTGATGCAAGGTATAATTAGAGACTGACAAAAGATAATGGACTACAGTATATTCCTCAGGAGTGAATCATTTCTCCCGAAATAAACCTGCTGCCGGAGGTTTATAATGGATGGTGAAAGGCTCAATTAAGGCAGAACATCAGGTTCAAAGAAAAACACTGTTGGATGAGATGGAAGCCGTGGGTGCTACAACAGTGGAGGTTTTCAAGAAGAGACTGGGCAGCCCATTTGTCCAAAATGATATAGGGCTGTGATACCTATGGTATGCGTAGCCATATCGGTGGGCACGCAAGCTCAGCTCCAGCGCGTATGCGCAGGCTGGCCACCTGATTTTTGGGCCTCCTGGGCCCACCGGAAGTAGGGAAACAGGCTGTTTCCTGCCTCTGGAGTGCCTCGGGGGGTGGGGGGGTGGGAAAGGCCCGTTTTTCGCTCTCCCCAGCCTCCAGAGCCTTTCTAGGAGCCTTGGGAGGAGGAAAATGGCCTCCCTCCCCGGAGGCCCTCTGGAGGCCGGAAATGGCCTGTTTGCCAACTTCTGGTGTCAGCAAACAGGCCGTTTCCACCCTCCGGAGGGCCTCTGGGAGGGGTGGAGAAGGCTGTTTTTGCCCTCCCCAAGCTCCTAGAAAGGCTCTGGAGCTTGGGGAGAGAAAAAAATGGGCCTACTGGGCCCACCGTGCAGTCGGGTGCCAGTAGCATGGGGAAGGGGGGTTGTGCGCACATGCATGGGGTTGGGGCATATAGAATTATGGGTGTGGGCACGCGTGTGCGTGACCCACCCTTCCCCCGCTCCTGGCACGCGATGGCAAAAAGGTTAGCCATCACTGATACAGGGTCTCCTATTTGAGCAGGAGGTTGGATCAGAAGATCTCCAAGGTCCCTTCCAACCTTATTATTATTGTTTTATGCTCCTTCTTAGTGTGGAGAACCAATGGTGCTGACTCGAGAGAGATGAGTGTGGGGAACTCAAGCTAAAAGGGAACCTGGCTTTTCCCCCCGCCCCACTTTGCATCCTTGTTAAGCTTCATCGGCCAATGGCCGTGCCTGAATGCAGGATTTTGGCAGCTGAAGTCCACAAAGTTGTGTGTGTCCAGGCTGAACTGCATCAAAAGCAACAGGAGGCTAATGTCTTGGGATTCTATACCATGCAAGGTAAATACATAAAGAGGAGAAGGCTAAAGAACTCGGGGCAGACCCAGGAGATGGAGAGACAACATCAAAGACACACTGCAACAGCTTGAAATAACAGTGGTGTAGGCCACCAGAGACCACCAGGAGGAGGAGGAGGAAGAAGGAAGAAGGAAGAAGGAAAAAGGAAGAAGGAAGAAGGAAGAAGAGGAGGAGGATAGAGGAAGAGGATGATGAAGAAGAAGAAGAGGAAGAAGAAGAAGAAGAAGAAAGGGAAGAAGAAGAGGAAGAGGATAAAGAAGAGGAAGAGGATGAAGAAGGGGAAGAGGAAGAGAAAGAGAAAGAAGAAGAAGAGGAAGAGGAAGAAGAAGAAAAAGAGGAGGAGGAGGAGGAGGAGGAGGAAGAAGAAGAAAAGAAGGAGGAGGAAGAAGAGCAGCAGTAATAGTTCTGAGTGACATGTGCCCCTGAAACCCTTGTTGAGTGCCTGCCATTTTGGACCGAAAACCCTTCGGAACAAAAATCAAGTCAAAGTTACCAACATACCTGTTAACTCCACCCAATTCCTTGAAATCTCAGCTGACAATTTATGTATCTTCACCCGTTCTATCAATTCTGAAGGCCATTTAAGATTAGTTGTGGTCCTTTGCCATCTCACTCCTGGCCTTTCTTAGATTATGTAACCAGGGAAGTGATAAGGTGGCCTCCTCACTCAGATGATTCCTTCTTATATCTTGCATGCATTTATAATCCAAATATATATCTGTGGATTCAACTAAAAACAAAACAATACGCCGTTATGGCTTTTTCCAAAGAATGCGGAGAATTGTAGATTATTGAAGCAGCAAAGAAGTCTTCAGTTCCCCGATCCCTTGCCAAAACCACAGTTCTCAGTTCTTCCTTGCAAATTTGATCATTTCATTCCCCCCACCCCAATCCCCATGTTTGATTTATACCTCATGTTGTTTTCCAGATGGCAGTTTGAAACACCCAGCAGACCGGTACGGATATAATAACGTGAAGTCAAAAGAACTGATTTGAAAAATGAACCAAGGGGGGTGGGGGAGGGGAAGCGACAATAAACTATCAATAAAATGTTCCCATCATACCTTCAGGAGAGTAAAACAAACCTGATGATGTAGCTTAATACAAAATGCATTGGTATGAAACCCATGCATTGTTAAAGTATAAATATAAATGAACAACAAAGCCATACATTTATTTCCCTCTCTCTCTCCCTCTCTCCTCTCTCTCAGGCCAGGCGAGGAGTAACTGGAAGGGGAGGGCAAGGCATGGGGCCAGCCAGTGGGAGGGTACAGGAGCCACAGCAGGGGGACAAAAGAGCTGCATGCAGCTCCAGAGCCACAGGTTGCTGACACTCGTCCCAGATCATCATTTCTTTCGTCTGCTCTTTTTTTAGCTTTGTTACCCTAACTTGACCCATAACTAAAAGGCACAATATCACCACCTTGTCGTTGCAATTAAATTAGACTCCGTTCACTCTGAAATATATAAGTAGTCCTCGACGTACGACCACCATTGAGCCCCCAAATTGCTGAGTGAAACATTGGTTAAGTTGAATTTTGCCCCATTTTGTGACTTTTCTTGCCATGGTTGTTAAGCGAATCATTGTAGCTGTTAAGTTAACAACCCTATTGTGAAGCGAATCTGGCTTCCCTGTCACTTTGCTCATCCGAAGGTCGCAAAAGTGGATCACGTGACTCTCCCCCCGGATACTGCAATCGTCATAAACATGAACCAATTGTCAAGCATCTGAATTTTAATCGCATGACCAAGGGATTGCTTGTAACGGTCGTTAGTATAAAAAATGGTCATAAGTCACTTCTGGCATTGTAACTTTGAAAATGGTCACTAAATGAACTATTGTAAATTGAGGAGTACCTGTATTAAGACTTCAAAGCAGTCATTTCATAGGAGTCTTTTACACATATTACAAAATCAGTCAAATATGCCCCCAATTTTCCTACAGCCACTTAAAAAAAAATCCCACCTATGATTTGCCAGGACTTCTCTGCAGGGTTGGTTTCACAAGGCCGTGTCGCAAGCCTGAATCCAGTCCCTAACTGGAGTTGACCAACTTTCCATAACTTGACCTCAGTTCTTCTATCTCCATTTCCAAGTTTCCATACTTCTCGTTTGGTTACTGCCCATGAACACCTTCCAATCTGATGGAAAACATCTGATGAAACAAGCACATTTTTGACTGGTGTGCTGCAGTGGTGAAATCCATTTTTTTTTACTACCGGTTCTGTGGGTGTGGCTTGTTGGGCGTGGTGTGGCTTGGTGGGTATGACTTGGTGGGCATGGCAGGGGAAGGATACTGCAAAATCCCTATTCCCTCCCCATTCCAAGGGAAGGATATTGCAAAATCTCCATTTCCACCCCACTCCAGGAGAAGGATACTGCAAAATCCCCATTCCCTCCCCACTCCAAGGGAAGGATATTGCAAAATCTCCATTTCCACCCCACTCCAGGAGAAGGATACTGCAAAATCCCCATTCCCTCCCTACTCCAAGGGAAGGATATTGCAAAATCTCCATTCCCACCCCACTCCTGTGGAAGGATACTGCAAAATCCCCATTCCCTCTCCACTCCAAGGGAAAGATATTGCAAAATCTCCTTCCCACCCCACTCTGGGGCCAGCCAGAGGTCGTATTTGCCGGTTCTCCGAATTACTCAAAATTTCTGCTGCCGGTTCTCCAGAACCTGTCAGAACCTGCTGGATTTCACCCCTGGTGTGCTGTCAATAGAACAAACATTTTTCAGAGTTCCCTTACTAAGATTCCCTTACAATAAACTAAGGTTTATTGGAAAAGGTGTATTGCTGTCAGCCACAAATAATCAGGAGCATTCTTGAGTTCAAAGCACCAAAGAGTTTGTAAATACAAGATTCTGCTCAACTAATGGTTAAAGCTAATTTGGAGCTAGGTGAGTGTCAATGAAATTCATGGCAGGTTGGACTTAGGTCTCTTGTGGCCGCACAATCTCTCCAAACTGATGACATGTTTAACTCCGCCTTCCAACTCAGCTTGCTCTTCTACTTACTACATGTTCTGACCTAGGCTCCCTTAACAAGCAGGAAGCAGGAATTGGTCCCGGCAAAATCTCTTTTATTTACACGACTGTGAATTACGTTCATTCACAGTCAGCCAGGTTTGTCCAAACAGTTTTTTCAAAGCAATATTTCTCAACACACCTTATCTCGTTTGGCAAGCTGCCACGTAACTTGTTTCCAACCGCAGTACAAGGCAAAACTTGGCACAGAATCGCAGAGTCACAGAACAAATTAATTGTTTCCTGCAAAAGCCCACTCTCTGTTCGCTCCTCTTTTGTTTCCTATGGGCCAATCACCTCCAAGGTGTGGCTTTACTCCCATGTCGACCTTGCTTTCTGAGTTGTTCTTGTCTTCTGGCAGCTCTGGGCATGCACACACTGGGAGCGGGCTCCAACAGTTCCTCTGCCTCACTGCTGTCTAGCTCCCACTCTGCCTCCGACATAGAGCCCTCATCCGAGCTTTCCCCAGCCCCCAGGACTGGCCCAAGTTCCTTCTCAACCTCCTCACTGTCCGACTCTGCTGCCAGCTCCACTGGCTACCAGCGGGCCACAACACTACAGTTGCAGTCTGTAGCAACTGTAATGTTGTTTTGAACCCTTGTACTTCCAAGTTCCTAAAACAGACCCGTTAAAAGGCTCTTTTATTTAAAGGTTGTGTGAATTGATGAGGCTACTCTCCTCAATAATCAGCTGTTGACTTGGGAATCTCTCTCCATTTCTAAAGATACTCTATATTGGACATTAATACGATTGAGCAGGTCCAGAGGTCCTCCAGAGAATCTGGAACTGTGCTGCCTGTGGTCTGATCTAAGCATAGTACACAAAATTATCCGCTACAACGTCTTACCTGTCAACGACTTCTTCAGCTTCAACCTCAATAATACATGGGCAAACAATCAATACAAACTCAAGGTAAACTGCTCCAAACTCGATTGCAGAAAATACGACTTAGCAACAACAGAGTGATCAACCCCTGGAATGCTCTACCCGACTCCATTGTTACAGCCTCAAGCCCTCACAGCTTCAACCTTAAACTGTCTACCGTGGACCTCACTCCCTTCTTAAGAAGTCCGTAAAGGAGGCATGCATAAGCGCACCAGTGTGCCTGCTGTCACTATCTTACTGTCCCCATTTATCTGTACTTACTTCCTTTGTCTATGTTTATGTTTATACCTATAACTGCTATCTTGCACATGTTTGACAAACAGACAAACAAACAAATACTGTTCTGATGGACTGTATGCTAAAATAAAGCCAGGTCATGACACACACTTGAAAATAAATCAGGAAGACTGTAATTGTGGAGTGGGTCTGGCAAGAACAAAGAATGCTTATCTACAGGAAATATACATGTGTAAATCTTGTAACAATTCTGGATAGTTAGAAAGCTGGTAAAAGTAACAAGAGTTAGACAACTTGCAGGCCTCAGCTAAAAATTAGGAATAGAGATGGCCTGCAGCCAATAAAATGTGTATTAGATAACTCCTGGGGCATTCGTTAGCCAAGGCTTAGGAACTGGGACAGCTAGAGACCAATAGAACAAATTGTAAAATTATTACTAAAATGTTTATTAGATGATATTTCTTATTATTTTGCCTTGTCCCGCCTTCTCTTTTAGTGAAAATGTATAAAGTTTACTTAATCCTTTGTTCTTGGTTCTTGGCATTTTGGCCAGGAGCCCTTTTCCTTGGAGTACGCCAATAAAAAGCAATCAGAAAACCTGCACCTCGTGTCTGGCGTCCATCATTGGCTTCGACACCAGGCTCAGACCCGACTTGGAGAAAACAGTTCCCACAATTCATTGTTCAAGAGAGATTCCTCACTGCTGTCATAATGGGTCTTCCAGGGGAACAGCTGGAGAGGAGAGATCTCTGTTGAGCTTTCACTGAGATAACCCTGTAATCTGAGGATTTTCATATTTCTGTTCTAAATCCAATGACATTTGGGCATTTTAGAGAAAGATCTCACTTGGGTTAAAGCGGCTGCGAGAATAACCTTGGGAAGACAGGAGGAGGAGCTGCAGCCTAGATAATGGTCAGATAAGCGATATCTCAGCCCACAGAAGGAATGGGGGTGCAGAAAGCATCTCACAAGAGACCCTCCATATTTTCTGGGAAGTAAAGGTGGAGGGGGGGGGGGTTTGAGTCCTTTCAGACATGCCAGATTCTGAAATAACCTTACAATAAAGGAAGTCTTAGTGATCATGATTTTGATTTCACGTCTGGACTACTTCAAAGGGTTGGCACTTAGGTTTATGTTAGCCCCACTGAAAAACCAGGTATTTTGACCAGTTTAGCTATTTTTATTTTATTTTTAAGTGCATTTTATGTACGCCTTCCTTGCAAGCGCACCTCCGCCGCTTCTGTTAAGCAGATCAAGCAAAATAAAGCATGCAACATAAACCAAACGTAAATAATGTCATAACATAAATTAAACTGTAATTCAATCATCCACCGGCTCTAATCTTCATAAAACCACCATAAATATGTCATGTACTTCTTAGATATCTATTTATTATATGCTCGGTCCCAAAGGATTGACTGCCCATTTAAAGCCAAGGTTTTATCAGATTTTGAAAT
This sequence comes from Ptyas mucosa, assembly GCA_012654045.1. Taxonomy (NCBI): domain Eukaryota; kingdom Metazoa; phylum Chordata; class Lepidosauria; order Squamata; family Colubridae; genus Ptyas; species Ptyas mucosa. The sequence goes on from WNWU01000024.1 coordinate 5,644,484, forward strand.
ATAAATAATGAAGATGCTTGTTTTCTGCAGATAGCCATTTCAAGGGGAACGGTGGGTGTGAGGAGGTCTGTTTTATTTTGAGGTGAGGGTCCTTGGTGCTCTCTGAGCTTGGTTGTTTTCTTGCAGACGTATTTCATTAACCAAACTGGATAACATCATCAGTGCTAGAAGCCCCACACCCTTCTAGCACTGATGGTGTTACTTAGTTTGGGTAATGAAATGTCTGCAAGAAAACAACCAAGCTCAGAGAGTACCAAGGACTCCACAGTTCCCCTCCTCCTCCTCCTCTCCACAAACTCCATTCTCTTCTAGCACTGATGACGTTACCTAGTTTGGGTAATGAAACATCTGCAAGAAAACAAGCAAGCTCAGAGAGCACCAAGGACCCCTTCTTGTTTTGAGGTCTCCTTCTGCTGCGCCTCATAGAGGTAAAAGACCTGAAAGAAGTCCACATGGGCAGATTCTGCCTTGCAGTGAGGTCTTCAGATATTTTTGGAAGAGTCCCAGATCCCCTGAAGTCCACAGACGCCATCTTGATTGTAGGAAATATGACTTCTGTAATAGAGTAGTGAATGTTTGGAACACTCCCGTTGTTAGTCTCTCTAACCCCCCCATACCTTTTACCTTAAACTGTCTACCGGGGACCTTTCATGTTTCTAAAGAGGTCCCTAAGGGGGCGTGCATAAGCGCACCAGCGTGCCTACCATCCCTGTTCTACTGTCCCCATTTATATGTACTCATTTTATGTGTTATCGCTATGTTTTGCTTATTTATTTCCTTTTCTTTGTGCCAATTTTTTCATGTGTCCATGTCTATGTCTATACTGTTACTTGTTTCCTTGTACTTGTTGACAAATAAAATAAATAAATAAATAAATATTGTTTATCGCTATTGTAACAGATCCATTGTTTGATCTTGAAGGTACTCAGATCTTTCTTTTTTGGTGGGGGGGAATGATGATGCATCAATGATTTCACAGACAGAAAGAAGCCCAATAATGCTCCGTTCTGGACCGGTGACACCCTTAGCCCTTTCTTTCTTCTAGTCTAAATTTCACTGGGCTCATCATATCACTGAAGTGCAGCCGAGGAGGCAGAAGACAGCCTCCCATCTCCCTGTTTTTGCTAGTACTCAAAAAGTACTACATCTAAATGGTTCTGTAAAGTCCCAAAATGTACTTGAGTCACCAGAATGCCAAAGAGAGAAGACCCAAGAAGAGGCTTGGAAAAAATATCAGCATTTATTTGTACAAAGAAGAGCTGGGTAGACCATTCCACTCAGGGGTAAAATCTAAAATTTGTTACTACCGGTTCTGTGGGCGTGGCTTGGTGGTGGTAATGTGATGGTGGTGGTTTTACTTTTAAAAGCATTTTTTCTACAACCTTAAGAGGTTGCAGAAAAAATGCTTTTAGAAGCCTCTGACGATCCCAGCTGAGCCGCGCAATCATCAGAGGCTTTTCTTTTTTTACTTTTAAAAGCATTTTTTTGGCCGAAGAGGTTGTAGAAAAAATGCTTTTAAAAGGAAAAAAAACCAGCTTCTGATGATCGCGCGGCTCAACTGGGCATGGGGGAGGACAGGGATTTTTGCTACCAGTTCTCCGAACGACGTGCCGCCATCGCTACCGGATCGGGTGATCTGGTCCGAACCGGGAGCATTTCACCCCTGATTCCACTACATACAGACAAAGAGCATGCAGTGAAAGGCCACACCTTGGGGAAGGTATGGCATCATTTTATACCTTCAGAGACATCAACTTCGTACCCAATTCTGGCCCCCTGGCCCATGCCTTCCTTTGGCAGTGCAGCAAGGAACAGGGGAGTTGAGTGCTTAGCAACAGAGGTATTTGCCCAGTGGTGAAATCCATTTTTTTTTTACTACCAGTTCTGTGGGCATGGCTTGGTGGGCATGGTGTGGCTTGGTGGACATGGCAGGGGAAGGATACTGCAAAATCTCCATTTCCCCCCCGCCCCACTCCAGGGGTATTGCAAAATCTCCATTCCCACCCCATTCTGGGGCCAGCCAGAGGTGGTATTTGCCGGTTCTCTGGATTACTCAGAATTTCTGCTGCTGGTTCTCCAAACTGCTCAAAGTTTCCACTACCGGTTCTCCAGAACCTTCAGAACCTGCTGGATTTCACCCCTGTATTCGCCTGATGTAACGCTGCCAAACCATGACATACCCTGCTTCTTGAGATATTCACCAGGCACGGAGTTGTACAAAAATACAAGATAACGGAAGTTAGATCACTGGTAGAAGCAAATGGCAGAGGCAATTCCAATTCTTAGCAAAGCAATTCTTACAGAAGCAAAACAGCAAGTCAAACCAATTCTACTGACTCTACTATTATGTCCCACTAATTCTACCTATCTCTATTATTATTATTTTGTCCCTTCAGTTCCACAAGCCAGTAGTTATTTCTACACCGAGCAGCACAATAAGCTTCTCCAGTTTCAGTGTGTTAATCATGATAATAACAAGCTGCAACCAGAGGTTTTGAGTGCTGAGGACACTCCCGTTTTACTTTGCTCTTCCCGGAAATACAGATCAGATCAGAAAGCTTTCTGCAAAGATATCCCTAAGATTATACCAGCAAAGTAGTTTGTGGTTTTGTATGCCAAAAGAGGATTCTCTCTCTCTCTTTCTCTCTCTCCCACTTCATCATCAAAGTAAGAACTTAATCTCTCACAAATGGTGCTGGGTAGGAACATTATTCAGACGAGTACAAAGGCTTTGCAACAACTCAGCACAGGCAGAGCTTCTAATGGACTTGAAAAGTTCTGAAAAAATTCAGGGAGATATTGAGAGAAGCATCTGAGAGATTTAACAGATTAACAGAGTTGGAAGGGACCTTGTAGGTCATTTAGTCCAACCCCCCCACTCAAGCAGGAGACCCTACACCATTTCTGACAAATGGCAGCCCAATCTCTTCTTGAAAGTCTCAAGTGATGAAGCTTCCACAACTTCCGAAGGCAACTTCTGTTCCACGGGTTGATTGTTCTCACCGTCAGAAAATTTCTCCTTATTTCCAGGTTGAATCTTTCCTTATTCAGTTTCCATCCGTCCTGGAGTCTAGTGGATCTTGGAGTCCTAGTGGACAACCATTTAAATATGAGCCAGCTGTGTGCAGCAGCTGCCAAAAAAGCCAACACAGTTCTAGGCTGCATAAACAGAGGGATAGAGTCAAGATCACGTAAAGTGTTAAGACCACTTTATCATGCCTTGGTAAGGCCACAGTTGGAATACGGCATCCAGTTTTGGTTGCCATGATGTAAAAAAGATGTGGAGACTGGAGGCTAAAACTTATAAAGAATGTTTGCTGGAACTGGGTATATCTAGTTTAATGAAACGATGGACTAGGGGTGACATGATAGCAATGTTCCATTATCTGAGGGGCTACCACAAAGAAGAGGGAGTCAAGCTATTCTCCAAAGCACCTGAGGGCAGGATAAAAAACAACGGATGGAAAACTACTCAAGGAGAGAAGCAACTTAGAACTAAGAAATTTCCTGACAGAACAGAACAAATTTCCTGACAGAACAATTAACCGTGGAACAACTTGCAACCAGAAGTTATGAATTCTCCAACACTGGAAGTTTTAAAGAAGAGTTTGGATAAATTCTATTCTGTTCTATTCTATTCTATTCTATTCTGTTCTGTTCTGTTCTGTTCTGTTCTGTTCTGTTCTGTTCTGTTCTGTTCTATTCTATTCTATTCTATTCTATTCTATTCTATTCCATTCCATTCCATTCCATTCCATTCCATTCCATTCCATTCCATTCCATTCCACTCCACTCCACTCCACTCCACTCCACTCCACTCCACTCCACTCCACTCCACTCCATCTGCCTTGAAAGTAGCCCATGTTGAACTGTATAATACAGTTAAACCTTAAGAGCTGACCACAGGAAATGTTTTATGACATTTTTTTATCATGTCATACAATGCATTATAATAATTTTTTTAATAAAACATTTTATAAAACATCAAACTTCAATACTATAGGTGTCACGGATTTTGGACTCATTCTGTAACCTAGCCCATTTGAGGTTCAAAAAATTTTGCCCTTTGATGGAAGAATGACTGCAAAAGCTGATGGAGTTAACAGAGATGGCTAAATTGACGACTTTGATAAAAGGGGGGAAAAAGTACTTTTGTTTCTACTTGGAAACCACTTCTGGACTTCATGCTTGAGGTAGAAAAAAATGAAACATTGATTTGACATTTTACCAATTAGATAGATTTGTTCATACAGAAATGGCTAGTTTGTATAGTTATATAAAAGTAAAAAGGCTGGAGGTTATTAACATATTAAACTGCACCAAAGAGAATCAGAAGTCAACACCTTTTGCCTTCTGGCAGAAGATACAGAACAATTAAAACCTGGACCACAGGTTTTCTGAATAGTTTTTATCCCAGAGCTATAATTGCACTCAACAATGAACTAAAGGGCTACCATCAGTGAGCTGTTGGACAGCATTACTTGGTCTGTTGTGTGGATGCTTGGCTGGCTTTAGGGGTGGGGAATTGTGGTGGGTGGGAGTGTGTTTGGGGATTGTTATGTGTGTTGGACCTGGTCTTTGGGTGTTAAGTGAATTTCGTTGTATGGGTATATTGAGTATACACGTACAATGACAATAAAGTTATTTACAATTTACCTTTTCTTCCTTTTCCCCTTCTTTTCTGCATGCGTCCCTTCCCCTTTCCCTCCCCTATTTTTCTTACGATTTGTTTTAGTATTTTATATTATAAACAAATGAAAAAAAAACCATTTTCACATCTAGCAGTTATCGATTTGAGGATCTCTGCCGGTATGAATTTTCTCCATCTTCTTAATAGAGGAAGGGGATGGGTCATCAGTTTTGGACTTTCCAACCTGATTCATCATTCATGTTAATTTTGGAGTGGATGATATGAGGAATTATCCAGATGAGCACAGCAGCTGGTTACTGATGTTACTGAGGACCGAAGAAGCTCACCACTCCTGAGAGCCGTAACGCCTTGTGAAGCTGCAGTTCATAAATTTGTTCCAAATCCTTACCCCTCACCCCCACCCCATCTCAACAGAGCTGGAAAATTCATTCAAACTGAATGAAACATCAGCTCAGCTTAGCCTTCTAAACTGAACTGACAGGCCAAACCAGAATGGTTTGCAAATGTCTAATAACAACTTTGCCAAATGAAGAGGAGTATCAGCTTTGGAAGCCATATTAGGCTGGAAGCTTCCATGCTGCCACTTTCTCATGTGTGGGGAAGTAGGAGGGGGGATTTAGTAGAGGGGTTGTCTGTAGACATAATAGCATTCTTCCTGTGGGTCAAGGTCAGGGCGATCCTGCATCTGGAGAAGGAGTGGTCGGAGTGATGTCTCGAGATGGGACGGCTGTTGATTGGAACATGTAATCGACTGTAGAGTGAGGAGATAATTTTGGGGTTTTTGATTTATTGAGGGGAAACCTGGATCTCTCAGATTCGGGTTTTCCCAAGATGTGCCAGTTTACCTATTCTAGTAAATAGAACTTTGAAAAATGCTTGCTTCAGAGTCTTTACTTGGAGTTTCTGGAATGCTGACATTGGCTATCAAACTCAATTTCATTGAGGGCTGCATCAGGATTGTATTGACCTCAGGGTGTGTGTGTGTGTCATGACCAGGGGCATGGCCAACTCGATGTCACTCATGTCAGGGGCACCTGTGGTAGCCCGAGCTCTCTACCAGGAAAAATGGAGCTTGGGAGGGCCACGTGTGGCACTAAATGAGCTGTTGTAAATTGAGGATTACATCTGTAACAATTGCAATCATTGTATTGTATTGTATTACTAACTAAGGCATACAAAACCTTGGCCAGACCAGATCTTGAATACAGCTCGTCCACCTGGAACCCACACTGTATTTTGGACATTAACATGATTGAGCGGGTTCAGAGGTATTTCATGAGAAGAGTACTCCACTCCTTTGCTCACAATCGAATCCCTTATGCCACCAGACTTGAAATTCTGGGCTTAGACAACCTTGAACTGCGCCGCCTGCGGTCCGATTTAAGCATAGTACACAAAATTGTCTTCTACAACGTCTTGCCTGTCAACGACTTCTTCAGCTTCAACCACAATAATACACAGGCAAACAATCGATACAAACTCAAGGCAAACCGCTCCAAACTCGACTGCAGAAAATACAACTTCAGCAGCAATAGAGTGATCAATGCCTGGAATGTTCTATCTGACTCTGTTGTTACAGCTTCAAACCCTCACAGCTTCAACCTCAAACTGTCTACCTAAGAGGTCCGTAAAGGGGGCGTGCATAAGCGCACCAGCGTGCCTACCGGCCCTGTCTTACTGTCCCCATTTATCTGCTCTTACTTCCTTTGTATATGTTTATGTTCATACCAGAGGTGGGTTTCAACAGATTCTGACCAGTTCTGGAGAACCGGTAGCAGAAATTTTGAGTAGTTTGGAGAACCGGTAAATACCACCTCTGGCTGGCCCCGCCCCCATCTATTCTCTGCCTCCCAAGTCCCAGCTGATTGGGAGGAAATGGGGATTTTGCAGTATCCTTCCCCTGGAGTGGGGTGGGAATGGAGAATTTGCAATATCCTTCCCCTGCCACGCCCACTCAGCCACGCCCTCAGAACCGGTAGTAAAAAATTTTGAAACCCACCACTGGTTTATACCTATACTTGTCATCTTGTACATGTTTGACAAATAGATAGATAGACCGACCTGCTGGAATGAAACTACACACACCAAAATTGCTTCTCAACCAGGCTAGAAATGACCAAAACAATCTATCTGTTAAGTAGAGATTGGGTGTCAGGGAGGGATTGTGGGGTGGGGAAATGGCTGCTAGCTGCGATTTCTGTCAATGTGCAAATTTATACAAATTGCTTCCACTGCCCTGGCCTGACCCCTCTAAGGGGATTATTCTGCTATTAGTGGGATTGTGATCTTAAAAGGGGAGAGCTGGAGGAACTCTGTAACCTTGGATTTGGGTGGAAAACAGCCAGTTTTTTGGGGGGCGGGGGTGTGTGCAGAGTTATTTCAGATAGAAAACAGGCTTTCTGGTGGTTTGGCTTAAACTGGGAGCAGCAGAAAGCCTGAGATTTGGTGACTGTGGGGTGGGAGAAAGGATGTCGCTGGGATGGGTCCATTCAGAACAAGCAGAAGGCAGATATTCGGGGTGATTTATTAAATATGACTCAGATAAAATGCAATCATCTTAAAAGGGGAAGAGGAATAAAAATAAAAGGCTTTGGGGCCGCTGTCAGTAATCCTGAAGCAATTCATCCATCGGGCCAACCTATTTGGAAAAAGAGACAGGAGGGAAGGGTAGGAAACTCTGTGTTCTGACCTCAGCTTCCCTAAAAGGCAGGAAGCAGAGCCTTGGTCCCGTCAAAACCCCATTTTATTTACACGACTATGAATTCCTTTCATTCACAGTCAGCAAGGCCTGTCCAAACAATCTTTCAGAGGAATATTTATCAACACAGACCTTATCGCCCTTGGAAAGCTGCCGTGTCAATAGTTTCTAGATGCAGTGCAAGGCAAAACTTGGCACAAGGTCTCTGGGATTTACGGACAGATATTCCCACTCTTGAAACGACCAAAGGAATGAATTGTTTCCTGCAAAAGCCCACTCCCCATTTGCTCCTCTTTTGTTTCCTATGGGAGGGGCCAATCACCTCCAAGGTGTGGCTTTACTCCTAAATCGACCCTGTTTTCTTAGTTGTTCTTGTCTTCTGGCTGCTCTGCGCATGCACACACTGGAAACAGGCTCCAGCTGTTCCTCTGCCTCTCTGCCTCTGCCTCTGCAGAGCCCTCGTCTGAGCTTTCCCCAGCCCCCAGGACCGGCCCATGTTCCTCCCCAACTTCCTCACTGTCTGACTCTGCTGCCAGCTCCACTGGCCATCGGCGGGCCACAACACTCAGCAGAGAGAGATATTCAGGGTGTCCTCGACTTACGACCACAGTCCAGGACAAAATTTCCATTGCTGAGCAAGGCAGTCCTTTAGTGAGTTTTGGTCCATTTTGTGACCTCTTTTTTTTTTTTTTTGCCTAAAATTGTTAAGCGAATCATGTGGTTATTGAGCCAATCTGGATCCCCTCCATTGGCTTTGCTTGTCAGAAACTGGCCAGGAAGGTTACAAATGCTGATCCAATGACCATGGGACATGGCCTGAATTTTGATCACGTGATCATGGGGATGTTACAACAGTTGTACATGTGAAAAGCGGTCATAAGTTGCTTTTTTCAGTGCCATTGTAACTTCAAGGGTTGGAATGTTTTGTTTTTTTTTGCTTTTGGGGATGGAGGTTTTAAGTAGTGGTGGGTTTATTTATTTATTTATTTTATTTTATTAGGCTTATATGCCGCCCTATCTCCAACGGACTCAGGGCGGCTCACAACAATAAAACCACAATAATCCATTATACAAAGTTAAAATGCCTAATTAGATCACATACAATTTAAAAACCCGTAAAAAAACCCATCAGTCCAGGCCGGGGAACTCGAATAAACAAGTTTTTAATTTGCGGCGAAAGGTGCGAAGGTCAGGGGCCAGCCGAAGCTCCAAGGGGAGTTGATTCCAGAGGGTGGGGGCGCCCACTGAGAAGGCTCTACCCCTGGGGGCTGCCAGCTGACATTGTCTCGCTGACGGCACCCTGAACAGGCCCTCCCTATGGGTGTGAACCGGGCAATGGGATGTTGTTGGTGGCTGCAGGTGGTCCGCCAAATAACCTGGGCCTAGGCCATGTAGGGCTTTATAGGTCATCACCAGCACCTTGAATTTCACCCAGAGGGCAACCGGCAACCAATGCAGGTCGCGCAGGAGGGATGTTACATGGGAGTATTGGGATTCTCCCATCACAACCCGCGTGGCCGCATTTTGCACCAGCTGAAGCCTCCGAGTGGTCCTCAAGGGCAGCCCCATGTAGAGAGCGTTACAGTAGTCAATACGGGAGGTGACTAGCGCATGAGTAACTGTGCGTAGGGCATCCCAGTCCAAGTAGGAGCGCAAATGGCGCATGGATCTGGGCGTATGCCCCCTGGTCACGGTCATTATATGGTCTTCTAAAATCAACTGTGAGTCCAGGAGGACACCCAAATTGTGTGCCCTGTCTACAGGGGGTAAAACTTCACCCCTTATAGCCAGTGATGGAACCTCTTCTATGGATCGAGATGCCGGTACCCACAGCCATTTGGTCTTGGCCAGGTTGAGTCAAAGTCTGTTCCTTCCCATCCAGACCCGTACGACTTCCAGGCACCGGGCCATCACGTCAAGGGCATCACTGGGCTGATTTGGGGTGGATATAAAGAGCTGAGTGTTGTCAGCATATTGGTGGTACCTCACCCCGAAACCACGGATGATCTCTCCCAGAGGTTTCATATAGATGTTGAACAGAAGGGGTGAGAGAACCGACCCCTGGGGCACCCCACAAGTGAGGGGCCTCAAAGTCGATCTCTGCCCCCCTGCTTGCATTCCACCCAAGAGGTAGGAGGAGAACCACCGTAAAATGGTGCCTCCCACTCCCAACCCCTCGAGGCGACGCAGCAAGATACTGTGGTCGACGATATCAAAAGCCGTTGAAAGATCTAATAGGACCAGAACAGAGGAATAACCTCTGTCCCGGGCCCTCCAGAGATTATCCACCAGTGCGACCAATGCTGTCTCCATGCTGTACCCGGGCCTGAAACCCGATTGGTACGGGTCGAGGTAATTCGCTTCATCCAGGGCCAGCAGGAGCTGACGCGCCACTACACTCTCAACAACCTTCGCTAGAAAGCAGAGGTTGGAGACTGGACAAAAATGACTCAAAACAGCTGGATCCAAGGCCAGTTTCTTGAGGAGGGGCCTCACTACCACCTCTTCAAGGCGGTCAGAAAGCTTCCCTCCCTCAAGGAAGCTTTTATCACCACCTGGATCCAGCTGTGCGTCCCCTCCTGAGCTGAATAAACCAGTCAGGAGAGGCATGGGTCCAGCACACAAGTGGCCGCACTCAGCTTCCCCATGATCCTGTCCACTTCCTCTGGGGTAACAGAATCAAACTCTTCCCAAAGCACAAGACCTGCTGCCTCCTCACCGTCTGTCTCTGTCCAGTCAGAGTCCAAGCTGTCCCAAATCTGAGTGATCTTGTCCAACAGGTGCTGGCTAAACTCCTTAGCTCGCCCCCGCAGAGGGTCTTCCCTCACCCTCTGAGTCAAGAGGGAGCGGGACACCCTGAACAGGGCAGCTGGGCGATTCTCTGTGGACGCGATGACATCGGCGAAGTAGCAACACTTTGCTGTCGCCAACTCCAAGTAGGCCTGTATGGCCGACCTTAACTGGGACCGGTCAGATTCAGAACGACTGGCTCTCCAACGGCTCTCTAGGCCTCGCCTACATTGCTTCATCCCCTGGAGCTCCTCGGTAAACCAAGGCACCAGCTGTGATGTGTCAGAGGCCACAACGGAACGACCTGGTCAAGAGCCCCGGCAACAGCCTCATCCCAGGCATCCACCAGGGGCATGGCCGGGGCGTGGAAGAGAGAGAGGCATCATCCCAAGCTCCGTCTGGAACCTCTCTGGGTCCATCAGGCACCTGGGGCGGAACAAGATGGTCGACTCTGCCTCTCAGCAAGGAGGGGTGGCATACTGGAAACCCAGCCACAGGAGATAGTGGTCAGTCCATGACAGGGGATAAATGGAAGACAATCCCCCACCGAGTTCCACTCGCCACTGCTCCGAGACAAAAACAAGATCGGGCGTGTGACCCCCCTCATGTATCGGGCCCTGAATAATCTGAGTCAGGTCCATAGCTGCTATGGAAGCCATGAACTCCCGAGCCACCCCTGATGCCCAGCCCAGGGATGGCAGATTGAAGCCCCCCAGAACAATGAGTCTGGAAAACTCCACCACCAGCCCCGATAGGGCGCCAAGTAGCCCGGGCAGAGCTGTTGATGCGCAGCTGGGAGACAGGTACCCAATCAACAAACCCAACTGCCCACATGGGCCCCACTTCATGAGGACGGCCTCACACCCGTCTATCTTAGGAGCAGTGACCTCCCGTAGACTAAGGGTCTCCCTAATAACAACCGCCACCCCCCTCCCCTACCCTGGGGAGTTGCCCCCAGTTCGCAAGAACTGGTAGTAAAACTGGCAAGAGGCCCTGCCCACCACCCTGGATGTCGTCATCAGCGATCTGCGCATGCACAGAAGCTTCTGTGCATGTGCAGAAGCAAGGCACGTGTAATCCCATTGCGAACCAGTAGTAAAGGTAAGTAGAACCCACCCCTGGTTTTAAGGCATGAAATGCATACCTCAATAATTGCAGGAGGTTCTCTTAAAAATAAAACAGTCCCAAAGCTGGAGAATAGAATAGAATAGAATAGAATAGAATAGAATAGAATAGAATAGAATAGA
>WNWU01000024.1:5656278-5669984 GCA_012654045.1 Ptyas mucosa
ATGGAATGGAATGGAATGGAATGGAATGGAATGGAATGGAATGGAATAGAATAGAATAGAATAGAATAGAATAGAATAGAATAGAATAGAATAGAATAGAATAGAATAGAATAGAATAGAACAGAACAGAACAGAACAGAACAGAATAGAATAGAATAATTTTATTGTCACTTTGAATGTACACTAATCAGCATACATTTCATTGCATATAGCTCTCAAAGGGTCACCGCCACCTCCAGTATACACTACATGTACATGAATAAATAAATAAACAAACACAAAATTATGTATATACCCACATACGTTATATCACACAGAGAAACAACACAGTCTAGTTCAGATGTATACCTCTACATGGTGAAAAAAAACGAATCTTGCAAGTTTACCAGGCAGATGGCCTAGGGAACAAAGCTCTTTACAGAATCTGGTAGTCCTGCTATAGATACTTTGAAACCTCCTCCCAGAGGGGAGCAACAGAAACAATCCGTGAAGTGGGTGTGTGGGGTCTCTAACAATACTTCGAGCTCTAAGCAATTTCAGCATTCCAGAAAAAAACCCAACTCCAAGTAAAGACTGTGAAGCAAGCATTTTTCAAAGGTCTATTTACTAGAATAGGTAAACTGGCACATCTGGGAAAAACCGAATCTGAGAGAGCCACCTTTATTGTGGCTTCATTTTCATTGATTCGGTCTGGGTCTTCAAATCTGGCCTGGAGCAGTGCAACAAACCCATCGGCATTATTTAGTTCCGCAGCGCCCTCATTGTGCAGCTGGGCTATCCATTCAGAAGCCTCCCTTTCATTCATCCCGTCAGAAATCGCCAATATCAAGTCCCGATCTGATTCGTATTGGTCTCCGTACTGATCTATATGAGCCCAGACCCTGCTGAGGAAGTAAGCCAGTTTGGCAGGCATACCATCAAATGTTGCTCTGAAGTGGGGTGGCGTTGGCCTCGCACACAGTGCTTATAAGCAATATCCTGAATAACGGGAAGCGACCTTCCTATAATCTTCTCGGCTGTCCTCACCACTCTCTGTATGGACTTTCTATCTGAGGTGCTGCAGCCACCAAACCAAACAGGGATGCAGTTTGTTAAAATGCTCCCAATCGTGCCTCTGTAAAAAATGGCCAGGACAGAAGGAGAAAGATGGGCTCTCCTCATCTGACGCAGGAAATGCAGATGTTGATTTGCACGCTTCACTAAGGATGACAAATTTGTCTGGCTTGTTTCTTAGTATCAATGCAAAAAGGCCGTCTCCTCTCTGAGCCCTGTTGCATTTGGAGAGGGGTTTTGGGGTTTTTTTTGCCACATTTTAAATTTACAAAATTATGATAACATGTAGAGACCTTCCAGGATAGTGTTTTTCAACCTATCTCTAAGAGAGATCCAACAATGAGAACAATTAACCAGTGGAACAGCTTCCCTTCAGAAGTTGTGGGTGCTGTATTTTCAAGAATAGATTGGACATCCAATTGTCCAGAATGGTACAGGGTCTCCTGCTTGGATACGGAGCTGGACTAGAAGACCTCCAAGATCCCTTCAACCCAGTGGTGAAATCCTCCACGGCTTGCCACTGGTTTTCTGCCTGCGCATGTGCACTGTGCGCCAAATGTATGCTGCATGTGTGCATGTGCAGTGTGCACCAAATGCACGCTGCATGCGCATGCACAGTGCGCATGAAATACACACTCCACATAGAAAAAGGAGGCTTAAGAAAGTAAGTAGAACAGCAAGGGGGGGAGGGAACAGCTGTGCCGCAAGGTTTAGAATATAAATCACGCGGCATAGCAGATCATCGGAAATACTAGTTCAGATGAACCGGTAGCATTTTTTTACTACAGATTTGCCCGAACCGGTAGTTTTTATTACTACTGGTTTGTCCAAACCGGTACGAACCGATAGCATTTTACCCCTGCTTTACCCCTACGATTCTGTTATTGGATTGAATCTGATAAATTAATCAAACAATTGCATCTTTCAGTTGTTTTGTGTTAATAATAATTCTTCCTTGTTACCAAGCCAGGTGAGATTGAATTAAGGAAAATAATTTCCCATCTCTTCTACTTCCTCATAGCTAAGATAAGATCTCTGGAGAATTCTTGGGGTTCCAAGGAATTGCCAGAGACAGTCCAAAGGTGGTCCTTTCTACACAACTTTTGGGGCGAAAATCATTTCTGTCTTCCAAGTTGGTAATGCCTAGTCAGCTACAGATGTTTAATTGGAAAAAATCTATGAAAGTGAAAGACATTGGCAAGGAGAATATCAACATAGAAATTCCATTATTGGTAATAAAATATACATTGGCAGTGAATGTTGAAGTAGGGGCATGTCAGAAGCAATGAAATGTATGTTGTGAATAGTGACTCTGTGTGGTGAGTTGTTGAATAGCATATTTCAGGATCTTGTCAGGTGACTTTATGGCTTTATGTCTTTAGATTGATTTCTCGCCCACTGGAGAAATGACAAAAGTAGGAATATAGTAAGGAAAGAGAGAAATATATGAAGAAGGGACTTCCAACTTTCATCACAACAAGCATAAACAAATTTAGTGACTTTTCTCCCTCTGTAAGATTACAAATATTTATCTCTTCAACCCATATCCCATCTCTTATTGTTAGACAAATCCATTTTAGACACCATCTTTTTAGTCCTGGTGTCAGCAGAAAGTCCCTACAGGGCTGCTGGAGGTAACAAAAATATATTTTTTTTACCCTTGATCAAATAATCCAACTTTAAATTCCTTCCTTTTACTTCTAACAGTCTTAATCATTCAAATATTGCCATAGGATTTAATTTCTCTTCATTTCTTCTTTGTCCGATTGCCCAGAGTTCTTCAAGTCTTTAGCAAACCTTTTCTGTAAATCAATAGAAAAAATTATACCAGTCACCCTCTTCATTTGTCACCTACATTTCCCTTTTAAATTTTAAAGCCTCGGTAAATTTCTTTAGTAGATCCTGTGAAATATCCTTAACTAAGTCATTCTCTTGGCTTTTCAGTTGTAAATCCATTTTCAATACTATCTCTCTCTTTTCAGCTAAAACTTATTGTATCTGTGTCATTTCTTCATTAACATCTATCTACAGAAACAGAGATAATTTCTGACACTATTGATATTGTGGCTCCTATTTTCTGATTTCATTCTTCAAAAGTCTCTTTCAGTATTTTCTGAGTGGAAGGAGGGAGGGAGGGAGGAAAGGAGGAAAGAAGGAAGGAAAGAAAGAAAGAGGGAGGGAGGGAGGAAAGGAAGGAAGGAAAGGAGGGAAGGAGGAAAGGAAGAAGGAAGGAGGGAGAGGAGGAAGGAAAGGAGGGGAGAAAAGGAGGGGAGAAGGAAAGAAGAAAAGAAAGGAGAAAAGGAAGGAGGGAGGGAGGGAAGGCAAAAAAGTGAGGAACTCCTGATGTGGAGAGCTGCATTCAATCCCTCAATATCAACGGATGTCTAAAGAGAAATGTGGCTGCAGAGAAATCATTTGTCCCAGAAGGGAACATCCTATGTTGGTGTAGCACTCTGGGAAAACAAGAAGGAGCTACAATTGTAAAACCAACTGGGATGAATTTTGTATGCCGTGCACACTACAGTTCAGAGATGGTGTGAATTTTCTTTTACCATCTTCGTTTTTAGCACCCACGGAAGAAGCAAAAACAGCTAGAGAAGTGTTGGGAGAGGTGAAGTGTGATTCTTCCGAGCATTTCCACCATCTGCGTGAGACTAATGTTTATTTATTTATTTAAACGGTGGTTATAGCAACGTTAGAGTCCTCATGGGCCCACTTTTTCCTGGGGTTTTTTTCCTACATTTTTTAAAGGTAAGTTTCATATAGTAACACCGGTCAGAATCCTGCACCCTGCAGAGTTCAACTGCTAGGCAAACCTTTTGGAAAACAGAAGTGACTTGTTGGAAAATATGCTTAGCCTAGATCAGTGTTCCTGAACCTTAGGACGGATTTGAAGTCCACACATCTAAAAGTTGCTGTGGTTGAGCAGCAGTGCCCTAGATCTTCACATAGAAATTGTCAGGGTTCCAAATAACACCCCCAACAAAAGAAAACTCTGAGGCGTCAGTTTCCTCAAAGTTCCATTTTAGAGATGTCATATTGGCACATCTGGGAAAACCCAAATTTCCAGGTTTTCCCCACCCAAAGAAAAGTTCAAGTCCCTGTCCCAACGCCCACATGTCCATCACATGGTCCAATCCAAGCACCGTCCCAACTGGAGATGCCTCCCAGTTCCAGCCATCCAGGTGCAGGGCAAGATCTCCTTGACTTTCTGAGAAAGGAATGTTATTAGGACTACATATCACCCAGGCTCCATACAATCCCGCCTTCCAGTTTCCCACAGTAGTATGGGGCAGGCCTGAAGGCCCAATGCAAAAGATGGTTTCCAGGCCTGGCAGAAATAGTATCTAGAAACCTAAACCTAGAAATACTGAGGCTTGTAACTCCCTTTTCTGATCCATGATTTCAAAATCTGAAATAGATCGATTTATTCCCCAGAGCGTCTGAGGGCAGGACAAGGAAGTAACACATGGAAGCCAATCTAGAACTAAGGAGAAATTTTCCTGACAGTGAGAACAATTAATCAGTGGAACGGCTTATCTCCAGAAGTTCTGGGTGCTCCACCATTGAACATTTTCAAGAAAAGGCTGGATAGGGGTTGAGTTTAGACGAGGGGTCTCCAAGCCTGGCAGGTTGAAGACTTGTGGACTTCAACTCCCAGAATTCCCCAGCCAGCCAGAATTCCCCAGCCAGGCTGGGGAATTCTGGGAGTTGAAGTCCACAAATCTTCAACTTGCCAGGGTTGGAGACATCTGGATTAGAAGACCTCCACAGTCTCTTCCAAATCTGTTATTCTGTATTTAATTAGCTCTTGGTGGATTGAGAACAGTGGTGGGATCCAAATTTTCTTACTACCAGTTCTGTGGGCATGGCTTGGTGGGTGTGGCATGGGAAGGATACTGCAAAATCCCTATTCCCTCCCCACCCCACTAACCTGCTTTCCAACCCTGTTCTCCATTCCAGCTCCTGTGCAGGGCAACAAAAGAAGACCATGCCGATCAGCTGGGAGGCAGTGAATAGATTGTTTGGGTGCCCCAGCCTTACAGGCTAGGCCGCCCTGGAGCCCCCTGGGAGCAAAAATGGGCTGCAGGGGAGGGCGCCCCATCCCCCTGCCCCTCATTGTGGGCCTAGTGGGCCTCCCTGCACTTACCTGGGAGCCAAAATGGGGCAAGTGGGAACTCCTGGAAGGGGCGGGGTGGGTGGGGGCGAGGCCAGCCAGAGTTGGTATTTGCCGGTTCTCTGAACTACTCAAAATTTCCGCTACCGGTTCATCAGAACCAGTCCGAACTGGCTGAATACCACCTCTGATTGGGAAAGCAGGTTGGAAATGTGGACAGAAACAGGGTACCTTCTACCACTCATGGTGGCTGTGTCCAGAATCAAAAAAATAGTGGAAAAAAATTAAAAAAAATTGGTTACAAGAAATAACAGGTGTTCAATTGAAATTTGTACCAGAACTATACCACCTGGGAATAATGGGAAAAACTTACAGTAAGAAGACAAGACATGATTTTACATATAACAACAGCGGTGAGATTGGCTTTTGCGCAATGTTGGAAAAATGTGAAGATGCCCCCCGAAGATCAAATAATCAAAAAAAATTATGACTGCGCTGAAATGCACAAACTGACATTGGAACTGAAAGAAATGACAGACTCGGAGTCCATGGGAGAAATGGTACAAATGGATTAAAAAGAGAAAGATAGAGCAGACAGACATAACAGAATGTGTTGAAGCAAAATGTATAGACTATAAGTATTTTATAGAGATTTGAGAAGTTTTGTGAATGGACACAGTTCTGCATAAAAGTTGTTTCTTTTCTTTTTCTTTTCTTTTTCTTTTCTCTTTTTCTCCCCTTCTTTCACTCTTTCTTTCTCTTTTTGCATCTTTTGTATTCTTTTGTTTTTGTTTTTTCTTGTATTTTTTTATTTCTGTATGTACGTTTTTGGCTTTCTGTTTATTAAAAAATTAATTTTATATATATATATATATATATTTTAAAAAAAGAGAAAGCAGGTTGGGAAAAGGGAACTATCTCCTTGATCTTTTTCCTCCTTCTAAATCCCTCTGTTTCTTTCTTGCCCCCGTTACGTTAAAAATCTCCATCGGGATCTTCAACTCGTGAGCTGAAACAATCCTCCATCCTTTCATGCTTTTGCGATCTGCCAGATTTGTTTACCTGCTCAGTTGCTAAACCTCTTTCCAGAAAAGGTGCCTCATTTGCCTTTCTGTCACATCCTCCACCCCCATCCCCAAAGACTGAGTGTTGTTTCACACATTCCCTAAAAAAATAAAAGATTATATATGATGGGTAATCCCGTTGGAGGATATGTAAAAATCCAGACAGATTCATGCAAACCTCCACTTGCAAAGACACATTCAATTAACACAGCGTTCCCCAACCTCTCTGGGTTAGTGGGGAGGGAGGAAGGGGGGCGGAGAGAAGCTGGTTTTGTATGAGGGAGAGGTGCATGCATGTGTGCTCACACACTTGAAAGTTTCCAGTAATAAAGCTCTCACAACTTCTGAAGGCAACTTCTGTTCCATGGGTGGATTGTTCTCACTGTCAGAAAATTTCTCCTTATTTCCAGGTTGAATCTCTCCCTGATCAGTTTCCATCCATTATTCCTTGTCTGGCCTTTGGGTGCCTTGGAAAACAGCAAAACCCATACCCTTTTAGCACTGATGATGTTACATAGCTGGGTCATGAAAGGTCTGCAAGAAAACAGCCAAAGTCAGAGGGCTCCAAGCATCCCACAGACTTCCTCTTCCCCCTCCTCCTCCTCCTCCCCCCCCCTCCTCCTCCTCCACAAACTCCACATCCTTCTAGCATTAATGATGTTACCTAGCTGGCATGAAAGGTCTGCAAAAATGCCAAGGTTGAAGAACAGTGTCCTTCACCTCCTCCTCCTCCTCCTCCTCCTCCTCCACCACCACCACCACCACCACCACCACAGCCACCGCCACCACCACCACTACCACTACCACAAACCCCACACCCTTCTAGCCCTGATGATGTTACCTAGCTGGGTCATGAAAGGTCTGCAAAAGATGCCAAGGTTGAAGAACAGTGACCTCTTCCTCCCCCCCTCCCTCCCTCCCTCCCTCCCTCCCTCCCTTCCTTCCTTCCTTCCTTCCTTCCTTCCTTCCTTCCTTCCAGCATTTTCTATTTTCTATTAATAGAACTGAGCTTTTCCTGATGTGTTTTTTTGAAGGCTTCCTTCCTTGGCATCTTCTCCTTCCTACAGCCTTGGCCAAGTCTTTCTATTGACCTGGCTTGATTCAGAAATAACGGGAGGTCAATTCCAGATTAGTAAAAATAATTTCCAAGTATTTAACTAATTACACATGCTAACAAAGCCCGGATTTATGGTTTAAATCATAAAAGCTTAGCAGAGGCCAGTTGGGAAGCAAATACCAATGTCCTAATTATTCATTACTTAGTACAATTGGGTGTAGGTATAGAGTGAGTGTGATGGGGAAGCTGTAATTCACACTGCTTTTGTTGCTTTTACTTTACTTGTTGGCATTGGATGTAGAAGTAGTCCTCCGCAACTGAGCCCCACATTTCTGTTGCTAACTTTTATTAAGTGACTTTTGCCCCATTTTACAGCCTTTCTTGCCACAGTCGTTAAGTGAATCACTGCAGCCCTTAAGTGGCTAACACGGTTGTTAAATGAATCTTTGACTTTGCTTGTCAGAAGGCCACAAAAGCTAATCACTGAAACCGTCATAACTATGAGTCAGTTGCCAAGCGACTAAATTTTGATCACATGACCAGGGGTACGCTGCAACAGTGTGCAAAACGGTCATAAGTCACTTTTTCACTAAGCAAACTGTCGTAAGTTGAGGACCACCTGTAACCGCAAGAAGGAGGAGACCAAATATCTAACTTTGTGGATTTCCTGTGAAATTTTCATAAGCGGACTTTTATGTTGTTGGAAGAAATATCCATCCGGTTCAGTTCCAAGCTGGGAAAAAGACACTGGAAACATGGAGGCTGATTGGAAAGATTGGAAAGATGCTTTAATGATGAAGCAGAACCAACAACTTTTATAGATCTGTTGTAGCTGACAAAATGGAGTTGATGGGGGGGGGGGGTTATACCTTCTTTGGGCCTTTTATTTGAGCTTCCTGTTCCTGTGCAAGAACATATATATTACTGGCTGTTGTCAGATTCGTATGGGGTCATATAGGGGTTATGTCATGGTGGCTCAGTGGCTAAGATGCTGAGCTTGTCGATTGAAAGGTCATCAGTTCAGCGGTTTGAATCCCTAGTACCGCGTAACAGGGTGAGCTCCCATTTCTTGTCCCAGCTTCTGCCAACCTAGCAGTTCGAAAGCACGTAAAAAATGCAAGTAGAAAAATAGGGACCACCTTTGGTGGGAAGGGAACAGCGTTCCATGCGCCTTTGGCGTTGAGTCATGCTGGCCACATGATCACGGAGACGTCTTTGGACAGCGCTGGCTCTTTGGCTTTGCCCCCTAGAGTTGGGAACGACTAGCACATGCAGGGGAACCTAGGGATTATGTAGGGGTCACAGCTGGCTCTATAGGCAAAAGAAGGTCAAATCCTAAGTCAGTGATGGCGAACCTTTTTGCCGTCGCGTGCCAAAAGTGGATGGAGCACGGGAGGGAGGGTCATGCGTGTGTGTGCCCATACCCATAATTCAATGAACGCTGCCCCCCCACACAAATCGGCCATTTCTGGCCACCGGAGGGCTTCTGAGGGGGTGGGGAAGGCCTTTTTCACCCTCCTCATGCTCCTAGAAAGCCTCTGGAGTCCGGGGAGAGCGTAAAACGGGCCTTCCCCACTCCCTCAGAGGCCCTCCAGAGGCCAGAAACAGTCTGTTTCCCAACTTTCAGTGGGCCTGGATGGCCCGAAAATCAGCTGGCTGGCGGGCACAGGCATGCCAGAGCTGAACTAAGGCAATGCTCGCGTGCCCACCATTATGGTTCCGCGTGCCACCTGTGGCGTTCGCCATCAGGGTCCTAGGTGTTTGTCTGAGCTAATCTGATCAATTTCTGGTTTATTGTTTATCTAAGCTCCCAGGTGAAGTGTGGACTGCTCTGGGATGGTGCAATGAAGGGGCTTGTGTTCTGAAAGGGTGTTGGGCAAATTCCTATTGTGCTTTGATGACTTTCATCCTGTGCTGGATCTTCTTTTTTTTTTATTAGATTTATATGCCGCCCTACTCCCAAAGGACTCAGGGCGGTGAACAGGCACAGAATAAAATATATAGACACAAAGGTTAAAAACATAAATAAAACCAAATTAAATAGTTTAGCTCAAGACAATTAAAATCCCAATAATTTAAAAGCAGATTAAAAATTTCAATTTAAAAGAATTTAAAAGAAAAGGGGAAAAGGTTAGGCCAGGTCGGCTTGCTGAAATAGGAGAGTCTTAAGCGCAGGGTGGAAAGTGCGCAGATCCGGGATCCTCCGTATCTCCAGGGGGAGCTCATTCCAGATAGTGGGTGCCGCCACAGAGAAGGCCCTCCCCCTGGGGGCCGCCAGCCGACACTGTTTGGCTGACGGCACCTGGAGGAGCCCCTCTCTATGAGAGCATACCGGCCAGTGGGAGGCTGTTTGTGATAGTAGGCGGTCCCATAAATAACGAAGTCCTAAGCCATGGAGCGCTCTAAAGGTGGTAACCAAAACCTTGAAGTGCACCCGGAAGACCACCGGGAGCCAATGCAGCTCACACAGGAGAGGTGTCACACGGGAGCGCCATGTTGCTCCCATAACCACCCGCGCGACCGCACTCTGCACCAGTTGGAGCCTCCGGGTGCTCCTCAAGGGGAGCCCCATGTAGAGAGCGTTACAGTAGTCCAGACGGGAAGTGACGAGGGCATGAGTGATTGTGTGTAGGGAGTCCTGATCCAGAAAGGGACGCAACTAGCGAATCAGGCGGACCTGATGAAAAATCCTCCCGGTCACAGCCATCAAATGCTCTTCTAAAGACAGCCGTGAATCCAGGAGGATGCCCAAGTTGTGAGCCCTCTCTGTGGGGGCCAGTGATTCGCCCCCAATAGTCAGCGATGGTGCCAGCTGACTATATCGGGACGTTGGAAACCACAGCCACTCGGTCTTGGATAGGTTGAGCCTGAGTCTGTTGCTCCCCATCCAGATCCGCACGGCCTCCAGACACCGGGACATCACTTCAAGGGCATCATTGGGGTGGTCTGGGATGGAGATGTACAGCTGGGTGTCATCAGCATACTGGTAGTACTTCACCCCGAAACCACGGATGATCTCACCCAGCGGCTTTACATAAATGTTGAACAAAAGGGGCGAGAGGACCGACCCTTGTGGCACCCCACATAGGAGGGGCCTCGGGGTCGACCTCTGCCCCCCTGCCAGCACAGACTGCAACCAGCTGGAGAGAAAGGAGGAGAACCACCACAATACAGGCCTCCCACCCCCAGCTCTTCCAACCGGTGCAGCATGATACCATGGTCAATGGTATCAAAAGCCGCTGAGAGGTCTAATAGGACCAGGACAGAGGAGCAACCCCTGTCCCAAGCCCTCCAGAGATCATCAACCAACACGACCAATGCCATTTCCGTGCTGTGCCCAGGCCTGAAGCCCGACTGGCGTGGATCCAGATATGTTGTTTCATCCAGGAGGGGGTGAGGGGGTGGGTGAGGGGGCTACTTCTAATCCTATGATTCTGCCCTTGTTCAGACTTTGCTGCAGGGAGTTTCAAAATATCCTGTCTTGAATGGATTTCTGCCTGCAGTATTTGCTTTGCTTATGCATAGAGCTATCTAGAAACTTGGCTTCCTCTTCCAATATGTTAAGTGTTGGCATCTGCTGTGGGCTGTTTAGAAAGACTTGTGGGCTGCTTCCTGTTGCTTCTAAAAACATGTTTCTCCATTTCTCCTTTAGGGAAATATAATATTCTGCCCTTTTTTTAATATTTCCCAAAATATTTCATTCTTCTGAGGGGAGGAGGATTTCCCACAATGTATTGTTACCAGCAAGCAAGAACTGACTGTCCAGTGGTTGCTGGTTGTCTGTGATCAACTTATAGTTTGGATGGGTTTGGATCTTTTTTGTCCTGCAAGCTTTTACTCTGTCCTACTTCCCTTAGAGATTTTCCTAGATTAATTTTGGAATCCACAGTTGTCCTCTGAGCTCACTGTTTTCATCTCTGTTGCCATCACCGATCAACACAGGATCCAAATGATCTTGATTCCCAACTTGGTGTCGTGTCACTGAGATCTTTTGTAGGTCCATCGTAGAATATCTGACTCTGAACGGGGCCGCTCCAGTTTTCCTGAATGGCCATAGAACAATCTCTTTTGATTGCTTCCACAAGAACGTTTTGGGAGAGAACATTTTGCACACCCCATACACGGTAACTTCATTAATGCTTGCTTGCCTAACCGCAGCGATGACGAGGGGAGAACCCTCAAATCTCAGCCCAAAGGTGCTTTTTCAAGAGGCAATTGGACTTTCTTATTTTTTCATTTTGAACACGTTTCACTACAGAATCACTACAGACTCAAACCTTGGATTGGCAGCTACCGTATTTTTCAGAGTATATGTTGTGGCCTGTACGCGGCCTGTGCAGCTAGTAACTGATTCAGACAGCGAGGAGGCTGGTGTGCTGCGCCAGCAGCCTGTGCAGCTGGCACTCAAGTCGGACAATGAGGAGGCTGGAGAAGATGTGGTGCCAGAGACAGGGATTCAGCCAGGGCCTTCAGAACCTCCAGAAGCTCCCTTAAGTGAAGAGGACGAAGAGGAGGAGCCTCTTCTCAATGCACGGGCGCGCAGAGCTGCCAAAAGGCAGGAGTGGCTCCTCAGGAGGAGGTCTCCTCAAGAGTAAGACTTGGGGCTAATTGGCCACTCCCTTAGCCTATTTAAGGAGGAACGCCGACGGAAGCAATTTGCAGGGAAAAACTTAGTTCACATACCTTCGTGCCTTGTCTTGCTTATCTTATCAGCTTCCTGCAAATTGCTTCTGGGCATTCTTCCAACCATAGTAACCAGCACCCCGGAAAATGGGGCACACAGAGGCGGCAATAGGCTATGGCAGTGATGGCTAACCTTTACTGGACCGAGTGCCCAAAGCGCATGTGTGCAAATGGGTGTGCGTACCCCCGAACCCCCAAAATGCAATGCGTACACTCCTCTTGCACATGTGGTCTGTTCCCTGCGCATGCACATGCGGCCCCTTGCATGCGCCCCGCCCATGTATGTGCATGCTGCTCTTCATGTGCCCTCCACATGCACATGTGCCCTCCACATGCACATGCGCCCTCCACATGCACATGCATCACCCGCATGCACCCCACCCTCCATGCAATCACACATGCCCCTCCACACGTCCCCCACCCCCACGCATCCACAGCATAGACCCGAAGACCAGCTGACATGCGCAGCGGAGCTGAACTGGGGCAACGGCTCGCATGCCATCAGAGAGGATGCTCCATGCCACCTCTGGCACGCGTGCCATAGGTTCACCATCACAGGGTTATGGCAATCCCTGCAGCCTGAAACAGCTGATCTTTGGGAGGCCGATCCAACCGACAATCAGCTGCTAGTGCTAATCAGGCTGTGCTGAAGCTGAAGTTCAAACGGGCTGTTTGCTGCAAGCAGGCAAATTGCTGGGAGGCAGAGGCAGATTTTTTTTTTCTTGTGCTAATCAGGCTGTGCTGAAAATGAAAATGAAACACGCTGTTTACTATTTGCTGCAAGGAGGCAAATAGCTGGGAGGCAGAGGCAGATTTTTTTTCTTGTTTTCCTCCCCAAAAAAGGTAGGTGTGTTTTATAATCCGGAGCGTTTTATAGTCCGAAAAATATGGTAATTGTGTTCGGTGAACCTGGAAAGAGGATGAGAGACAGCCTGGAAATGCATAGATCAAGGGGTAAAGAAGAAAATTTAAATTGGGATATCGAAAAACCTTGCTTAGATGAAGAACTCCAAGCAGAATGGAGCAGGGGAATGACAATCTTTGAGGCTTCAGCTTTCTAAGCAAAAGCTAAGGTAGGAACCAAACTTTGGAAAATAGTAAACTAAGAGCTTATCAAGTTCCCAAGACCCTTCGCTGGAGAGTAGAATCAGTGAAACAAGATTCACACAGCCTTTCTTAAGTTTCAGGGCCAAGAATTAGGGATTGGAGAAGAGAATCTTAAAGAACTGAGATAGGAAATATCCAGCCTTCCATTATTGAGTTCATTAAGGTGAGGGCTCTCTGAAGCTTTTCAATCTTTTTTCCTCCTTTCTTTCTATCTGGAATATTTCCTGATGGATTGAGTCCATGTATTTGATAAACCTCTGATGGAGGATGCCATCCATTATATAGAAGAGCAGGGAGAGTGTTGGGGTGGTGGTGGAGTTAAGAGCGTCATCAGCCTAGAGTCATTACGTTCCCATAAACGGTCTAAGTCCAACCCCACCTAAATACAGTTGACTCTTATCTGGCACCAATTTAGTATAAAACTTTAGTTGACTAGATTCTAAGCTTGAGCAATAAATCTTTGAAATGCAACGTAAGGTCCTCCTGATCCTTTGCACCTGACACGATTGCTTCTGCTTAGACATATTCATTCCTTCCTTCCCTCCCTCCCTCCCTCCCTCCCTCCCTCCTTCCTTCCTTCCCTCCTCACCTTTCTTCTTTCTTTCATTCTTTCTTTTATTTTCCT
>WNWU01000024.1:5678645-5696828 GCA_012654045.1 Ptyas mucosa
AGATACAGATACAGATACAGATACAGATACAGATACAGATACAGATACAGATACAGATACAGATAGAGAAGGCACCTTGTAAGTCATCTAGTCCAACCCCCCCACCCCCCCAAGCAGGAGACCCTACACCATTTCTGACAGTCTCTTCTTGAAACCCTCCAGTAATGAAGCTCCTACAACTTCTGAAGGCAACTTCTGTTCCATTGGTTGATTGTTCTCACTGTCAGAAAATTTCTTCTTATTTCTAAGTTGAATCTCTCCTTGTTCAGGTTCCATCCATGTCTGGTCTTCGGGTGCCTTGGAAAATAGCTTGACCCCCTCCTCTCTGTGGCAGACCCTCAAATATTGCAACACTGCTATCATTCTCCTCTGGTCCTTCTCTTCACTAGACTAGCCATACTGAGTACTTGCAACCGTTCATCGTATGTTTTAGCTTCCAGTCCCCTAATCATCTTTGTTTCTCTTTTTATTTATTTTATTTATTTATTTTGTCGAGTATGTATTAGATAATATATATAAGTATGAATTGAATACATAAAATGAATACAATTAAAGAGAACATAAGGACAGGGACAGAAGGCATACTAGTGCTCTTATGCACGCCCCTTACAGATCTCTTAGGAATGGGATGAGGTCAACAGTAGGTAGTCTAAGGTTAAAGTTTTAGGGGTTTGGGGAAGAAATTACAGAGTCAGATAGTGCATTCCAGGCACTGAGCACTCTGTTGCTGAAGTCCTATTTTCTGCAATGGAGTTTGGAGCGGTTCACTTTAAGTTTGTATCTATTGTGTGCTTGTGTATTGTTGTGGTTGAAGCTGAAGTAGTCATTGACAGGTAGGACATTGTAGCAGATAATTTTATGAATTACGCTTAGGTCAGACCGAAGGCAGCATAGTTCTAAATTGTCTAAGGCCAAAATCTCAAGTCTGGTGGCATAAGGTATTCTGTTGTGAGCAGAGGAGTGGAGGACTCTTCTTGTGAAATATTTCTGGACTTGCTCGATTGTATTAATGTCCGATATGCAGTGCGGGTTCCAGACAGATAAGCTGTATTCGAGAATTGGTCTAGCACAGTGATGGTGAACCTTTCTGCCATCGCATGCCAGGAGTGGGGGGGGGAAGGTCGCGTATGTGCCCCACCCTGTGCATGCACGCGCTCCCCCCCGTTTCCCCCTCCCCCTGCTCCTGGCACGTGATGGCCCGTTTCTCTCTCTCTCCAAGTTCCAGAGCCTTTCTAGGAGCTTGGGGTGGGCAAAAACTGGCTTCCCCACCCCCCACCCCCACCCCCACCCCCCACCCTGGAGGCTCTCCGGAGGCAGGAAATGGGCCATCTGTCAACTTCAGATCCAACCAGAAGTTGGCAAATGGCCCATTTCCTGCCTCTGGAGGGTCTCCCGGGAGAGGGGGGCTTTTTCACCCTCCCCAAACTCCTAGAAAGGCTGTGGAGCGAGGAGAGAGAAAAACAGGCCTTCCCCACCACCCCTCAAGGCCCTCTGGAGGCAGGAAACAGGCTGTTTCCTTATTTCCAGTGGGCCAAGAAGCCCTGAAAATCAGTTGGCGCGCGCCAGAATTGATCATGCGTGTCATAGGTTCACCATCACAGGTCTAGCAATTCTCGCTTCTCTGCACTGTTTCTAGCGTCTCAAGAACTTTTTTATAGTTGAGAATTCTCTGGTCTGTCCACATGCAAATTGAAATGACTCAGATTTTTCTTCCCTGCTTTCTTTCCGGGGGGGGGGGAGAGGCTTCAATTCTCTTCCCTTAATGACAGATCAACATATCTCTTAAGTAAGGATGAGGAGAATGTGCTGGACAAGCAGGTACCAAAAAGTCTCAACCTGGGCACAAAGGAAATAAATTGACCTCTGATAGCATATGAGACTCAGGATCAAGCTGTATCAGCACAGAATAAGATGCTTTGGAAAGCATTAGCATTGATGAAGAGATAACCTGGGGGAAGACATATTACGTATTATGCACTAGATAGTTTTAGATTTTTTTAAGCATCGACCGGATAAAAGGGAGTCCTCCGCTTAGGACCAATCATTTAGTTCTAAGTTTTACACCAGCATAGTAAAAAGTGATTTATCTGCAGTCTTTGCACTTATGACATAACAGCAAAATTTGGGTGTTTGGCCACCAGCATGTGGTGGCTCAGTGGCTAAGACACTGAGCTTGTCGCTGAAAGGGATTCAGCCGTTTGAATCCCTAGTGCTGTGTAACGGGGTGAGCTCCCGTTCCTTGTCCCAGCTTCTGCCAGCCTAGCAGTTCGAAAGCATGTAAAAAATGCAAGTAGAAAAATAGGGACCACCTTTGGTGGGAAGGTAACAGCGTTCCGTGCGCCTTTGGTGTTGAGTCATGCCGACCACATGACCACGGAGACGTCTTCGGACAGCGCTGGCTCTTTGGCTTTGAAATGAAGATGAGCACCTCCCCCTAGAGTCAGGAACGACTAACATGTATGTGCGAGGGGAACCTTACCTTTATGCATTTATGATGGGATGTGAGCACCATTTGCAACCTTCCCAGCAGGCTTCTGATAATGGGGGGGGGGGAGCTGGATTCATTTAATGACAGTGTTATTCACTTAACGACTGCAGTGATACACTTCACAACCATGGCAACTAAAAAAAAAAGTTGTAAAATGCAAAATGGGCCGTGCCACCCAGCATCAATCTTCACCTCCTCCATCAGTGACATAAGTCAAAAAAACACAGACTATCAGAATGACAGAGCTGGAAGGGATCTGGGAGGTCTTCTAGTCCACCTCCCTGCTCAAACAGGAGATCCTATACCTGTGATAGCGAACCTATGGCATGCGTGCCACAGGTGGCACACAGAGCCATATCGCCTGGCACACCAGCTCAGCTCCTTTTTGGGACTTCTGGGTCCACCAGAAGTAGAGAAACAGGCTGTTTCCTGCCTTTGGAGGGCCTGGGTGGGGGGAAGGGTTAGGGTTTCTAGGAGTCTCTGGAGGCTGGGGACAGCAAAAAAAGTCACTTCCTGTCCAACCGAAAGTTGGAAAATGGGCCATTTCGGGCCTCCGGAGGGCCTCCGAGGGGGTAGGGAAGGCTGTTTTCGCCCTCCCCAGATGCATAGAGAGGATTTGGAGCCAGGTGAGAAAGAAAAACGGGCCTACCAAGCCATCGCGTGCCAGGAGCAGGGGGGAGGGGGGGTTGTGCATGCATGCACAGGGCGCATAGAATTATGGATGTGGGCATGCGTGCAAACCTCCCCCGCCCCCCCTTCCTGGCACGGGATGGCAAAAAGGTTAGCCATCACTGCCCTATACCATTTCAGAGAAGTGGCTGTCCAGTCTCTTCTTAAAAACCTCCAGTGATGAAGCACCCACAACATCTGAAAGCAAGCTGTTCCACTGGTTGATTGTTTTCACTGTTAGGAAGTTTCTCCTTAATTCTGGGTTGCTTCTCTCCTTGATTAATTCCATCCATTGTTTCTTGTCCTGCCCTCTGGTGCTTTGGAAAATAAATTCTTTTTTGTGGCAGCCCCTCAAACACTGGAATACTGCTATCATATCTTTCTTTTCATTAAACTAGACATATCCAATTCGCGGAACTGTTCTTCCTACGTCTTAGTCTCCAGCCCCCTAATCAACTTTGCTGCTCCTCTCTGTGTTTTTTCCATAGTCTCAACATCTTTTTTATATTGCGGTGATCAAAACTCGATGCAGTGCTCTAAGTGTGGTCCTACGAAGGCTTTCTGAAGTGGTACCACGAAAAGCTCCTACGGAGAAATTCTGAAGCACTCTGAGATCATGGCAGAAGGTCTCAAGGTTCTTCACAGAAAAGCAGCATCAAGGATTCACACAACTCTTTTTCAAAATAAATTTTAATGCTGAGAAGTGGGTGGGTTGAAGAGCCGAATCCAGCCAGAGTTTTCCACCTCTCTGTTATTAATAAGTTCCTTAGGGTGAAGGAACCTCTCACTGAAGCTTTTGAATCTCGGAAGGTCTCTTCACAGGGAGTTCAGCCTAAGATACATTTCAGTATTCTGAATACCCTGATTAAGAGTGCCAGGTCTCCTAAGGGTGCAGTTGCTTGTTCAGTTTGTGACAGGTTGCCAAACGACACTCAGACTACTGCTCCTCCGCCTCTGACATCACCAAGTTCAAAGATAAGACCTTGGCCATATGGCTTCCAAGACCACATGTGAACATTTCAACAGTTTTAGTCACCCGAGAAACCTTGTGCCAATCCAAACTTCTTGCTGAAAGAGGGTTAAGTCCCTGCTGTTGCTACAAATCACTAACTATAGAAATAAAGTTTAGCTTCTGGGGAGAATAACAGAATAAGAGAGTTGGAAGGGACTTGTAGAGGCCTTCTACTCCAACCCCTTGCCCAAGCAGAAGACCCTACACCAGTGTGCTGGGAGCGCAGGGGGGGTCGAGTGCGCACATGCCCACACCCATAATTCAATGCCCCCACATGCCCGCTTTTGGCACGCAATGGCAAAAAGGTTACCGGTGGGCCTGGTAGGCCCGTTTTTCACCCTCCCCAGCTCTAGAGGCTTTCTTAGAGCCTGGGAGGGGCGAAAACAGCCTTTCCCCCGGAGGCCCTCTGGAGGCCAGAAACGGCCCATTTCCCGACTTCCGGTGGGCCCGGAAGACTCGAAAATCAGCTGGCCTGCACGCACATGCGTGCTGGAGCTGAGGTAAGGCAACACTCGCGTGCCCACAGATATGGCTCCACGTGCCACCTGTGGCACGCATGCCATAGGTTCGCTATCATGGCCCTACACTATGCCAGACAAACGGCTGTCCAGTCTCTCCTTAAAAGCTTCCAGTGATGAAGCACCCACAACTTCTGAAGGCAACGTCTGTTCCACTGGTTTATTGTTCTCACTGTTAGGAAATTTCTCCTTAATTCTAGGTTTCTGAGAAAATAGTATTGGAGACTTTTCAACCCTTTGATAATGCTGAATTCAACCCTTTGAATCCTCAATTCATTTTTAAGAATGAGGCTCCTTAAGTTAACTACATCTAACTGGGAGGCAAATTAAACTGAAAGGATTTTTAAAGATGTTTCTAAGAGTGGTTTTCCTTTAAGGATATCTAAAATCTGCTCCAAAGACTGTGTTCAGTCATCATATACCTTTATGAATAAACCATAATCAGTTGAGTTTAAACAGTATGTTAAGCCATAAACTAAACTAAACATCAAACTCACTTTTCCTTGCATATCTTGCTTGCTATACCTGGTGTCAAGATTTTAAAAAAAAGTTTTTTAAAAAATAATGCCTTGAATGTACATGATGAAAATAAAAAACACAATAAATTATGTGTCCATAGAAACCAGGGACAGAAATAACAAGTATGTATTAAGTTGAAGCTACTTAGATTTTATTAAAAAAATCTTTTCCTAACAGTTTACAGTTCTTCCATTTCTGGAGATTTTAAGAAGAGGTTGGACAACCAATTCTAGAAGTTGACTTAATTAGTTGTCCTATACACTACAAAGAATTGGATTAGTGGGTGGTTTCTTTCAACTCTACAAATTTGATTTTACCCGTGACTCTAGAGCCACAATAAACCATTTAATTAGATAACAAAATAACAGAGTTGGAAGGGACTTTGGAGGTCTTCTAGTCCAACCTTCTCTCAGGCAGGAAACCTTATAACATTTCAGACAAGTGGTTATCTGTTTTATAGGTGGCATCTCCCACGTGCCAGATTGGCAAAGATGTTTCCAAATACCTCCCCGCTATGTTGGAAATGTAAACATCAAAAAGGAACTTATTATCACATGTGGTGGTCCTGCCATATGGTGAAACAATTTTGGAAAATAATTAAAACACAAATAGAAGAAATTATAAATCAACAAATAGAAATGAGGCCAGAAACTTTCCTACTGGGAATAATTACTGGGTCATATGAAAAAGAAATAAGATACTTAATTATTCACATAATTACAGCAGCATGAATAGTTTTCGCCGAAAACTGGAAAAACAATGACATACCATCAGAAGACAAGGTGATTAGAAAAAATATGGATGGTGCAGAAATGGATAAGCTCGCAAAGGAGATACAAGAAAGAGATGAAACAGAATATTTCTTAGTCTGGGAGAAATGGTATAAATGGTCAGAGGAGAAAGGCGGAAAAAGTGGGGGGGGGGGGACAAAAGAAAATTAAACAATGGTTAAATTAGGTGGAGGAATATGGAAACAAATAGGAAGATATAAATTGTGGAAAGGAAATTAGGTTTATGTTAAATGTAAATAAAATATTTAGATTAAGAGAATATATTATAATGGTATATATATGATATACTAGAAATATATGTATAAAAGATATATTAAGATAAGAAAGAGAAAATGTATAAATATGGATTACTGATGCAAAGATGTTGAAAAGAAGATGTAAATGTCTGTTTTTCTTTGTTTTTTCTTTGTTTTTTGTTGTTTTTAAAAACTGTTTAATAAAAATTATTTTAAAAAAAACAACCTCCAGTGTTGGAGCACCCACAACTTCTGGTGACAAGCAATTCCTTTGATCAATTGTTCTAATTGTCAGGAAATTTCTCCTTATTTCTAGGCAAAATAAGACAAGATGCTTGACTTAAGATCCAGTCATCAGTTGAGACTGTGATCAGTACATGTAGTCTTCGACTTACAACCATTCATTTAGTGACCATTCAAACGTACAACAACCCTGAAAAAAGTGATCTATGACCAGTTTTCATACCTACCATCCAGTGATGAAATCTAACATTTTTTACTACCGGTTTTACTACCGGCTTGGTGGGCGTGGTGTGGCTTGGTAGACGTGGCAGGGGAAGGATACTGCAAAATCCCCATTCCACCCCACTCTGGGGCCAGCCCGAGGTGGTATTTGCCAGTTCTCCAGAACCACTCAAAATTTTCCCTATCGGTTCTCCAGAACCACTCAAAATTTCCACTACTGGTTCTCCAGAACCTGTCAGAACCTGCTGGATTTCACCCCTGTTACCTGGATAAATTTACCTAACTCTTTCAATGATGCCTTGGATTAGGACTCCTTGCCATTTGATGTCGGGCTTGTCCTGAATTGGTCATTTAGAAAAGAAGAGCTTCGAAAGCCAAGTAGTTGCAAAGCAGAAAAAGGCAGATCTGATAGTTGCCCGGGAAAGCTTTCTACTTATTTTCCCCTTTCCTTGGTCCTTCACCCCATTATCTCCCCAGTGTGAGTTGGATTCCAATTTATTCCTTGGGTAAAAGTTCTGATTCTGGGTGGGCTTTGTGGTGCTCTGCATTCCATTCCCCTGCCTGTGGCCTTGGGGTCGGTCAGCTGATGATTTCTGTTTCTTCTCTCGCCCCCTCCCCACTAAATAACTCCCTCCTCCCCATGTGTTCTGACCCAGCCTTAGCAGAAGCAAGAAACAGACTCCTTGTCACGAAAAAAAACCCTCTTTATTTACCTCCTGTGAATTAATGGCATTCACTCACCAAAAAGTCCAAGCAAGAGTCCTGCAAGGGGTTAACTGCAGCAACAGACCTTATCAGTTCCTTGTGATAATTGCAAGGCCGTGAGCTCCCAGCCAAAAGGCTGCAAATTAAGTTCTGGCAAGCAGCCTTTGTGGCACGAAACACAATGAGCAAAATCTCCAGAAATACAAACTGTTGTCTCCTACGACAACCACTACCCTTTCCTTCTATTTATTCCCCAGCCAGGAAGGGGCCATTGAGCTTCCATGTTTGTTTTGCTTCCCAAGTCGACTCCTTGTCCTCCGTTGTTCACCTCTCCTAACTGCTCGGCGCATACGTGCATCTGGAACAGGCCCCAGCTGTTCTTCCTCCTCACTCATATCAGCCTCCAAAGGCAGCTGCTTCTCTGGTGGCTGGGAAATATTGGATGGCTCTATCTCTGCATCCGATGCTGAGCATCCGTCAGAGCCTTTCCCAGACTCCAGAACTGGCCCAAGTTCCTCCCCAACCTCCTCATCATCCAAGTCTGCTGCCAGATCCACTGGCAGCCGGCAGGCCACAACACCATGGTTCATGGCAATTCTGACATCAGCAAAGGAGCGTTGGGTGAAGCAGGATGGCAGCACTCCTTCCTCAAAGAGTAAACCATGCTAGTTTTGGGAGGGCAGACTTCCACTTTTGACAATGTCCTACGGTTATCTTGGCATTCCAAGAAGCATTAGGAAAAATTCTTGATTCACAGAACCTACTTCTGCTGTAAGCATATCAAGCTTTTTCAAAAATTAAAGAAAAAAAGAGACCCAACAAGAGACCCAAGTCCAGCCCACTGTGAATTCCTTTGACCCTTATCTAGTGCTAATTTAGCTTGGACTGTTAGTTGACTAGATTCTTGTGTTTTAGGTAGCAATAATAAACTCTTCTGTGCTTTGAACTCAACAAATGTTCCTGATTAGTTGCACCTGACAATTTTTTCCAATTGTCAGGAGGAAAACATGGACATCCTAAATTCCTCTTTTAGTTATTTTTCAATTTGACTTCCTTAAAATACAGCCCCCTGAACAAAACACAGTATTGTCATTATAAAACAATTACCATAAATGTTGAAGCTATCTCTACTTATGTAACCACTCTACCCTATTCCCTGGCCCAATCTGGCTAACAATTGTTTTTATAAGCAACCTTTTCTGCATGTTGTAAACTACTGTAAAACGAAAAACAGAAACACTTTAACACGCCAAATAATTTGCCCAAACTGATTTTCCTTCAATCATTGTAAAAGATGCACATATCAACAGAACTAAATTACTTTGCATGCCTTTTAAAATGCTCTTCTTAGGCATCCATGCTCAGTTTATTTAATAAACCCTTCAGTCCATTTGCAATAATCCATTACCGTCAAAGTAGCATAATGATCCATTATGCACAATAAATTTAATCACCACTGTCAGAATGATTCAAGAATTGTACTAGACACAGTGGAATGTTGGTAAACTGTGTGTCAGGGTTCCAAGTAACACCCCCAACCAAGTAAGACTCCAAGTAAGAGGCATGCATTTCTTCAAAGTTCCATTTTATTAGAGATGTCATATTGGCATATCTCGGAAAACCCGAATCTGAAAGCCCCTAGGTTTTCCCCACCCAAAGGAAAGTCAAAGTCCCTTCTCCTGCACCAACATGATGGGTTGTATGCTAAAATAAAGCCAGGTCATGACACACACTTGAAAGTAAATCAGGAAGCCTGTAATTGGGGAGTGTGTCTGGCAAGAACAAAGAATGCTTATCTACAGGAAATATGCATATTTAAATCTTGTAACAATTCTGGGTAGTTAGAAAGCTGGTAAAAGTAGCAAGAGTTAGACAACTTGCAGGCCTCAGCTAAAAATTAGGAATAGAGATGGCCTGCAGCCAATAAAATGTGTATTAGATAACTCCTGGGGCATTCGTTAGCCAAGGTTTAGGAATCGGAACAGCTAGAGACCAATAGAACAAATTGTAAAATTATTACTAAAACGTTTATTAGATGATATTTCTTATTATTTTGCCTTGTCCCTCCTTCTCTTTTAGTGAAAATGTATAAAGCTTACTTAATCCTTTGTTCTTGGTTCTTGGCATTTTGGCTAGGAGCCCTATTCCTTGGAGTACGCCAATAAAAAGCAATCAGAAAACCTGCACCTCGTGTCTGGCATCCATCATTGGCTTCGGCACCAGGCTCAGACCCGAATTGGGGACCACAGATATGTCCATCACATGGTGCAATCAATCCACTGTCCCAACTGGAGTTGCTTACGAGTCATGCCTCTCCAGGTGCAGGCTGAACGTCCTTGACTCTCAGGGAAAGAATGTTGTTATGGCTATACATCTCAACCCCCCCCCCCCAGTTCCCACAGCATGCCCATCCACCACTTGTGGCAGCCCTGAAGATCCAAAGAAAAAGATGGCTTCCAGAGCTGACAGGCTGCCCCCCCCCCACCTCAACTGATGAGTGTGTCCTGAAACAAGATGAATGTAGGAGATTAGTCCAGGCAGTCCCTGGAGCGGGATTGGAGGTTAGTCCCTGGAGGCCATCTTTTTCTTTGGATCTTCTTCAGGGCTGCCACTGTGAAGAAGGGGCACTTCCTCTGAAGGTGTGGCTCAGGGGTGAAATACGCCCAGTTTGGTCCAGTTCGCCTGAACCAGTAGTAAAAAATGTGAAAAAAAAAAGTTCCAATGATCAGCTGAGTGATGCCCGATCATCGGAACTTTTTAAAAAAACCTTTTTAGCATTTTTTTACTACCGGTTCTCTGGAACCGGTAGTTAAAAATGCTTTAAAAAGTAAAAAAAAAAAAAAACCAAATAGGTTGTTAAAAATGCTTTTAAATGCTTTTAAAAGAAAAAAAAAAGGCTCTCACAATCACAGCTGTGGCATGGGATCGACAGAGCCTTTAAAAAAATTTTTTTTTATTAAATTGCATAATAATACACTACATAAACTATCGGTTAGACAGTGTTAAAATACATACAGATTGAATACATTCTTAACTTATTATATCTCATATTTTACTCCCTTATGTAGGTATCTAAGTTATTCCTTTTCCTTTCTTTATCCTATCGTCCAACCATTTGTACCATAGTCCCCATACCGTATAATATTCCGATGCCTCTTTCTCCTCAATCTCATATGTTAATTTACACATCTCAGCGCATTCTAAAATTTTCCAGATTAAATGCTCTTCCGATGGTATTCCTTTTTCTTCCCAATACTGTGAATATGTTATTCTGTGGCTGCTGTGATAATGTGTATAATTAAGTATCACTTTCTCTTCTCATATGTCCTCTTTAGAACTCCCAGTAGAAAGGTTTCAGGTGTCAAATCTATATTTTCTTCGATTACTTCCTAGATCCAAATTCGAATCTTTTTCCAATATTTGATAGCTTCGGGGCATGTCCACCACATATGGAAGAAGGTACCCTGTTGGTGGTCACATTTCCAACAATTCGGTCTCAAATTTGGATAAATTTTGGCTAATCTTGAGGGGGCTATGTGCCATCTGTACAACATTTTATACTGATTTTCTTTAAATGTTACTGCCCTTGTCGATTTATAATTCCTATTCCAAATTATTTCCCAATCGGCCAAATTTATATTATGCCCTATGTTTTTTGCCCATACAATCATTTGTTCCTTTACCACCTCCTCCGCTCTGTCATATTCTAATAAGTAATTGTATAATTTGGATAGCATTTTATTTTCTGTGCCTATCAATAATTTGTCAAATCTGTTTAATCTCATCTCTGTACCAAATTCCTCCTTATCTTTTTGATAGCTGGATTTGATCTGTAGGTATGGCCACCAGTCAATGTAGATGCCCTGTTCTTTGAGTGATTCATTTGTTTTGAGGTTTCCACAACTATCTAAAATATCTTTGTACCTGTACATTTTATCTATTGCTAGGGCATTGGGATATATCATGGCTTCCATTACTGAAAGCCAGTTTGGAATCTTCTTGTGTTGTTTGAGCCCAATTTCCTTCCATGTTTGTAATAGCGTATCCCGTAGCCTATGTCTGTGGAAGTATGATTTTTTTTGTCTTTTCTTTGTCCCATAAATACATGTGCCAGCCTCTCTGTAGGCCGTGCCCTTCTAGAGTCAAAATCCTTTTGTTTTCTAAGGTGATCCATTCCTTTATCCAAACTAAATTGGCCTCTTTATGGTAGATTTCCCATGCTGGGAGTCCAAAGCCTCCCCTGCTTCTATTGTCCTGTAACAATTTTAGCGAAATTCTAGGTTTTTCCCCTCCCCAAACAAATTTCCTAGTAATTTTGTGCAATTCTGCAAAGAATTTTTTATCTAAATTTATCGGAGTAGTTTGGAATAGGTATAGTAATTTAGGCAGGATGTTCATCTTTACTGAGGCTATCCAGCCTAGGAGTGATAATTGTAGGTTCCCCCATCTTTCTAAGTCTTGTTTGATTTTCCTAATCAGGGGTATATAATTATTCTCTTTCAGGGCTGAACATCTTGACGTTATCCATATTCCTAAGTATTTGATTTTTTTGACAATTTGTAAATCCATTATCTTCTCTACTTCTTCCTTTTGTCTCTCTGTCAAATTCTTTACCAACATCTTTGTTTTTTCTTTGTTCAACTTAAATCCAGACATCTCGCCATACCTACCTAATTCATCCAATTTTTTTTTTACCTGATTCCAATGGCTCTTCTATAATCAACACTACGTCATTGGCGAATGCCTGCATCTTATATTCTTCTTTTCTAATCTTCAGCCCTTTTATTTCGTTGTTTTTTCTAATCCTGTTTAACAGTACTTCTAAGGCCATAATAAATAATAATGGTGATAGGGGGAATCCTTGTCTTACCCCCTTCTTTATCTGGAATGGTTTAGCCATATCTCCATTTAATATTATATTTGCCCTTTGTTTATTATAGATTGTTTTTATCATTTTCTCAAAATTTGTTCCAAATTTCATTATTTTAATTTGTTCAATCATAAAATCAAAATTTAAATTGTCAAACGCTTTTTGGGCATCTAAAAAGACTAGGGCCATTTGCTTTTCGGGATGAGCCTCGTAGTATTCTAGAGTGTCAATGACTATTCTTAAGTTGTTTCTTATTTGTCTGCCAGGGAGGAAACCGTTCTGATCTGTGTGTATTAGGGCATTTAATATTATTTTCAATCTTTCTGCCACTATACTCATGAAAATTTTATAATCCGAATTTAAAAGTGAAATTGGCCTATAATTTTTTATTTGTTTTGGGTCGGTACCTTCCTTTGGTAGTAATGTGATGTACGCTTCCCTCCACAAATTAGGTATTTTGGCATCCAGTAGTGCTTCATTATAAATCTCCAATAATTTTGGTAGTAATATATCTTCCAATTTTTTGTATAATTCTCCTGGGAGACCGTCTGGTCCTGGTCATTTGTTGTTTTTTAATCTGGAAATTGCCCTCTTTAATTCTTCCATCGTAACCTCTCTATTTAACATTTCCCTTTCCTCATCTCCTATCAGTACAAGTTCATCTTCTGAGGGGTACTGGACAATACTTTCTCTGGAAACTTCTTCCTCTTTTATAAAGTTCCGTGTAGTATTCACGAGCAATTTCGAGCTTGGCTTCTTCTTTATGCTGCAGCTCTCCCTTCTTATCTTCCATTTGGTGGATACTCTGTCTCTCATTTTCTTTCTTTAGTTTATACGACAACCATCTGCCCAGCTTGTTGGTGTTTTCAAAGTAGTATTGCTTTGATTGTTTAATTTTGTAAGCCAATGTAGACAACTCACACAGAGTTGCAAACATGACTGCACCTGGATATATTTCTTACAGTGCTGCTTGGGACACTTACTGAGCTTCATCAAAAAATGACCCATCACCTAGAATGCCTCTGATAGCCTCAAATCACAAACCCAAAGTCTCTTACAAAGGTCTACGGCCAACTACTGTGATGGAATGTAGTCTGGATTCCTAGGAGGGAGGGGCTGCGTTCCAGAGGAGCAAGAGACAGCAAGGTGTAGATAGTTTGTGTGGCAGAAAGAGGGTGAAGACAGCTCCTCCTTAATCATTCCCAGAGTGCTTTATGGTCACAGAGTCTGCTTTAATTTGGCAAGATTTTTGTCTGTAAGTGAGAAACAGTAAAGGAAAGTGCTTAGAAGAACCTCAACATGTCTTCCTTGGTTTTGGGAGACTGACATCAAGTAAAGGTAGAACCCACAAAGGAAAGGAAAGATGTTGTCACCCTCTGCTTTTAATCCCTCTCCTTCTGTACTAATCCACCACAAACTGTTGGGAAACTGCCAGCCAGGCTGAAAGGAGGAGGTCAAACGGGGAATTAGTCTTGAATCCTTGAGCAGCCTCAAGAGACATAAGCCTGATACCCAGTGGTGAAATCCTCCGCGGTTTGCCACTGGTTCGCTGCCTGTGCATGCGGGGTGCACACCAAACACATGCTGCATGAGCATGCACAGTGTGCAACAAATGAATGCTGTGTGTGCATGCACACACAGTGCATGCCAAACCCGTGCTTCACGCAGAAAAACAAGGTAAGTAGAACAGCGAGGGGGGGAACAGCTGTGCCACGCTATTTAGATTCGCTAGAAAGTAGAATTTCTGCTTTCTAGCGAATATAAATCGTGCGGCACAGCTGATTGTCTGAAATACCAGTTCGAACCAACCGGTAGCTTTTTTTTACTACCAGTTTGTCAAACCAGTGTGAACCGGTAGGATTTCAGCACTGCTGAATCCTATCCCTCCCAGATCTCTCTACACGTTGTCATGAAATTGTAAATTTAAAATGTGGCAAGAGGACTTCTCCAAGTGAATCAAGGTTCAGATTTTTTGGGGGGGGTGCATTTTGGGGATACCAAGAAGCAAGCCAAGCCAAGTCTCCACCTTTGCTTCTTTTTTTTTTTAAAGGGCCAAGGAGAACATCGTGCAATGTGTCAGATATGCATGTTATGCCTTAAATCCTCCCTGGGCCCCTCCCAAGTGGCAAAGGAAAAGCTTTCTACCCCTCTGCTTTGTGGCTTCCTTCCTTCCCTCTCTCACTTGCTGTTCTTGTCTGCTAAAAAGTTAAAAAAAAATAGGCTGCAATGTTTTTCATGATCGGAAGGGGGAGCAAGAACCTTTAAACAAGGCCTCTGTCTAGGAAGAAAGAAAACTTGCAGGTTATTGGTTTATCTGAGTGGGTGGGTGGGTGATGCTGTTTTTCCTAAAGACCACAGCAACCGAGAACGGGGGGGGGGGGGGGAACAATCTAAAAGAAAACCCCCATAAACAAAAAATCCAGGATAAAAATCCAGAGTGGACTTATCCAGCGTGCCACAACAAACCCAGGTTGGCCTTAAAGGTGAGTCTGTAGAGATTCTCAGCCATCCAGGTCATGGTTGTCCCAAAGGTGCTTTTTCAGGATGCAACTGGATTTTCTTTTTTTTTTTTTCCCTTTTGAAGGTGTTTCGCTTCTCATCCAAGAAGTTTCTTCAGCTCTGACTGGGGAATGGAAGGATTTATATTCCTTGCAGACAGCTGGTCATTTTCATCCTTTTAGAGAGTCACTGAGGTCACTTTGGAGGTTTTTCTGTGTCCTCGGGGTCACCTGAGTGGTGCTCCTGGTTCCTGTCATCTGCAATTTTTTTTCCTCTGGAAATCCATTCCTACTCCCGTATCATTCGAAGAGTGCTCATCCCAAATTGTATAGCTAAATGTCTGTAATGGTAAAGGTTCCCCTCGCACATATGTGCTAGTCATTCCCGACTCTGGGGGGCGATGCTCATCTCCGTTTCAAAGCCGAAGAGTCAGCACTGTCCAAAGACGTCTCCGTGGTCATGTGGCTGGCATGACTCAACGCCAAAGGTGCACGGAACGTGTTCCCTTCCCACCAAAGTTGGTCCTTATTTTTCTACTTGCATTTTTTACGTGCTTTTGAACTGCTAGGCTGGCAGAAGCTGGGACAAGTCATGGGAGCTCACCCCATCCCCTAGGGAATCGAACCGCTGAACTGCCAACCTTTCGATCAACAAGCTCAGCGTCTTAGCCACTGAGCCACTAGAGGTGAGCTAATTTTCACCATTTCAAGCAAAGTGTTCAGTGTGATGCAGGGGAGAATCCACCGCCCAACCTCTGCTTGAAAAAAATCCCACCAGAGGAAGTCCATTGTCCTCCCCGTGGATTTGGTCCTGTTGCTTAAGAGCTCTTATTGATGGGAAGTGTTTCCTAAGCCTTAATTGGATTCTGTCTTCCTGCAACGTAATGGTATCATTCTACCAACTCGGCACAAAACGTGATGAGCAAAGCTCTGGTCCATCTCCGGGGCCTCCTGGGAGATCAATTGATCCCTTTTTCTTTGGCATTGGTTGCAAAATTATCCTCTACTCTGTTGGAGAATGCTGTGGGAGATCGGTACCCAGACAGAATAGAAATGACTGAGCGAGATGCCAAAGGGAATCACAGACCGTGTCTTCAAATATTCTAGGCTGTGCCAGGATTGTCTGCCACTAAGTCTTTGGAAAAAGGACTACTACTACAGTTGGGGTGGGGGCTCCTTTGCCATGGTTGTTAAGAAAATCACTGCACTTGTTAAGTGAATCATGAGGCAGTTAAACAAACCCAGCATTGGTCATTGACTTTGGTTGTCAGAAAACAACTGGGAAGATCACAAATGACAATCCCCTGACCCTCAGATGCTACAACTGTTGTACATACATCCCAGTTGCCAAGCACGCAAACACTGAACATGTGAAGGTAGGGGTGATGTAATACTTGTAAGTGCAAGGACTAGTCACAAATTGCCACAAAGGGGAGGGAGTCAACTTATTCTCCAAAGCACCAGGAGGCAGGACAAGAAACAATGGAGGGAAACTTATCAAAGAGAGAAGCAACCTAGAACTAAGGAGAAATTTCCTGACAGAACAATTAGACAGTGGAACGACTTGCCTCCAGAAATTATGGGTGCTCCAACACTGGAGCTTTTTAAGAAGAAACTGGATAATCACTTGTCTGGAATGGTGTAGGGTTTCCTGCCTGAGCAGGGGGTTGGATTAGAAGACCTCCAAGCAGGGGTGAAATCCAGCAGGTTCTGACAGGTTTTGGAGAACCGGTAGCGGAAATTTTGAGCAGTTCAGAGAACCAGCAAATACCACCTCTGGCTGGCCCCAGAATGGGGTGGGAATGGAGATTTTGCAATATCCTTCCTCTGGAGTGGGGAGGGAATGGAGATTTTGCAGTATCCTTCCCCTACCATGCCCACCAAGCCACGCCCACCAAGCCACACCATGCCCATCAAGCCACGCCCACAGATCCAGCAGTAAAAAAAAAATGATTTCACCACTGCCTCCAAGGTCCCTTCCATCTCTGTTATTCTGTTATAATATACATAATCTATTGTATATCATAACAATACAAAAATAATATCAATATATACATCCCTTTCAGGTTTCTTTCAGATCCTGTGTTATTTATCACCTTTGTTCTTCTGGATGCTCATGGGGCTTAACCCCATCTTAGTCATCTTGGTCATCTAGTCCAACCTCCCACCTTAACAGGAGACCCTACACCATTTCTGACAGAGGGCAGTCCAGTCTCTTCTTGAAAGCTTCCAGTGATGAAGTTCCCACAATTTCTGAAGGCAACTTCTGTTCCATGGGTTGGTTGTTCTCACTGTCAGAAAATTCCTCCTTATTTCCAGGTTGAATCTCTCCTTGATCAGTTTCCATCCATTATTCCTTGTCTGGCCTTTGGGTGCCTTGGAAAATAGCTTGACCCCCTCCGCTCTGTGGCTTCCAAACATTGGAAGACTGATATCAGATCTCCCCTGGTCCTTCTCTTCACTAGACTAGCCATGCCCAGTTCCTGCAACTGTTTGTCATATGTTTTATTTTGATTGAAGTTCTTTCCATCGTTTAGCGTACCGTTTAGCCTCAAGGCCCCGTATTTATTGTTCCTGTCTGCATTCTTTTTAGGGTCTCAGCATCTCTTTTGTATTTTGGCAACCAGAACTGGATGCAGTATTCCAAGTAAGTGTGGCCTCGCTTATTTTTTTAAAAAAAGTAAGTATAAACATTGATCCTGATTTTCTTCCAGGAAACTCTCAGGACACCTGGTCAGACTATTGTAAACAGGGAGGCATGTATAGAAAATGGCATCCTTGAACAGATCTGGGTCCAGCTGCTTTCCTCCATGCCAGCCTCCAATTCTGTCAGCATTCTGGGGCCACTTAGTCTGCTCTCCAACCCAATTCCTCTGGCATGTTTATCTCTATCTCCTGCCTGAGATTGCTCTTAGATATTTTGCCAAGAAAAATTGCATCAGTTATTCCAGGCTGGGTATGGCTATGAATACAGAGCTGAATGGTACCATCCTGAAACGGGCCCTAAAAACAGATCTCACTACAGTATGATCTCATAATCCTTGGCCTGGGGCAGGGCGTAGGCAGGTGCTGAGAAGACATCCAATCGCCAACAGGCCCTGGGAAATGCTGTTTTCCCGAGGCGACCTACAGAATTGGTAGGCTTAGGGGAAAAAAATGTTTCCTGTGGAAGTACTGGTGTATACGTGAAAGGATTGGCTTATAGTTCTATGTAGCATAAGGAAGAAGGCTGCTACTTTTGCTAATTCTAGCATTTTGGGCCAGACTCAAATTGTAAAGAAGAAAACCAGTGAACATTGCAGTGGAACTTGATCAATGGAATTGAAATAATAACTTCTCTTCTCTTCTCTTCTCTTCTCTTCTCTTCTCTTCTCTTCTCTTCTCTTCTCTTCTCTTCTCTTCTCTTCTCTTC
>WNWU01000024.1:5748348-5759043 GCA_012654045.1 Ptyas mucosa
CCTCCCCTCCTCTTCTCTTCTCTTTTCTCTCTTCTCTTCTCTCCTCCTTTCCTCTCCTCTCCTTTCCTCCCCTCCCCTCCTTTCCCTCCCCCTTTCCTCTCTTCTCTTCTCTTTTCTTCTCTTCCCCTTTCCTCTTCTCTCCTCCCCTCCTCTCTCTTCCCCTCCCCTTTTCTTCCCATCCTCTCCCCTCCCCTTCCTCCCCTCCAATTGTGCTTGTAAGTCAGGGACTCCCTGTAATGTCAAAATGGCAGCGGAAATGGGTAGAACCATTTGTAAGCCGCTATAGCCTCCTTATTGGTGGAATGGTGGTGATGGTGGAGGCATATAGATTTAATAAACAAATAAATAAACAAATAAACAAAACCTACGAAGGGACCCAGGTGAGCATCTGATAGCTAAGTTATTTAGCGGCTGTTGGGGTGATGCGAAGAGGTTTCGAACCTGTGATATTACTTCTGGCAAATAACTTCCAAACCGAATTA
Source organism: Ptyas mucosa (assembly GCA_012654045.1). NCBI lineage: Eukaryota > Metazoa > Chordata > Lepidosauria > Squamata > Colubridae > Ptyas > Ptyas mucosa. Next base: position 5,748,831 of record WNWU01000024.1, read on the forward strand.
GCAAGTGGGACTTTTCTCCTTGAAAGCCCTGGGCTCCTGGGACAGTTTCGTCCATTTTTCTTTGGAGCAGCGCTCTGACTCAAGACAAAGAGAGTCCCGTCTTCTTGTACTTACAGTGTTGGAACTCTGGTGGGAATGAACATGTAGGTTTACATCAGGGGTGGGTTTTACTTACCTTTACTACCGGTTCACATTGCCCCTGCTTCTGCGCATGCGCAGATCAACTTTGATGATGTTCGGGTCAGTGGGCGGAGCCTCCTGATGGTTTTACTACCGGTTCTTGCGAACCGGTCCAAACCGGGGGGCAACCCTCCACTGGTTTACATGCTAAGAGAATGCTCGTGTACCTAGAAAGAACCCATTTTTCAGGGTTTCCTGGGATCCCTGTCTCTGTAGCTTTTAATGTTACTAAGGTAGACCAGACAGGAATGACAATCAAATGAGCTAATTCTACTTTATTGTAAAAGTGCAGAATCTTGCAAGTTTGAAAATACAAATTTCCCGCTCTCTGCTTTACAGACTGAGAAACTAGGGAAGGTGTCTTCTCAGCCTCTTGCCCTATACACGATCCAGCTGTGGATAAACCTTCTCTTATCTCATTATTCCCCACACAGTGTGTCTTCAGTCCATCTCCCCAGATTCTTCCCACATACCATTCCATCTGTCTGGGATGGTATAAGACAAGGGCCCCCAACCCCTCGGCCATGGCCCACTACTGAGCCGTGGCCTATTCAGAACTGAGCCATGAAAGCACATACGCCATGCAGTTCTACCTCAGAGGTGGGTTTCCATAATTTTACCACAGGTTCGCCATGCGCTGAAAATGTGAGCACACATGGCTTGCATGTGTAAGCGTGTGTGGCTTGCACACGTGAGCGCATACTTCTCGAATGCATGCACGCGGCTTAGAAAATGTGGCTAAATAGGATGGCATAGAGCCAGGGTGGGTGGGTGGGCGCGGGGCGGGTGGTTGGGCCCATCACCCACAGGTCGCCACTACTGGTTCACCTGAACTGGTTCGAACCGGCTGAATACCATCATTGTTCTACTTGCTCATGCAGCAAGCAGGCGAGCATGCACGTGCAGCTCCATTTGTGCAGACGTGGAGCTGTGCATGCATCTGCCTGTCACTCATATGGAACCATCCCCTCTCTTTCCCCGCCGCTAATCCACAAAGCCAGAAAGAGACCAGCGGTGGGTTCTATTTACCTCCGCTACCGGTTTGCAATGGGAGTGTGCACGCGCACTTCTGTGCATGTGCAGAAGCTTCTGCACATGCGCAGATCATTCATGATGACGTCCAGGCAGGTGGGCAGAGCCTCCTGCCACCGTTACTACCAGTTTGCAAGAATTGGACCAAACCAGGAGCAACCCACCACTGATAAGAACTCCAGCCTTGGCCAGGGGGTTGCACTAGAACAAGGATGTCAAACACCCTTTCATTGAGGGCCGTATCGGGGTTGTGTTTGACCTTGGGGGGACCGGGGTGGGCGTGGCCTGAGTGGACATGGCCAGCTTGATATCACTCATGTCAGGGGCGCCTGTGGTGGCCCGAGTACTCTGCCAGCCAAAAATGGGCTTCCGAGCTCCGTTTTCAGCTGCCATGGCCTCCTGCAACCCTCTGCCAGCGAAAACGGAACTCGAGAGGGCCACACACAGCCTTCCTGAGTTCTATTTTCACTGGCAGAGGCACCGTGGGCCGGTCCTTTGCTGTTTCCAGGGTGGCCCCATGGGCCAGATCTAAGTATCCTGTGGGCCCCCAGCCTTGAGTTTGACACCCCTGCACTAGAAGGTCTCAGAGGTCCCTTCCAGCCCTCTGATTCTATGTTACATATTCTAACACAGGGGTCAGCAACCTGTGGCTCTGGAGCCGCATGTGGCTCTTTCACCCTTCTGCTGTGGCTCCCTGTTGCTCAAAATATGTGTCACAACTGCTAATGTGTGACACCTGCCGGCAGGCGATTTATTGATTTTTTTCAACCCCGGTAGGCCAACCATGGATCAATCCAAGAAAAGAAAAGTTTCAGAAGAAAACAGAACGTTTAATTCAACTACATATGCTAGTTTTGTGGCCGCACAAGAAATAGTCAGGTTCGGGAAGGGTTTTGTGGCTCCCGGTGTTTTCTTTTCTGTGGGAAATGGGTCCAAATGGCTCTTTGAGTGTTTAAGGTTGCAGACCCCTGTTCTAACATGACATCTACGATCAGTTTTCATATGACGTCATCTGTAGAGAGATATAGAAGAAAACGAATATATCGTTAAGTGCTCAATTTGAGGAAATGAAAAACAAGAGAATCTAGGCGAAATCCTCAAAGTTGGACCGTGAGATCCTTACTAAGTTACCAAGATCTTAACAACACTGGAAATTTTTAAGACGATGTTGGATAACCATTTGTCTGAAGTGGTGTAGGTTTTCCTGCCTAAGCAAGGGGTTGGACTAGAAGACCTCCAAGGTCCCTTCCAACTCTGTTATTCTATTCTATTATTTAGAACACATGCATGTGAGGATGGTCTTTCTTTCAAGGGACAAGCCTCTCTCCAGCAGGCTTCCCAGGTTTCAGTTTACATTTCACCCATTATCTTGAGTGTTCCTGGGAATCTGTGAGAGTTTGGGCAAGACCGCAGAACTGGAATTTAAAACAAAACGGTGATAGCTACATTAAAACTAAGTGATTTTTTTTTTATTAAAATGTCCAGGGATATGACCTAGTTTTTGCAGGATCTATTATAACAGATGTTTTGCTCCTTTGCCAGCTTCACTTTTAAGAGAGCAATTGCTGCTAATCCTGTGGTCTCTCTTTCTCTCTCTCTGCTCTTCTGGAGATTGTCTTTTTTCTACCAAGGGTCACTTGATCGTCATCAGCCACATAGATGAGAATGTAGCATAACAGAGTTGGAAGGGACCTTGGAGGTCTACAAGTTCAACTCAGGGGTGAAATCTAAAATTTGTTACTACCAGTTCTGTGGGCGTGGCTTGGTGGTGGTGGTGGTGGGTAATGTGACTGGGTGGGTGTCGCCATTTTTTTTACTTTTAAAACCATTTTTTCTACAACCTCTTTGGGGAAGAGGTTGTAAAAAAATGCTTTCAAAAGGCTCTGACGATCCCAGCTGAGTTGCCTGATCGGCAGAGACTTTTTTTTCTTTTAAATGCCTCTGACAATCAAGCAACTCAGCTTGGATCGTCAGAGGCATTTAAAAGAAAAAAAGGGGTTTTTTTTCTTTTAAAAGCCTCTGACGATCCCAGCTGAGCCGCGCAATCATCACAGGCTTTTTTTTTACTTTTAAAAGCATTTTTTCGGCCGAAGAGGTTGTAGAAAAAATGCTTTTAAAAATAAAAAAAAGCCTCTGATGATTGTGCAACTCAGCTGGGCATGTGGGGGGGGGGAGCAGGGATTTTTTCTACCGGTTCTCTGAACCACCCATCTCCATCACTACTGGATCGGGCGATCCAGTCCGAACCGGGAGCATTTCACCCTGGTTCAACCCCTGTACAGGTAGTCCTCGACTTACAACCACAATTGAGCCCAACACTTTTGTTGCTAAGTGAGACAGTTGTTAAGTGAGTTTTGCCTCATTTTACGACCTTTCTCGGCACTGTCGTTAAGCGAATCACTGCAGTTGTTAAGTGAGTCACATGGTTGTCCGGTGAATCTGGCTTCTCTCTTGACTTTGCTTGACAGAAAGTCGCAAAAGGGGATCACAGGACCCTGCAACCATCATATATATGAGTCAGTTGCCAGGCACCCAATGTCAGGTTTTGGCGTAATCTCAAATAAATTTCATTCTCAAACACAAAGTCTTTGATGAATCTCTCATTTATTAAAGAATTTACGATCCGACCTAAACTCATATGCAGCCAAAACTGATTCTCTGAAACCAAACCCCTCCCCTTCTGCCTCACAATATCTCAATGCCCATTGGCCATCTTCCAAGTCAGTCTCTTCTGCCCACTACTTCAGATCACAGGAATGTTCCCCTCCCTTCATCACCTGGGTAACTCTATCTATTAAGGGAGGGGGAGAAGGACAATATCTCAAATGCCAAGCACTAAATTTCAAACTGTACTTCTAGCTCCGTTTTTTCCCCCTTTTTCTCTTTGATTATGGCAGCGATGAAAAAATGCAACTTAGGTCGCTGACATCCGGCCCCTCTCCCATCATTTCTCAGAAGCAGCCTGCTGGGAGGGAAAACAACAAGTTAAACATCATTATCCCATCCGAGGGTGTACCCCCCCCTCCCGGTTTTCCCAGATGATCTGCATGGAATTTGGCTATAAGACGGTCAGCTTGGATGTTTGTGCTCCTCACCCAGGAAGCCTCTGATAGAGGGTAACCTTTCCATTTAATTAAGTATTGGAGGCGCCCCCTGTGCCACCTTGAATCGAGGATTCGCTGTACCTCATAGTGAGTTTGGCCCCCAATGACCAGGGGACCAGGAAGGTCACGTGGTACCGGCCTTAGAGGTGACCCCACTACTGGTTTTAAAAGGCTGCTGTGAAAAACGGGGTGTATCTTCCCTAAGAGCCTGGGCAGCTGCAATTGTACTGTAACTGGGTTGATTATTTTTACTATAGGGAACGGTCCTATGAATTTTGGACCCAACTTTTTGCTCGGGAGCCTGAGTCTCAAATACTTGGTGGAGAGGTAGACTTTCTCACCTACTCGGAATGGCCTTTGGGGAGTTCGATGCTTGTCTGCTTGTTTCTTATAGGATTGTGCCGCCTTGGCCAATGCCCTCTTAATGTTCTCCCAGGTTTCCCTCAACATTGCCATCCAGTCGGTCAAACTGACTGAGGAAGGGGGCTCCCTCGGATACTCTGGCATGGGGACGAAATCCATACCACTCACTATTTTAAATGGAGTTAATCCCGTGCTACTGTGGACAGCATTATTATATGCGACCTCCGCAAAAGATAGGAGGTCTGCCCAATTTGACTGTTGATAGTCGATGTAGGATCGTAAGTATTGTTCTATCATAGCATTCAGTCTCTCCGCGCCCCCCCCCCATTGGTGCTCGGGTGAAACGCCGAGCTGAGGCCTTGGGATGATCCTATAGATCACAGGAACTCCCTCCAGAATTTAGTGGTGAACTGGACCCCTCGGTCGGAGATGATTCTTCTGGGGACTCCATGCAGGCGGTAGATGTGTTTCACAAATAGTTTGGATAACTGGCAGGCCGAGGGCAGCCCGCTGCAAGGAATAAAGTGCGCCTGTTTGGAGAATAAGTCTATTACAGTCCAAAACACTGTATTTCCACCACTCCTTGGTAGCTCTACTATAAAGTCCATCGCAATCTCCTCCCATGGTCTGGTCGGTTCAGCTACTGGTTGCAACAGTCCAGGAGGGCATCCCGGTCATGTCTTCATTGTGGCACAAATGGTACAACTTTTTACATAACTTTCTATGTCCTTTCTCATGTGGGCCCACCAGAACTGTCTTCGTACTAAGTGCAGAGTCTTTAGGAAACCGAAATGCCCCGCTGGTTTAACGTCGTGGCTCCTCTTAAGGATCAGGGTGCGTAGAGTCTGTGGGACATAGAGCTTTGCCCCCTTCCATGCTAGGTCATCCCTTTTTGTCAGGAGGTGTTGATTGTCTCGGAACCAGGGGTCCGCCGCTGTTTCAGTTTTTAGTTTTGTCGTTAAATCACTTTCAAGTTGGTCCTGCTGGTTGCGCTGTTGCCGTCTGGTGACCACCTGGCCCACAGCCTGGGTAGAGGGGATGATGGCGTTCACTACCTGCTCCCGTTCACTGTTATATTGGGGCATCCGGGAGAGTGCATCGGCCAGGAAATTCTTCCCACCAGGGATATGCTTGAGCTCGAAGTTGAAACGATTGAAGCATTGCGCCCAGGGGACTTGCCTGGGCGACAACTTCCGCAGGGTTCTGAGGGCCTCCAGATTCTTGTGATCAGTCCAAACTTTGAACGGTCTCTGGGCCCCCTCTAGTAGGTGTCGCCAGGTCAGCAGCACCCATCTTACCGCGAATGCTTCCTTCTCCCACGCCGCCCATCGCCTCTTTGTGTCGGTGAGCTTTTGGGAGGTGTAAGCACAAGGTTGTAGGTTCCCTTGGCCGTTCTTTTGGAGCAGCACGGCCCCTACTGCCACGTTGCTGGCATCAGCTTGGATGACGAAAGGCTGTTTGGGGTCAGGATGCTTTAGGACAGGCTCTTTTGCAAACATCTCTTTTAATGCTTTGAATGCCCGTTGGCAGGTCGGGTCCCACTGTAGGGGTTGTTCTGGGCGGGGCTTCATTGCCGGACTCCCTGTCTTTAGGAGGTCCATCAGAGGTTTGGCAATTCTTGCAAACGAGGGGATGAATTGTCTGTAGAAGTTCGCAAACCCTAAGAACTTTGCAGTTGTCTGCGGGTGCGCGGGTGTTGCCATTGTAGAACTGATTGTACTTTGGCTGAGTCCATCTCTACCCCCTTGTTTGATATTCGGAAACCTAAGTAGTCTAGGCATGATTGGTGGAACTCGCATTTTGTTAGTTTGGCATACAGGTTCGCCTTCAGCAGTTTCTCCAATACTTGGCGGACAAGGGGTATGTGTTCTTCTAAGGTTTCCGTGTAAATGAGAATATAATTCAGGTAGACGAGAATCCCTTTGTAGAGGTGATCATGTAGAACTTCATTTAACAGTTGCATGAACACCCTGGGGCTCCCTGCAGTCCAAAAGGCATCACCTTAAATTGGAAACTTCCTAGGGGGCAGTTGAATGCTGTTTCCACTCATCTCCTTCTTTGATGTGTATTCAGTAGTAGGCTTCTTGGAGGTCTAGTTTGGTGAAAACTTTTCCTTTGGCCAGGTGGGACAGCATGTCCTTCATGAGGGGAAGGGGATATAAGTTGTGTACGCAGATGGTGTTGATCCCGCGGAAGTCCACCATTAGACGCATAGAGCTGTCTTTCTTCTCTTTAAAAAGGACCGGTGCTGCGATCCGCGGTTTTGCTGGCTCAATGAAACCTCTTTGTAGGTTCTTGTCTATGTAGTTCCGCATTTCTTCCATCTCACGGGGTGTCATAGCATATAGCTTAGGTTTTGGTAGTGTTGCTCCAGGGATGATCTCAATGGCGCAATCGGCCTCACAGTGGGGGGGTAAAACATCACACTCGGCCTTGCTAAACACCTCTGCAAGGTCTTGGTACTCCTCTGGGATCTGTTTTGTGTCATGGGAGCTGTCGGATGCGGCCGCCAGTTGCTCTGTTGTACCCTCGGGGAGGGACCCTTGCGTTGGCGGCTTCTTCCTTTGCCGTGGTGGGAAAGATCGGGGCTTCTGCATGGGGACCATCCCCCCTGGTTGGAGCGGCAGGGGTTGGGGGCCCTTTGCAATCCTCAGCCTGCGGGTTCCCTCTTGCCACCAGATGATTGGGCCCCATTTGTCTAGCCATGAGAGTCCTAGTATGACTGGGTCTGTCATTTTGGGGACTATTATAAATCGGATCTTTTCCCAGTGGTCTGCTAGCTCCAGTCTCACTGGCTCGGTCAGATGTGTGGCGTAAGTTCCCCCCACTAGGGATCCATCAACTTGCTCGAATCGGATTGGGTGGCTGAGTTTTTTGGCACAGATCCCCAATTTTAGGACTGTGAGTAGGTTAATCAGGCACCTCGTGCAGCCTGAGTCTATTAGGGCTTGGAAAACCCCTTGGGTGCCTGTTTTGGGGGCTGTTAGGCATATAGGAAAAAGAAAAGGATGGATGGGTCCACTCACCATTGGGTCATCTTCACCCTCGTCCTCGCTGTCATATGACTCGGGGGATTGGTTTCCCTCATCTGGGGTCCCTCTGGCTTCAGACAGGTGGGCGAAGGCCTCTGGTCCCTGGGGGGTTTTCCTCGGCGGTGCGCTTGAGTCCTCATTCTGGGCGTGACCTGGGCGGTGGGTCTTGTCTCGGTCTCGGGGTTCCACATGCTGCTGCCAGGTGACCGATCCCCCCACATCTGTAGCACCTCAGTGGGCTCCGTGGGATGACTGGTCTCTGGGCGGGCTGTGGTGTCGCGGTTCCTCGTCTGTCAGGTGGTCTCCGGTCAGGTTGGCCTCCCTCCTTGCTACCTGACTGTTTCGGCATGTCATTGGCATGCAATCCCCTGTCGACTCTTATTGCTACTCGGAACCAATTGGAGAGTTGGTTTGGGACGTCTTGATAAGCGATCACTTGGCCAATTCGCTTATCCAAGCTCGTCCTAAAAAAGTAAACCAGTAGCCGCTCGGGTAAGGGAGGTAGAGTCCCAATGACTCTCCTGAATTCACCGATATGCTCTCTGATAGGCTTCCCCTTCTGCATCAGATTTCTGAGCTCGTCTTCAACATAAGGGTCTTCCTCTGTCTCTTCGAACTGGGCTCGTAGCAGTTGCAAGAACCCATCAGCGTTGCGCAGTTGGGGGGCCCTGTTCTTGTATAGGGCTGCTGACCACGTCCTTGCTTCCCCCTCCAGACCCTTTGCAATGGCACTGACCAGGGCTCTGAGAGATGGGTAGAGGTGCCCATAACTTTCTATGTAGATTTCAGCTGTGTCAAGGAATTGTGCCAGTTGGTCTGGGTCACCATTGAACTTCCCTCTAAAGCGGGGTGGTGGGCCCTCTCTCGCTGCTCTATCTTCCCAGTGCGGGGCTCTGTAAGCCTGCTTTTAGTGCCAATACTCTTCTTCTTCCCCTCTCAGTTTAGGGTAGGGGGGTGGTATTTGATCCAGGCGGCTTTGCTTGCTTTGCAAGGGAGGGACCCATGGATGAGGCTTTGGGCTTCCCCTCCTTCCACCATGGGGAGGGGAAAGGCTGCACCTCCGCCTAGGGTATTTCGATTGAGCAGGCTCGAGTGGTTCCACCCCCCTCTCCTTTCGCCTGCATGATGGCTTCTCCTCCAGAAGGATGGCATGGTCAAACTTCTCCTTCAATTCATCTATGGGGCCCAGGAGTGGCTTCCCTGAAACTTCTTTGTGCCTGGCTTGCTGCCAATCCAGTAGCCAATCCACCCTCCCCAACTCGCGTAAGGGTTTCCCCTTTCCCTGGACATTCGGGAAAGGAAATTCGACCTCTGCAGCTTTTGGCAAGGGGCCCGTGTACTTATCTTTCTTCTCCTTGGCTCGTGTCTCAGTCCGAGCTGGGCTATCCTGCAGCTTCGTTGGGGGAGGGGGGAGATGAGATCCCGAGGTATCCAAGCTGGCTGGAGTCAGGACTGGCTCTCCTCCAGTTGCTTGAAGTAAACTTTCCTGGGATAAACGGCTTCCAGCCATGGCGTCTGAACTATTCCTCCACTCACCCCAAATATCTGGGACGGAGGTGGGAGCTTTGAAGTCAGCCAGCCTGGCTTGGAAAGGGGTTTTGGCTGTCTGTCAGGTTTCGGCGTAATCTCAAATAAATTTCATTCTCAAACACAAAGTCTTTGATGAATCTCTCATTTATTAAAGTATTTACGATCCGACCTAAACTCATATGCAGCCAAAACTGATTCTCTGAAACCAAACCCCTCCCCTTCTGCCTCACAATATCTCAATGCCCATTGGCCATCTTCCAAGTCAGTCTCTTCTGCCCACTACTTCAGATCACAGGAATGTCCCCCTCCCTTCATCACCTGGGTAACCCTATCTATTAAGGGAGGGGGAGAAGGACAATATCTCAAATGCCAAGCACTAAATTTCAAACTGTACTTCTAGCTCCGGTTTTTTTCCCCCTTTTCTCTTTGATTATGGCAGAGATGAAAAAATGCAACTTAGGTCGCTGACACCCAAATTTTGATCACATGAACCCAATGGAGATGTTGCAACGGTCATAAGTGTGAAAAACAATCATAGGTCACTTTTTTAAGTGCTGTTGTAACTTTGAACAGACACTGAAAAAATTGTTGTAAGTTGAGGGCTACCTGTATCTGCAAAATTATTAGATATACTCTGTGAACTGCTAGGGCAGGTCTGCCTTCGCCCTCTTCCTGCCTACCAGGAAGGAATGCAGGAAGCAGCCCTAGTGGTGCAGTGGTTAGAATGCAGTATTGCAGCTAAGCTCTGCCCACAGCCAGGAAGTTCGATCCTGACCAGCTCAAGGTTGACTCAACCCTCCATCCATCAGAGATGGGTAAAATGAGGAGCCAGGTTGTTGGGGGAAATAATGGTGACTCTGTAAACTGCTTAAAGAGGGCTGTAAAGAAGTGGTATATAAGTCCATTGCTTGTAAAAGGAAGGAAGGAAGGAAGGAAGGAAGGAAGGAAGGAAGGAAGGAAGGAAGGAAGGAA
>WNWU01000024.1:5761750-5783839 GCA_012654045.1 Ptyas mucosa
ATATATATATATATATATATATATATATATATATATATATATATATATATGGTGCAGTGGTGGGCAGGAGGGCCCAGCTGACAGTTGGAGCGAACCGGTTCACTCTCACCTCACCATCGCCGCTACTGGCTCACCTGAACCGGGGTGAACTGGTAGCAATCCACCACTGATGTAACCCACAGTCTCCACCTCTCCTGAGCCACAGGGACAGAGTCTTTCCATCAATGCTCTCCAAGGGTGGGTTTCACTTACCTTTACTACTGGTTTGCCCTGTGTGTGCATGCTCCTTTTGGGCGCATGTTGTCTGACCATGTGTCCGGCCTTCCGCGCATGCACTTTGCTTGTTTGCATGCCTTCCACACATGCGCCCAGCCTCGAAAACTTGCCTAAATATCAGGATTTGGAGCCAGGGTGGGTCGGCAGGTGGGTGCCCACCCATGATCGCTGCTACCGGTTCATCCGAACCGGTGTAAACCGGCTGAATACCACCTCTGATGGTATCCTTTTATACTTGCTGTACAGGACGGCCAATGGAGCGCATGGTACTGTGTGAGCAAAGATGCTTTCCGATTGTTTGCTGACTCCAACTGACTAAATGCAAAGGCCCAACTCTCCGGAGCAGGTTCTAATACTGGTGAGGTACAAGGAAGGAGGAGAAGACAACCAGCAGCAAGGTGGGATGGAGTCAATCACAGAGGTGATGGATGCACAGTTGGAAGACCTGAAGGACCAAGTTAGAGATAGATTGCCCTGGGAAAAAAGGACCCTATCTATCTGGCCATTAAGAGCTGACAATTAACTTGATTTGATTTATATGACAAATATAAATCAAATAAACCAAACAAACCAAACTTGCCATCACATAATCCATCCATTATGGGAACACTATGCCTCAATGAAAGATATGCAATCAAAGAAGTATCCATTCGTTTGAAAAGAAAAACCTGCTTCATCTTCTCAGACTTCAGAGCAAAATTATTCTCTGGTAATGCCTTTGCAATGCCTTCAAGGGTGTGTGTGTGTGTGTGTGTGTGTGTGTGTGTGTGTGTGTGTAGATCAACATGTATATTTGGAAAGCCAATCCTACTGAGTAACACACTTATGATTGCTAATTCTTCTTCAGGCTTCTTTTTGTCCTTGATTAAGAACAGGAAGAAAAGAGATGTGTTTGTCCCCATATATTTGGAAAACTTTGCTCCAATGCAAAGATTGAATTCATTGTGTTGAATTCATTAGTGAATAGTCCATGTAGGCGAAATACATCCAAGAATCATAGAATCAATTGTAGAGTCATAGAATCATGGAATCATAGGGCTGGAAGGGACTTTGGAGGTCTTCAAGTACAACCCCCTGTAAGGCAGGAGTCTTCATAACATTTTGGACCAATGCTTGTCCAATTTTTTCTTGAAAATCTACAGCAATGGAGCACCCTCAGTTCTTGGAGGCAACCTTTCCACTGATTCATAGTTCTCAGAGTCAGGAAATTGCTCCTTGTTTCCAGGTTGGATCTCCCTCTCTGACCAACTTCCACCTGTTGCTTCTCATTCTCAGGGGCGGTGGAAAATAAATTGACCCCCTCTTCCCTGTGGCAGCTCTTCAAGTATTGGAAGATGCTATCCTGTCTCTGCTTTGCCCTCTCTTCCTTAAGTTCCTTTAACAAATGCCTACTTCCTCTAGCCATTCTTTTTTTTAAAAAAAATTATTTATTTATTTATTTAAAAAAACATTCATTGGTGGGAAGACAGCAGCATAGACCAATCAGTCAGTTTTGGAGGACACAACAGAACGTCGAGTGGAATTTCCTCCAGGACTTTACTTTGTGGCAAGTCAGTCAGGAAGCTGGACATGCAGAGAAGGCCACCATGAACCAGAATTCCCTCCCACATTGACTTTTCCTGTCCCACCAGTTCAGTCGTCTTCTTTCACAACTTCTTGGTTTTGCTCTTCTGCAATTTTCTATGGACCCCTTTCGGCGTGGTGAGGATGTTTCCAAGGAAAAAAACCCAGAAATGTCAGAGCCAGGACCGAAACTTGCCATTCTTTACATTTCTCGAAGCCATTCTTTATAGGATAATATGATATCGTAGCGTGAGCCACAGAAATGTAAGTCACCCTGTCGATGGATGGAGATTGATCTGAGACTGTTGGAATTCCATTTTTGGCTTTCTGCGCCTGTCATCTTTTTGACATCTAAGGATAACAGAGGAGCTTTGTATTTTTATTGCCTTTTTTGCCTAAAGGACAATAAGGCCTGTTATTGTTTAGATCAGGGGTCTGCAACCTTAAACACTCAAAGAGCCATTTGGACCCTTTTCCCACAGAAAAGAAAACACCGGGAGCCACAAAACCTGGGTGGGTGTGGCCAACTTGATGTCACTCACTCCCACCCAGTCACATGTCACACACCCTAGCCATGCTTGCCCAGGTTTTGTGGCTCCCAGTGTTTTCTGTGGGAAACAGGTATCTCTCTGTGTGTGTCTATTTCTCTCTCTCCCTCTCCCTCCCTCTCGCTCTCTCTCCCCGCTCTCTCCTTTCTCTCAGGCCAGGCAAGGAGTGACTGGAAGGTGAGGGTGAGGAGTGGTGCCAGCCAGTGGTGGGTTTGGCCACAGCAGAGGGACGAAAAAGCCGCATGTGGCTCCAGAGCCGCAGGTTGCTGACACTCGGTTTAGACTGACACTCTTACTGATGCCTCTTATTATTTAGGCTGATATTCTTAAGGATACTTTCATCACTTCTTCCTTCTTCTTTTAGGTCTTCTTCTGATTTATGGAGGAGAGCGCACTATAGACTTCTAGCTGCAACACTGTGACCAGACGTCCCGCTTAACAATTTGTCCCGCGTCCCGCGGCATTTTAAAAAAGTCCCGATTTTTGGAAAGAATACACGACAAGCTAGGGAACAGTGGGAGAACGGGAAGGGAATATACGGTTTTCGGCGGCCTTGTGGCTATTTAGCCAGGGTATGAGTTTTATATTATTTTTGTTAATTTTATAATGTTAAACTTTAATAATAACAAATAATTGTTGAGAACTGTTTATCGAGAACTGCTTATCAAAGTTCGCATTGTTGATCAGTTGTTAGAATTCGACCACCATTGTTTGGACTTAATGAACAATGGCATTTTTTGGGATTGGCAACGACGAAAACATTTTGTAACTGTCTCTCAGACGACACACATCATACTGCATGCTAGTAAGCTAGTTAAACAAGTGATGTCATTACAAATCAGCTATTCAGATAATTTAGGTAAGTAATTTATTTATTTATTTCATAAATACATAAATTTTCTTGAATTTAGCAGACAGTACTCGTATTATTTATATTTTATACTGGCGGCAAAAAGTCTAGCGCCGGCCTTGAAAGTGACACTTACAACTTACGTTATGGCAAATTCAAAGGAAAAATAATACAAGTTAGTATTGTTATTATTTAGAAAGAAATATAGGATTAAAATTAAAATAATTTTTAAAATATAGTTACTTTATAACAATCAAATTAATTTAATTTATAAACTGACAATAAAATATGTTCATGTACCTACATGTACCTACTTATTGTGTTTTTAAGCAATATGTATATAATAATTTATAATATAATTTTAAATTATTTTTTTTAGATTTTTAACATAATGAGTAAGAAAAGAGGATGCAAATTCATTGATGATCTAAGAAGTGAATTTCCTTTTATTAAAAAAACCAAAAGCAATTACATGGTAAAATGTGAGAAATGTAATGGTGAATTTTCTATTTCGCACGGTGGGAAGAATGATATTTCAAAGTACTTGGAGACACAGAAACATAAAAGATATTTAAATACTACTGCATCTTCCTCCAAAATACAGGAATTTTTTCGGAAAACAACTTATGGAGACGAAGAAAAGAAATTAGCATTAGCAGAAGGACTTATGTCTTTTCATGCTATTTATCACAATCATTCCTTCAGATCTATGGACTGTACATCACAAGTTGTCAAAAAGTTATTCAACAAAAAAATTGCCTGTGCTAGAACAAAATCTGAGGCAATTGTGTGTAATGTGCTTTCTCCATATGCATTTTCAGAATTAAACAAAAATCTAGAAAAAAATAATTTTATATCCATATATTCTGATGCATCTAATCATAAGGATATAAAGTTATTTCCAACCATTATTAGATTTTTTGATTTGGAAACTGGAATAAAAATTAGAATTTTAGATTTCGTTTCTTTGCCCGGCGAAACTTCTGAAATAATTTTCAGTTCCATTATTAATATTTTGGAAAAAACAATTTAAAACATAAAATGATTGCATATTGTGCAGATAACACGAACACAAATTTTGGAGGAAAAGCGAGAAGAGGTACAAATAATATTTTTTTATAAATTAAACAAAAACCTTAATCAAAACATTATTGGTGTTGGTTGTGCAGCGCACATAATACATAATGCCATTCAAACAGCTGCTGACTTGTTGCCTGTAGATGTGGAAAATATTGTTATTAAAATATATTCTTATTTCTATATATACACTGTGCGCGTTGAAATGCTTAAAGAATTTTGTGAAACTGTAGAAGTCGAATATCAGAAAATCCTCGGATACAGTAAAACGCGCTGGTTAGCTCTTTTGCCAGCTGTCGAAAGAATTTTGAAAATATACGATCCTTTGAAATCCTACTTTCTATCACAGGATAAATGTCCTAGAATTTTAGAAGAGTTTTTTGAAAAAGAATCTTCAAAAATTTGGCTAGAGTTTGTACACAATCAAGCAGCTCTTTTTCAAAATGCTATAAAACTTATTGAAGGTGACAAAATTTCGGTAATCGAAGTAGCAAATGAAGTTAATAATTTAAAATTTCAGTGTCAAGAGAGGCTAGAAAATAATTTTCTTCCGTTAACTATCCGTAATAGTATAAGCCAGCTAGAAGAACAAGGTGCAATAAATCGTGCAGATATCATGACTCACGTCAAAACGTTCTATAGTAACTGCATAGATTATTTAGAAGAGTGGACAGTACATTACAATGATATTGAACATTTTCATTGGGTTACATTAAAACAAGAACTTAATTGGAATGATGTGCAAAAATCATTCGATCATATTACTCAAAATTTCCCATATAGTAATATTTCTGAAAATGATCTTTTTAATGAGGAATCATTATTAAAGAAATATATTGATAAGGAAAAGGTTAAATCTTGGGCATCAGCAAAAATCACAATAGAGAACAAATGGTTAGAAATATTTCATCATTTTGAAACAAACCATGTTCCATACAATAATGCACTAAAAATTGTGGAATACGCGCTGTCCTTACCAGGAACTAATGCTGTGACTGAACACGTTTTTCCTACGGTAAATAAAATGTGGATCTCAGAAAAATCACAATTAAGTGTTGAGACTTTGAAGGCCATTTTATGTGTGAAATATAATTTAACAAATTCTTGTGAAAAATTTCATGACCTTTTAAACAACGACAGCAATCTACTAAAAAAAATTCACTCAAATGAGAAATATGCCAAAGAATAAAATAATACTATACATAATTTTTTTTATTTATTATATTTGTAAATTGTACTTATGTTGAAATTTTAAAAAATATATTACAATACTATTTTTGCGTTCTATGAAAGTTTTTGTTGCTCCATATAGACCAAATTTTTAATCAAGAACACCCCCCCCCCCCCCCGGTCAATGGTGTCCCTCTTTACCAATGTTAAAATCTGGTCACCTTAAGCTGCAGACAGCTAAATCCCACATAAAACTGGACATTCTTGCACAAGACGTGGATATTCCTGTGCAAAACTTCAGTGTTTTCATACAAAAATGGGATTGGGAATGTTGTCTGTGGAGATTCTCAGTCATCCAGGTCATAGTGGTCTCAAAGGTGGGCTTTTTCCCCCTTCAGAAGGCAACTGGACTGTTTTTCCCTTGAGGAAGGAAAAAGAAAAGGTTTGACTTTGCATCCAAGAAGCTTCATCAGTTCTGATGTTAATCAGAACTGATGAAGCTTCTTGGATGAGAAGTCAAACTTTTACCCCCCTACTTCCTCAAGGAAAAAACAGTCCAGTTGCCTTTTGAAGGAAAAAAAACCCACCTTTGAGATGACTGGGAATGTTGGGAATTATGCTTGTGTATATAGATATAAATGGATAAAATATATGCTTCCTGGAGCAATGCCATGAAAAAATGGTCTCTAACTGCATATAAGTACACAGTCTTTCCGCTCCATGATGGTGAACCTATGGCACACATGCCACAAGTGGGCACATGAGTGTTGCCCTAGCTCAGCTCCAGCATGAGTGTGTGCGCCGGCCACTTGATTTTTGCCCCTTCTGGACCCAGCAGAAGTTGGGAAACAGGCTGTTTCTGGCCTCCGGAGGGGTGGGAAAGCCGTTTTTGCCCTCTGCAGGCTCCAAGAAAGCTTCTGGAGCCTGGGGAGGGCGAAAAATCGGCCTACCATGCCTACCATGCCGTCACGTGCCAAAACCGGGGGGATCATGCGTGCATGTGGGGGGGGCAGGGTGCATTGAATTATGGGTGTGGGCACGAACATGCACAAACCCCACACACGCCCCACGCTTTTGGCACATGATGACAAAAAGGTTAGCCACCACTGCTTTAACTGCTGAAACATAAAAAGTAAGTTTAGTATTCTTCCTCATTTTATCATACAGTCCAAATTTAAGAAATCTCTTGGCACTGAAATAAATCATTTACCTGGATGCCTGAAAAATTAAACCTCCCACATTGCTGAGCACCTTAATTCTAAATCAACTAACTTCAAAATAATTCTTTTAATAGATAAACTGGCTCCTAGTTGAGGGTGAAGAACTGCCCTTCTCAAAACATTTGCCTCCTGGCTTGAACTTACATGGCCCATAAATATTTTTGATGAAAATTGAGAGTACTCAGCTCGGCTACATGCCCTGGGGAAATAATAGTCCCACTTGGGTTGGCTGACTGGAAGAGCACAATGCAACATCTCACAAATATCCTGAGCAGATAAACAATTCATCTCACTTTGAAAACAGCAGCAAACCTCTTTGCTGAAAAACTGAATTGGAAATATGCAGTCTTCCAAATGGGAATAGAATAGAATAATTAAAAAAAAAGAAAGAGAAGAGAAGAGAAGAGAAGAGAAGAGAAGAGAAGAGAAGAGAAGAGAAGAGAAGAGAAGAGAGAACAGAACAGAATAGAATAGAATAGGAATTCTTTATTGGCCAAATTTCTCCATAGTCCATGGAAAGGACAGCTCTGTCATGCATTAAAACATCTTAGAAACTAGCAAGAGATTAGATAGATAGAATAGAATAGAATTCTTTATTGGCCAAGTGTGATTGGACACACAAGGAATTTGTCTTTGATGCATATGTTCTCAGTGCCCATAAAGAAAAAATAAAATATATTCGTCAAGGATCATAAGATACCACACTTAGCGATAGTCATAGGATACTAATAAGCAATCAAATCATACTAGGAAACAATAAAAACAATATAAGTTGTAAAGCTACAAGTAACATGGGTATGGCCATAAGTGGGGAGAAGAGATAGGTACTAGTAAGGATGAGAAAAACTAGTCTTACTAGTTAATTTGTGGGAATTAGTTGTTTAGGAGAGTGATGTCATTCGGGGGGGGGGAATGTCCTTGTGTCTCGTTGTGGTGTGCAGAACCGTATAGTGTCACTTTGAGGGTAGAAGTTGAAACAATTTATGTCCAGGATGTGAAGGGTCTGTAGATATTTTCACAGCTCTCTTTTTGACTGATGCAGTATACAGATCCTCAATGAAAGGCAGGTTGGTAGCCATTGTTTTTTCTGCAGTTCTAATTATCCTCTGCAGTCTGTGTCTGTCTTGTTGGGTTGCAGAGCCAAGTTGGTTTGAGTTATTGTTATGGGAGCAGGTGAAAAAACAAATTCTGGCTCGATTCAGATGAAAACAGCAAGTAGCATTGAGGTCCTATCTCCCTACACAACTTCTTATCTCCGAATTTTCACAGCTGATATTACAATTTTGAGAGTCTCTCTCGTGATATGATGGGACTACAGTTACAGTCCAAAGAATGCTTAGTAAATTCCAGAAAATTCGTGTTTGGGGGTCTTTGTTACTTTGGAAGTAAAAACCAAGAGATAAATGATTTAATGCCCTGCCTTTTCCATGGCAGTTGGATCTCAAGCTCTTGAGATATATAATGCAGGGGTGAAATCCAGCAGGTTCTGACAGGTTCTGGAGAACCAGTAGCAGAAATTTTGAGCAGTTTGGAGAACCGGCAAATACCACCTCTGGCTGGCCCCAGAGTGGGGTGGGAATGGGGATTTTGCAGTATCCTTCCCCTGCCATGCCTATCAAGCCATGCCCACCAAGCCATGCCCACAAAGCCACGCCCACAGAACCAGTAGTAAAAAAAATTGGATTTCACCACTGACATAAGGTGATGTCCTTGGTGCTCTCTGAGCTGGATTGTTTTCTTGCAGATGTTTCATTACCCAACTAGGCAACATTATCAGTGTAATATAGGTAGAACACAAAGAAGTGAATGGATTACTCCTTTCATGAGTAGATCTGGTTGCTTGTACCTGACTCAGGTTGGTAGAATAGAATTTGATGTAGAATCTTTCATTTTTCAACAGTTTTTGAAGTCTGGAATATTACAACAACAGAAACAACAACTTTTAGCAATGCCATCTAGGCTTATTTACTCAGTTGCTTTATTTAACGTACAGGGCTGCCCACAAACAGGTGGGCAACCCACAAAAAAACCCCTAACTGGATACCCAGAAAACAATCCAAATAAACTGAACCAATTATTAAAAAACTTAATAACAACATCTGCTTGATGAAACCATCTGAACTCTTATAATTATAGTACTGGTATAACATTTGGCAGTGTTTCTTATATATGTTGGGTTTTAGCGTGACAACAGTAATGATGTAGGAAAAATGTCTGATCTTCCTAAGAAGGGATAAAATTCTGGGGCTGTGTCTCTCGGGTGGAATATGAGTTTCTTATATTGCTATAATATATCATCATCATTATCATTTTAGCCACTCAGGAGGCTGTGAGTTCAATCCTAGGTTGAGGCTGAACAAAATTCCGCATTGGCGACAGGAAGGGCATCGGGCCATTAAAGCACTCTGCTAGCTCCATTCAGTTGCCCAGACTCCACCCCGCAAGGGATTATGGGGTTGTTAAAATATGATGATTATCATTTTAGCCATGGTCTATCTATTGCAGGATAAAGGCCTCTTCTGCATGGTTCCAACCCACACAGTCCTGAGCTTTCTTTTGCCAATGGAGCCCACCATACTTGCTGATGTTGTTGATCCATCTTGTTTTAGGTTTCTTTATAGATATAGATATATATCTACCTCTATCTATCAATCATCTATATCTATCTATCTATCTATCTATCATCTATCATTGATCTATCAACTATCTATCTATCATTGATCTATCTATCTATCTTTCTATCTATCTATCTATCAATCATCTATCTGTCTATCTTTCTATATCATCTATCTATGTCTGTCTGTCTGTCTGTCTCTATCTATCTATCTATCTATCTATCTATCTATCTATCTATCATCAATCTATCTGAGTAACATGGTGGCAAAGGGGCTTAGTTTGCACACTTTCCCAGCTTCTCATGCTTGTATAAGTCCATGAAAAGCCATTAGATGTTGTTCTTGATTGTCAGGGCTGAAGTATAAAGGATTCTAGAGCCGACCTTGGAGAAGGAAACTCAGAATAATCTCATTTTTTTTTATTATCAGAGGAGACAGAGAAAAGGTTGGACAGGCTTTCAAGATCGATGGCGGTCCTTCAAAGCGAGCCAAGTCAAGAAACAGGACTTAGCAGGGATTTCAGGAATATCCTTTATTATAGTAAGGTAAAAACAACAGAATCTCTCTGGAATGAAGGGGAGGTTATTTTGAGATTCTTTCTCACCCTTCTGTCTTTCTAAGGACTGTGTAATATTTTCATAAAATACTTTTAACAGCTCTTTCATTCCTCTTCCAAGGTTATCTCCTCTACATTCTTTTACACAAGGAAATTCAATTTCTGTCCATTCGGTCCACGCATCTGGAAAAGAACTTCCAAACATCATTTGTGTTTAACTCATTTTTTTTTATAACCCACACTAGAATTCCCCAATCTGGTGCTTTCCATGTTCTACCAGGTGATTGGATGCTTCTGGAATTGTCAAATGACCCGGTCTTCTGGATTATCAAATTATCTGGTTCTTCCAGATCTCACAAAACTAGAATTCCTAGCAACAATAGCTATGCTGCCTGAAATTCCAGGAATTATAACTCCCATGTACCTGGGGACAATAAGCTACGGAATATGCAGGACACGTGCGGCAGCTTGGGGAGGGCAAAATTGGGCCTACCGGAAGTTCGAGGAAAGCCAGAAACGGGCCACCAGAGGGCCTCTGGAGCCTGGGGAGGCCATTTTCACCCTCTCGGAGGCTTGAAGAAAGCATCTGGAGCCTAGGGAGGGCAAAAGAAACCTCCCCCACCGTGCCGACTAGGCCACACCCACCATTGCCACGCCCACCCAGCAACTGGACAGAGAGCCCCTTGCTAAAAATTTTGAAGCCCACCCCTGCCTTTTGCCCGATTTCAGCTCCCCCAGAGGTGCCACTCACTGATGTAGCACAAATTCCTCTCCCAACTTTTTCCAACTGCCTTTTCGAGTACAGTAGTTATTAATAGCTGCTTAACCTTGAGCATCGTGATGTGTTGATGATTAATTTTCTCCTGTTAAAAAAATTAAAAAAGCACAAAGAAAGGAAAACCCTTCTAGGAAAGAAGTGTAAATCTCATTAGGATGCTGTTCTGATCCTGGTGTAGAGTTGTCATTTTATAAATAAAATTGTGGGTGTTTTGAGCACAGTCAAACTATGGCGGTGGATTTCGAGAGGGATGCTGGAGTCAGGAAAAGCCCTCGGCTTCTGACCATGTTTCTGTTGCTCTGCGTGAGACAAAGTTTCAAAGTTTTCTGTTGCTCTGCGTGAGACAGTTGTTAAGTGACTTTTGCCACATTTTATGACCATTCTTGCCGCAGTCGCTAAGTGAATCACTGCCATTGTTAAGCTAGAAACATGGTTGTTAAGCAAATCTGGCTTCCCTGTTGACTTTGCTTGTCAGAAAGTCACAAAAGGGGGTCACCCAGTGGTGAAATTCAAATTTTTTAAACTACCGGTTCTGTGGGTGTGGCTTGGTGGGCGTGGTGTGGCTTGGTGGGCGTGGCAGGGGAAGGATACTGCAAAATCCCCATTCCCTCCCCACTCCTGGGGGAAGGATACTGCAAAATCCCCATTCCCATCCCGCTCTGGTGCCAGCCAGAGGTGGTATTTGTCAGTTCTCCAAATTGCTCAAAATTTCCGCAACCGGTTCTCTAGAACCTGCCAGAACCTGCTGGGTTTCACCCCGAGACAGTTGTTAAGTGACGTTTGCCACATTTTACAACCTTGTGAATCACTGCCCTTGTCAACCTAGAAACATGGTTGTTAAGTGAATCTGTTGGCTTTGACTTTGCTGGTCCCAAAAGGGGATCATGTGACTTTGGGATACTGCAACTGTCATAACTACATCCCAGTTGTGTCCGAATTGTAATCACGGGAACGTGGGGAAGCTGAAAAAACGATCACAAGTCACTTTGAACACTTACGAAACAAATGTTGTAAGTCCAGAACTGAAGTGCATCTCATCTATTAGTGAGATTTACATGCAATATGCCTGTTGCTCTATATTCGGAGTCAGAATTTTTGAAGTTTAAAAAGTACAATTTTTTTTTCTTTTTCCTGGCCCTCCGTGACTTTGTCAAAACACTTTTAAAAAACCTCCTTGATTTGAACATATAGTTGTTGAGTTTATTATACATAATGAGCGCTTTTGCCTAGAGGCTCTTTTATTTCGTATTAAGGTTTTATAACTGTGGGTAGTATGTTACAGTAGCCACTGAATAGGCTAACAGCTGCAAAGATTTTATATGCGTTTTCCTAGAAAAGGTATGATTCTTTCTTTGGAAGAATGGTTAATTAAACTGGGAGTATCATTCAGTGTCAAGGATAAATTTGAGTAAATTTGATGCAGAATTTAATTCTAATTGGAAACAATTCCTTGATGATAATGTTATAGAGTAGACGGTTTTGTGCCACATCCAAGATTTGGCTGTTTTGTTTTTCCCATAGAATCATATTTCTATTTGATCCATAATTTTCAGAGATGATTTAATGTATTATTCATAGCTGGGTTAATGATTTGTATTGTGTTAGCCAACTATGGACAATTCTATAGACAAACTTCTATACTTCATCTGTTGTTTTCTTTTAATGTCACTAGTCGCATAAATTTACTTCTTTTTGTCATGTTCTCATCATATGCTAAATAATAATACATACATACCAGTAGTGGGTTGCCCCCGGTTTGGACTGGTGGAGGCTCCACCCACTGACCCGGACGTCATCATAGGTCCGTGATGACAAACCTATGGCACGCATGCCACCTGTGCCATGCAGAGCCATATCTGTGGACACGCAAGCATTGCCCTAGCTCAGCTCCAGAGTGCATGCGCGCACCGGCCAGCTGAATTTTGGGCCTTCCAGGCCTACCGGAAGTCGGGAAATGGACTGTTTCCGGCCTCCAGAGGGCTTCCGGGGGGGTGGGGGAGGCCATTTTTGCCCTCCCCAGACTCCAAGAAAACCCCTGGAGCCTGGGGAGGGTAAAAAAAAGGCTTACCAGACCCACCAGTAATCTTTTTGCCATTGCGTGCCAAAAGTGGGGTGGACACAGGGGGCATTGAACTATGGGTGTGGACACAAGTGCTTGGGAGCCCCCCCCCCCCGCTGCCCCCACTTTTGGCACGCGACGGCAAAAAGGTTAGCCATCATTGTCATAGGTGATCAGCGCATGCGTAGAAGCGCGTGGGCGTGATGCAAACCTATAGTAAAGGTAAGTAGAACCCACCCCTGATACATACACATATGTATGCTAAATAATAAGTCCTCAACTTACAACAAAAGTTAGAACAGCACAGAAAAAAGTGACTTATGACCATTTGTCACATTTACGACCGTTGCAGCATCCCCATGGTCAAGTGATCAAAATTCAGAGGCTTGGCAACTGACTCACACTTATGACGTGCAGTTCTTGGGCTGATCTGATCACAAAAGTAAGAGAAAACAGGATAACATGAGTGAACAGGTGTGAAATGTTGATACCGAAAGGATGCATTTTATAAAAGGAAGATGTTTCTTCTTTCAAACAGCTGGAACAATTTCTCACATACTTCTGCTATCTTTTTTCCCCTCCATTAAAATATTCTCACCCTCTTCACTGGTTTCCTCCTCCTTTTAATCTCAATCGCCCCCCCCCCCGAAAGAGAAGAGCAAAAACTTCAGCAAACCACTGATGCAGAAAAATCTAACAAATCCCAATCCTTTTTCTTTTCTGTTTTTATTGTTTTATCTGCATTTAAAATACAAAGAGCAGTAGAAATGGGAAATTGGAAGAAGGAAAAAGAGAGGTAAGGTACAAGGGAAAAAAGAAGAAAAAAAGGCATTGACTTCCGACTCTTTTTAGCACAGTACAAGATTAAAAACATCCCAGCCTCAACTTTTTGATTTTACACATTAGAATAGAACAGAACAGAACAGAGCAGAACAGAACAGAACAGAATTCTTTATTGGCCAAATGTGATTGGACACACAAGGAATTTGTCTTGGTGCATACGCTCTTGGAGTACATAAAAGAAAAGATACATTCGTCAAGAATCATAAGGTACAACACTGAGTGATAGTCATAGGGAAACAGTCAATATAAATCGTAAGGATACCAGCAGCAAAGTTACTGTCATACAGTCATAAGTGGGAGGAGATGGGTAATAGGATCGATGAGAAGATTAATAGTAGTGCAGACTTAGTAAATAGTTTGGCAGTGTTGAGGGAATTATTTGTTTAGCAGCGTGATGGCATTCGGGAAAAAACTGTCCTTGTGTCTAGTTGTTCTGGTGTGCAGTGCCTTATAGCGTCGTTTTGAGGGTAGGAGTTGAAACAATTTATGTCCAGGATGTGAGAGGTCTGTAAATATTTTTGTTATGTATGCATCTATTTTAGCGGGAGATTTGAATTGGGAACTGTTCGTGATTGGTTAACGGTTGGTGCTGAACTGTATATAAGGAAGGCTGTTGCCTGTGTTCTTTGCTGAAGTCTCACCCTGAATTAAAGAGCTGTTGTCACTAGCTTGCTTGTGCCTCTCGTTATTCCTGCTGTATAACATTAGCGACGAGGATGGGATAGAGGCCACAAGAAGCATAACAAAAGAGCTTGGAGTTTCAGCCAGGGTGACGAGTGGGAAACGGAAGACATACAGCGATGTCTACCTATGTACCACCAAAACGGTTCGACCCAACCTTGGAAAAATGGGGGTCGTATTTAACCAAGTTCGAGTGCTCCCTGGAAGCCAGCGAGATGCAGGGTCTCTCAGCGAATCGTAAGAGAGCCCTCTTCTTGAGCCACTGCGGGCCAGACATTTTTGAGATGGCCAAATCCCTCTGCGAACCAACACCAGTCCAGACCGTTCCCTGGGACGTGTTGCAAGCTACGCTCAGAGCTCACTACGTTCCAGTTCCTTCAAAATTTGTACAGTGCTATGAGTTCCAGCAACAGGTACAAAAAGAAGGAGAACCGGTCAGCGCTTACATGGCAAGCCTACGGAAAGCCGCAACTCACTGCAACTATCGAGACCTTGAAGACGCACTCCTAGAGCAACGAATTTGTGGCATTAGAGATACGTGGTTACAAAAATGACTACTCGCAAAATCAGACTTAACCCTAGCCGGAGCTCTAGATGAAGCGAGGGCGCACAAATCATCTACAAAGGCTGCCGAAACTCTACAATGTCCGATGTCAGTGAAAGACATGCAAAAATCAATGCCTGTACACCGAGAGGAAGTGCAGACCAGTACCGAGGAAGAGTCAGACAAGAACATCTTCCACACCGAAAGAAAGAAAAGTGGGCAAAGTAGCCCCCAAGGAAGCTGTTCAAGTTGTGGTGGGGCTCACAAGAGACAGACCTGTAAATACTGAGACGCTGTTTGCAGGCGTTGCAAAAAAAAAAAAAAGGACATTTGGCAAGGATCTGTAGATCTCAATTTCCGAGAAGTATCAAGCCACGTGACCACAACAACCAATCAGAGCCGTCACGCTCAAAACAACCAACCAGAGATGGTGGTGTGGAAAAACGGCGCAAGAATCAAAAGTGGGAGATCTACAGCACGAGAATCGGCCAAGCCAGCACGCCTGCAGAAGAAAAAGTCTACACAAAAGTCTACAGAAATTGAAGGGAGACCATGCGAAATGGAGATCGATACTGGGTCTGCCCTATCAATCATGTCTTGGACAACACTAAAGACACTTATTCCAAGAATCAAGAAAAGCCAGCTGTTACGACAACGAGTTCGCCTCCTCGACTATCAAGGAAACCGAGTTCCTGTAGAAGGCATGGGCACGTTCCGAGTCACCTACGGCGAGTTTCGAGAGAAGCTACCCCTGACTATCGTCAGCAAGCCACTACCAAGTCTCCTAGGCCTTGGGTGGTTTCGAGCCCTTAGCATGGGCTTCACGGGTGTTCGCAGCCTCAGCGGACCATCTCTCAAGGACAGCCTCCTGCACGAATTCCAGGACGTTTTCAGAGAGGTGCTTGGCAAGTACGTGGGGATCCCTATTTCATTTAATCTAGATCCACAGGTAGCCCAAATTAGACTTAAGGCAAGATGGATACCACTTGCTTTGAAAGCCAAAATAGACGCAGAACTTGATAGACTTATCAAACAGGGAATACTGGTTCCAGTGGATCACGCTAACTGGGTGACCCCAATAGTCACGCTAGTCAAGCTGGATGGATCTATAAGGATCTGCACCGACTATAAGTGTACAATCAACAAGGCGCTCCAACAGAGCACGTATCCAGTCCCAATTGTACACCATTTACTTCATTCCCTGGGACCTGGCAAAATTTTCACGAAATTAGACCTTGCGCAGGCGTACCAGCAGCTGCCAGTGGATAACGCTACCACAAAAGCACAAACTATTGTAACTCACAGAGGGGCCTGCAAATGCACCAGACTTCAGTTTGGGGTTAGCATAGCACCAGGACTATTTCAAAACACCATGGAGTGCCTGTTACAAGGACTTCCGGGGGTGGTGCCCTATTTTGACGATGTCCTCATTAGTGCCCAAAATGAGTCACAACTTAGAGATAGAGTAGGACAAGTACTTATGAAATTTAGAGAAGCGGGACTGTGAGTTAAGAAAAACAAATGCATGATCGCAGTTCCTTCCGTAGAATTTTTGGGGTACCGCATAGATGCCTCAGGCATCCACCCCACAGAAAGCAAGGTTAAGGCTATCCAAAGCGCACCCACACCAACTTCCAAAGCTGAATTGCAGGCGTTTCTGGGACTTTTGAACTTTTATTTGATGTTCCTTAAAGACAAGGCAACTGTAGCAGAACCCCTACACAGACTGCTGGGAAATAACATTCCATGGGTTTGGGGCAAGGCAGAAGCGGCCGCATTCAAAGCTGTCAAACTTTTGTCGGAGGACAGTTTCCTAATACAGTACAATTCCGAATTACCGCTTGTACTTGTGTGCGACACATCCCCTTTTGGAGTGGGTGCTGTGCTGAGCCATAGACTACCGAATGGGCTAGAGGCGCCCATTGCGTATTACTCTCGCACCCTGTCCAGCGCGGAACGAAATTACAGCCAGCTGGACAGGGAAGCCTTAGCGGCTATTGCGGGGGTTAAAAAATTTCATGAATATTTGTTTGGCCGAACTTTTGAACTTGTGACTGACCACCAGCCTCTGTTGGGACTCTTAGCCGGCGACAAACCTACTCCCGCCGCACCTTCCCACCGGATGACCAGGTGGGCTATTTTCCTGGCCGCCTATTCTTATCGATTGGTACACCGGCCGGGAAGAACTCTGGGCCATGCAGATGCTCTCAGTCACTGCCCCCTTCCTGAACTGTTGGAGAATCCTACGCCTGATGCATCTGTATTGTTACTTGATGTTGTGACTTTGGGCCTGCTTATGTCTGGCGAGGTGGCGCGGGCATCTACCAAAGACACTGTTATTCACACTGTCATGGGTTGGGTCATGAGGGGATGGCCAATCAAGGTGGACAACAGGGATTTTCAAGTTTTTTTTAATAAGAATAACGAATTGTCTATGCAAGGGGGTTGCCTGTTGTGGGGCGATAGGGTGGTTATTCCTTTACGGTTATGGCATAGGGTTTTGGAACTCTTGCATGAGGGGCACCCTGGTATAGTTCGGATGAAAGGATTAGTAAGAAGTTATGTGTGGTGGTCGCATCTGGATCAGGATGTCACTGAATGGGTAGGCAAGTGTAGGCCATGTCAGGAATCCTGGCCGGATCCCCCGTCAGCCCCTGTCAAAGAGTGGGAAAGACCAAAGGGGCCATGGGGGAGGATTCACATAGATTTTGCAGGGCCTTTTCATGGACAGAATTTTCTAATAATTGTCAATGCTTTCTCTAAATGGCTAGAAATAGCTTTAATGCCGTCTACCACGTCCGAGGCAGTAATCAAAGTCCTCAGGAAACTTTTTGCAACCCACGGATTGCCTGATACTCTGGTATCAGACAATGGGCCCCAATTCACGGCAACACAATTTGAAAGCTATTTGGCAGAGTTAGGGATTAGACACGCCCTGTCAGCACCGTTTCATCCGGCTTCTAACGGCCTTGTTGAAAGATTTGTAAGAACAACCAAAGAGGCCCTCTCCTGACTCGATGCAGGAAATTGGCAGGCTAGAATTGACCAGTTCCTAGCAATATAACATGCCACCCCATGCACTGCCACAGGGCGCAGTCCGGCAGAACTCCTAATGGGCCGGAAACTTAGATGTATCCTAGACCGATTACACCCAAACTACTCCCAAGACAATTTAAAGGGGAAGGAATAGGACTATGACAATTTCAAATAGGAACCACAGTGTTTGCAAGAAATTACTCTAATGGGCCATTTTGGGTTGCTGGAACAATTGTGGGAATCACCGGTCCAAAATCATATACAGTAGATATTGGGCAAGGGAAAATTTGGAGGAGGCATATAGACCACTTGCGGAAACATTTAGATTGTGACAGATCTGAGTATCCAAGTATTGTTGAATCTGACTTTCAAAGTTTTCCCAACACAGCTACCTCAAGCCCGAGTAAGCCGGATTACTTATCTGGTAAACCTAGGCTCCAGCGCTGCCCCGACGAGCCATCACTCCCAGCCAGGGAAGACCACGCCTCAGAGGAAATCCAGGAGGTTCCATTGGCAGAGCCAGGAGAGGCAACAGGCCCCTCTGACCGGCTCAATGTTTTGCCAACAACTGAACTGCGCAGGTCAACCAGAGTGAGAACACGCCCTGGTCACCTGTGTGATTTTGTATGTAAACATGTAAAATAGTAGCATAAGTGCCTTCTGGGAATGGAGGGGTGTTATGTATCTATTTTAGCGGGAGATTTGAATTGGGAACTGTTCGTGATTGGTTAACAGTTGGTGCTGAACTGTATATAAGGAAGGCTATTACCTGTGTTCTTTGCCGAAGTCTCACCTTGAATTAAAGCGCTGTTGTCACTAGCTTGCTTGTGCTTCTCGTTATTCCCACGCTATAACAATTTTCACAGCCCTCTTTTTGACTCATGCAGTGTACAGGTCTTCAATGGAAGGCAGGTTGGTAGCCACTGTTTTTCCTGCAGTTCTAATTATCCTCTGAAGTCTGTGTCTGTCTTGTTGGGTTGCAGAGCCAAACCAGACAGTTATAGAGGTGCAGATGACAGACTCCATAATTCCTCTGTAGAACAGGATCAGCAGCTCCTTGGGCAGTTTGAGCTTTCTGAGTTGGCGCAGAAAGAACATTCTTTGTTGTGCTTTTTTGATGACGTTTTTGATGTTGGGTGTCCATTTTAGGGTTAGGGTTAGGGTACAACCAGCTATTTCTATAACGGCAAATCTATCTGATTGACAAAGTTTCATATTTTTTTTCATCACAAGTGATACCCAAATGAAAAACCTACTTAAATATATTCTCCTCTTTGAACACAATGATCAATTTAACCCTTTCTGCTTTCTCTTCCTTGCTAGGGAAATAATATGCATTTCTATTTGCACCTAATAATCGTTGTGAATTAGCACCATTTTTATTAACAAGGTTCACTGTATTCTTTCAGATTCTTTGACCTTACACTTTGCGCCTTTGACTTTGAGCCGTGGTGGCGCAGTGGTTAGAATGCAGTACTACAGGCTACTTCTACTGACTGCTGGCTGCGTGCAATTTGGCAGTTCAAATCTCACCAGGCTCCAGGTTGACTCAGCCTTCCGTCCTTCCGAGGTCGATAAAATGAGGACCCAGATTGTTGGGGGCAAGAGGCTGACTCTGTAAACCGCTTAGAGAGGGCTGGAAAGCATGTGAAGCGGTATATAAATCTAAATGCTATTGCTATAGCTGTCTCTCTTTCTGTTTATTTATCTACTTATTGAACCCTGGTGGCACAGTGGTTAGAATGCAGCATTGCAGGCTGACTCTGCTCACTGCCAGCAGTTCAATCCTGACCCGCTCAAAGTTGACTCTGCCTTCCATCCTTCCGCGGTGGGTCAAATGAGGACCCAGATTGTTGGGGGCAAATAGGCTGACTCTGTAAACCGCTTAGAGAGGGCTGTAAAGTGCTGTAAAGTGGTATATAAGTCTAAGTGCTATTGCTATTGCTTACAGGGAAAAATACAATCCTTTTTCTTTTAAAAGGAGGTAGTTGTCACTTGCTAGTCTTGATAACTGTCTTGCAGTTCCTAGGAAACAAGAAAAGTAAAAAAGATTAAAACAGTTTGCTTCACATGTTGTTCCTCTCCCAATGTTTTAAAAATTAAATTCAATATATTCAAGAGCAGGCCTGTCTACCCGGCCTGGGGTTTGTGCAGCATTCCTTAAATTTGGTTCGGAAGCAAATGGGACTCGAGCAAACCAAATTACGTTGAGAAGATGATAGGATCCCACGTGGAGCCCCTCTGCACGCCACGCCGAATGATCGCCTCTGAGCTGCCCTCTTAATTCCTAGAATAATAATTTCCATATACTAAACTCTCAGATTGAATTTGCATGGCTAATTAAATAAAGAACTACCCAAGGCAAATGACGATCTCACGAAAAAGATGCATCCGAGAGTTCTGAAAAAGACGTCTGGAAACCAAATTGATGCTTCGCCATCTGGGTTGGGAAGAGAACAGCCTTTGCTGGAGTTGACATGCACTCTGTGTGTGTGTGTGTGTGTGTGTGTATGTGTGTGTGTGTATCTCTGTTTAGAAACAACATCAACTGCAAAAAAAGAGAGGCCCCTATTTGAAAGGCAACTCCCTGGTCCCTTTAACTCGGGTGAAAACCAGCAGATTGTGACAAGTTCTGGAGAACTGGTAGCGGAAATTTTGAGCAGTTCGGAGAACCAGCAAATACCACCTCTGGCTGGCCCCAGAGTAGGGTGGGAATGGAGATTTTGCAGTATCCTTCCCCTGCCACGCCCACCAAGCCACACCCACAGAACCGGTATTATAAAAATTTGGATTTCACCACTGCTTTACAAAGGTTGTAAAGGAGAACTGAGTGCATCTACTTCTATATAATGTGCTAACTCATAACACCCATGCTACCCTACCATAGTTACTGTCAGACCTGCCCCAATCTGACTCTTTGGGAAGGAAAAACCCTTGACTCCATTTAATTGAAGTGAAAGGTACTTTTACTAAAAGATGCTGGTTGCAGTAAAGTCAGGCGGAATCTGAGTATCCTGTGCACCCACAATGCGGAAAGCCAACCTACTCCACTGATTAATTGTTCTCACTGTCAGGAAATTCCTCCTTAATTCTATGCTGGATCTTTCTTTGATAAGTTTATATCCATTATTTCTTGTCCTCTATCTGGTGCTTTGGAGAAAAAGTCAATCCCCTCTTCTCCGTGACGGTCCTTCAAGTACTGGATGACAGTTATCATGTCACTCCTAATCCTTCTCTTCAATAGGCTAGACCAATGATGGCTAACCTTTTGGCCATCGCGTGCCAAAAGTGGGGGGAGTGCGGGGGGTCGCATGCATGTGTGCCCCCACCCATAATTCAATTTATTTATTTATTTATTTATTTATATTAAATTTATAGACCGCCCTTCTCCCTGAGGACTCAGGGTGGTGTACAGCCGGAATTAAAAAACACATAATATAAACAATAAGAACAATTAAAAATAGAATAATAAATTTCGGCTCAAATTAAAAATACCAATCCCCATAAAATTTAAAGCCTCACCTCACCGGGGATGCGCACGATGCCCCATGCTCCCCTCTCTTTTGGCACGCAATGGCACGGTGGGCCCAGTACGTCCCATTGTAAGTCAGCAAAACGGCCATTTCCGGCCTCCGGAGGGCCTCTGGCTGTTTTCACCATCCCCAGGCTCCTAGAAAGTCTCTGGAGCCTGGGGAGAGTGACATACGGGCCTTCCCCACCCCTACCCCCAGAGGCCCTACGGAGGAAAATAGCCTGTTTCCTGACTTCCGGTGGGCCTGGAAGGCCCAAAAATCAGTTGGCCAGTGCGCACATGCACGCTGGAGCTGAGCTAGGGCAACGCTCATGTGCCCACTGATATGGCTCTGTGTGCCACCTGTGGCACTCGTACCATAGGTTCGCCATCACGGGGCTAAACAATAGGATTCTATTCTATTCTATTCTATTTTTTATTTTTTTTATTCTTATTTATATGCCGCCCTTCTCTGGAGACTCAGGATGGCTTACAATGCGCTAAGCAATAGCCTTCATACGTTTGTATATTTTATACAAAGTCAGCTTATTGCCCCCACAAACCGGGTCCTCATTTTACCCACCTTAGAAAGGATGGAAGGCTGAGTCAACCTTGAGCCTGGTGAGATTTGAACTTACAGTAATTGCAGGCAGCTGGATGTTAAATGCTGCCTTGTAGGAGGCATTAGCCTCCTACGCCACTCAGGCGTAGAATATTCTGTTCTGTTCTGTTCTGTTCTGTTCTGTTCTGTTCTGTTCTGTT
>WNWU01000024.1:5788846-5800606 GCA_012654045.1 Ptyas mucosa
CCCCTCCCCTCCCCTCCCCTTCCCTTCCCTCCCCTCCCCTCCCCTCCCCTTCCCTTCCCTTCCCTTTCCCCTCCCACTCTCTCTCCCCCCCACATCTTAACTTTTAAGATTTGTGGACTTCAACTCCCAGAATTCCCCAATCAGCTATGCTGGGTTCACAAGTTTATGTTGACAGGTCCACAAGTCTTAAAAAGTTGTCAAGATTGGAGACCCCTGCCCCGCTCTCTGAAAATAAATCTATCACTTTCCCCCTCACTTCAGTTCTGCTCTTACTTCAATTGCTCTGCTGTCATCCAGTCTTTTAACTCTGCAGGGGGTGCATTTCTAGGGAAATTTTTTTGGGTGATGTATTTAGATTAGCAAACGCTTGACTAAAATGTAATCAAAGGACTGGCTCAGCCAGCATCCCATTTTCCTTGGGGCTTTTAAGAAGAATTTGGGGTCCACCTTAGGAGGATACTTCTCACCGTTTGCTTTTTTCAAACTTTCAAATATTTCCTTGCCTCTCAAGAGGCAAAGATATAATAAAGGGGGTAGAATGGGTGGAGCTATGAAGGGCCCTTGACGCTCTCTTGGTTGTTGGGTTTTTTTTGCGGACATTTCATTACCCAACTAGATAAGATCATCAGTGCTAGAAGGGAATGTCAAGAACAATAGCCCAAACAAGGAACCTCTAAGACCATGTTGGCGAACCTATGGCACGCATGCCAGAGGTGGCACACAGAGCCCTCTCTGTGGGTACGCGTGCCAGCGTCAGCTGCTCTCCTGGTTTCTGGTGCACCCATGCACACCAGCCAGCTGATCTTCATGCACGCCAGAGCCCTGGAAACCCGAAGAACAGCTGGCCGGAGTGCATGCTAGCGCCAGCCACCTGGTCTTTGGGTTTCCAGTGCTCTAGCAAGTGCAAAGACCAGTTGGCTGCATACGCAGGCCGGAAACCATGCGCCCCGGCCAGCTGTTCTTCAAGTTTCTGGGGCTCACATCAAGATCGGCTGGCTGGCGCGCATGTGCACACTCGAAACCAGAAGACCAGGTTTGGGCACTCGGTGCGGAAAAGGTTCGCCATCACTGCTCTAAAACTACCCCCACCAACACCGACAGGGCAAGCCACTTGAGTATAAAATAAGAGCAAATCCCATTCCTTACGAACCCTGATGATGTGGCCTAGTTTGGTAATGAAACGTCTGTAAGAAAACCACCAGCCTCAGAGAGCAGCAAGGATCCCTCATTTCAACCCTGCCAATATCTTCCTTTATTGGTAGCTTCACCTGTACTTCATCTTGGGTCTTTCAACCGAGAAAGGGGAAACAGCTCAAAATATCTTAGGGAATTTCTGTGGCTTTGGGGGAGGGGGGACTTGACCTGGGTTTTCCCACTTTCTAGAACAGAGGTCTTCAAACCTGGCAGCTTTAAGACTTGTGGACTTCAACAAGTTCACGATGCTGGCTGGAGAATTCTGGGAGTTGAAGTCCACAAGTCTTAAAGCTGCCAAGTTTGAAGACCTCTGTTCTAGAAGGTGGGTGGCCATGGCCAGTACCTCTTGAGAGGCCTGAGAGGAGGTGACAGACATCAGATCATCCCAGCTGGCTTCTAGGGTTACAAGAAAACTAGAATGGGGATCTTCCCACTCCCATTCCTAGGCCACCATTCCATCAGCACCCCACATTGGCTCTCCTTCAATGACTCGGAGCCTCTGCAGAAATTAAAGCCAGTGAAGTTTCTGAGGGTCACAAGGGGACCTGGGTATAGACCTTTGCCCTCTGTTACCCATCTTTGCTTTTCATGGGGGGGGGGGGGGAGTAGGCACGTGTTTCATTTTTATTTTAGAAATAATAATAATAATAATTGAAGGAGATGCCTTCTCTGCGGGACAGGTGCGGTAGGTACAGTTATTCTCCGCCTTAATTTACTTAATCTGTCTAATATAAATCTTCAAATCTAAACATACAAAACAAGGTGATGATTAAATACCAAAATAATTCTCTAAGTAGATACAAGTCTGGGTTAACAATTATATATGAGATTTCAAAAACAATATATTTATTACTTTTTAATCACCGATTCATTATTGAGCTTAATTGCAGTTAATTTTACTTCACAATTGGTTCTTCTTCCTCTAGGTCACTCTCTTCTTTTTTCAAGTTTGTACCCTTCTAATTTATTTTCTCTGATATTTGCTTTCAAAGTCTAGCGTCCCGATGTCTTTTAAATTAAATATCCACCAAGTTTCGAAAACGTCCACCTCTCAAAAGATCCTAGTCCAAATATCTGAGTGTTGCCCAAATCTTGTCCAGATCTCCAAATATCCAAATATCCAAAGGAAAATATTACGTTTAAATTGATTTAGTTCCAGAAATCGCTAGCTTCCACTTAAACGGAGTTTTTTGCCGCTCTCTCTTCCAGTATCTGCTGCTTGTTGATTCCCTCATCGCTGTCTCCAGAGGGGGCAAAGTCCGTCAAATTTCTCTCTTTCTCTCCTTAAATCCCATCTCTCCTCTGTAGCAAATTATCCAAGATCCAAATTTTCTCCGGGTTCACTTTTTCCTTCTGCGTTTCCTCTGGATTTCCTCCAATTTTGCCAGTTGTTAATTTGTGCGCTGTCACTGTCAAAATGGATTCCATCTCCGCTTAGTTTTCAGTCACCGCTTGTTTAGCTATATTTCGCTTCTTGATTGGAGTTTACTTTCTCCCGCCTTTAATCGTCACATTATGGATTGTAAATGTACCTTTTGGGTTCTTTTTCTTTCTTTCGATCTTTCCACCGATGTCTTCTTTTATTTGATTTTCGCTTCCCACTTAGTCAGCTGTCAATGTTTCTGGCCAGCCGGGTTGGCTGGTTCTTCCTCGATCGGGATTAAAGGGGTTTTCCTGAACCTTCGGAGGGATTGCTGTCCTCTCCGAGGTCCTCGGAATTTCCCCTTTTTTCTATTGACCTCTCCGATGTCAATAGTGCCTAAATTGGCTCCTAAATCGAGGATATTAGGGACATGGAGAGCGGAGATCCGTTCCCTTCATCCCTAACATGATGATGTCACCACTGGAAGTCACAGGTATATTTTCAAATGTATTTTTATTTATTTTTATATGCCTTCCTTGTCTTTCTATTTATATGGTCAAGGAAGATAACAACGCATTATACATTTAAAAATGTATAAAAACAATTTTTATAGAGTAGAGTAGAACAGTACAGAAAAACAGAACGGAACAGAAGGGAACAGAAGGGAACAGAACAGAACTGAACAGAACTGACAGAACTGAATAGAATATGGAATGGAGATTAGAATAGAACAGAAAATTAATAGAATAGAATAGAAATAGTAGAGTGAAGTGGAATAGAATAGAATATAATAGAATATGAAATGGAGAATAGAATAGAATAGAATAAATAGAATAGAATGAATAGAGTAGATAAGAATGAATAGAATAAAAATGAATAGAATAGAGAGTAGAGACGAGACGAGACGAGACGAGACGAGACGAGACGAGATGAAACGAAACCTGCCTTTGATGTAACCTTTCGGTCATTGATCAAAAGTTGCAAAGCTCTTTGTAAATATAATATTTGTAAAACCCTCAAACAGATACCAAAAAGGACAAGGGACCAAAGAAGGAACTACAACTTTCTAACCGCACAGTTGAATAAATTTAAAATAAAATTCCGCTGGCTAATACCGGAGGGCCTACTAATCTCCTGGGAAGACAGAAAATATAGAATTGATAACTTAGAAAAAGCACAGGATTTTTTCGACCAGCACTTTGGTTTGGAAGAGGAGCAGGAGAGCAGAGAAGAACAGGAATTCAAGAGGGAAGAGGAACAGCGGACAGAAAAAGAAGAAAGAGATCAAGAAGAGGAGAGAAGAATGGAGAGAGAAAGAATGGAGAGAGAGGGAGTGAGGGAAAAGACACAAAGAATCACTAGGAACACAAGAAGACTGAAAACAACGAATAGATAAACAAATAGAGATAGAAAGAGAGCTAAAAATTATCTTAATTAATATAAATGGACTTAATTCACCAGCCAAAAGAAAACAGACATTTACAAAACTTCAAAAGCTGGAAATGGATATCGTAACCCTTCAAGAAGTACACATTAAAAGACAGCACCAAAAACTATTGAAAATCAAAGATTAGGAATATTATACACATCTCTAGGAGACCAAAAAAAGAAAGGAGTCGCAATATACGTAAAGAAACACCTAAAAACAAAACAAATATATACAGACACAGAAGGACGCATTTTAATAACAGAAATACAAACAGAATCCAAAACAATACTATTAATATCTAAATATGCACCCAACAGAAACCAAAGTGACTTTTTCAAGAAATTACATAATATAACTAAAGACCTGGAATACGAAACTATCTGCATGGTAGGAGACTTCAATGCAATCATGGACATAGAAAAAGATTACCGGAGCAATAAAAAAAGTAAAACCAGAAAGAAAATACTACCGGATTTCTTTAAAGATATGATCAACGAATTACGCCTGCACAATGCATGGAGCGAGGCAAATAAACAAATAAAACAATATACATATTATTCTAACCCAGTCATGGTCCAGGATCGACATGGCCTGGATGACTTCAGACCTCAGAGAGGAGATAAAGGACATTGAAATAATATTGAATACTTGAGCAGACCATAACCCCATTAAAATAGTATGGAAAGGATATCGAAAGCAAAGGAGGTGGATGATGGATATGGGAACAATAAAAGATAAGGAATATATACAGATGATTGAGAAAGAAACTAAAATGTTCCTTCAAATAAATATTAAAGAATAGACATCGCTCCAGAACCTATGGGACACAATTAAAGCCTACATAAGAGGTCTTACTATTGCGTATACGGCCAAAAAAACCAAAGAGAAACAACAGACAAGGAATAATCTACTAGAAGAACTTAGAATATACGAATTAGAATTTATTTTGTTTTAAATTTGATTTATATGCCGCCCTTCTCCGGAGACTCAGGGCGGCTTACAATGTGCTAAGCAATAGCCTTCATACTTTTTGTATATTTATACAAAGTCAGCTTATTGCCCCCACAAACTGGGTCCTCATTTTACCTACCTTAGAAAGGATGGAAGGCTGAGTCAACCTTGAGCCTTGGTGAGATTCGAACCTGCAATAATTGCGGGCAGCTGTGTTAATAACAGTGTGCTTTAGACCACTGTACTATCCAAGGCTCTTGGATAGAGTGCTTTAGACCACTGTACTATCCAAGGAATTGCAGAAACAACCCCATAATAAAACAATAGAAGAAAAATTAAACCTCGCTAAACATAAAATTAAATTAATCATGCAAACAGAAATTGCACAGAAAATCAAGCTAGCAAAACAGAAACATTTTGAGTATGCAAATAAAACGGGGCATTGGCTAGCGTACAAACTGAAAAAAGAAAAAGAAAGGAGAACAATATTTCAGCTACAGGATGAAACAGGACAAATACAGCATATGAATCTAGATAAAAAACACATAGTTAAAGATTTCTTTCAAAATCTCTATAAACAAGAAGAGATTCGGGACGAAGACATTAAGGAATACTTACGTAAAACAAATATTACAAAATTAGAGGAGACCCATAGAGAAGCATTAAATAGACCAATCACGATGTCCGAGCTGGTAGAAGCAAGAAAAAAGCAGAAGAATAACAGAATACCAACGGAATTTTATTTAAAATGTCAGCATGCAATAGATGAGCTGCTACTTCAAGTCCTCAATGATGCACTATTAGAAGCAGAAATTTCTAAATCTTGGACCAAAATCATTATTACACTCATCCCCAAAGAAGATACAGACCCTACACAAGTTAAAAATTACAGGCCGATCTCATTGCTCAATGTGGACTACAAATTGTTTATGTTGGTCATAACACAAGATTGAAAATAATTATTCACAAAGGCATACATGCAGATCAAAATGGCTTTGTCCCAAGAAGACAGATTAAAAATAACATAAGAACAATTATCAATGTCCTGGAATATTATGAGAAAAAAGTTGACAAATAGGTCGCCTTAATTTTTTTAGACGCACAGAAGGCATTTGATAACTTAAATTGGAAATTCCTCATATTACAACTAGAGGCTATGGATTTCGGCGACAAATTTCTACACATGATTAGGAAAATATATTCTTTCCAAACGGCCAAAATTATGATTAATGGGGACATGACTGATAATCTGGATATACAAAAAGTTGTGAGACAAGGCTGTCCTTTATCTCCATTATTGTTCATAATCTCATTGGAAATATTATTAAATGAAGTTAGGAAGGACGAG
This sequence comes from Ptyas mucosa, assembly GCA_012654045.1. NCBI lineage: Eukaryota > Metazoa > Chordata > Lepidosauria > Squamata > Colubridae > Ptyas > Ptyas mucosa. The sequence continues at coordinate 5,795,132 of WNWU01000024.1, forward strand.
GAAATAAAAGGTCTGAGAACACAAAAAGAAGAATATAAATTACAAGCCTTCACTGACGACGTGGTATTTATATTGGAGCAACCGGAAATAACAGGAATCAAACTTTTAGCGAAAATAAAGGAATATGGAAGAGTGGCAGGGCTCAAAATTAATAAACAAAAAACTAAAGCACTAACAAAGAATTTGACAAAGGTACAGGAGACAAAATTAGAAGACAAACTAGGAATACAAATTGTAAAGAAAGTAAAGTATCTAGGAATCTGGCTTACCGCTAAAGCAACAACAATTAGAGAAGACAACTATAACAAACTAATGAAACAAATTAGAAAGAACTTGGAAACATGGAACAAACTACAACTGTCATTCTTAGGGAAAATCACATCCATAAAAATGAACATACTGCCTAGATTACTCTACCTTTTTCAAGTAACTCCAATTTGTCCAGGAAAGGATTTCTTTAAGGACCTTAATAAAATAATAACAAAATTCATTTGGAATGGGAAAAAGGCCAGAATTAAAATAAAGTGTTTGCAAGATACTCGGGGAAAGGGAGGATTAGGCCTACCGGACTGGGAGTTATACTACAAAGCAGCATCTTTAAATTGGATAAGGGACTTGATAGAACTCAAGAATAAAAGAATGCTACTCCTAGAGCCGTGATGGCGAACCTATGGCACGGGTGCCACAGGTGGCACGCGGAGCCATATTGGTGGGCACGCGAGTGTTGCCCCAGCTCAGCTCCAGCACGCATGCGTGCACCGGCCAACTGATTTTCAGGCCTTCCGGTCCCACCAGAAGTTGGGAAACTGGCTGTTTCTGACCTCCGAAAGGCCTGCGGGGGGATGGGGAAGGCTGTTTTTGCCCTCCCCAGGCTCCTAGAAAGCCTCTGGAGCCTAGGGAGGGGGGGAAATGGACATACTGGGCCCACCGTGCCATCGCGTGCCAAAAGCAAGGGGAAGTGGGGGGGTCATGTGCGCATGCACGGGAGAGCGGGGCACATTGAATTATGGATGTGGGCACCCGCACCCGCAGCCCCCCACACTCTCCCCACTTTTGGCACGCAACGGCAAAAAGGTTAGCCATCACTGTCCTAGAGGGATTTGAACTACAACGCGGCTGGCACGCCTTCCTGTGGAAGGGAAAGGACAAGCAACATGGATACTTCCAACAACATATTATCAGAGGATCACTGTACAAAACATGGCAAGAAATCAGAAAGCACTACACTAAAATTCCACGATGGCTATCGACTATGGAAGCACTAATTTACCCCAACGCCATGGACATAGAGAAAATGAGAAGTTATAAAGAATTAGTAAATAATGAAGGGGATTTACAAACAAGACAAGAATTAAAAAATCAGGGTATAGACATTGATTGGTGGCCATGTTTGCAAATAGAATCAAGATATAAAACAGATCAGGCACAATTCAAAATGAATCAAATGAATTGGATAAAATATTACAAGGTACAGACAAGAAAATGATAACCAAAATTTATAAGTATCTAATAAAATACAAATTAGAAGAGGAGATGGTTAAAGAAAACATGATAATTTGGGCCAAAAACATAGGATGTAACATTGAATTGGATAACTGGGAAAAATTGTGGAAGATAAATTATAAGATGACAATGTCTATACCCTATAAGGAAAACCTTTACAAAATGTTCTACTGATGGCACCTCCCACCGGCGCGTTTGGCCAAGATGTTCCCAAATACGTCTCCAATGTGTTGGAAATGTAAATCACAGAAAGGGACATACTATCATATCTGGTGGTCATGTCAAAAGGCAAAACAATACTGGCAAGAAATTAAGACAATGATTGAAGAAATTACAAAACAAAAGTTGGAAATGAGGCCGGAAATCTTTCTATTGGGAATAATCACAGCACAATGTGATTATACACCAAAGAAATAAAATATCTGATCATCCATATCCTCACAGCAGCACGTATACTCTTTGCGCAAAATTGGAAATCTGAGCAGTTACCAACAGAAGATAAAATAATCGCTAAAATTACAGAATGTGCAGAAATGGACAGGCTTAACAAAAGAACTACAAGAGAAAGACGATACTGATTACTATTTAGTGTGGCAAAGTTGGTACAGGTGACTGGAGGGAAAAATAGGAATATAAAAACAATTTTTGACTATTTAATAGGAATGTATAGAATTAAATAAAGAGTGAACTACAATGCCCTATATACAAACATGTAAATATGTGAATATAAATATAGATACGAATAGAGAAAGATAAGAGAAATAGAAAAACAACCCACCGATGTAGTAACTTTAAGAGTCAGTCATGGGACTCAATTGATGTTTGTTTGTTTTGTTTGTTGTTTTAATGTATTTATGTTTGTTTAATAAAAACTTTAAAGAAAAAAAGAAAAAAAGAAAATATACCTGCATCGATCATTCAGCTGAATGCAATTAGAGATGGTGATCTCTGCACTCAAAATATCTATTTGGGCATACTTTCAATTGGGAATTCAACAATAATCATTTGGTTCACCCCCGAGTCTTAATGTAATTTCTTTGCTTTTGGCTTAGTATAAAGTGCAAAAATAATAACTATGGTCTGTAAACGTGCCAGTAAGATAGAAGCCCAGCCACATGTCAAGTGTCTTATTTGGCAAACGTGGCTAAAACATGGCTTAGAAGATATGGCTATATGCAACTTTTGGATACCCTGAATAATGTCCACATTCAGTATTCTGGTCACACCTTGCTTGTGTGATTATTCCTGCTTCAAAAATATCTGTCTGGCAGCTTTGTTTCTTCTCTGGCCTATTTATTCTTTCATGGTTGACTTTTCAGAATAACAGAGTTGCGAGGGAGGTCTCCCCTTCTCAAGCAGGAGACCCTATGCCCGTAATGGCGAACCTAGGGCATGTGTGCCACAACTGGCATGCAGAGATCTCTCTGCGGGCACGCGTGCCCTCGCCCAGCTCAGCTCCACCATGCATGCGCACGCCTCCCGCCAGCCAGCTGATTTTCAGGATGCGCGAGGGGTGGGGAGCATGTGGCAGACCTGCGCGCATGCGTGGGAGTTATGCACGCATGTGTGGGGTCATGCACACATGCGCGGGGTTGCAAGGGTCGCACTTGCTTGCGTGGGGGGAGCGTGGGGTGTGTGTGGTGCCCCTTGGCCTGTTTTTGGGCCCAGGAGGCTGCAGAGAAGCCTACTAGGCCCAAAACGGGGGTGGGGGGATCGATGGGGGGGGGGGCAGGGGGGGGGGCATGTACCAGAGGTGGGTTTCAACAGGTTCTGATCAGTTCTGGAGAACCGGTAGCGGAAATTTTGAGTAGTTCGGGGAACCGATAATAAAAATTCTGACTGCGCCCCCCCCCCCATCTATTCTCTGCCTCCCAAGTCCCAGCTGATTGGGAGGAAATGGGGATTTTGCAGTATCCTTCCCCTGCCATACCCACCAAGCCATGCCCACAGAACCGGTAGTAAAAAAATTTGAAACCCAGCGCTGGCATGTACGCATTGCATTATGGGTGCCGGCATGTGTGCGCGCTGTTTTACATGCATGGGCATGCTTTTGGCACACTAAGAAAAAAAAGTTAGCCATCACTGCCCTATGCCATTCTGGGCAAATGACTGTTTAATCTTTTCTTGAAAACCTCCAATGATGGAGCACTCATAACGTCTGGATGAACGCCATTCCATTGATTGTTGTCACTGTCAGAAAATTTCTCCTTGGTTCTAGGTTGATTCTGTCCTTGTTGACTTTCCATCCATTGCATCTTGTATGGCCTTCAGGTGCTTTGGAGAATAGATTGATCCCCTGACCCCTCTTCTTCTCTGTGACATCTCTTAAATATTGAAAGACTGCTATCAGGCCATTCCTAGTCCTACTTTTCATTAAACTAGATATACCCAATTCCTGCAACCATTCTTCATGTGTTTTAGCCACCAGTCCCCTAATCATCCTTGTTTGTAGAAGAAAGTCCAATTGTTTTCAATGGGCTTTCTCCTATGATGAGAGAAGGACGTTCCAGGTTGATATCCTACAAAGGATGCTGTACTTAATATGGATGAAGGCTTAATCCCAGCTGAGATTTGACTTGCTCTCAAAAATCATAAGTCGCTTGATGGTACCTTTTCAGACGAATCGATTTTATTAAAAGGCAGGTTTTATTTCGTCTGGAAAGGCCTCACCAAGTTTCTCATGACCTTTGACTTCCATAGATCAACAATGGCTCTCCTGCAAGGATGACCCACTCAATCTTGTCCCAATTTCTGTGTCTTCCTGATTTTAAAGAGGACACCATGGAATCCAACCAGTGGTGAAATCCATTTTTTTTTACTACTGGTTCTGTGGGCGTGGCTTGGTGGGCATGGCAGGGGAAGGATACTGCAAAATCTCCATTCCCTTCCCACTCCAGGGGAAGGATACTGTAAAATATCCTTTCCCTCCCCACTCCAGGGGAAAGATACTGCAAAATCCCCATTCCCTCCCCACTCCAAGGGACGGATACTGTAAAATCCCCATTCCCTCCCCACTCTAGGGGAAGGAAACTGCAAAATCCCCATTCCCACCCCACTGTGGGGCCAGCCAGAGGTGACATTTGCCGGTTCTCTGAACTATTCAAAATTTCCGCTACCGGTTCTCCAGAATCTGTCAGAACCTGCTGGATTTCACTCCTGAATCCTGTTTAAAATGGATGAGTTTTATGGACACATCCATGCAGGATTTTTGGCATTGTAGGAAGATTGAATTGCCTTTGTTTTTCAGTAATGATTTTCAATTTCTCGGTCTAATCTTCCAACCTGAGATTTCCCCATCATCATCACACATCCAAGCATTAGTCTGTCTAGACCAGCTCTCAATTACTGCCTAGGTAGGCACTTTCTAACAACACCAGCAGTCAATGTTTTGTGTCCTTTGGCCCAGGGATCAATTTCTCACAAGGCAACTATCCACGATGGATCTGCAGATCCTTCTTTAGCTGAGCAAAGTCATCTGGATTACCAGGAGCTGAGAATGAACTCTCAACTCGATTCATTCACCACCATCATGTCTTAAATGTGGTTTACTTTAGCCAGGATTGGCTAAAGAGATAAATCACCAATCCCTGGTTCCAGCCATGACTGTGATCAAAGGTGCCAGTTTAACTGATCCTGATGCCCCTACAATCTACCCGGAGGAAAAGGACTTCAATAGAATAGAATAATAGAATGGAATGGAATGGAACGGAACGGAACAGAACGGAACGGAATTCAGAATAGAATCAGAATCGAATTGAATACAATAGAATAGAATAGAATTTTTTTATGTTTTCATTGTATATGTAACTATAAATCACCCAGTTACCCTATGGTAAAATGGGCACAGTAAATTTTAGGGAGGGGGAGGAGGAGAGGAGAGAGAATGTAGAATAGAATAGAATAGAATAGAATAGAATAGAATAGAATAGAATAGAATAGAATAGAATAGAATAGAATAGAATAGAATAGAAT
>WNWU01000024.1:5814452-5828730 GCA_012654045.1 Ptyas mucosa
AAGGAAAGGAAAGGAAAGGAAAGGAAAGGAAAGGAAAGGAAAGGAAAGAAGGAAGGAAGGAAGAAAGAAAGAAAGAAAGAAAGGAAGGAAGGAAGAAAGGAAGAAAGGGAGATTCCATCTCTGACAATTCCACAGCCATTCCTGAGAATATTGAAAGCAAATTAAAGAAAGAAAAATATGCAGGAAAATTGCTTTGCCCTGCATTAGATGAAGGAGGTACAGAGATGGGACCAGTGATAGACTGAAAGTCACCCGGCATTTTTATGGCGGGGAAAGGATATAAATTGTGTTCTTTTTGCTTTATAGTTCTCTGGGTGTCTATGATCATCTTTTTGGTATTACTGTGCTTGTATTCCAATCTGGGTCAAGTTGGCCAGAGAAATTAAGGTTATTAAGAGTTCAGAAAGAATATTTCTAAAAAAAATTTTCATCATCATCATCATCATTATTATTATTGGATTTTCTGTAATAACACTTTTTCATATTCTTGCTTAATTTTGTAGATTGTGATATCTTTTATTAATAGTTGCCCATTTTGATGCCTTTATCTTATTTGTTACATTTATCTGATTTGTTATGTTTGTGGTCAAAACCATAAATAAATCCTTTTTTTTTTGGTCTACTTCTTCTCAAATTGGCTTTCCAATCAGGGAAAGCCAATTGTTGGTTTGCTTTGGAATCTAGGGCAGTGTTGGGGAACCTTTTTTGCATCGAGTGCCAAAACAGGAGCGCATGCCTGCGCGTGCTGGAAACCGGAAGAGCAGCCGCCCGGTGCGCATGCGCGTACCAGGAAGATGATCTTCCGGTTTCCAGCCCACGCATGTGCCCAGGCCAGCTGGTCTTTGTGCACACACGCACACCAGAAACTGGAAAACCAGGTGACCAGAGTGCATGTGCATGCCGGAAACTAGAAGAGCAGCTGCCTGGCATGTGCATGTGCCCAAACAGTTACTCTTCCAGTTTTCGGTGCTCCCATGCCAGGGGTAAGTTCTACTTACCTTTACTACCAGTTCGCAACGGGGCTTCGCTCGTGCATGCGCTCTTCTGCGCAAGCGCAGAAGCATTTTGATGACGTCGGGGTTGGTGGGCGGAGCCTCCCGCCAGTTTTACTACCGGTTCTATAGAACTGGTGCGAACCGGGGGCAACCCACCACTGTCCTATGCGCATGAAGACCAGCTGACTAGCGTGCCAGAACCCAGAATAGCAATGGACGATGGCTCGTGTGCCCGGAGAGATGGCTCTGCATGCCATTTCTGGCATGCATGTCATAGGTTCGCCATCACAGATCTCAGGAAACATTTCAGTGTCTGCTTTCTATAGTTTCAGAGATAATATTTGTGAAATCCAGTCACATTTACAAGCACAAGGCCCGGCTTGGAAAATCACAAATTCAGCTGGTCTGGCACTCCCTTTAACGGGATAGCAATTTATCCTATCATGTTTATGTCAGGAAATGCATTCCTCACACACAGTTCGTGGAGTTAAAAATAGCCCTTGGGTGTTGTCTTCAAGATTAGAGACCCACATCCATCAGGCGTCTCTCTACAGAAGTTGTTCTCTAAGTTGGTTTGGGGATGAAGTTCTGCTAAGGTCAGAGGTGCAATTTTAGGAGGATTTGCAAAACCCAGGAAATGAAGAAGGAGACAGACCGAAATGGTTGGCAAGAGATATAAGTTGGCAGACCTCAACTTATAATCAACCACCACTGAGTCCCAAATTTATGTTGCAGAGTGAGACATTTGTTCCGTGAGTTTTGCCCCGTTTTGCGACTTTTCTGTCCACATTTGTTAAGTGAATCACTGCAGTTCTTAAATTAGTAACACGGCTGTGCGGCGAATCTGGTTTCCCCGTTGATTTTGTTCGTCAGAAGGTCACAAAAGCTGTCCATGTGACTCCGGGACACTGCAATCGTCATAAATGTGAGTCAGTTGTTAAACATCCAAATGTAAATCATGTGACCATGGGGATGCCGCAACGGACATATGTGTGAAAAATGGTCGTAAGTCCCTTTTTTCCAGCCCGTTGTAACTTTGAACGGTCCCTAAATGAACTGTTGTAAGTTGAGGACTACCTGTACAAGTTCAGTTTTCAGTGAAGAGCTTAGTGTATTTCCTCCTCTTATTTTTTATTCACAACTAATCTGTTTCCCCGAAAATAAGTCCCAACTGGAAAATAAGTCCTAGCATGATTTCTACAGGATGCCCGTAATATAAGCCCTATCCCCAAAATAAGCCCCAGTTAAGATTGTCAGCCAGATGGATGCATTTAATATCATATTTCCCCAAAAATAAGTCCCAACTGGAAAATAAGTCCTAGCATGATAATTCAGGATGCTCATAATATAAGCCCTATCCCCAAAATAAGCCCCAGTTAAAATTGTCAGCCAGATGGATGCATTTAGTATTGTATTTTCCCCAAAATAAGACCTAACCAGAAAAATAAGCCCTAATGTGACTTTTGCAGCAAAAATGAATATAAGACCTGGTCTTATTTTTGGGAAAACACAGTAGTCCTTGGGTGATTTGAAAGTTTGGGTCAAAGCTTCTGGATCTGAGAAAGGTCTACAGGACCGAAAGGCACTTATGACCTGGTTCCAAAATTACAATAACCACCTCCACCTCCACCTCCATAGCCTCATGGCCACATTTAGGGTGCTTGGCAATTGGCCCATATTTATGGCCGTTTGCAGTGTCCCGTGGTCCCACGACCATGAATTACGATGTTTTTTTGCCCAAAACCAGCACTCAGTTTCTGGTTTTTAGCCAAAAGCTCTGGTAGCCAACAATGGGTTTGGAAGATGAGATGGTTAAATGGTGTCATTGAGACAATGAACGTGAATTTGGATAAACGTCAGGGCACAGGGAGCTGCCGTGTTGTGGTCCATGGGGTTGTCAAGAGTCCAACATGTCTCACTGAACAACAATGAACAATTGCAAGCGTTTACTTTGCAACTGCTGCATTTTGTAATGTTGCCAAGAAAAAAAAAATCCAGGTGGCTCGGATGGATATACAGGTACCTGCTTTATGACTGTCATGACTTAACAACCAGAATGGGCAGGCCAGGCTCCATTACGGTTGTAAGTCAGGGACTACCTATGGAACCCCAGTCTCTTTGCTGCTAGTTCAGCCCAGCGGTAGTATTCACTTACCTTCTCTACTGGTTCGCAACTGTGAGTGTGCTTGTGCACTTGCTTGCTTTGCTTGCGCTTGCCACCTCTGCACATGCGCAGAGCATCAAAAACGGGACGTGATGATGTCCAGGTGATTGGGCAGAACTTCCTGAGCCGCCGCTACCGGTTTGCTTGAACCGGATAGAACGAGCTGAATAGCACCACTGGTCCAGCCCCTTCACCACTACACAATACTTGTTCTGAGGCTGAGAGGGAGGACAAGAATTTGGTCTCTGCAGAGCTAATTGGACCCCTTCCCTGCTAACCCATTCTGTCTTTCCAAAGAATGAAGCCTTTCTGTTTTTATTGCATTAACTAGGTTTACTGTATATAGATTTTTAGGTCATTCCTTCCTTAAATTTTCCCTACAATAACCACCCTAAACCTCTGTTGAATAGAGTAGCCAGTGAATAATGTTTCCAAATAAATAAATTGTATGTGTTTATTTTATTCAGCTATTGTATACGCTGTCATAATTACAAATTGATTCCTGGGAACTATGCATTTCTCTGTTGGTTAAATTTATATTTTGCTTTCCATTCAGGAGCAAAAAGCTTCTTGCATTGCCTTCTTTCATTTTCCCTCAGCAGCCAGCTGATAGGTTGGCCTGAGAAGCCCCATCGGCCTTCATAGGAAAATATGAAATGCAAATTGCTGTAATGGACTTATTTCAGTGAATGACGCATTAATTCTTGTATCCCTGCTTATATTATAAATATTATATTGATAATACTTTATCTTATAATTATTATATTACAGTATAATTTGTAATGTTTTTAATGTTTGCTAAGGATCATGATTTTAGATGTTGACTTAGTTTTGTTGTGCACCACCCAAAGTCACTTGATTGTGAGATCACAGTGGTAGATAGGTAGGTAAGTAGATAGATAGATAGATAGATAGATAGATAGATGGATGGATGGATGGATAGACAGACAGACAGACAGCAAGAGCGAGTGAGATGAGAGAGCGATGACAGATAGAATAGAATAGATATGATTGATTGATAGATAGATAGATAGATAGATAGATAGATAGATAGATAGATAAGTACAGACAGATAGACAGACGGACAGATGATGAATAGATACACACAGAGAGAAATGGTAGATAGACAGATAGATGGACGGACGGACGGACAGATGGGCTGGCAGGGAGAGAGAGAGAGAGGGAGAGAGGGAGGGAGGGAGGGAGAGAGAGTGGGGGGAGAGGTGCAGTGGCCTAGAGATGGAGCTCTCGCCTCACAATCAGGAGGCTGTGAGTTTGATCCCAGGTAGAGGCTGGTATTTCTCTCTCTGGGCACACTGAGTATATATCTGCTGAACAAAACTCTGCATTGGTGACAGGAAAGGCATCCGGCCATGAAAACACTCTGTTAGCTCCATTCAGTTGCCCAGACTCCACCCTGCAAGGGATTATGGAGTCGTTAAAAGACGACGATGTTGATGTTGATGACAGATAGACAAATAGAGAGACAGACACAGGCTTTTATGAGAATTAGGTTTATTATTTGTTTTATTTCATTCGTATACATTTAAATTTATATCATTTATTCATGTGTCGCTTTCCAGGCTGCTTTGAGAAGGAAAGCAGGTGAAAAACAAAATAAGTAAATAATGCCTAAGATTTGGTAGTTTGAAATGATAATAGCAACGCCAAATTAAGTCGCCCAGTTTATTTGTTCAACCTCCTAGTCTAAACATTCAGAATTTGGTTGCGGTGCCAAATTCTGATCAATTTCAGGGGATTGCAAGCACATTTGCAATGTTGTGATGCCTTTGGAGAAAATCTGCCAAGCTGGCTTTGGGTGTGTGCATCAATGGTGGGTTTCAAAAATTTTTACTACCGGTTCTGTGGGTGTGGCTTGGTGGGCATGGCAGGGGAAGGATACTGAAAATCTCCATTCCCACCCTACTCCAGGGGAAGTTTACTGCAAAATCCCCATTTCCTCCCGATCAGCTGGGACTCGGGAGGCAGAGAATAGATGGGTGCGGACCCAGTCAGAGGTGGTATTTACCGGTTCTCAGAACTACTCAAAATTTCCACTACCAGTTCTCCAGAACTGGTCAGAACCTGCTGAAACCCACGTCTGGTGTCCATGGGTCTACCTGCCAGTTAATCAAATGATTATCGCAGTGAGTATTGCCAATCACAGAAAACATTTATCAGAAAGTAAATTGTTGAGATGGCTGGTTGACCTCTAAAATGGTTTGAAGGTCCATGGGAACGTTTTGAAGTCAAGAGTTGGGCTGCGGGGGTTCCATGAGTCTAATTTTGTATCAATGGTCAGCGGAAGAACATCTGGGTCAGAACAGTGGTGAAATGTAAACTCTTTACTATCGGTTCTGTGGACATGGCTTGGTGGGGGGTAATGTGACTGGGTAGGCGTGGCCAACTTTTTCTCTTTTTTTTAACTTTTAAAAGCATTTTTTCTAGAACCTCTTCAGCCGAAATGCTGAAAAAAACGCTTTTAAAAGCCTCTGATGATCCCAGCTGAGTTGCCTGATCATCAGAGGCTTTTTTTTTCTTTTAAAAACATTTTTGTTTTGCTTTTAAAAGAAAAAAAAGCCTCTGATGATTAGGCAACTCAGCTGGGACCCTCAGAGCCTTTTAAAAGCATTTTTTACAACCTCTTCTGCCAAGGAGGTTGTAGAAAAAAAGCTTTTAAAAGGCTCTGATGATCCCAGCTGACCTGCGCGATTATCAGAAGCTTTTTTTTTTTACTTTTAAAAGCATTTTTTCTACAACCTCTTCTTTAAAAGTAAAAAAAAAAGCCTCTGATGATGGCGCGGCTCAGCTGGGCATGGGGCAGGGATTTTTGCTATCGGTTCTCCAAACCACCCGCCACCATTGCTCCCGGATCGGGCGATCTGGTCCGAACCGGGAGCGTTTCATCCCTGGGCCAGAAGCATTCTTGGAAATTGAGATGAATCTGAATGTTGATGCCATGCTTTTTAGATAGTCAGCTTCTGGGTATCCAGAAATATTCTTGCTAAATACCATATCTGAGGACCCAGTTGATCCTTCAGTTTTGCAATGCCAGCGATAGAAAGATAGTTCTTTCTATCAAAAATTCAAAATGCAAAATTCAAAAATAACGTTTCCTCCTGAAACAAGAGAAAGGAATTCATATTCTCATCGTTTCCAGCTATCAAAGAATGAAAATAAAGCCCATATTTTATTTTCAGCAGTTTCGGTCCAGCACTTAGCATGTTGGGGTTGATCTGGGGAAGATATTAGAGAGAGGTTGTAGTACAGGTAATCCTCAATTTACAACCACAATAGAGCCCAAAATTCCTGTTCTTCAATGAGACATTTGTTAAGCGAATTTTGCCCCATGTGTGACCTTCCTTGCTGTAGTTGTGAATTAAGTGAATCTGGCTTCCCCATTGATTTTGCTCGTCAGAAGGTTGCAAAAGGGCATCACGTGATCTTGGGACACTGCATACGGTCATACAGTATGTATGAACCAATTGCCAATTTTTAAAAAAAAATTTATAACAAAAACAAAACATAAAACCATCATCATTCCAAACAATTACAGACAGTGTGTCGATCAGTTAACTTTCTTTTGTGCTTAAACCCATGTTCAAAGTACCAATTTGTAACAAAAGCTTATTTCTCATAAAAAGAACTTCACATATTTTATCTTTACATCAACTTCATATTTCATATTTTATCTCCATGTTTTATTACCTATCCATTGATAAAACAAATCCCATATCAAATAATATTGTTTATCTTCCTGTTCTTTAATGTCAAATGTCAATTTACTCATTTCAGCACATTCCATAATTTTCTTAATAACCTCATTATCAGTAGGTAACTTCGCTCCTTTCCAGTTTTTAGCAAATACAATTCTAGCCGCTGTTCAAACATTCACAATTAAATATTGCAATTCTCTATTGTATGTTTCTGGTAAAAGTGTCTGAATTTTTGATCACATGATTACAGAGATGCTATGAAGGTTGTGGCGTGAAAGGAAGGTGTGAATTTTTTCGTTAATGTAGATAATAGGGTACTGGGAAGCTTTGATCTGAGGGCAGTTCAATCAAGGCATTATTTTGAATGCAATCACCATTTTTTTTATTTTTTATTTTGATTGGTTGAATCAGAATCAAACAGAGTGTCTTCTGGATGTTTGAGCTAATCAAGGGCTTGGCTCCGTCTTCCATCGTTGCTTTTATTATACCCTATTTCCCCCCAAATAAGACATCCCCTGATAATAAGTCCAATCGGGCTTTTGAGCGCATGGCAATAAGGCCAAGTGCTTATTTCAGGGTTCAAAAAAATATAAGACTGGGTCTTATTTTGGGGGAAACACAGTATAGTTTTATTTTATTTTGTTTATTTTATTTTTTTATTCCACCTTGCTTACTTTTATAAGTAACTCAAGGCAGTGAACATACTTATGGCTCCTATTTTCTCCACAACAACCACCCTGTGAGATGGGTTGGTCTGAGAGAGAAGGATTGGCTTAAAGTCACCCAGCCAGCTTTCATGCCTGAAGTGGGACTAGAACTCATCATCTCCTGGTGATTGGCCCAAAGTACCCAGCCAGCTTTCATGCTTAAGGTGGGACTAGAACTCACCATCTCCTGGTGATTGGCCCAAAGCAACCCAGACAGCTTCCAAGTTTAAGATGGGACTAGAATTCACTGTCTCCTGGTGATTGGCCCAAAGACATCCAGCCTTTTGTGCCTGAGGTGGGACTAGAACTCACAGTCTTCTGGTATCTAGGCCAACATCTTCACCATTACACTAAACTGGCTGCTTAGTCTAACTAGGTATAGTTAATTTGCACCCAACTGTTGTTGAAGAACCAAGCTTCTTTCTGGGTTTAAGGCATCTTGATTTTATGAATTAAGGAGGGTAGGTTTGCCTAGGACAGTGATGGCTAACCTTTTTGCCGTTGCGTGCCAAAAGCGGGGGGAGTGCAGGGGGTCACGCACACACGTGTCCCACCCATAATTCAATGTGTTCCACCACCCCCCGGGCATGCACATACAACCCCTTGTGCTCCCCTCACTTTTGGCATGCAATGGCATGGTGGGCCCAGTAGGTCTCACCAGAAGTCAGCAAAACGGCCATTTCCAGCCTCCGGGGGGGTGGTGGTAAGGAAGGCTGTTTTCACCCTCCTCAGGCTCCTAGAAAGCCTCTAGAGCCTGGGGAGAGCAAAAAACGGGCCTTCCCTCCCCCCGGAGGACCTCTGAAGGCTGCAAACAGCCTGTTTCCTGACTTCCGGTAGGCCCGAAAATCAGTTAACCAGTGTGCGCATGCACGCTGGAGCTGAGCGAGGGCAACACTCGCATGCCCACTGATAGGGCTCTGCGTTCCACCTGTGGCATGTGTGCCATAGGTTCACCATCACGGGCCTAGGGCAGGGGCCCCCAACATGTGGACCTTGGCCCACTAGTGGGCTGTGAGGGATTTGCAACTGGGCCGGTGGCAATGGCCGGAGAGCCTGCATCAGTAGTGGGTTTCTACCGGTTCGCCCCGATTCAGGCAAACCGGTAGTGGTGGCAGCAGGAGGCTTTGCCCACCCGCCCGGACGTCATCATGGACGTTCTGTGCATGTGCACATGCGCTCACAGTTCTGAACCGGTAGCAAAGGTAAGTGAAATCCACTACTGGCGCACATGTGCGTGTATGCGCAACCTCATTTGCATAAGCACCGGTGCTACGCGCACCCGTGTTTGCTGACCACTCGCATGAACTGTCCCCTCCCCGCCCCCCAGTCCGCAAAGCCAGAAACTGTAGGGAACTCTGGCCTAGTGTACAAAATTTTAATGGGCATTCAAAATTGAAAAATATATTTCAATTCCAAAAATACAATAGAAGTATAAGATCTAATTTTCTGTCCTTTTTGCTTTAGTACTTTTTCTTCCTACGCTTTTCCTAAACACCCGCAAGGTCAGTTGAGTGGTAGTGAGCCCTCAGCAAGAGGATTGTTGCAAGTCTTGGGGGAAAAAATTACTATTCCATCTACGGACCTCGGGAAACCGATAATAGTACTAAAACAAGAGGAAAGGTCTGATTGGAAAGGTCCTGAGCAGCGAGTCATACGCCAAATAGCTGTTCGAAAGTTATACGCAGAATAGAATACATGGGTGTCCTCTGTCCATCAGCGCACCTGCTCAAGGGGTTAAATATCATTTCACAGAATTGTTGCCATATGTCCACAATGGATGCTGATGCAATTAAAGTTATTTATTGTGTTTCGCAGCAAAGTGGGTGAATGGGATCCAGGAAAGGAAAATTGGAAGCTTAAAGCTCAAAGAAAAAAATCCATAACTGTGCCTAGAATGGTAACATGTCTAGAGTTGACTCTGGATTCAAGACATCAAAATATGTAGGGGAAGGGGAAATTGGGCATGTACAGTTTTTTTTCCCCAATGGTGGGATGCTTTAGGCCAGTGATGGTGAACCTAAAAGGGAACGGGGGCGCGCATGTCTGGGCCGCAACCTGGAAGAGGAGCTGCCCAAGGCGCATGTGTGCACCCGAAAATGAACTTCTGGTTTCAGCTACTAAACTTCCGGTTTCAGCCAGCTATTCTTCTGCATTTCTGGTGTGCATGCACACGTGATGATCAGCTGACCGACATGCATGCTCACGCAGGAAAACGGAAGACCTGCTCTTCTAGTCTCCAGCTGATCGTCATGCGTGCATGCGCGCCAGAAACCAGGAAGAGGAATGGGCAATGCTGCACATGCCAGGTGACATGGCTCCACATGCTACTTTGGGCACACCTGCCATAGGTTCGCCATCATGGTTTTAGGCTCTCTGTGCTGCAGAATCAAATTCTCTGTAGGTAAAAAGGCAATGGACTCTGTGCAGATTTTACTCTGATTGTTATTGCCGACTTTTGGGGCGGTGCTCATCAAGGCCATTGGGTCAGCGTTGTCTGAAGACATTCCTGTGGTCATGCGGCCTGCATGATGTCCTGGAGCACTGTTACTTTCCCATGGAAGTGGTACCTATTTATCTACTTGCATTTGCATGCTTTCAAACTGCTAAAGGTTGGCAGGAGCTGAGGCGAGGATGGGAGCTCACCCCATCGCATGGAGTTTGGGTCTTGAATCTGAGCTGCTGGCTTTCCGGCAGACAAGCCCAGGGTCTTAACCACTGAGCCACCGCTCCACCCATTTCTCTGTAGTGAGATACAGTAGAGGGAAATTCCTCAATGAAGATGGGAGGTATAGGTAGTTCTTGGCTTAGAACTACAGTTGAGACCAGAATCTCCGTTGCTAAGCAAGGTGTTTGTTAAGTGAATGGTGCCTGATTTTCTGACCTTTTTTTGTTATTGCCAGGATTGTTAAACGAATCGTTGCAGTTCTTAATCAAATCATGTAGTCTTTAAGTGAATCCCTTGTTGACTTTGCTTTTTGAGCTCTTGATTGTTGGGATGTTGTGATAATTGTAAATGGGAGGACTAGTTGTAAGTTACTTTCTTTCAGTGCCATTGTAACTTCAAATAGTTGCTCAATGAGTCTTGAGGAATTGCCAGGTTTCCACTTGCGCGCAGCCATTTGCGTGCTTCACCCTGGTTGCAAACGTGAGTTGTACAGCCCTGTGTTTGTGAAGTTTCTGCAAATTTAGGCTCTCTGCTTGGAAGAGAGAAGGCTTCTACCACAAGTGGTTTCATAAAGCAAACCAATTTAATAGCAGTGACTGTGATCTTGGAGTCTTAGTGGACAACCAGTTAAATATGAGCCAGCAATGTGCAGTGGCAGCCAAAAAAGCCAATGCAATCTTAGACTGCATTAACAGAGAGATACAATCGAGATCAAGAGAGGTACTACTCTATAAAGCCCTAGTAAGACCACATGTAGAATACTGCATCCAGTTTTGGTCACCACACTATAAAAAAGATGTTGAGACTCTAGAACAAGTGCAGAGAAGAACAACCAGGATGATTAGGGGACTGGAGACTAAAACATATGAAGAACGGTTGCAGGAACTGGGCCTGGCTAGTCTAGTGAAGAGAAGGATCAGGGGAGACATGATAGCAGTCTTCCAATATTTGAGGGGCTGCCACAGAGAGGAGGGGGCCAAGCTATTTTCCAAAGCACCCGAAGGCCAGACAAGGAACAATGGATGGAAACTGAACAAGGAGACATTCAACCCAGAAATAAGGAGAACTTTTCTGACAGTGAGAACAATCAACCAATGGAACAGAAGTTGCCTTTGGAAGTTATGGGAGCTTCATTACTGGAGGGTTTCAAGAAGAGACCGGACTGCCATCTGTCAAAAATGGTATAGGGCAGGGATGGCTAACCTTTTTGCCATCGCGTGCCAGGAAGGGGGGGCAGGGGAGGTTGTGCACATGCCCACACCCATAATTTTATGCGCCCTGCGCATGCATGCACAACCCCCCCGCTCCTGGCACGCGATGGCCTGGTAGGCCCGTTTTTCTTTCTCACCTGGCTCCAAATCCTCTCTATGCATCTGGGGAGGGCAAAAACAGCCTTCCCCACCCTCTCGGGGGCCCTCCAGAGGTCCGAAACAGCCCATTTTCAAACTTTCGGTTGGACAAGAAGTGACTTTTTTTGCTGTCCCCAGCCTCCAGAGACTCCTAGAAACTCTAACCCTCCCCCCCGCCCCCAGGCCCTCCAGAGGCAGTAAACAGCCTGTTTCTCTACTTCTGGTGGACCCAGAGGTCCCAAAAAGGAGCTGAGCTGGTGTGCCAGGCGATATGGCTCTGCGTGCCACCTGTGGCACACGTGACATAGGTTCGCCATCACAGGTGTAGGGTCTCCTGCTTGGGCGGGGGGTTGGACTAGATGACCCACAAGGTCCCTTCCAACTCTGTGAATCTGTAATCTTAATTTCTAGTTTATGCAGAGGGAAGCTAAAAGATATATTTAATTGCTAAAGAAATAGAAGTTTAAATCAGGGTGATAATTCCATCCTCTTCCATGTCCTTAATCTTGATTTCTGGGAGAAGGGCTTAAAGCTGCAGAGTGGTTGTCTTACTTTCTTTTTTTTAAATCAATGGTATGTACAAAGTCAGTCTTTTTTCCCAGTGATCCAGTGATCCTCATCTGGGTTTTGTATCTGCAAAACTGCACTAAGTGGATTTACCCGTTGTTTATCTCTTGCCCTTCTCCTCTGCAAAATAGTTTTCATCCACCTTGACAGGTGGAGTAGATGCTCTCTGCTTTGTTCTGTTATCTGGACCAGTTTGCCAGCAGTCATGTTTAGAGATTAAATCAGTGATGGTTAACCTTTTTGGTGCTGAGTGCCCAAAGCACCAAAGAACCCCCAAAATGCAATGTGAGCTGCGCCCTGCACATATGCGTGCATTCCCCATGCATGCGCCCCAGCCCCCCGCACCTCATTTTGGCTTCCAGGTTGGTGCAGGAGACTTTCCAGGCCCAAATCCTATATCCTGTTTTGGGCCTGGAAAGCCTCCTGCACCAACCTGCACCCCACTGCACATGTTCCCCCCACATGCGCGTGTTTCCCCCACATGCACCCCGTCTCCCACACAGGCACGGCAGAGACCTGAAGACCAGCTCGCCAGCGAGAGGCGTGCGTGCGTGCATGCATGGTGGAGCTGGGCTGGGGCGACGGCTGGCGAGCCCACAGAGATGGCTCTGTGTGCCACCTGTGGCACGCGTGCCCTAAATTCGCCATCACGGGGTTAAATGCTAGTTGTGGCGCACTGCATCACCCATCATCCCCGGCTGACCCACGGATTCAGGTCAGAAAAGGCCGCGTTAATGGCAGAATCAATGGAGAAAGGAAGAGGAGCACGGTGGGAAGAGTGAGCAGCTGGCCAAGGAGCTTAGCTCTTCGCTTATCATCTGAACAGCTGGATTAATCTGGAAAGAGGCTGTTTCTTGCAAACAGAAGGAGGGATTCTTCCGTGGGTTTTTTTTTTTTTTTTCATGACAAATCTAGTGGAGGGACTGGAGCTGGGCTGCAGCAGAAGGCAGTGCTTAAAACGATTTATTTTCTATTTTAGTAAAAAAAAAAAAAAGAAGAAAGAAAGAAAGAAAGAAAAAGCAAATGTCCAGCCGTGCTGGCTTTGAAGGCTGGAGCCAGCATTTTGTAGCACAGAATGTGTCTTTTCTCCCCAAATGGGAAGCCAGATTTCACGTTCCTAAAAAAAGAAAGTCCAGATTAACACCATTGCTATCTGGGGTTTGGGATGTAAATCGAGAAGGGATGGTTACATTTTAACGGGAACTGAGCTGGACATAATAATGCAGGTAGTCCTTGATTTAGGACCTCAATTGGCACCAGAATTTCTATGGTTAAGCAAGGTGATTGTTAAGTTTAGGTTTAGAAAATTTAGAACTACGCCGCCTTCGGTCTGACCTAAGCGTAGTTCATAAAATCATCTGCTACAACGTCCTACCTGTCAATGACTACTTCAGCTTCAACCACAACAATACACAAGCACACCATAGATACAAACTTAAAGTGAACCCCTCCAAACTCCATTGCAGAAAATAGGACTTCAGCAACAGAGTGCTCAATGCCTGGAATGCATGACCATACTCTGTGGTCTCATCCAGTGGTAGGTTTCAAAATTTTTTACTACCGGTTCTGTGGATGTGACATGCTGGGCGTGGCTTGGTGGGCATGGCAGGGGAAGGATACTGTAAAATCTCCATTCCCTCCCCAATCCAGGGGAAGGTTACTGCAAAATCCCCATTTCCTCCCGATCAGCTGGGACTCGGGAGGCAGAGAATAGATAGGGGCAAGGCCAGTCAGAATTGTTACTACCGGTTCTCCGAACTACTCAAAATTTCCGCTACCGGTTCTCTAGAACTGGTCAGAACCTGCTGAAACCCACCTCTGATCTCATCCGAAAACCCCCAAAACTTTAACCTAAAACTGTCTACTGTTGACCTCACCCCATTCCTAAGGAGGGGCATGCATAAGAGCACCAGCGTGCCTTCCATCCCTGTCCTAACGTTCCCTTGAATTGTACTCATTTTATATATTCAATTCATGCTTATACTTATATATATTATCTAATACGTACTCGACAAAAATAAATAAAGGAAGGAAGGAAGGAAGGAAGGAAGGAAGGAAGGAAGGAAGGAAGAAAGAAAGAAAGAAAGAAAGAAAGAAAGAAAGAAAGAAAGAAAG
>WNWU01000024.1:5828740-5839867 GCA_012654045.1 Ptyas mucosa
AGAAAGAAAGAAAGAAAGAAAGAAAGAAAGAAAGAAAGAAAGAAAGACTGTCCTGCCCGATTTTATGTCCCTTTTTGCCACAATTGGTAAAGCGAACCCTTGCAGTGATTAGGGGAATCCAGCTTCCCTCAAAGTCAGATATCTGACTTTGCTTGCCAGATATCAGCTACAAAGATTGCAATCACAAGACCCAGGGTGCTGTAACCATTGTAAATGCACACAGGTAATCCTTGACTTACAACAGTTCATTTAGTGACTGTTCGAAAGTTACAGAGGCACAGAAAGAAGTGACTCATGACCGTTTTTCACACTTGTGACCCTTATAGGAAGTGACCAAGCTGAGCCCGAGGGAGAGGTCAAACATGTCATAAGTCACGAGTCCCTGCGCACCAGGGGTGATATTCACTTACCTTCGCTACCAGTTCGCAAATGTGGCTGCAGAGCGACAGAGGGTCGAAAACAGGACATGATGACGGAGCCTCCCGCTGCCAGTGTTACTGGATCACGGGATCTGGATAGAACTAAATTTCACCACTGCTGTGCACCCGCAAGAGATCTAAATCCAGCCCATCTTGAATTCCTTTCTTGTCTCCCGCACATTTCCCTTGACTGTCAGTTGGCCAGATTCTTGTAGAGAGCTTAAATTTGCAATAAAACTTTATACTCATTTGAACTGCCTGAATCTCCTGATTTCTCAGGCACTTGACAATTTCATGGCCAAGGGATGAAAATTCAGACGCCTGGCAACTGACTCATATTTATGACCGTCGCAGTGTCCTGAGTTCATGTGATCCCCTTTTGCGACCTTCTGAGAAGCAAAGTCAGTGGGGAAGCCAGATTCACTTAACAACCATGTTACTAACTTAAGAACTGCAACAATTCACTTAACAACTCTGTCAAGAAAGGTCATAAAATGGGGCCAAATTCACTTCACAACTGTCTTGCTTAGCGACAGAAACTTTGAGCTCAGTTGCAATCATAAGTCAAGGACTACCTGTACTTAAGTGCCCAAATTTTAATCACGTGATGATGAAGAGGCTGAAATGTTTGTAAAAGTGCAAAGACTAAACATAGGTCATTATTTTTTCCAGTGCCGTTATAACTTCCAATGGTCACTAAATGAATGTTGTAAACTGAGGACTACCTGTACATCTCATTGTTTATCTGAAGACCAGCTAATAGATGATAGCTTCCTTGTTTGGGCTATTCTATAGGAGAAGCTTCTTGCTGATGTTTTTCAAGCCAGCTCACTGTCAGGGAGTTTCTTCTTAATTCCAGGTGGCTTCTCTCTTTGGTTAGTTTCCATCCATTGCTTCTTGTCCTGTCCTCTGGTGCTTTGGAGAATAATTTGACCCCCTCTTCTTTATGGCAGCCCCTCAAATACTGGAGCACTGCTATCATGTTTCCCCTTTCCTTTTTTTCTCTAGACAAGCCATAACCAGTTCCTGCAACCATTCTTCATATGTTTTTGTCTTGTAGAAAGTTAGCAACCACCCCTCTCCTAGAAGAAATATTTAAAAAAAGCAGAATATTATATTTCACTGGATGAGAAATGGAGAAACATTTTTTTAGAGGCAGGAAGCAGACTCACTCTTAATAGCCCCCACCTTTCTTAATAGCCCACAGCAGATGTCAGCACTTAAGAGGTAAAGAGATAGATAGCTCTATTCATAAGCAAATGAGGATTAGCCCGCAGTCACAATAGGAATTGCCCAATGACCCTTCCTTGCATCAGCAAACGTCACCCAAACTTAGCTCGGACAAACTCCTAGGATTTGTACATGGCACCAACAACAGCCAATAGAATACATGTTCTCGCACAGGAACAGGAAGCTCAAGTGCAAAGCTCAGAGAAGGTATAATCCCCCCCCCCTCAACTCCATGTGATCAGGTGCAACCAGAACCCATGTGGTTCTGTCCATCATTAAACCATCTTTCCAACCAGCCTCCATGTTTCCAGTATCTTTCTCCTGGCTTGGAACTGAACCAGATGGAAATGTCTTCCAACAGTCTCCAGGTCTTTAATCATCTTAGTTGCTCTTCTTTGCACTTTTTCCAAAATCTCAACCTCTTTTTTGTAACGCGGTGACCAAAACTGGATGCAGTGCGGCCTTACTAAAGCGGTACTAAAACGTCTGGTTCTGACTGGTTCTTCGGATACTCTTTTCTTTAAGCTCGTCTCGATCGAGCATTTCGGTCTCCCATTGAAAAGACTAATGGTTTAAAAACTGCTTTGAGGTGGGTAGCTCCCCATTTATCGATGCTGACAGTGAACGTATTGATTTAAAAGAAGGTCCTCTGGGGACAAACTCGGCCTTCCAGTCCTGTCTCCCTTTTATCCAGCGGCCTCAACCCGAGCTGAGCCCAAGCTTTGCCCCTGTCCACCTTCCCCGCAGGAAAAAAAAGCCACCCAAATTACCGCTTGGGAGATGCTGCATAATTAACAGTGACTTATTAACGCCTGATTAATAAAGAGCTCCTACTTGGAGGGGTGGTGGTGGTGGCGGGAAGTGTCAGAAAAGTCCACCTGGGAGAGAATACAGATGCTAAAGAATGAAGAGAAGGAAATTCACCTCAGAAAAATATGTCAAGAATTTATAGTATATTCTCCATAAATGAGGAAAGAAAAAGATATATACAGCTTTGGTATATTAGGAACTGAGGCAAATCTAAATGGTAATCTATTTCCCCCTCTCTCTGTGTCTCCCTCCCTCCTTCTCTCTCCTTCTCTCTCTCTCCCTCCCTCACTCCCTCTCTCTCCTTCTCTGTCTCCTGCTCCCCGTCTCCCCCCTCTCTGTGTGTGCCTTCCTACCTCCTTCCCTCCTTCTCTCTCTGTCTTTCTGTCTCTCTCTGTCTCTCCCTCTCTGTCCCCCTCTCTACCTCTTCCCCTCTCTCTCTGGGCCTCCCTCCCTCCTTCTCTCTCCTCTCTCTCTCTCTCTCTCTCTGTGTGTGTGCCTCCCTCTTTCTCTCTCCTTCTCTCTCTCTCCCTTTCTCCCTCCCTCTACTTCTCTGTCTCTCTCTCCCCGTCTCCCCCTCTCTGTATGCCTCCCTCCCTCCCTTTCTTCCCTCCTTCTCTCTCCATCTCTCTGTCTCTGTGTATATGTGTCTCTCTCTCTTCCTCTCTGTCCCCCTCTCCCTCTCTCTCTGTGCCTCCCTCCCTCCTTCCCTCCTTCCTCCTCTCTCTGTCTCTGTCTCTCTCTCTCTCTGTCTGTATCTCTCTCCCTCTCTCTCTCTCTTCCCCCACCCCTCGGTATGGTGTGTGTCCTGTATTGTTTCACACTAGTGATTTTCTTACCGGCTGCCAGAATTACATTCATAGCAGCTCCTGGCAACCATATTTGTGAAGCTGGGCTGTGAATTTGAAATCACCACTTTTTTTTTTAGCAAGACCAGGACAAATGTTAGGACTTTCTACTTAAGAAGAAGAAAAAAACAACAACGTGTGCTATCATTTACAGTGGTAGAGTTGATCAGGAATCTTGTGTCAGATTCCAATATTTTATTGATGGAATCAAAGAACCTGAAGGCACCTTGGAGATCTTCAAGTCAAACCTCCTGCCCATGCCAGAAGACCTTATATCATCCCGGAAAAATGGTTGCCCAATCCTTTCTTGAAAACCTTCAGCAATGGTGCACCCATAATGCCAGGAAGCTCTTCCACGCATTAATCGTTCTCATTGTCAGGAAATTTCTCCTTAGTTCTAGGTTGGATCTCTCTTTGATAAGCTTGTATCTGTTACTTCTTGTCCTGCCTTTCCAATGCTTTGGAGAATAGGTCCACCCCCCTCTTCTCTGTGACAGCACCTCAAACACTGGAAGACCACTATCATGTCACCCCTAATTCTTCTCTTCATTAGGCTAGACATATCTCGTTCCCTTAATTGTTCATCATATGTTTTAGCCTCCAGCCCCTTAATCATCATTATTTGGTGATGATCTAATGAGAAACTTTTCACCTCCAGCCATGTTCTTTATTTCCATTTTCCTAATTCCTTCGCAGATGATACTAGACAAAATACAAGATCTGTTGACCCATGGAACAGACTGCCTCAGAGGCTGGGTGGTGGTGTGTCAGGGTTCCAGATAACACCCCCAACGAAAGAAAACTCCGACGCTTGAGTTTCCTTGAAGTTGGGTCTGAAGACCCAATGCAAAAGATGGCTTCCAGGCCTGACAGGGCGTCCTCTCCCAGAGATGTTCAAACAGATGTTCCAGTTGACCTTCTGTTGGGGATCCATTCATAGTGAATTTGTCCATGGCATTGGGGGTTGGACTGGTTGATCTCCACTATCCCTTCCAAGTAGAATAGAATAGAATAACAGAGTTGGAAGGGACCTTGGAGGTCTTCTAGTCCAACCCCCTGCTTAGGCAGGAAACCCAACACCACTTCACACAAATGGTTCTCCAACATCTTCTTTAAAACTTCCAGTGTTGGAGCATTCACAACTTCTGGAGTCAAATTGTTCCACTGATTAATTGTTCTAACTGTCAGGAAATTTCTCCTTAATTCTAGGTTGCTTCTCTCCTTGATTAGTTTCCACCCATTGCTTCTTGTTCTGCCCTCAGGTGCTTTGGGGTATAGCGTGACTCCTTCTTTGTGGCAGCCCCTGGGATATTGGAACACTGCTATCATGTCACCTCTAGTCCTTCTTTTCATCAAACTAGACATACCCAGTTCCTGCAACCGTTCTTCGTCTGTTTTAACTTCCAGTCCCCTAATCATCTTTGTTGCTCTTCTCTGCACTCTTTCTGGAGTCTCAACATCTTTTTTACATCATGGCGACCAAAACTGAATGCAATATTCCAAATGTGTCCTTACCAAGGCATTATAAAGTGGTATTAACCCTTCCCGTGATCTTGATTCTATCCCTCTGTTTATGCGGCCTAGAACTGTGTTGGCTTTTTTGGCAGTTGGTACACACGGCTGGCTCCTATTTAAGTATTCCATTCTGCCAGAGAAGAGTACAGGGAAATGTGATAGCTGCCTTCAATGATCTGTAGGGCTATCCTGAAGAAGAATTGATTAGAGTTGTTCCAGAAGACAATCACAATCAAATATATAATCTATTTTAGATTGTGACTGACCATCAGGGAGAGAAAACCCCAATCCAGGGGTGAAATGCTCCCGGTTTGGTCCGGTTTTCCCGAACCGGTAGTAAAAAATGCTACTGGTTTGCCGAAATGTTAGTAAAAAATATATTTAAAAAAGTTCTGACAATCAGCTGAGCGACGTGCGATCGTCTGAACTTTTTTTTTTACTTTTTAAGCAATTTTTTTACTACCGGTTCTCTTACTTTTTTGCTTAAAAAGTAAAAAAAAAAGTTCCAAAGTTCAGGCATCGCTCAGCTGATCGTCGGAACTTTTTTTTCTTTTTTTTTACTTTTTAGGCATTTTTTTACTACCAGTTCTCCAGAACCGGTAGTTAAAAATGCTTTTAAAAAAGTAAAAAAAAGAGGCTCCGACGATCACAGCTGTGCCGCGCGATCGTTGGAACCTTTTTTTTTTACTTTAAATTTTTTTTTAAAATCCATTCACCCGAATAGGTTGTAAAAAAATACTTTTAAAAAGTAAAAAAAAAAAGTTGGTCATGCCCACCCAGTCACATTATCCTCACCACCACCGAGCCATGCCCACAGAACCGGTAGTAACAAATTTTACATTTCACCACTGCCCTGATCCTAATGTTTGAACTGTTCAACCATGGAACTGGCTATCATGGAAGTATATTGGGCTTTCTTTCATTTTTTTTTAAAAAATATTTGATTAATTTTAAAAGTAAAACAATGGACATTGCTCAACGTCTTTGGTTTCTAACATTTGCGTCAAATTCAAGTTAATAAGTAATATATTCCTTAATCTATATACAAATTTACATACTGTACTTTTCAGAGTATAAAATGCACCTTTTTCCCCCTAAAAGGGGGTGAAAATTTAGGTGCGTCTTATACACCGAATCTAGCCCCACCCACCCTTTGGCCTCTACCTCCTAGCAGTTACCTCCTTGCAAGCAAACAGCAAGAAAAAACAGCTCCTTTCAGCTTCAGCACAACCTAATTAGCATAAGTTGATTGGACCAGCCTCCCAACTCTCAGCTGTTTTGCTCTCAGCTGTTTTGCTGGGGCCTCTGCTGCTTGCTGCAAGGAGGTAAATTGCTGGAGCAGATTATTTTCCCCCTTGTGCTAATCAAGCTATACTGAAAATGAAAATGAAAGTAAAGCTGTTTGCTGAAACGAGGCAAATTGCTGGGAGGCAGAGGCAGATTTCTTTTTCTTGTTTTCCTCACCAAAAAAGGTAGGTGCGTCTTATACTCTGGTATGTCTTATACTCCGAAAAATATGGTATCTCCTATTTCATTGTATATCAAGTATACAGTATTTTACTTCCTAAACAGCTATAGATATATTTAGTAAACCTTTCTTTCTTTCATTGAGGATGTGTCGACAGGGATTAGATGACTCTTTGTATGAATTCTCTGTAGTGGACAGGGAATTGAACTACATCAGTGTTTCTCAGATGTGGCCCAGAATCCAGGGGAATTCTAGGAGCTGAAGTCCACACATTCTGGGAACTGAAGCCCACGCATCTTCAAGTGGCCAAGGTTGAGGGGCACTGAACTAAGTGACCCCCAAGGTTCTTTCCAATAATCTATGACATTTCTTCCCCTGAAATAGTTTCCCCACATCTCCATACTCCCCATCCAGGGGAGTCCTTGGTGCTCTCTGAACTTGGGTTGTTTTCTTGTAGACATTTTATTACCCTACTAGGTAATCGTCTCCGTAGGCCACTGACGGTTGGCCTCTCCTGGGATCGAAATTGGATATTAGAAGACAAACAACTGTAATTGACGGGAAGAATCTTTGGCAGGTGGTAATTATGGTCCTCACATTGTGCTAAGCCATATTTTAAAGCAAAGTCTCTCTTCACACAGAATTTTACACACACACACACATACACACACACACCAATCCCTGAGTGGAAACTCAGGGATTGGTGTGTGTGTATGTGTGGGTGTTTGTTTAAATGTGTGTGTAAAAAAAAAGAAGATGGTGGCTGTGGCTGAGTACTTGAAGCCACACCGTTTTTTAAAATGAGTTTTGGGTGAAGGTAAGAGAAGAAGAGAAATAAATGGCATCAAATAGCAGCTGCTGCCATCTTGTCTTTTTTTACTTCCTCCTAGCACCGTGATGGCGAACCTACGCCACACATGCCACCGGTGGCATGTGGAGCCATATTGGTGGGCACATAAGTGTTGCCCTAGCTCAGCTCCAGCGCGCATGTGCGTGCCGGTCAGCTGATTTTCAGGCCTTCTGGGCCCACCGGAAGTCGGGAAACGGGCCATTTCTGGCCTCCAGGAGCGTGGGGAGTGTGGGGGAGAGGTATGTATGTGCTGGGGGCAGGGCGCATTGAATTATGGGTGTAATTCAATGTGCCCTGCCCCCATAATTCAAGTGGCACGTGACACACACACCCCCTCATTCCCCACACTTTTGGCACGTGACAGCAAAAATGTTAGCCATCAGTGTCCTAGCACATCCTTGCTCCCAGTGGTTCAACATTAAAAATGGTTAAAAAGGCATTATGTTAGGGAAAATCCCTATGTAGTCCTTGACTTATGATCACAACTGAGCCGAACATTTCTGTTGCTAAGTAAGACAGTGGTTACATGAATTTTGCCTCCATTTTAAGATCTTTCTCGCCAGAGTTGTTAAGTGAATCACTGCAGTTGTTAAGTTAGTAACACGGTTATTAAGTGAATCTGGCTTCCCCGTTGACTTCGTTTGTCAGAAGGTCACTAAAGGGGACCACATGACCCCGGCAACCGTCATAACTATGAACCAGTTGCTAAGTGCCTGAATTTTGATCACGTAACCAGGGGGCAACTGCAATGGTCGTAAGTGTGAAAAATGGTCACGAGTCGCTTTTTTCAGTGCTGTTGTAACTTCAAACGGTCACTATACAAACTGTTGTAAGTCGAGGACTGCCTGTATTTGGGGAAATCGCAGAATGAAATGCATATTCATGAACGAACAGGTCAATGTAACCCCTTTTTTAAAAAAAAAAAAAACTAAAATAAAAGGAATGAGACTTGTGAAATTAGAAAAAAGAGAAGCTAAAATTTGGGTTTTTAGCAGTGGTGAAATCTAAAATTTGTTACCACCGGTTCTGTGGGCGTGGCTTGGTGGTGGTGGGGGTAATGTGACTGGGCGGGCGTGGCCAATTTTTTTTTTTTTAGTTTTAAAACCATTTTTTCTATAACCTCTTCAGCGAAGAGGTTGTAAAAAAATGCTTTCAAAAGGCTCTGATGATCAGGCAACTCAGCTGGGATCGTCAGAGGCATTTAAAAGAAAAAAAGCTTCTGATGATCACGCGGCTCAGCTGGGCATGGGGGGGGGGGCAGAGATTTTTGCTACCGGTTCTCCGAACCACCTGCCTCCATCACTACCAAATGTTTCTGAGCATAAGAACTAAAGTTTAATCTCAGGAATATAACTGAATTTTTTTAAAAAAGGGATTTGGCAAAAAAAAAATCATTTCCTTCGTATTTGAACGCCAACTTATTTAACACTACATTTCTGCAGTGAGATACGCTCCAAAAAGTTATTACATGAAATTCATCCATTTTATGTCTTTGTTTGTGTTTTGCAATATGGCGTGCAGGCAATAAGAAGGCATATTAACGGAAAAAAATATTTCCATTCTTGAAAATACTGCAGCAAAATGCATTCTGTTAGGGGAAAAATCTCTTTGCAGCTCTGGTATACGTTTGGGGGGGGGGGGGAAATGGCAGAGTGAAAATGCACAGGCTGGGAGAAACAGTAATGTTTTTTTGGTAAAGGAATTCTCTTTTTCAAAAATGAGACTTCAGATATTAGCAAAATGAGAAGCTGAAACTGCCCAATTCGCCCATCTCCTCATGCCAAGTTGTGACTGGTCTCCTAAAGGGGCATAAATCCAAGAATCGTTGATCAATGCTGGCAACTATGCTTCATCTAAGTAAAGATGAAATAGCTGAAAGAGGGGGAAAAAATCGCCATCTCTGCGGGGGAGCTATTTTTCATCATTCTTTGGATTGTGAATTAAAAAAAAACTTTGATTTGATCAAGAAAGCCTCTGGAAGTGTAGCCAATTCTTTCATCTGCCCTATATGCAGAGAAGAGCAACGAAGATGATTAGAGGGGAAGGGGCTAAAACATATGAAGAATGGTTGCAGGATTTCACTGGTCTAGTGAAAAGAAGGGGTAACATGATAGCAATGTTCCAATATTGGAGGGGCTGCCAGAAAGAAGAGGGGGTCAACCTATTCTCCAAAGCACCTTGAAGGCAGGACAAGAAACAATGGATGGAAACTAAATCAAGGAGAGACGCAACCTAGAAAGAAGGAGAAATTTCCTGACAGTGAAAACAATTAATCCATGAAACAAATTGCCTTCAGAAATTGTGAGTGCTCCATCACTGGAGCCTTTTAGAAGAGACTGGACAGCCATCTGTCAGAAATGGTATAGGGTCTCCTGCTTGAGGAGAGGCTTGGACTAAAAGATCTCCAAGGTCCCTTCCAACTAACCAAGGAGAGATTCAGCCTAGGAGGAACTTTCTGACAGTGAGAACAATCAACCAATGGAACAGAAGTTGCCTTCGGAAGTTATGGGAGCTTCATTACTTGAGACTTTCAAGAAAAGATTGGATTGCCATTTGTCAGAAATGGTGTAGGGTCTCCTTCTTTTGCAGGGGGTTGGACTAGATGATTTATAAGGTCCCTTCCAACTCTGTTAATCTGTAATCTTAATTTCTAGTTTATGCAGAGGGAAGCTAAAAGATATATTTAATTGCTAAAGAAATAGAGGTTTAAATCAGGGTGAAAATCTGTTAAACTCTTCTATTATTCTGTTAATTTAGCTAAGGCTAAATGCAGCATTCTGGTGTTTTTGGTGAACTGCAGAGCAAATCCTGGATCATCCTGGCTATATTTGGTAATGCTTCCTTAATCTTTAAATGGCGATCATAATGTTATTAAAAGCCTGCAAGTTTAATGCATTGGGGCCAAACTGGGCATTTCGGTTAATGAACTTGTAATGGTAGTCCTCCACTTACAACCATAATAGAGCCTGACCATTACAGGTGTAATGGTCATAAAGCGAGCCACTGGACCTGATTTTATGACCCCTTTTTTTTGTGGAGGTTGTTAACAGCAATAGCACTTATCGCTTAGACTTACTTACTGCCTCATAGTGTTTTACAGCTCTCCCTAAGCAGTTTACAGAGCCAGCCTCTTGCCCCCAACAATCTGGGTCCTCATTTGACCCACCTCGGAAGGATGGAAGGCTGAGTCAACCTTGGGTCAGTCAGGATCGAACTTCAGACTGTGAGCAGAGTCAGTTTGTAATACTGCATTTTTAACCACTGCACCATAGGTAGATATAGAGACAGACAGACAGACAGACAGACAGACAGACAGCTGAATCACCCTTGACCCTGGTGAGCCTGCAATGATGCATTCTAACCACTGCACATCATGGATGGATGGATGGATGGATGGATGGAAGGAAGGAAGGAAGGAAGGAAGGAAGGAAGGGCAATAGCAATAGCACTTAGACTTATATACCTCTTCACAGTGCTTTACAGCTCTCTCTAAGCGGTTTACATAGTCATCCTCTTGCCCCCAACAATCTGGGTCCTCATTTTACCCACCTCAGAAGACTGAGTCAACCTTGAGCCAGTCAGGATCGAACTGCTGGCAAGCTGCATTCTAACCACAGCACCACCATGGTTCTGATAGTAGTCTTCCAATATTTGGGGGAATGTCACAGAGAAGAGGGAGTCAACCTCTTCTCCAAAGCACATGACAGTAGGACAAGAAGTAATGGGGTATAAGCTTATCAAGGAGAGAGCCAACCTAGAACTGAGGAGAAATTTCCTAACAGAACAATTAATCAGTGGAACAACTTGCCTCCAGAAGGTGTGGGTGCTCCATCACTGGACGTTTTTAAGAAGAGATTGGATAACTGTTGAAATGGTATAAGGTTTCCTGCCTAAGCAGTGGGTTGGACTAGAAGACCTCCAAGGTGTTGTGTTGTGTTCTATTCTATTCTATTCTATTCTATTCTATTCTATTCTATTCTATTCTATTCT
>WNWU01000024.1:5864323-5886900 GCA_012654045.1 Ptyas mucosa
GAATAGAATAGAATAGAATAGAATAGAATAGAATAGAATAGAATAGAATAGAATAGAATAGAATAGAATAGAATAGAATAGGCCAAGTGTGATTCAACACACAAGGAATTTGTCTTCGGTGTATATGCTCTCAGTGTACATAAAAAGCAAAGACAAAGAAAGACAATGGAAAAGATTCCCTTAACAACCAACTTAGGAACATGTCGTGATGCACTTAACAACTGTGGCAAGAACATTTGTAATATCGGGCAAAATTCGCTTAGCAAATGTCTCACTTAGCGACAGAATTGTCGGGCTCAATTGTGGTCATAAGCCAAGGACTACCGCATTCCCTCCTACCCACCCCCTACAACTCAAGCACACCATGTCCCCTTACAATTATATTCTCACTGCAATTGTTCCAGGTTGTTATTTTTCTTCCCCCATCCCCAGCTAGGAAAATTTCCAAAGAAAGTAATTGAGGAAAAGGAACAGCAGAATCTGCTGGGAGGTTGAGTTGAAAATATGAATGAAAAACCTGGGGCAGAAAATGAAAAAAAACTCTATAAATAGGGTATAGAATGGAGAAGCATTGAGTCATTTTCGGACCGCCGTTTAAAAACTGTTGCAGAGTTTGGCAGTCGGAACGTTTCTCCTTTTCTCTTTTTCCCTCTTTCTGTTCATCTCCCAGTTTCGCCTGGTTCCTGATTCCCTCCCCCCCGCCCCCCCCCCTTTTTTCGGGAGTGAATGCTTGTACATTGAACTTGCCAAAAGCGGCTGGGACATTTCAACAACATCCCCTGGGGCAGAATTGTTACTCTTGGAAGCTTCCCTGATCCAAACCACCACAAGCCCATTCTGTACTTAGACAATTGTCAATTTAATAGACAGTTTAGAGAAAGTGGATTCAGCCTCGCTAGCAAATGAGAACTTTTATCTGATTCATTTTCCAGCTGAATGGCCTGAAATAAATGAAATAATATGCTTCTACTCCTTTTTTTTTTTTTTTTTGGTCTTTTGCTCTGGAA
Organism: Ptyas mucosa; assembly: GCA_012654045.1. NCBI lineage: Eukaryota > Metazoa > Chordata > Lepidosauria > Squamata > Colubridae > Ptyas > Ptyas mucosa. Next base: position 5,865,331 of record WNWU01000024.1, read on the forward strand.
CACACACACACATACTAAGGAGCAAAAAAGGGATGCACGCAGTCCTCAACGTACGGCCGTTTCATTTAGTGATGTTTCAAAGTTACGGTGGTGTAGAGATGACCAGGCTGAGCTTGAGGGAGGCCTCAAATGCATCATCCGTCACGAGACCCTTTGTAATCTTGGAGTCTTCGTGGACCATCGTTTAAATACAGGTAGCCCTCGACTTACGACAGTTCAAGGTTACAATGGCAATGAAAAAAGGAACAAAAAGATGTTAAGACTCTAAAAAGAGTGCAGAGAAGAGCAACAAAGATGATGAGGGGACTGGAGGCTAAAACATATGAAGAACGGTTGCAGGAACTGGGTGTGTCTTGTTGAATGAAAAGAAGGACTAGGGGAGACATGACAGCAATATTACAATATCTCAGGGGTTGCCACAAAGAAGAGGGAGTCAAACTATTCTCTAAAGCACCTGAGGGCAGGATAAGAAGCAATGGGTGGAAACTAATCAAGGAGAGAAGCAACTTAGAACTAAAGAGGAATTTCCTGACAGTTACAACAATTAATCAGTGGAACAACTTGCCTCCAGAAGTTGTAAATGCTCCAACACTGGACGTTTTTAAGAAGATGTTGGAGAACCATTTGTCTGAAGTGGTGTAGGGTTTCCTGCCTGGGCAGGGGGTTGGACTAGAAGACCTCCAAGGTCCCTTCCAACTCTGTTTTTCTATTTCTATTTCTATTTCTATTATTTCTATTTCTACTTCTATTTCTATTTCTTTATGAGCATTTTTCATAGTTCGGACCTTTACAGCATTCCTATGTATTTGCAATGTTCCCAGGATCATGTGATTGCCATTTGTGATTTTTCTCAGCTGGTTTCCGACAAGCAGAGTCAATGGGGGGAGCTGGGTTTGCTTAATGACCATTTGGTTCACTTAACAACTGCAGCGATTGACTCAAGAAGGATGACAAAAAAAGGCCGCAAAATCAGGTGTAACTCACTTAAGAACTCCCTTGCTTGGCAGTGGAAATTCTGGCCCCAATTGTGGTCATAAGTCAAGGACTGCCCTTTGCAGACATGAAATTGTCCTTCTTGGTGGAACAGAACTCTGACCAATATAAGGAGCTACTGAGGGACTGGAAAATAATATTTCTGTACTGTACTGTAATGTTAATATCATCAGAATCAAAGAAAGCAATGAGATAGCAAATGGGGGAGTTTTTATCGAAGTGGGAGATGCATGGGAGAACTGGAATGAGTTAGAAGAAATTTAATTATGTATCACTTATTTATCAAATAATATAGATACGAAATTATTATGGGATAGCGGCTGATCTGTCCCAAGGAGTTTTATTAGTTTTCAGAACCTGTGTAGAAAAAAATGCATCTTGGTGTGTACTGTTTGAAATCTATTTTTGTTTCCTATTCATTGAACAATTGTAATATTGAGGATGAAGGCTGTTTCTAGGGGGGAAAGTGAGCTTATTAGGCTGCAGAGTAACAGAAAAAAAGAGTTGGAAGGGACCTTGAAGGTCTTCTAGTCTAACCCCCTAATTGAAGCAGGAAACCTTCTACCATTCCAAATAAATGGCTGTCCAATCTCTTCTTAAAAACGACCGGTGTTGGAGCATTCACAACTTCTGAAGGCAAGCTGTTCCACTGGTTAATTGTTCTAACTGTCAGGAGATTTCTCCTTAGTTCTAGGTTACTTCTCTCCTTGATTAATTTCCATCCGTTGCTTCTTGTCCTGCCTTCAGATCAGCGGTGGGTTTCAAATTTTATTACTACCAGTTCTGTGGGTGTGGCTTGGTGGGCGTGGCTTGGTGGGCGTGGCAGGGGAAGGATACTGTAAAATCTCCATTCCCTCCCGATCGGCTGGGACTTGGGAGGCAGAGAATAGATGGGGGCGGGGCCAGTCAGAATTTTTACTACCGGTTCTCCGAACTACTCAAAATTTCCGCTACCAGTTCTCCAGAACTGGTCAGAACCTGCTGAAACCCATTTCTGCTTCAGGTGCTCTGGAGAAATCTAAAGTTTAGAGTAATGTAAAGTTTTGGTTTTTTTTTTTAAATTTGATTTATATGCCGCCCTTCTCCAGAAACTCAGGGCGGCTTACAATGCGCTAAGCAATAGCCTTCATACTTTTGTATATTTATACAAAGTCAGCTTATTGCCCCCACAATCTGGGTCCTCAGATTAAAAGTTGTATTTTAAGGAGCATGGCAAGGCAAAATAAGGAAGTGGAAGAAAATGGATAAAAATAATGTGTTAAGGCATCTCTTTTTAGAAATAGGAACCTTATCTATGGCATCCATCAGTAAAAAAAAAAACCCTTGGATTTGTTATACAAAAAGGCTAATTTAGGAGAAAGCCATTTAGAGTTATCATCAAAGGTATAAATCTTTCACTTGGTTGTATTTAAGAAGCCATAAAAGGGAGAAATTGTTCAGGCTGCTTATTTCATTGCGTCGTTGAATTTGTCACTTGCTTGGAGACTAGCTTTCATTTGTAGAGAAGGGGAGGGTGGACTTTGGAGTGGTTGGGTCCTCTCCTTGATGGATTTAGGAAGTTTCATGGTCTGGCCAACACCAGAAAGTGAGAGAGGTTGAATTTTGGGCATCCTATCCAGTTTTAGGCAGATGTTAATATTTCCTTGTGCTTTTCACCTGAAAATTATAGGAAACTGATATATTGACAACTGTGATCTGGGGCTACCCAAAGGGGTTAGGATTGCAGGTGAACACAAGTTGTTCACCTCAAATATATACAGGGAGCCAGTTTGGCCTAATGGTGTAAGGTGGCAGGCTAGTATTCTGACCTAGGCTTCCCTAGAGATTAAACAGCACAAACTTAGTCCCTGCAAATCTCTTTAATTCATAGGGCTATAAATTACTGATAAACAGTCTTTCAGAGGAAGGTTATCAACACCCACCTATCTCACGTGGAACGCTGCCAAAGAGCTAATTTCCAAATTCAGGGCAAGGCCAAACTTGGCACGGAGTCACAAACAGTATTTTCAAATCTTGAATCGGCCAGATGAACTAATTGCTTCCTGCAAAAGCTCACATCCTTTTCGCTTCTCTTTTATGTCTTATGGGGGGGGGGGGGAATCATCTCCAAGCCTTATTCCCAAGTCGACCCTGTTTCCTTAATTGTTCCTGTCTCCTGGGCAGCTCTGCGCATGCGCACACTGGGAACAGGCTCACACTGTTCTTCTGCCTCGCTGATGTCAGACTCCAGAGACTCTGGAGGCAGCAAAGAACTAACAGATAGTAGTTCTCTTGCCTCCGACTCAGATCCATCGTCCGAGCCTTCCCCAAACTCCAGGACTGGCCCACGTTCCTCCCCAACCTCCTCATTGTCCAAATCTGCTGCCAGCTCTGCTGGCCGCTGGCAGGCCACAACAGCTAGACAGGGGAAGACTATGTGTTCTAGTCCCACTTTAGGCATAAAAGATGGTTGCGTGACTTCGGGCCAATAAATTCTTAATAAATTACTGGATAGGGGATGAGATTGTTAAAGATTCAATGATTGCCTGGGGGAGAAATATTGGTTACTCAATTGAGTTGGTAAAATGGGAAGAAATAGGGACGAAACAATTGAAACTCCTGATGGCAACCACTTACAAAGAAAACTTGTATAAGATGGTGAATAGATGGCATCTCCCTCCGGCCCGACTATCCAAAATGTTTCCAGGACTCTCCCCAAATTGTTGGAAATGTGAAGAGATAGGTACTTATTTTCACGTATGGTGGACTTGCCCCAAGGTAATTGAGTTTTGGAAACTTATACAGGGATGGATATTAGAAATCACTGGATATAAATTACAGTTGAAACCAGAATACTATCTATTAAATATCAGGCCAGATAAGATAGGCACGAATATATGGTGTCTGATTGTATATATCACAACTGCAGCAAGAATATGTTTTGCTCAATATTGGAAGGGGAAAGACCTACCGGCTGAAAATTTGATTTTGGGAAAAATTATTGCATATGCGGAAGCTAACAGGTTAACAAAAATTTTGAGAGATCAAAAGAATTCCGCATATTTTCAACGCTGGGATACTTGATTGAATAATAGAATAAAAAGAAGATAAGGTCAGTGTAGTTTTTATATCTTATTTGTATATTTTGTCTGAAGTTAATATATTGTGTAAAGCTCCTGTCGCGATCTGTATGTGAATAAATACTTCGTTTGTAAAGAAATAAAGAAAGAAAAAGAAAAAGAAAAAGAAAAAAAGGGGGGGGGAAGCTGGTTGCATGACTTTGGTTCAATCACCAGGAGACTGTGAGTTCTAGTCCTGCTTTAGCCATGAAAGCTGGCTTGGTGATCTTGGGCCAATTCACCAGGAAACCGGGAGCTCTAATCCTGCCGTAGGCATGAAAGCCAACAGGGTGTCCTTGGGCCAGCCACTCTTTCTCAGCTCAACCCACCTCACAGGGTGGTTGTTGTGAAGAAAATAGGAGGAGGAAAATGTGTTGGATATGTTGGCCTCCTTGAGTTACTGGCCTAAGTAAGAAAGATGGGGTTCAAAATTAAATAAATTAATATGCCTCTGCTAGTATGGGTGTTTAATCATTAATCCTTTATCCTTGGTTGCCAAGGGGGCTATGTTGGGGGGCAGAACAGTGCTTGCTTTGAATCTTTTAAGCCCTCCAGAGTCCCTTGGGTGATATGGGCGGCTATATAAAAGATATCAATGAATGAATAACCGTTCAGTGCCCGCATAAGTTGGGATCTTTTGGGTTATTTTGCCAAACTGGGAACATGTCAATCTGTGCAATTTGATGTTCCTCTCGGTTTGAGCTGCTCAGCTCAAAGCCGCCACAATCAGGACTGGCTCTGCTGACCTGAAGGTGCTTAGAGAGATATGGATGACAAGCAGCTCTCCCCAAAAATATTCTGGCAGGGAGAAGCTTCTTGCCAGCTACCATAAAGGGACAGGAAAACTCCACAGAAGGAAAGGGAGATTAAAAAGATATTCAAGGGTTTTAAAATGGCATGGAGACCAAGAGTGCTATTCAGCAGGTTCTGACAGGTTCTGGAGAACTGGTAGTGGAAATTTTGAGCAGTTTGGAGGACCGGCAAATACCACCTCTGGCTGGTTCCAGAATGGAGGGGGTGGGAATGGAGATTGTGCAATATCCTTCCCCCAGGAGTGGGGAGGGAATGGGGATTTTGCAGTATCCTCTCCCTGCCACACCCACCAAGCTACATCATGCCCACCAAGCCATGCCCACAGAACCGGTAGTAAAAAAAAAATTGGATTTCACCACTGGTGGAGACCACATTTTACGCTAATGCTCAATGACACTCTGGGTCTTTTGCGTGAGCAGGGGGTTGGACTAGATGACCTCCAAACTCCCTTCCAACTCTGTTACTGTTAACTGTTAACCATTTGAATGAAGAAGAGAAGCAGTGGTGGGCTCCTGCCGGTTGTAACAACCGGTTCGCCCAGCACCGAAAATGTGAGTGTGCACATGTGGCTTCAAAAGCACGGCGATATACGAGGGGATAGCGCCAGGGCAGGTAGACTGGCCCACCGGCAGGTCACAACTACCAGTTTGCCCGCACCGGTCTGAACCGGCAGCAACCCACCTCTAAAGAGAAGGAACACCACAGGTACCCCGCAGGGGTGGGTTCTAAATTTTTTTACCACCGGTTCTGTGGGCGTGGCTTATTTTGTGGGCTTGGCTTGATGGTTATGTGACAGTAGGCATGGCTTGCTGGTCATATGACTGGGTAGGCATGGCCAACTCAATGTCACTCACGTCAAGGGGAGTCATAGTTTTTTGACCACGCCCCTTGTTCCTTCCTCTCAGGCCCAGTTTTGACTCAGTCAGCCTGAGAGAAACATCTCTAGCAAATCTGGCTTTCAGCCATTGTGTGTTTGATTATCTCAGAGTCACTGTGAGTTTTTTGACCGAACAATTCTTTAGGATTTAGCAGAGGTACTGGTCTACCTGACTTTTAACTGCTTGCAGAGCCGTACCGGTCTACCCATTTGTTTTTGGAGCAAATGGGTAGCAAATTAACAGATAATAAATTGGGGGTGGGGCCAGGCAGACGTGGTATTTACCGGTTCTCCGAACTACTCAAAATTTCCACTACCGGTTTGCAAGAACCAGGGAGAACCGGTAGCAACCCACCACTGGTACCCCGACATCAAAGGATCCCATTTGCAAATTGTATCATTCATGTAATTTACAGAACGACACTGTATTGACGCTATAGTATTATTCAACTTTAAGGAATGCCGATGCTAATATGGGTTTTCAATAAAATTGCAGATAGTTCTCCACTTAACGACTACAATTGAGCCCAAAATGTCCGTGGCTAAGCAGGACGGTTGTTAAGGGAGTTTTGTCCCATTTTATGACCTTTCTTGCCACCATTGTTAAATGAATTGCTGCAGCCGTTAAATTAGTAACACGGTTGCTAAGTGAATCTGGCTTCCCCATTGACTTTGCTTTTCTTAAGGTTACAAAAGGGGATCATGCGACCGTCATAAATATGAGTCCAAGCATCTGAATTTTTGACCATGGGGAATGCTGCAAAGGTCGTAAGTGTGAAAAACAGTCGTGAGTCACTTTTTTCAGTGCCGTTGTAACACTAAATGAACAGTTGTAAATCAAGGACTGCCTGTATTCAGCAAATGTACAGTCTGGAAGATTACAGGTAGTCCTCAATTTACAACAATTGGGATTCAACAATTGAAATACAAATGTATTTCAAAACCTGCTGATTATTGTAGTCTAAGTGTACACTTAATGATGAACTAATCAACCTGTTTTAAACTTGGAAGGGAAGAAGCAAAGATTTTTTTATTTTATTTCCAATCTTACCAGTTCCAGAATGTTCTTCTAACTCTAGGACCATTTATGGGGTGGCCCATTATTTAACCATTCTGGCATTCACCTAAAATGGATTGAGTGAAAAAGCTTTTTAAGTCCTAGCATGGAGGGAAGCCAAACTTTTTAGTTGGAAAAGTGTTTCTCTGCTTAGAACCTGGTCTTGTGAGCTCCATCCACAATCTTCTGTTGTCCAGATTAGTAGAGCTGTAAGAATAAATTAAGATAATATTCTCTCCCCTCCTCCTCCTCCTCCTCCTCCTCCTCCTCCTCCTCCTCCTCCTCTTCCATCTTCTTCTCCTCTTCCTCTTCCTCCTTCTCCTTCTCTCCTCCTCCCCTCCTCCTCTTCTTCTTCCATCTTCTTCTTCTCCTCCTCCTCTTCTTCTTTCATCTCCTTCTCCTTCTCTCCTCCTCCCCCTCCCCCTCCTCCTCTTCTTCTCCTTCTGCTCCTCCTCCTCTCCTCCTCCCCTCCTCTCCTCCTTCGATGCACTCCTCCTCCTCCTTTCTTTCTCCTTCCTCCTCCTCCCTCTCCTCCTCCTCTTCTTTTTCTTCCAACTTCTTCTCCTCGTCCTTCTCCTTCGCTCCTCCTCCCCTTCCACTCCTCCTCCTCTCCTTCTCCTCCTTTCTTTCTCTTTCCTCCTCCTCCTCCCTCTCCTCCTCCTGCTCCCCCCCCCCGGCAAAATAATGAATGTGCTGCTGTTTTATGCAAGGCCCTCAGTTATTTATAACTCTGCCTGGCTTTGACCAATTAATATTAACTATGTATGTTGAGAGCTAGTTTGATACAAGAGTCAGGTCCCAGGCTAGAAATCAGGAGACTGTTTCTAGTCCCATCTGGGCACAAAGCCAGCTGGGTGACTTTGAGCCAGTTCCTCTCTCTCAACTCTAGGAATGGGGCAATGGCAAACCGCTTCTGAAATCTTGCCAAGAAAACTGTAGGGACTTTTCCAGGCAATCCCCAGGAACCAAGACCAACTTCACCCACACACCCACACTACAGTTTCTTTTATTTATTTTTTCCTAAGACTTCAAGTTCCCGCTCTTTTTTCCCCTGTGTTGCATGCGTGAAAAAGGGGTGGAGCTTTGATTGCACAGTAATGGCTGCCATCCTGAGGTTGGACCTCCTCAAAGGTTCCTTCCAAATCTGTTAATATGCACAAAGCTCTGGGAGTTTACAATTCAAACAGGCAACCACACAATACCACAGATTTAACAACTGTCAATAAGAAAGACTGGATAGTGGCATTACCTGGAAAAAGCAGAATAGAAGAGAAAGAACTGAGGGGGAAATCACTAAATGCAAAGACGTGCAAAAAGAGAGAGAACAACTGTGGCAAAAGAAACCAAAGACAGAACCAATAGCAATAGATACTTGGGTACAATCCCAAAACAACTGGAGCATCCCTTGAACATTATCGGAATTAACAAAATCACCATTGGTCAATTGCAAAAGGCAGCTTGACTTGGAAGAGGTTACATCCATCGATGTTACCTTTAACACCATCAAACAAGAACCTCTGCCTATTCCAAGGCTCAATAGATCAGTGGTGTCAAATTCAAGGCCCGGGGGCCGGATCCGGCCCACAGGGTGCTTAGATCTGACCCACATGGCCATCCTGGAAACAGTGAAGGACCGGCTCGCGGTGCCTCTGCCAGTGAAAATGGAGCTCCTCCATTTTCACTGGCACAGGGTTGCAGGAGGCTGTCACAGCCGAAAACAGAGCTCGGAATCCTGTTTTCACTGGCAGAGCACTTGGGCCACCCCAGGTGCCCCCCAACTTGAGTTATGTCGAGCTGGCCACGCCCACCCTGGCCACACCCAGCCCAGCCCCCTGAGATCAAAGACAACTCTGATGTGGCCCTCAATGAAATTGAGTTTGACACCCTTGCAATAGATCAGGGGTCCCCAAACTTGGTAGCTTTAAGACTTGTGGACTTCAGCTCCCAGAATTCCAGGAGTTGAAGTCCACAAGTCTTAAAGCTGCCAAGTTTGAAGACCTCTGTTCTAGAAAGTGGGAAAACCCAGGTCAAGTCCCCCCTCCCCAAAAGCCACAGAAATTCCCTAAGATATTTTAAGCCATTGCCCCTTTCTCAGTTGAAAGACCCAAGATGAAGTAGAGGTGAAGCTACCAATAAAAGAAGATACTGGTAGCTCAGGGTTGAAATGAGGGATCCTTGCTGCTCTCTGAGGCTGGTGGTTTTCTTACAGATGTTTCATTACCAAACTAGGCCACATCATCAGTGTTCATTTATTGGTAGCTTCACCTGTACTTCACCTGTACTATGCTGGCTGGAGAATTCTGGGAGTTGAAGTCCTCAAGTCTTACAAGTTGCCAAGTTTGAATACCTCTGCAATAGATGGGTAAAAATGGCAAACCTAGTCAAAACATTTCGTCGACTGTGCAACCCTACCCCTAAGAACAGAAATAAAAACATGATTAGCAATAGGAAAGAGGAATAAGAATAAAAGAATAAGAGTAAGAACTTTCCCCCCGTCAAAGGAAACTGTACCAATTCTCAGATTCCGAAGGTACGTGATGCAACTTTTTAATTGTAAGAAATGCATGCAAGCAAGCTCCAGGACCCTTGGGGGCATCTGAAAATTGCTCTGCCGCCACCCCCACCTCCCCAACTCTCCGCTTCCTCCAACGGCAATGCATTCCCATTGGCCAGAGCCTGTTTATCAAGCAGCGGGCTCTGCTGCAAGAAAACAACCTTGTTTTATTATGATCCTTTTGCAAAGCTCTAGCTGTGCTTTGGTGTCCATCCAGCAAGGAGAAGGGAAGTGGCTGGGATGGAGGAGGGCGAGGACGAGGGTGGAAGAAGAGGGCCCTGGTTTTTTCCGCTTCTGAATTTCCGACGGCCCAAAAGGCCTGATGAATTGCATTCCAAATGAGGAATGGCATGGACAACTTTAGCAAATGAAGAGTGGATTTTGATTTCTGAGTGTGACAGGAGCACTCCGGCACCCAGTTATGACAGTCACTCCTCTTGGGTGGAAGTGATTATTTATAGCCCTTTTGTCGGTTGGCACTTTCGCTGCAAGGATCTGTTTTCGCTCTGTAACATCCCTGGCCCAGGCTAAGACATTCTCACTCACCATAATCCTAAAGATGATAAATGAACTGTGGCTTGGTTGCAGGCCTCCCTCCCCCCCCCCCCCCCCCCCCCCCCCCGTGTGTGTGTGTGTGCGTGTGTATGTGTTTAGGTAGAGGGATCTGACCTTCAGAATCAGGATCTTATTGATTTCAGTCCATTAGTGCACAGAGGGATTTTCCTGACAGTGAGAACAATTAACAAGTGGAACAACTTGCCTTCAGAAGTTGTAGATGTTCCATCACTGGAGGTTTTTCCAGAAGAGATTGGACAGCCATTGGTCTGAAAATGGTGTAGGATCTCCTGCTTGAGCAGGGGGTTGGACTAGAAGACCTCCAAGGTCCCTTCCAATTCTGTTATTTGGTCAAAGCGTAGGAGATTACAAATGGGGCACTGTTCTCATTTCTTGAATCGTATAATGTCAAAAGTTGGAGTGTATCTAGCTCAAATTCCTATCCAGTGAGGAATTCACCACCACAACTATTTTTCACAAATAGTTTAACAGCCTCTCTATGGGAAACAAAAATGTAGCCTATTGATCTATTGGATCTAATAAGACCTAGGTGGAAAGTAACAGGCCCCAGGAGAAGAGACACAAATCAAAAGTCTTCAGCTAGGATGATTTCATAATGTCACAGAACTATTTGTAATCTGCTGAGCTGCTGCAGTTTGTGTAATGCGATTTTGCAAAGTACGTCGTTTTATAAATATATTTGGACACTGAAGGATGGAACCGTGAGAAAATAGGGAACTGAAAGTAGCTGATGGATAGACGTTTGAGATGCACATGGCTATATGTGGGAACTGAAGTAAGTAAGTTGTGAAATGCATGCAGAAAAGTATAAAAATAATGTCTTGGGATGAGTTCGGTGCCACTGGCCTACAGTTGTCTTTACCGGACCAGCTATATCAGTGGACCAGTGGTGGAATTCAAATTTTTTTTACTACCGGTTCTGTGGACGTGGCTTGTGGTGTGGCTTAGTGGGCGTGGCAGGGGAAGGATACTGTTCGGAGAACCGGTAGTGGAAATTTTGAGTAGTTTGGAGAAACAGCAAATACCACCTCTGGCTGGCCCCAGAGACAGGAGGGAATGGAGATTTTGCAATATCCTTCCCTGCCACGCCCAGCAAGCCACGCCCAGCAAGCCACACCATGCCCACCAAGCCACGCCCACAGAATCGGTAGTAAAAAAAATTGGATTTCACCACTGGATTGGACAATCATTTGTCCATAAAGGTAGTTAGATTAGAGCAGGGGGATAGAGTAGACCTCCTCTAAGGTCTCTTCCAACTCTGATATTCTATATTCTATTCTGCATTCTTATTTTATTTTCTGCAAGGTTGAATAATTCTGCCCTGCTTTCTCTCGGACAGTTCTTCAGACCCTAAGAGCAGCTCTCTTGTCTCCCTGCAGCCTTCTCTTCACCAAGTTAAACATAGCCAATGCATCCTATTGCTTCTCCTAAGTTTTCTTTCCAGGCCCTTTATCCTTCATCTAACTTCCTGACAGTTAGAACAATTCATCAGTGGAACAACTTGTCTCCAGATGTTGTGAATGCTCCAACACTGGAAGTTTTTAAGAAGAGATTGGACAACCATTTGTCTGAAGTGGCGCAGAATTTCCTGCATAAACAGGGCCTTGGACCAGAAGACCTACAAGGTCCCTTCCAACTCTGTTATTCTATTCTATTTTTCTTGCTGTCATTTGGACATCCTCCACTTTGACAATATCCTCCTTAAAATGCAGACTAGAAACTTTTTTTAAAAAAAATCAGACTTTAAAGAACATAAGTAAGGTTACTGTGCTTACGAGAAGTCATAACATTAACATTTTGACAAAACGTTCTGTAACATTTTAACTAAAAAGAATCCCTTCCAAGCCAAACAAAGACAATTGTCAAAATTTTAGTCCTTTAGAAGGAAGAAGAGAGACTTAGAAAGCTCTTAGAAGGCTCAAGGTTGACTCAGCCTTCCATCCTTCCGAGATGGGTAAAATGAGGACCCAGATTGTTGGGGGCAAGAGCCTGACTCTGTAAACCACTTAGAGAGGGCTGTGAAGCACTGTGAATATAAGTGTATATAAGTGAATATAAGGTATATAAGTCTAAGTGCTGTTGCTATTGCCCTTCCTTCCTTCCATCCATCCATCCATCCATCCATCCATCCATCCATCTATCCATTGTTGGCAGTGGTTAGATTGCAGTATTGCAGGCTGATTCTGCCCACTGCCAGGAGTTCAATTGTGACCAGGTCAATTCTGACTCAGCCTTCCATCCTTCCGAGGTGGGTAAAATGAGGACCCAGATTATTGGGGGCAAGAGGCTGACTCTGTAAACTGCTTAGAGAGGGCTGTAAGGCACTGTGAAATGGTATATAAGTGCTATTGCTATTTGCTATTGTGGGTTTTTCAGTTTCCTAATTCCCCCTGCAGTTTTCATCAGGTTTTGCTTTGGCTCCAGACAGCCCCAATGTTTTTAATTTTTTTTTTTAAACCTACACAAGAGTGGACCCTCTAAAGGTTTTCTGTGTTTTTTCACCTTTGAAACATATGATGGTATTCAGCTAACCTGCTAAATAGCAACGCTTGGGTGTCCTTGGGTGACCTTGAAAAACTTAAGCAGGGTCAGGTTTGGCTAGATTTTTAAAAAAAGTGAAATTATTGGTGTTCGGGGGTATCATTATCACCACCATCATCATCATCTTCATCGCCAGGAGGAGAAATCAAGCACCATCCATACTGTTCTTGCCACCACATACTGAAGTCAACTAGGAGGAGACATTTTTTAATCCTGCCTTTATTTTGTTTATAAACTACTCAAGGCAGTAAACATATCTAATACAGGTAGTCCTGGTTCATTTAGTCACTGCTAAAAGTTACAATGGCACTGAAAAAAGTGACTTATAGCCGTGTTTCACACTTACGACGACTGCAGCATCCCCATGGTCACACGATTAAAATTCAGACGCTTGGTGACAGACTCATATTTATGGTGTTTGCAGTGTTCCATGGGTCATGGGATCCTCTTTTGTGACCTTCTGACAAGCAAACACCTGCCGTGATTCACTTAACAACGGTGGCAAGAAAAGTGGTAAAAAAAAAAGGAGCACAACTCACTTAATAAATGCCTGACTTAGCGAGAGAAATTTTGGGCTGAGTTGTGGTCGTAAGTCGAGGACTAAGCATGCATCGATGCTTGCTTTGATTGCGACATTTTAATTTGCTTCAAATGCAAATTAAACGGATCGTTCGCCCAAATTTACTGCAGACTGTTGATAGCAATGGCACTTTGACTTATATACCGCTTCACAGTGCTTTACAGCACTGTGGTGTAAATGGTTTACAGAGTCAGCCTATTTCCCCCAACAATCTGGGTCCTCATTTTACCCACCTCAGAAGGATGGAAGGCTGAGCCAACCTTGAACCGGTCAGGATCGAACTGCTGGCAGTGGGCAGATTTAGCCTGCAAAACTGCATTCTAACAACCCCACACCAAGGGAGGGAGGGAGGGAGGGAGAAAGGAAGGAAGGAAGGAAAATAGGTTTACCTGTATTATCCTGAATTTCTTCTATGAATTCACTCCATCCCTTTGTTATATCTCTTGCATTGTTCTCAGTAAATTGCAGGCAGTGATCTTTGAACTAGACTTATTTTCTGCATATCCAGAATATAAAGGCCACGATATGCATTACATGATGAAATTGCATGTCAATAATCCCAGATTGCATCTTGTTTCAACTCATCTGCTTCTGAGGGACCCTTGTGGCGTGCAAACAAATTGGAGGGACATTGCCTCCTGATTACTTCTTTCATGTCCTGAAATTCATTCAAAATAACAACCTCTAGCCTTTGAAGTCAGGTTTTTGCTTTCAAAGTGGCTTTGAACAATATTTTTTTTTTAAAAAAAACATCTCTGAAATCCAATCCAGTTTGTCGTGATGAACTCTGGCAAACGACTTTACCTTTTGCAAAGGAAGGAGGATAACAATCCACATCATCCCCTGATTTATTGGTTGGGGTAATGAGTCGTGCTAGCTGTGGAGGATGGTTTGTTGATTCTTGGCGCACGGAGATACCAAGAATAAGTAGGTCGTCATTAAAAGTTTAGAGCAGGAATGGAGGAGAATTTTCTACGAGTAGAATATGCATCTAGCTCCTGATATCCAGCCAAACTTTAATAATAATAATGAGGAGGAGGAGGAGGTTTCCTCTGGTTCTTTCTCTTCTGTTCTGCTTGGGACGAATCTCACCCTGGTCATCACTTCTTTACCCTCCTACCATCGGGAAGCAGATATAGAAGCATAGCCAGCCACACAAACAGGCTGAAGAACAGTTTTTATCCATGGGCTGTCAGACTCCTAAATGAGAAATAACATCATAACTACGTAGCATGATGGACTGCAGGGCTGGTGCAAAGTATAACATGTTCACGCTGGTGCAATAGGACTGGGTGTTTTGTTAATATGATTTATTGGGTTAGGGATTTTATGTCTTCACTGTGAGTTGTATTGTGTTGGGTGGGTGGGGTGCACTGAGGGAGCTCAACCAATCTCACTGTACATATGTTGTGCACTGACAATAAAGAATTGAATTGAATTGAATTGAATTGAATTGAATTGAATTGAATTGAATTGAATTGAATTGTCTCCAGGTGCTGCCACGACCATAAAGTCTGGATAGTGGACATGGCAGTGCCTGGAGACAAGCAGAAAGGAAGAGGGAAAAAGTGGAGAAAATAACAAATATCTGCAAATAGAAGTAGAACAACTGTAACAAAAGAAAGCAAATGTAGCATCAATTGTAATAGGTGCCTTAGTACAATCCCAAAACGGTTGGAGCATCATTTGAACACCATCATTGCCATTGACAAATTCACCATCAGTCAATTGCAAAAAGCAGCTTTACTCAGAAATGCTTCCACCCTGCAATGATATTTGTAATACCATCAAACATCCACATCTGTCTGTCCCCAGGTCCTTACAAAGGACTTGATAGGTAAACCAAAATGCCAATTCCAGTCTGAACATCTGGCTGACTGTGCGACGAACCATAACAACAGAGTAACACCGTTGGAAGGGACCTTGGAAGGTCTTCTAGCCCAACCCCCTGCTCAACCTTGGCTGACCTTGAAAAGCTAAGCAGGTTTGCACTCCTTAGTGCTTGGATAGGAGCCCTAGAGAAACTCAGGGTTGAAAGCTGGATCGCAAAACTGAAAAAACAAAGAAAGAAACAAAGCATTGGCAAACTCTTTTCGTATTTCTTGCTTAGAAGATACCTTGGAAAAATTTAACTTGAAGGAAATCTGACCTATTCTGTTAAATGGCCCAACCCGAGAATGTATAATCTTCCTAAAATCTATCCAATGACAGGGTATAGATTTCCTAGGAAATCTATACCTTGTCATTGGATAGATTTTTCTGTTTCTGATAGGGTGATGTGTCCATTTTCTGGCCCCCTTGGGAGTTGATTTTTTGGGGGGGAATCTCTGGGGATGCTAGGATAGAAAAAGAAGCTTGTCCTACAGGACAGGATATCATTTCCGTGAATAAAGCAGAGACTGGTTTCATGTAATTTATATCCAGTTGTAATGGTATGTGGGAATGACCTTGGGGACAGGAGGAAGATCTGCAAACTAAGCAGCGGTTAAATAAGAGGCAACTCAGCCCAGGGAAGCAAAGGGAAGCAAAGGGAGCATGGCAAACGTCTGAGAAGGGACCCTCTCTAGTTTCTTGGACTGTAAAGGGGGAGGGAGGTGTATTTTTTTTCCTAGATTACTGTCAGCATGATCTACTCAAGGTTTTCCTTAAGGTAAACATCTGTGAAACCGCAGCATACTTGTCAAGGTGCATTTGAAAAAGCAAACGATACCTACCTAAACACCTATTCTTACTCTGCACTTTTAAAAGAGTATATTGTGAGTTAACTGCATTTTAAAGAAATATACTATGGAGAAATTTATAATACAGCTGAGCCTAAGGGAGGGATCAAGTGTATCATCAGCCTTGAGGTTTCTTTGCACCCAGGGGTGGGCTGCTGGGGGTTTGCGGGGGTTCGGGAGCTAAGATTCTGTGCAGTTTGGAGAACCGCCAAATCCTACTCCTGGGTGGCCCTGCCCACCCCTCCCCTCTGCTCCCAGGAGTCCCCACGCAGCCCGGATGCAGGTAAGTGCTCAGGGAGGGAAATAAACAGGCTTACCGGAAGTTTGGGAAGGTAGGAAACAGGCCTGTTTCCAGCGTCCAGAGGGCCTCCGGAGCCTGGGGAGGCAGTTTTCACCATCCCGGAGACTCGAAAAAACCCTCCAGAGCCTGGGGAGGGCAGAAACGCCCCACCCCCCACCCCCCATGGTGCAGGAGGCCGACTAGACCACACCAGTGGTAGGTTCCTCCCGGTTCGGCCCAGTTCTCCTGAGCCGGTAGCAGTGATGATATGACATCACTGAACCGGTTCTGCCCCCCCCCGCCCACCCCGCTCACCCCGCACCCCTCCCCACGTTATTCTTACCTTTTATTTGGCCCCACCCTCAATTTATTGCTGCCTTCTGAGTCCCAGCTGATGGCTAGAGCGAAAAAAACTGTTTAACCTCTTGCCAGGGGGCTTCAAAGGGCCGCCCTACAGCTGATCGGTGTTAAAAGAAAACAAATGAGTAAATCAGTGCCTGCAAAAAATAAATGGGTAGATCGGTACAGCTTTGCAAGCAGTTGAAAGCCTGGTAGACCAGTACCTCTGCTAAATCCTAAATAATTGTCACATGACCATCAAGCCACGCCCACAAAATAAGCCATGCCCACAGAACCTGTAGTAAAAAATTTTAGAACCCACCTCTGAGCAACGCCCACCACCCCCACCTCCACCCAGCAACCGGGCAGAGAACCCCTTGCTAAAATTTTTGAAGCCCACCCCTGTTTGCACCCACAAGAGATCTAATTCCAGCCCATCTTGAATTCCATCTTGACATGTATAATAACGTTGAGAAATTTAGACTGAAAAGAGCAGCTTCTCAGGTTAAGGAACATGATGAACGCAGACAAATGAAACAGAGTCTTCAAAAGCTATGAAGATATCTCAAAGGACTATTTCTAAAGTCCAAACTGTTCTGCACCTCCTTGGTTTCCGTAGCTTGGAAAACCCCTGGCTTAGAGGATTTACACAGACCCACAGACACATACGCAAACACCCCAAAACAGACACTGGGTTTACTGAGTCTCACAAACGAACAGACCAGGATAGGGAAAATCTGTTTGGCACCTGCCAAAACAAATAGAGTGCCATCTAATGGTTGAATTTCAAATTATATAATGGCTTTTTCTTGGCACAGCACCAGCTTCTGTCTCGATCTTAATGAACTTAATGAACTACCAGGGCAAACCAACGAGGAATAATAACTGTATACAGTTTGAAGGGAACCTTGGAGGTCTTCTAGTCCACCCCCCCCCCACCCCCGCTCCAGTATTGACAATGATAGGTTGCCCAGGATGACAACGTTCCTCACCTTCAATGATGTAGAGACTCAACCTCGGGACTCCCCATTCTGGCTGGGGAATTCTGGAGTTGAAGTCTACACCTCTTAAGATTCTCGAGATTGGGGAACACTGCTCTAAAGTTTCAGGGATGGCCTGGGCTATTCAGTTGCATTTTTATCACCCTTCTGCAAGATTTCATCTATTTATTTATTAAATAACTGGAGTGGAGGTTAAAACTTATGAAGAACAGTTGCAGGAACTGGGCAGGGCTAGTCTAGCAAAGAGAAGGACCACGGGAGACAGGATAGCAGTCTTCCAATATTTGAGGGGCGGTCCCAGAGAGGAGGGGGTCAAGCTATTCTCCAAAGCACCTGAAGGCCAGACAAGGAATAATGGATGGAAACTGAACAAGGAGAGATTCAACCTGGAAATAAGGAGGAATTTTCTGACAGCAAGAACCATCAACCCATGGAACAGAAGTTGCCTTCGGAAGATGTGGGAGCTTCATCACTGGAGGCTTTCAAGAAGAGACTGGACGGCCATCTGTCAGAAATGGTGTAGGGAGGCAGGGGACAGCCCTGGAAAAAGAGTTTGCCGCTTCAACAGCTACAACTTTGAAACAGATGCTGAAAAATTTGCTGCTGATTTTTTTTTTTTTTTTTTTTTTTTGGCAAAACGAACAATCTACGTTGATCACAGAAGATTACCAAAATTCACACAAAAGTGCCTCCCACAAATACAATGCATCCCACAGCAGGGCATTGCATGTTTATAAGCATATAACCCCTTCTTTTCAAAACTTTTTTTTGAAACAAACAGTTTTGAAAAGAAGGGGTTATGTGCTTATAAACACTGCAAATTGGTGGGAACCCAGAGAAAGGAAATTAAATGTCTATTTAATTTTTCCGAGCAGCTCTTTTTTTTTTCTTCATTTCTTTCTCTCCCCTCCTTTTTTTTTTTTTAAATGGGTGTTGCAATCCTAACACAGTTTTCAGTTGGGAGTTTGGAAGAAGAATGTTTAAGGCGTTGTGTAGAAGAGTGGCAGGGAGGGGATTAATTCCATTTTGTGGACGGGGGCAGGATCGTCACACCGAAGAGAAGGTTTAGGGGTGACAAGATAGCAATCTTGCAATACTTTTTTTTCAAAAAAAGTTTTTTATTTTTATTTCTCATAAACACATTTACATGTACACTCATCATTTTTCATTCATCTTTTCTTTTAACTTTCATTTTTCATTTTTACTTTTCCGGGACTGCTCTTTTACCCTTTACCTTTATTCCAACCTTTCTTCTTCTCCTCCCCTTCTCTTCCTTCCTCTTTCTCCTCCTACTTCCTTTGTTCTTCCTCTCCTTTTCTTTCCTACTTCCCTTTCTCTTCCCCCACTCCTCTCTTCTTCCCCCCTTCTAACCTTCTCTTCTGCTCCTCTTTCCCGTCCCTTTTCTTCCTCTCCTTTTCCCTTTCTTTTTTCTCCTCTCCTCTCTTCTCCCTTCCTGTCTCTCTACTCCTTCCCCTCTCTCCTGTTGTTTCCCTTTTCAGTTCAATCTAAAGTGATATTCGAGCAGCCCCGATTTTCTAATTATCTTTATTCTCAGTTCAATTTCTTATTCAATTATTATTTATTTTTATTTCATCATTTGCGTACATTTTTATAAATCTTCCAATATTTGAGGGGCTGTTATAGGGGGAAGAGGGAATTGACTTATTCTCCAAAACACCTGAAGGCAGAACAAGGATAGTACAGTGGTCTAAAGCCCTGTTATTAATATCAGCTGCCTGCAATTATTGCAGGTTCGAATCTCACCAAGACTCAAGGTTGACTCAGCCTTCCATCCTTTCTAAGGTAGGTAAATTGAGGACCCAGTTTGTTGGGGCAATAAGCTGACTTTGTATAAATATACAAAAGTATGAAGGCTATTGCTTAGCGCATTGTAAGCCGCCCTGAGTCTCCAGAGAAGGGCGGCATATAAATCAAATTTTAAAAAAAAAAGTAAATTTCAAACAAAATCTAAAGGTATGGATGCATTTTAAGAGGAAACTGGACAGCCATTCGTCTGGTATAGGTCTCCTGCTTGAGCAGAGAGTTGGATTAGAAGACCTCCATGGTCCCTTCCAACTCTGTTATTCTGTATTCTTCCCCTTTTCAGCCAAACTGTATTATATCTGTCGGTCAGTGCAAAAAAACAACAACAAAAAATGACATTTCAAGCTGTTAGACTTGCCTTCTCGTCTTTTTGAGTGGCCAATCCCAGCTTATGCTTTACATAAAAAGATGAATTTGTTAAATTTGGACGAGGAAGGGATTAGGGGTATTACAAAGCCGGCTTTTATTTTGACAAATCCAGAGGTTGATGTATGATGGAGACACACAGGCACGCTAGGGGATATCAAAGTCCTCCATATCACGATGGCAAGGCACAATTCTCCCTTGTGACATATTAAGAGTTCCTGTCCGTCGGGAACTGAGCGGTCATGAAGAAGAGAAGCAGCCAACAGGGTCATCCATGGGAGCGGGAGGGGTGACAAAAGTCACATGATCAAAACCCCGCCTCTTCTTTACCTGTGATAGGTATATGCAATAAATTTTATAAGCTTAGATTTAGGGTTGATGTGACCTATTTGAAGGCTCAGCACAAAACGCAGAGCGTTGATGAAACAAACGATGGAGTTTGCATGACCCATTCAGCCATGCAAGAACAAACTAAGATTGGCTTGATGGATGATGTTGGGTGAACAAAGAGTTGGAAAAAGCCACAGTGGCACAGTGGTTACAGTACAGTACTGCAGGCTATTTCTGCTGACTGCCGGCTGCCTGCAATTTGGCAGTTCGAATCTCACCAGGCTCAAGGTTGACTCAACCTTCCATCCTTCTGAGGTTGGTAAAATGAGGGCCCAGATTGTTGGGGGCAAGAGGCTGACTCTGTAAACTGCTTAGAGAGGACTGTAAAAGTACTGTGAAGCGGTATATAAGTCTATGTTCTATTGCTATTGCTCATCCATCCATCCATCCATGATGTGCAGTGGTTAGAATGCAGCATTGCAGGCTAACTCTGCCCACTGCCAGCAGTTCGATCCTGACCGGCTCAAGGTTGACTCGGTCTTCCATCCTTCCGAGGTGGGTCAAATGAGGACCCAGATTGTTGGGGGCAAGAGTCTGACTCTGTAAACTGCTTAGAGAGGGCTGCAAAGCACTGTAAATTGGTATATAAGATGAGAGCATCCATCTTTCCCCAAAACCATTATTCCCAGGTTTCAATCCCTTTGCATTGTATTTTTACACTAATAGTTTTTATTTTTAGTTTATTTTATCCATATGTTTTACTTCTGCTTTAGAGTGATTGTTAATGTATTGGTTTATGTTGGTCAGTGACTGAAATAGATGATAAGCAATCATATCTTTACTTTGTTCCAAGACTCTGGATAGTTTAAATAACAATAGCATCAAATACTGTCAAATCTGGGCAAACATTGCATGTAAAAATACACACCATTTGGCCCATGTAATAGAATTAAATCAGAATAAAATCTCTGTTAAACCCACAGCATAATTAATTATAATTTAAACGTCAAATCCCAACCTAAACAAAATCGCAATTACCTTACGGTAGGTTGGTAATGGGGGAGCCAGGATTTTAGCACATTGGGGCTACCACAGAAAAGGCCATGCAAATTATTGGTTACAGCCAGATCTTGGTGGTTTCCACCTTTTTTGAGGCAGAAATTTATACACGTTGTAGCTTGCAAATACAATTTCTAGTAAGGGTAATTTTGTAATGTCTCTTGCTTATTTTTATTATTTGGTTTTATTTTTATAACCTGATTTATTATAGTGGATGTGCTATTTTTTTTAAAAAAAATTACTACTACAGGTTCAGTGTTTGCATAATATGCACTTCCTAAACAAATAAATCACACCTTAGCACAATGACCTCGTTTACTATGTTAAGAAAGTGGCTGAATTCCTCCCATTCTTTGACCCACAAACTAATCAAACTCATTTTAGATTGGCCCAGAATGCGGTACAAATCTATTTTCGGTGATTTCAGGGAAGCAAAAAAATTGCTAATAATGCAGCCAGTGCTTTGGAAGAAAGCTTTTTCATTTTACAATGTTTGGTTATCATGAAGTTGCCAGTTTCTTTTATTTCTTTCCTCTAATACTTCAAGTTCTGCCCCCCCCCC
>WNWU01000024.1:5886910-5900236 GCA_012654045.1 Ptyas mucosa
GAAGGAAGGAAAGAAGGAAAGAAAGAAAGAAGGAAGGAAGGAAGAAAGAAAGAAAGAGGAAGGGAGGGAGGTGGAATGGAGGGAGGTGGGGTGGTGGGAGGGAGGAAGAAGGAAGGAAGGAAGAAGGAAAGAAGGAAGGAAGGAAGGAAGGAAGGAAAGTGAGAGAGGGAGGGAGGTGGAGTGGAGGGAGAGAGGAAGGAAGGAAGAAAGAAAGAAAGAAAAAGAAGGAAGGAAGGAAGGAAAGAGGGAGGGAGGGAGGTGGAGGGGAGGAAGGGAGGGAGGGAGGAAGGAAGGAAGGAAGGAAGGAAAAGTGGAAAACTATTTTTTACAAATACTAAAGGTTGTATATAAGATTGGTTTTTATTTATTTATTTGTCCACAGTAAAGAAAAGGCCAGGTAGGTTAACTGGTGTCTCCTAGCACCCTTGTAGGCTATGAATGAAAGTGAAATGAGAATGAAGGAGAAAAAGGAGACGATTTGAAAATAGATTCTGTTATTACAGCAGAATTTCCAAATTGCAAGAAAGCACCTTGAGATCTCGTTTCCTGACCTCCCCAAGTGTAAAACACACTGGATGAACAGAAGACAGAAGCATCGCTCTGCGATGGGAGGCAGTTCTCTGCGGATCAAATGAGAGGTGATAATGCTGCGCTTTGAAATCCTACAGTGAAGGGAAGAGAGCCCTAGATCAGGGATGTCAAACTCAACTTCATTGAGGGCCGCATCAGGGACCTCGGGGAGCTGGGCAGGCGTGGCTGACTGGATGGGCGTGGCCAACTGGGTGGGTGTGGCCAGCTGGACACCACTCCCCAAACTGCTGGTGTGTTTCCTCTTTGCCCTGTGTAGACCAGGCTGAAGTGACGCAGGATGGCCCCTTACATTTACCAGGACGGCCCCACAGGCTGGATCCAACCACATCTGACTACATGGGCCTTGTGTTTGACATCCCTGAAGTAAATGAACAGGCCTCTCTGCTCCCTCCTCTCCAACATCTAATTGGGTCTAGGTGTGGTGGTCTGCCAGCAGCCTGCGGAGCTGGCAGCGGAGTCGGACAATGAGGAGGCTGGGGAGGACCATGGGGCAGCCCTGGAGTTTGGGGAAGGCTCAGACGAGGGCTCTGCATCGGAGGCAGAGAGGGGGCCAGGGCCATCTGGGAGCAATGCGCAGACCCCGGAGCCTCCAGAGGCAGAAAACAGAGAGGCAGAAGAACAGGAGGAGCCTGTTCCTAGTGCACGCATGTGAAGAGCTGCCAGAAGACAAGAGCAGTTAAGGAAAAAGGATAACTTGGGAGTAAGGCCAGGAGATGATTGGCCCCTCCCAGAAGGCTTAAAAGACCAGCAACAGCTCTTGGGCTCTTTGTAGGAAAGCAACATTTCTACATTTAGTTTCTTATCATCATCTCTTGCTTCTGAACTTTTGCCAAAAAAAGCCCTTGGCAGGGTGCCAAAGTAGCAAAGGTTGGTGATAAGGCCGAAGGACTGTTTATGAAGGATTTGTTTTGGACTTAATTTGGACTAAGCTGAGAATTAAGTAATTCTCAGCTATTCTAATAACATGTTTCTTTAGAACTAATTGTGCCTGGTAATAACTACTCGGGCCTAGGGCACAACGCTAGGACAACTCAACGCAGCCAACTTGCCGCAGCCAACTTGCCACGTCTAACTCACTGGGGCCAACTCACTGCCGGAAAACTCACCGTAGGAAAGGAGTTACACTAATATCAAAGAAATGGTGGAATAGAATCGTGAAAAATGGGATGTAAAAGGAAGGAGAAAATGACAGAAATTACAATCATGTTTTAATTGTTTTTAGTACTTGAATTGTTGAATGGTCCTGCAGCTAGTTATCCTGCAGTGAGTTGGCTATGGTGATTTGGCTGCAGCGAGCTGGCCATGCCTAGTTATCCCATTCCATATCTAGGTGATAGATTGTAGGGTGATGCGAGGGTTATTGAAAATGTACAAGACTGTCCCCGTGAAATTTGCAACCAAGCATTGCTTGGCCAAATTCTGAGCTAGGAATGTAAAACAGGTTGCTTGAATCTGGTTGGTGGGATGTTCCAGGTTTTGTTCTAGAAGCATCTAATGAGGAAGGGTGACTCACTTTTGAAAAATGGGGTTTGACCCAGTGGTGGGTTTCAAATTTTTTTACTACTGGTTCTGGGGGGGGTGGCTTGGTGGGGGTGGCTTGGTGGGCGTGGCAGGCGAAGGATACTGTAAATTCTCCATTCCCACCCCACTCCAGGGAAAGGATACTGTAAAATCTCCATTCCCACCCCACTACAGGGAAAGATTACTACAAAATCCCCATTTCCTCCCAATCAGCTGGGACTCGGGAGGCAGAGAATAGATGGGGGCGGGGAAGTCAGAATTTTTACTACCAGTTCTGTGGGCGTGGCTTGGTGGGCGTGGCAGGGGAAGGATACTGTAAAATCTCCATTCCCACCCCACTCCAGGGGAAGCATACTGTAAAATCTCTATTCCCTCCCCACTCCAGGGGAAGGTTACTGCAAAATCCCCATTTCTTCCCGATCAGCTGGGACTTGGGAGGCAGAGAATAGATGGGGGGGCGGGGCAGTCAGAATTTTTACTACCGGTTCTCCGAACTACTCAAAATTTCCGCTATCAGTTCTCCAGAACTGGTCAGAACCTGCTGCAACCCACCTCTAGTTTGACCTTAGTTTGAGAACATAGCAAAATAAATAAATCCAAGAGCCTTGGATAGTACAGTGGTCTAAAGCCCTGTTATTAACATCAGCTGCCTGCAATTATTGCAGGTTCGAATCTCACCAAGGCTCAAGGTTGACTCAGCCTTCCATCCTTTCTAAGGTAGGTAAAATGAGGATCCAGTTTGTGGGGGCAATAAGCTGACTTTGTATAAATATACAAAAGTATGAAGGCTATTGCTTAGCGCATTGTAAGCCGCCCTGAGTCTCCGGAGAAGGGCGGCATATAAATCAAATTTTAAAAAAATAAAAAATAAATAAATAAATAGCCGTTAAGCTCACCACAGTGTGAAGTTCCCAGGAAAAGCTGCTTTCTTTGTAGTGCTTCCTGGACTGACTATGAGAGAATAACACCCGGTTCCATGGTCAGTCCAGGAACTGCTACAAGAGAGAGATGGAGCATTTCAGGAAAGCCCTGTTATGAGTGTGCTATGATATTTTGCAATAAAAGAAAGAGAAAAAATCCAAGACAATGAGCCAGAATCAGAGGTGGGTTTCAGCAGGTTCTGACCAGTTCTGGAGAACCGGTAGCGGAAATTTTGAGTAGTTCAGAGAACCAGTAGTAAAATTCTGACTGGCCCCGCCCCCATCCATTCTCTGCCTCCCGAGTCCCAGCTGATCAGGAGGAAATGGGGATTTTGCAGTAACCTTCCCCTGCCACCCCCACCAAACCAAACCCACCAAGCCATGCCACGCCCACCAAGCCACGCCCACAGAACCGGTAGTAAAAAAAAGTTGAAACCCTCCACTGGCTGTAATCCCTTCAACCTCCAAACGGCTAGCTAGATTTTTTTAATGAGATCCCCGGATTTAAAGAGATCGAGATTGGGTTCTAAAAGATTTTCCACCTTTTAGCCACAGGGCATATATCCAGTCTAAATCTGGAGAACTCATTGAAAACCCGGTCGAATTTTATCAGAGTAGAAAACTGCGGTCTACAAAATGGAAAATAAACTTGATTAGAAGTTACAGTTATTCGCGTTGGGACATCCTTCCTTGTCTAGAAAGGGAGACTTGGCAGACAGGCAGTATGCCCAAGAACCACATTTTAGCCACGTCGAGGAATTCTAACGGACTCTGAGAAGATGCAGCTGGGAAATAGCTCCAAAAGGACAGAGATTAAGAGTGAAAGATCATTCTGCTGATCTAATGGAAAAGATAGAGCGCGTGGTCTGTCTCGGCTTCTTCTCCTCTCCATTGGTTTGCAGAATCTATTGTTGTCCAATTAGGATGCTTATATTCCCTAGAGCAGAGGGGTCAAACTCACGTAGTCACGGCAGCGTCACATGATGTATCTGGATTTTTTTCCCCTTCACTAAACCAGGCATGGGCGTGGCCAGCATGTGACGCATCAGGCCTTCAGGCTGGGAGTTTGACAGAGCTACCCTAGAGCCGTGATGGCAAACCTATGGCACATGTGCCCGATGTGGCACACAGAGCCATCTTTCCAGGCACGCGAGCTGTCGCCCAATTCACCTGAAGCTGCACGCGTGCGTGCATCCCAACGGGCCTCCGGTGCACATGCGGGCAATTCAGGGGACCCAGCTGGTCTTCGGAGCCGTCCTGCGCATGCGCAAGCATTTGTGCATATGCGCGAGAGTACCTGTTTCTAGCACGGACATGCTTAGATGGCATTCAGGCACATGCATTGTGTGCATGAAAATTGCGTGCATGCACAGATGATGTGATTGTGCATGCAGCGCATGGGGTGAGCCGCGCATTATCACGGATAGGACGCACGTGTGCGAAGCACATGAAGCGCGTACCTGTTCGGCACTCAGTGAGTAAAAGGTTCACTGCCCTAGAGGGTTTGATTGATTTATTAAATCATTTTTTTTTACTTCTAGCCCTCCGTAATCTACTAGATGTCAGGTGCAAAAGATCAGATCCACACCATGAAGGTCCAATCAAACTGATTTCTTGCTGCTCATGTCTACACCCAGAAATATTCTCAACCAACAGTTGAGCACCTGTTGGAGTTAGATAAGGGTCAATAGAATTCAAGGGAGGCTGGATGTAGTTTGCTTATGGCTACTCAGGGATTCTAGGCTTATTCCTTTTTTAACTCCACCCCCAGTTCTGCCTTCTCCTACACTAGGTGACTAATCAAGATATATTAACATAAAACATCCAAGTAATAGAAATAAGGTGTCCAAAAATAATAACACCCCAACACACATAGACAGCTCCCCAAAAATTGACTTATTTACCAAAGCACCAGAGGGCAGGACAAAACAACAACAGCAACAGATGGAAACATATCAGAGCGATCCAACCTAGAACTAAGGAGAAATTTCCTGACAGTTGATCAGTAGGACGGCTTGCCTTCAGAAGTTGTGGGTCCTCCATCAGTGGAGGTTTTCAAGAAGAGACTGGACAGCCATTTGTTCAGAATAGTATAGGGTCTCCTGCTCAAGCAGAGGATTAGACTAGAAGACCTCCAAGGTCCCTTTCAAATCTGTCATTCTGTTATTAAGCAGATTCCTACATTTTTACCTATCTAACTTTGATAACTAGTTTTAAATTATCTGGGGTAAGTTACTAGTCTAGGGGTCTGCAACCTTAAACACTCAAAGAGCCATTTGGACCAGTGGTGGGTTTCAAATTTTTTTACTACCAGTTCTGTGGGTGTGGCTTGGTGGGCATGGCAGGGGACGGATACTGCAAAATCCCCATTTCCTCCTGATCAGCTGGGACTCGGGAGGCAGAGAATAGATGGGGACGAGGCCAGTCAGAATTTTTACTACCGGCTCTCCGAACTACTCAAAATTTCCGCTACCGGTTCTCCAGAACTGGTCAGAACCTGCTGAAACCACCTCTGATTTGGACCCATTTCCCACAGAAAACACCGGGAGCCACAAAACCTGGGTGGGTGTGCCAACTCGATGTCACTCATTCCCACCCAGTCACATGACACCCCCCAGCTATGCCTACCCAGGTTTTGTGGCTTCCAGTGTTTTCTGTGGGAAACAGGTATCTCTGTGTGTGTGTCTCTTTCTCTGTCTCTGTTTCCTCTCTCATCTCTCTCAGGTGAGGAGTGACTGGAAGGGGAGGGCAAGGGGTGGGGCTAGACAGCAGGGGGCCAAAAGAGCCGCATGCGGCTCCGGAGCTGCTGGTTGCTGACACCCGTACTAGTCCCTAAGGCGGTAGAGGGAAGTTGGAAAGCACAGGATGTGACCACTCCCTTCCATATAAAGAGATGGTTGGCTGGTCAGGAGCTTCTCTGGGGTGAGAAGAATGCATCAGGCAGATTAAAAAAGACACAGAAAGGAATAGCACTTTCCTCCCACTTAAGAACCACGCTAGCATCTGCATCCTAATGTTACAGTTCCATGGGTGTGTGCTTGGTGGGGATTTCCGAACAAGCCCAAAAGAGAATTTGCCAGCTGCTGGAAAGGAATCAATGAAAGTAAATAAAGGCTTCAGCGCAATCAAGAGAGGAGGAGGAGGAGGAAGAACAGATGTGTCTCTGCACAATTAACCGGCAGGCTGTGCTGCCTTCCAAAATATACTTGGGCTCATAGATTTAGTCCTTGACAACCAGGGGAGGCATTCAGCCTGTATTCAGAATCACAGTGGGCAGGTAATTTTGTAGTTCAACCTTTGGGGTTTTCAGCCTGAGCTTAAACCATGGAATTTCATGCGGGGGGGGGGGGAGTAAGATTCTACATTTAGGCAAGAAAAGCCAAATGCACAGGTACAGTATATGTGGTACCTTGCTCAATAGTAGTAACTGTGAGAGGGATCTTGGAGTCCTAGTGGACAACCATTTAAATACGAGCCAGCCGTGTGCAGCAGCTGCCAAAACAGCCAACACAGTTCTAGGCTGCATAAACAGAGGGATAGAATCAAGATCACGTGAAGTGTTAATACCACTTTATAAGGCCTTGGTAAGGCCACACTTGGGATATGTATCCAGTTTTGGTCACCACGATGAAAGAAAGATGTTGAGACTCTAGAAAGAGTGCAGAGAAGAGCAACAAAGATGATTAGGAGACTGGAAGCTAAAACATGTGAAGAACGGTTGCAGGAACTGGGCATGGCTAGTTTAATGAAAAGAAGGACTAGGGGAGACATGATAGAAGTCTTCCAATATCTCAGGGGCTGCCACAAAGAAGAGGGAGTCAAGCTATTCTCCAAACCACCTGAGGGTAGGACAAGAAGCAATGGGTGGAAACTAATCAAGGAGAGAAGCAATTTAGAACTAAGGAGAATTTTCCTGACAGTTAGGACAATTAATCGGTGGAACAACTTGCCTCCAGAATGCTCCAAACTGGAAGTTTTTAAGAAGAGATTGGATAACCATTTGTCTAAAGTAGTGTAGGATTTCCTGACTAAGGGGGTTGGACTAGAAGACCTCCAAGGTCCCTTCCAACTCTGTTATTCTATTATAATAGAGCTGAGGCTGTGTCTGCCCCATTGATATGTAAATTGGGATAGGAGGCCCCACTTTGCATCAAGCATGACTCAGACGTGGCTTCTCCTTAGTTCTAGGTTGGACCTCTCTGATAAGTTTCCATCTATTACTTCTTTTCCTGCCCTCTGGTGCTTAGTGAATAAATCAATTTGGGGAAGGGGGTGTCTCTGTTTGTTGGGGTGTTATTATTTCTGGATATCTTATTTCTATTACTTGGATGTTTTATTATTTCAATGTAACTTAGTCACCTAGTGTAAGAGAAGGAGTGGCAGAATCTGGGGGAGAAGTTAAAAGAGGAATCATCCTAGAATCTCTACGTAGCCACAAACAAACTAACTCCAACATGGTTGGCTGGGGAATTATGGGAGTCTTCCACAAGTCTTCAAGTTGCCCAGCTTGGACATCCCTGCTTCACACCTAGGAGGAGTGCAAGGACCAAAGTGGACAGGCCAAGAATGCATAGACATACGGGCAGGCTAGTGTTTTTTTTTATTTCATTTTCCTGGCCCATGGGCAGGAAAATGGTCACATTAAGCCTATATTTAGGGGTGCAGTTTTGCTGTCTTGCCTGTTTGAAAATGCATAAAGCTATGCAGAGGGCTCAGCCTTTGTGAGTCAGGTAAGATGCCAAGGGCTGCTAAGAAGACCACAAAAAAAAAAATCAGGGGTGCAGGTAGAAACTCCAACTTGACATACATTGGCGCATGGAGAGATAATCTTTGACTTCAAACCATTCATTTAATGACAATTCAAAGTTACAGTGGCATTGAAACAAAGGGACTTACAACTGGTCCTCATATTTATGACCCTCTCAGCAGTTTCAAGGGCTGAACAACATTAAAGTTTTGTTGCTGAAATTTGTGCAGGTCTTGCAAATTTGGTTTTGTCCCTGTTTGGGGTTTGACACTAGCAATGTTCTATAAGATTTCCAGCAGTAACTCATCTGGAACTGGAAGTGATTTGTGATAGGCCCATTTCCTGATCTAGAACACTTATTCCTATAAAAATTCTTGAAATCTTGAAAAATTCTTCTTCTGGGATTTTTTGGAACTTTCTGTATACATCAATAAGGAACATTAACTGGATTTGCTCCAGCTGGTATTAATCCATATATAGATTTCCAATGTATCCATGGCAGCAAGATATCTAAATGTATTCCTACTAAGTTCCACTTTTAAATAGAATCCTGAGTCTTGACCAAGGATTCCAAATGAATAAGGATCAATAGGTCCCAAAGGTGCTTTTTCAGGAGGCAACTGAACTTTCTTGTTTTTTGTTTTGAAGATGTTTCACTTCTCATCGAGGAAGCTCCTTCAGCTGTGACTCGATTGTGGAGAATGGAAAGATTTATATTCCTTGCAGACAGCTGGTCATTTGCATCCTTTTAGAGGGTCATTGAAGCCCTTGGAGGTTTATCTATGTCTTCAGGATCATCTGAGTAGTGCTTCAACGACCCTCAAAAAGGATGCAAATGACCAGCTGTCTGCAAGGAATATAAATCCTTCCATTCCCCACCATCCAATCAGAACTGAAGAAGCTTCTTGGATGAGAAGCTTTGTCTTTAAAACAAAAAAAACCTCAAGAAACTCCAGTTGCTTCCTGAAAAAGCACCTTTGGGACAACCATGACTTGGATGACTGAGAATCTCTACAGACTAAGGATCAATAGTATTCAAGCAGGCAGACTCTATAGGACCTTGGACAGTTCCATACAGACCACTTCCTCTTTGGGATCCATGTCTTCATTTTGAAGGTCCAATTCTCTGCAAGTTTTCTTGGAGAGTTTTTCGGAAGTGGTTTGTCATTGCTTCCTCCCCAGGACTGAGAGAAAGTGACTGGCCCAAGGTCACCCACCTGAGTTTTTGCCCCTAAGGTAGGACTAGAACTCGGAGTTTCCCAGTTTCTAGCCTGACGTCACAGGAGTGCAATCTGAGAAAAGGATGCATTTTGGTTGAAATCATGTCATCTACAAAGCTCTGCATTGCCTTTTTCCTTCCAATTCCAAGTATGATCCTTTTTTTTTTTTACACCATTTGTGCTGTCAAGGGCTCAGGCCTTTATTGAACGGATTAAGCAAAGAGATTGATTTTTAAAAAGTGATGTTGTCATATGCAGTTCTCAAGGTTAATAAGTGGGAGGTTTCCTCACTGGTGAAAAGTAGCAATTGCTCTTCAAATAGGGCACCTCTTAGTCCCTAAATTTTCCCACACTCATTTCTTTACAGAAGTCTTCCTGTAACTAAAGAGAAAAGTTTTGTTTATATTTACTACATCGGATGGGCAGAGATCTGTCACTGCAAGACAATCTCCTATATTGATTGTCACTAAGTAAGGGGAGCGGTCCAAGGGCAGACCCCGTGACCAATTTCTGCTGGAATAGGCAAATTCTCATACTAAGTGAATTTGGTTCAATTCTATTTCGGTGGTGGACTCTTGGTGAGAGTGCTTGACTGACCTTGGTTTATGTCAAAAAGCTAAACAGGGTGAGATTTGGTTAATGTTTGAATAGGGAGTAATCAGGGAAGTCAGTCAGAGCTAAGGCATGGAATGGAATGGAATGGAATGGAATGGAATGGAATGGAATGGAATGGAATAGAATAGAATAGAATAGAATAGAATAGAATAGAATAGAATAGACGTTTGGAACCTTAAGATGTATTCATCCGCTTATCTCTTCGCACTGCGAGACTCCCCCCCTCTCGCAGGCCTGGCCCTCCATGTTATTGAGGGCCTATCTTGATGATGGGTTTTGGAACCCTGAGAGATGGCATGCAGCGAAGAGGGGGTTGAGGGATTTTCTATGTAAATTTTAAATGAAATTTTTAAGGGGACCTGGGAGGAAGGATGGGAACAATGATTTTTTAAGGGGAACCAGGAGGAAGATCAAGGGGGTTGGGGGAGCGAACCCACTAAGGTCAGAGCCGAGCCTGGCACAGGGGGACGGTTTGGAGGGCGCAAGACGAGGGATTGGGGAGCGGCTGGAGGAACACCCGGAGGAGGAATTTTCCATCAGCACGGTGAATGGGAGGGGCAGATATGGCGGGAGCAGGGGACCATATCATGTGCAGGAGGCGCGCACTTGCTGTCTGAGAGCAATTGCATGCCCCGGTTCCCAAGACTCCACTCAGATACTAGGGGGCTTAGATACTCAGGACCTGGGCCTCCGGCTGATGCTATGCAATGCCAGGTCCGTGGTAAATAAGGCCCCCCTCATTTATGATCTTATACAGGAGGGGGGAGCGGACCTGGCAGCTGAGACTTGGTTGGGCCCGGAGGGAGGGGTCCCTCTGGTTGAGATGTGCCCACCGGGCTTCAGAGCTTTCCATCAGCCGAGGGCCCAGGGGAGGGGCGGGGGTGGCGGTTATTATTAAAGAAGATCTAGGCTCGAGGGAATCCACTGTGCCACAGATTGCCGGATGTGAAACCCTCTTTGTGAGATGGGGTCATGGGGTTCAGATGGACTTGTTGCTCACGTACCTGGCTCCCTGCTGCATGGCAACAGCCCTACCTGAGCTACTCGACGTGATAGCCACGGTGGCAGTTGATACACCCAGGCTTATGGTCATGGGTGATTTCAATCTGCCATCCGTCGGTGAGATGTCTGAGATGGCTCGGGAGTTCATGGCTTCCATGACGGCCATGGACCTGACCCAGTTAGTTCATGGCCCCACCCACAGGGGAGGGTCACACTCTGGACTTGATTTTTGTCTCTGGCCAGTGGTTGAGTGGTCTTGTTATAGGGGATATAGATATGGAACCCTTGTCATGGTCTGACCACTCGCTCCTTCACCTAGAACTTCGAACCGCCATACCTCGCCGCAGGGAGGCGGAGCCTACAAGATGGGTCCGCCCCAGGCGCCTGATGGATTCTGATAGATTCCAGATGGAGCTTGGGCCATTTCCTGAGTTTCTAGCACATGACTCGGTCGGGGACCTGGTGGCGGCCTGGGATCGGGCCGCTAGCGGGGCCTTAGATTGAGTTGTGCCTCTGCAGCCTCTGACCCGATGCTGATCCCTCGCAGCTCCTTGGTTCACTGAGGAGCTGAGGGAGATGAAGCGCCAGAAAAGACACCTGGAGAGCGGTTGGAGGGCCAGTCTTACCGAATCTGATCAAACATTGGTAAGGTCACATATTAAGACCTACCTAATGGCGATAAAAGCGGCGAAGTCTAATTACTTTTCTGCTCTTATTGTGTCATCAGAGAATTGTCCGGTGGCCCTGTTCAGGGTGACCTGCTCCCTGCTTCAACTGGGAGTGCGGGAGGACCCCCTAGAGGGCAGGGCTGAGGATTTCGGACGATAGCTGTATGACAAAATCGCTCAGATCCGGCGGGATTTGACTCTGACTGGGTAGATCCGGGCAGGATGGTGAGGAACAGTCTTGAGAGCGTTATCTGGGAAGAGTTCAACTCTGTGACTCCGGATGACGTGGACAGGATTTTGGAGAGACTTAATGCGACCACTTGTTTATTGAACCCGTGTCCCTCCTGGTTAGTACTGGCTTCCTGGGAGGTTACACGAGGCTGGCTCCAGGGAATTATTAACGCTTCGTTGAGTGAGGGTTACTTCCCCGCTGCCTTGAAAGAGGCGGTGGTGAGGCCTCTCCTCAAGAAGCCCTCCCTGGACCCAGCAGTATTGGCTAACTATCGTCCTGTCTCCAACCTTCGCTTTGTGGCAAAGGTTGTTGAGAGCGTGGTCACATGACAGTTCCCACAATTCCTGGAGGAAACGTCCTATCTAGATCTGTTCCAGTCGGGTTTCAGGCCTGGTCACAGCATGGAAACGGCATTGGTCACGTTGGTTGATGTTCTCTGGAGGGCTCGGGACAGGGGTTGCTCCTCTGTTCTGGTCCTATTAGATCTCTCAACGGCTTTTGATACCATCGACCATGGTATCATGCTGCACCGGTTGGAAGAGTTGGGGATGGGGGGCACCGTATTACGGTGGTTCTCCTCCTTTCTCTCTGACTGGTCACAGTTTATGTTGACAGGGGGGCAGAGGTCGACCTCGAGGCCTCTCATCTGTGGAGTGCCGCAAGGGTCGGTCCTCTCGCCTCTTCTTCATTTATATGAAGCCGCTGGGTGAGATCATCTGTGGTTTTGGGGTGAGATACCACCAGTACGCTGATGACACCCAGCTGTACATCTCCACCCCAGACCACCCCAACAATGCCCTTGAAGTGATGTCCCAGTGCCTGGAGGCTGTACGGATCTGGATGGAGAGGAATAGGCTCAAGCTCAACCCTTCCAAGACTGAGTGGTTGTGGTTCCCGGCATCCCGATATAGTCAGCTGACTCCATCGCTGACTATCGGGGGCGAGTCTTTGGCCCCCGTGGAGAGGGTGCGCAATCTGGGTGTCCTCCTGGATACACAGCTGTCCTTGGAGGAACATCTGACGGCTGTAGCCAGGGGGACCTTTTGTCAGGTTCGCCTGATTCGCAAGTTGCGCCCCTTTCTTGATCGGGATTCCGTGTGCACAGTCACTCATGCCCTCGTCACCTCTCGCCTGGACTACTGTAATGTTCTCTACATGGGGCTCCCCTTGAGGAGCACCCGGAGGCTCCAACTGGTCCAGAATGCGGCCGCGCAGGTAATTACAGGAGCCGCATGGTGCTCCCGCATAATACCACTCCTGCGCGAACTGCACTGGCTCCCAGTGGTCTTCCGGGTGCACTTCAAGGTGTTGGTCACCACCTTTAAAGCGCTCCATGGCATAGGACCTAGTTATCTTCAAGACTGCCTTCTGCCACCGACGACCTCCCACCGACCCGTGCGCTCCCACAGAGAGGGCCTCCTCGGGGTGCCATCAGCCAAGCAATGCAGGCTGGTGACCCCCAGGGGGAGGGCCTTCTCTGTGAGGGCTCCTACCCTCTGGAATCAGCTGCCCCCAGAGATAAGGAGAATCCAAGACCTCCGTGCCTTCCGCCGTGCCCTTAAAACTTTTCTTTTCCAACAAGCCGGGCTGGCCTAACAAATCCTTTTAAATGATTTTAAATTGGTTTGTCTTTTTTAAATTTTGGGCCAAATTGAGATATTCTTTTTAATTGTTCTTAATGTTTGTATTATGTGTTTTTATTTGGCTGTACACCGCCCTGAGTCCCTCAGGGAGAAGGGCGGTATATAAATTTGAAATAAATAAATAGAATAGAATAGAATAGAATAGAATAGAATAGAATAGAATAGAA
>WNWU01000024.1:5900246-5921152 GCA_012654045.1 Ptyas mucosa
TAGAATAGAATAGAATAGAATAGAATAGAATAGAATAGAATAGAATAACAGAATTGGAAGGGACCTTGGAGGTCTTCTAGTCCAACCCCCTGCCTAGGCAGGAAACCTTACACCACTTCAGACAAATGGTTATCCAACATCTTCTTAAAAACTTCCAGTGTTGGAGCACCCACAACTTCTGGAGGCAAGTTGTTCCACTGGTTAATTGTTCTAACTGTCAGAAAAATTTTCCTTAGTTCTAAGTTGCTTCTCTCCTTGACTAGTTTCCACCCATTGCTCCTTCTTTTGCCCTCAAATGCTTTGGAGAACAGCTTGACTCCCTCTTCTTTGTGGCAGCCCCTGAGATATTGAAATACTGCTATCATGTCTCCCCTAGTCCTTCCTTTCACTAGATAGCTATGCCCAGTTGAGAACTTGGGGGCAAGGAGGACAGGACTATTGCAAACCACTCCTTTATTCTTCTCAACAAATTGATGGATTATGTACTGTGAAGTTGTTTTCAACTCCTTGCGACCACGTAGATAGATTATCTCCGTGGTAACCAGCCCCTATCCTATTCTTTCAAGTCCTCCAAAGATCCACTCATTGGCCACTGTACCTGAATCCATGTCTGGATGGAATCCAGCTCTGGGTATTCTCTTCTTCTTTTTTCCTGCTACCTTTCCCAGCATGAAAGCTTCACCAGAGAAGCTGGATCTTCAGACAACGTATCCAAAATGGAATCATTTGAACCGGGTCATTTGTGCCTCAAATGAGAACTTTGGTTTAGTTGGTTTGATGAACCATTGGCTTATTTTCTTGTCTGTCTGTGGTGTTCTCCGAAGTTTTCTCCAACACCAAAGTTCAAAAGCATCCAATCCTGCTTCTTCAAACTCCTACTTTCACTTTATAAAGTGTCTGCCAACTGTCCCATACAGCACATCCAAAAAAGAGAACTCCTGTCACTTTAAGATTAACAAGAGTAAAACTATTGAAAGATCCATTTAGGCACAGCAGAAGCAAAGCCAGTTCTGCAGTTTTCCCGTGAAAACCCATGTAGATAAACTCCCCTTTTCCCCATATGGGCTACACACAGTCCATCGTTATTTAATTCAATGCAGTCCTTTTGCCTGTAGAATTCTGATCTGGACATCCTGACATCTGAACATCTTTTCCAAGGCCTTCATGGCTGCATTTACCAAGTACTTTTTAAAAGAGTTGGAAGGGACCTTGTAGGTCATCTAGTCCAATGCCCCTGCCCAAGCAGGAGACAATACACCATTTCTGACAAATGACAATCCAATCTCTTCTTGGAAGCCTCCAGTGATGAAGCTCCCACAACTTCCGAAGGCAACTTCTGTTCCATGGGTTCATTGCTTTCACTGTCAGAAAATTTCTCTTTATTTCCAGATTGAATCTCTCCTTGATCAGTTTCCATCCATTGTTCCTTGTCTGGCCTTTGGGTGCCTTGGAAAATAGCTTGACCCCCTCCTCTCTGTGGCAGCCCCTCAAATATTGGAAGACTGCTCTCCTGTCTCCCCTGGTCCTTCTCTTCACTAGACTAGCCATGCCCAGTTCCTGCAACTGTTCATTGTATGTTGTAGTCTCCAGTCCTTTTTTATACTTTGTCCCTGGTAAGTTTCTTAACTGTTCCATTTTTATTGATGGTTGATTCTAAAAGGCAGAAACGATCTACCACTTCAGTATCTTCATTGTCAATGCTAAGGAGAGTTGCTTTTCCTGTTGTGAGTAGTTTGATCTTCTTTATATTTAATTTTCTTCTTAATCAAACTACCTGGATATTTCATGAAGTCCCTAGGAGTTGGTCTAATTTGAAGATGTTGATTTTGCCTTGCCAAAGGTCTGGTTATCTCTAAGATATATGCTGACTATGTTTTAGGAGAGGGATGTAGTGGCTCAGTGGCTAAGATGCTGAGCTTGCTGATCGAAAGGTCGGCACTTCAGCAGTTCGAATCCCTAGTGCCGTGTAACGGGGTGAGCTCCCGTTACTTGTCCCAGCTTTTGCCAACCTAGCCGTTCGAAAGCACATAAAAAATGCAAGTAGAAAAATAGGGACCACCTTTGGTGGGAAGGTAACAGTGTTCCATGCGCCTTTGGCGTTTAGTCATGCCGGCCACATGACCACGGAGACATCTTCAGACAGTGCTGGCTCTTCGGCTTTGAAACGGAGATGAGCACCACCCCCTAGAGTTGGGAATGACTAGCATATATGCAAGGGGAACCTTTATATTTACCTTTATGTTTTAGGAAGCAACTGCTTATTGGGAAGTATACTAATTTGGACAACCTGGGGAAACATGATGAACTAAGTATGTCTCCAAAAGACATAACCATGGAAAAGACCAAAGAATTGGCCAGCTTGACCATGGCAGAGCCTTTTAAAGGACACTAAGTTTGCTAACTTCACTTAGTAATCTTTTTTGGATATTACCTATGATTATCTTAAAACTATTAGAGACTCTCAAAACAACAAGTTTGAACAAGCCACCTGGTGAGTTTACCTTCTTTTCTTAACCAAAGAAAAACTAATCATAAGTTTAATGATGGAAAGAATTGAAAATAAACATAAAAAAAGAACCCTAAACTTTGATGTAAAAAAAGTTATAAACAAATTAAGAATCCTAACAAATTTGGAATATTGAGACTTTTACTATAAAATTTTGGAAATAATTGTATAGAATAAGCAGCTTTTTGAGGGAACCTAATTGTTTTGTCTGCCTTAAGTCTAAAAGAGATTTAGAATTTATGATTTCAGAAATTGGACGCTAGAGGGGACTAAAGATT
This sequence comes from Ptyas mucosa, assembly GCA_012654045.1. Classification (NCBI taxonomy): domain Eukaryota; kingdom Metazoa; phylum Chordata; class Lepidosauria; order Squamata; family Colubridae; genus Ptyas; species Ptyas mucosa. Next base: position 5,903,031 of record WNWU01000024.1, read on the forward strand.
TCAGGCAGAAAAGAAAAAGAAGGGGGAAAGTTTAAATTCGCTTTTGTTTTTAGTTAGGAGGAGGTTTATAAAATAAAACAAAATGTGACCACGTTTGAAATATCCAGGAGGTTTTCAAAGAATTGACCCATAAATTAGTAGCTACAATGTGAGCAATGTCAGTAATGATATCTGTGGAAATGGATAGATTATGTCCCAAAGATGTTAATGAAGGAATGACAGATGTGAAACAAATATTAGAAGCAGAAATACTGGATAATGCAAAAAGGATGGATTATAAAATAGAGAAAGCAGCTAAAGCAGAGACACAAATGGCAAGCCAAGAGAATGACCTAGATAAGGATTTCCTAAAGGAAATGGAAAAGAAGTTGGTTAAAGCTTTGAAAATAAAAATCTTTCTTCTGTTAAGAGCCACAGAGGTGTTTTGGGGCACAACCTGATTTGTATCTATTCCATATTCTCATAATGTCTTTTTAAATCCACATTAATCTTGACTTTATCATATCACAAAGCCTGCTGTGCATGTGCAGAGGGTCAAAAACGGGTTACTGCCTGGTTAAAACCAGGAAGTAACGATGTCCGGGTGGGTGGGCGGAGCCTTGTGCTGCTGCCGCTACTGGTTCGCTGAACCACACGCCGCCAGCACTACCGGCTCGCACAAGCTGGACAGAACTGGCAGGATTTCACCACTGTGTCATAGTGATATCCAGATATTTTACTTGCTTTTCAGTCTTAAACCCGTTTTACTCATCAGTTCCAATCCTCTATTGTCATGTGTTTAACATCTTCGTCTTGTGTTTGTTGAGCTGAAAACCCGCTAATGTACCAAATTCCCATTTCCCCCCCCCCATTAACGCTTCAATTCCCTTTAAAGGATCTTCCAAAACTAACACCAAGCCCTTAACTAATACATTTTCTTTTTTAGCCTTTCCTCCCACAATCTTCTCTTCTTGCCTTATATCTCTATTCAATGTTTCAATAACCAAAGTAAACAAGAGTAGAAAGTTAGGCCGTTCCTGTCTTGTTCCTTTTTGCAGATCACAAGGGTTTGTTAGATCTCCATTTTTTGTGCGTGTTTTCTGTGAAGCGTAAATCAGTCTGACCTATTTTATAAAGTTCTCGCCAAAGTTTTTGTCTTCCAAAACTTGGAAGAAGAAAAGCCAATTCAGTTCATCAAAGGCTCTTAACATCTAATAAAATTGTCAGGAATTGTTTTCAGGTTTCTCTACATATTCCAAAATGTGCAACACATTTCTAATATTATCCTTTAATTGTCTTTACCTTAAAAACCTACATTGTTTGCCACATTTTAGGCAAATAGCATCAGGCATGAAGAATCAGGACCACATTACAAGTTCCAGTAAGCTGATTTATTGCTCATGCCTACATCCAAGAATCTAGTCAGCGCTAAATTGATGCTAGACAAGAATCAATGGAATTCGAAAGGGGTTGGATATAGAACGGTTATGGGAATGTAATGACTCCAGGCTCATTCCTCTCTTCACTCCACCTCCAGGCCCTGCCTGCCCTTCTAAGAATACCCACATCCTCGTGAATGAATGTTTGCAAAATAATCTTCAGCCCATCCGACAGAATCATTGTAAACAATGATTGTAGTCATTCTTGAAGAATTATTTTGGCCTTGTTCTGACCTAGGCTTCCCCAGCAGCACAAAGCCAAGTCCTCCTCCCGATAAAACCCTTTTATTGAATTTACAGTGAATTTCTCTCCAGCAAAGTCTTTCCTCTCCCACAATCTTTCAAGATAGTTCACAATTACCGACCTTTATCAGGCTTGGAGAGTGGCCAGGCCAATATCTTTCAGACTCCACAATGTAACAGACAATAGTTGGCAAGAATGCAGGAACAGATCTTCACCCAAATGAACTAATTGTCTCCTGCAAACTCCCCTCCCCTTCACTCCTCTTTATTCCCTGTGGGAGGGGCCATTCACCATCACCTGTGGCTTTACTCCTGAGTCTACCCTTGTTCCTTATTTATTTATTATTTATTTATTTATAAAATTTGTATGCCGCCCTATCTCCAAGGACTCAGGGGGGCTCACAACAACAATCGACCAAGCAACTGTTAAAATCAACAAATATACACAAAAATATGAAAAGTTTTTTAAAAATTAAAATATACTACCCCATCAGTCCAAGCTGGGGGACATAAATAGCCAGGTTTTCAATTCAAGGTGGAAGGTGCGAAGGTCGGGGGCCAACCGGAGACCCAAGAGAAGTTGATTCCAAAGGGTGGAAAGCTCTACCCCTGGGGGTAGAGCTCACAGAGAAAGCTCTACCCCTGAGGGTTGCCAGCCGACATTGTCTAGCCGATGGCACCCTGAGTAGGCCCTCTCTGTGAGAGCGCACCAGGCGATGGGAAGTTGACGCTGGTTGCAGGTGGTCCGACAAATAGCCTGGGCCTAAGCCATGAAGGGCTTTATAGGTTAACACCAGCACCTTGAATTTCACCCAGAGGGCAACCGGCAACCAATGCAAGACGCGCAGGAGAGGTGTAATATGGGAGTATCAGGTCCCTCCCGCAACAACCCGCACGGCTGCATTCTGTACCAGCTGAAGCCTCCGGATGGTCTTCATGGGCAGCCCCAGGTAGAGAGCATTGCAGTAGTCGATCCGGGAGGTGACTAGTACATGAGTGACTGTGTGTAGGGCATCTCGGTCCAAGTATGGGTGCAACTGGTGCACCAGGCGTACCTGGGCAAACGCCTCCCTGGTCATGGCCGTGATATGACCCTCCAAACTCAGCCGTGAATCCAAGAGGATGCCCAAGTTGTGAGCCCTGTCTTCAGGGGACAACACCTCGCCCCCAATAGACAGCGTTGGAACTTCTCGCTCGGCCCGAGTTGCCGGTATCCACAGCCACTCGGTCTTGGCCGAGTTGAGTCAAAGCCTGTTACTCCCCATCCAAATCCGTACCACTTCCAGGCACTGGGACATCATGTCAAGGGCTTCACTGGGCTGATTCGGGGTGGATATAAAAAGATACCCCAAAACCACAGATGATCTCTCCCAGCCACTTCATGTAAATGTTGAACAGAAAGGGCAAGAGGACCGACCCCTGGGGCACCCCACAAGTAAGGGGCCTCATGGCCGACCTCTGTCCCTCTGCCAACACCGCTTGAGTATGACCTGAGAGGTAGGAGGCGAACCACCATAAAACGGTGCTATCCACTCCCAACCCCTCGAGGCGTCGCAGCATGATACCATCCTTAGCTGTTCCCTTTTCCTGGCAGCTCTGTGCATGCGCATACTGGGAACAGGATCCATCTGTTCTTCTGCTCCATTGATGTCCAACTCGGAAGGCTGCTGACAACTGTCAGACGGCCCTGGCACCTTTCTGCCTCTGACGCAGAGCCCTCATCAAAGCCTTCCCCAGACTCCAGAACTGGCCCAGGTTCCTCCTCAACCTCCTCACTGTCCGAATCTGCTGTCGGATCCGCTGGCAGGCCACAACAGGCCTCTAGTTTCTTGTTAAAAGTCGAGAATCTCATCCATCTTTAGGTATTAGTACTACTATTAGTGGCCTCTTCCCAATTCTCTGGCCTCTTTCCTCCCTGTAAAATGGAGTTCATCCTATTTTGTAAAGATTGTCGAAGTTCATCCTCAAAATATTTATAATAAGAATCTGGCAATCTCTCTCCTCCGGGCAATTTTCCTGGTTGAATCTTTTTTTTTATAGCTTCAGAAACACCTGATTTATAGCACCTTATTGTTTTAGGTCCATTTCCTAATCTGGTCCTGTTCCTGTATAATACTGAGTAAATTTTGTTTCTTTAGGTGGCCATTTATTTTCTCTGTAGAGGTGTCATTTCTTTTATATAAGTTGGAATATTAATTCAATGCTTTTGCACAGCATACTACCCATTCATAAAGTATTTCATCATGTATATTCATATCATTTTCTTTTTTTCCTTTTCTCCTTTTGTAATTTATATGCCAACCACTTCCCTGGTTTGTATGCAAACTCAAAGGTTTTTGGCTTTACCCAGATCATTCCCCCCCCCCCTTTTCTCAGATAACTGTTGTTATAAAAGCTTAATTTGTTCAGAAATATTTATCTTCTCTGGAAGTTTCGTTCGTTCCTCTTTTTCTCTTTATTTCATCCAAAATAGCTTGTTGCAGGATCCAGTCTGGGTTGGTCACTGGGGTTTTGTTTTTGAGCTTTTGGACTCGTGAGGAGCCCATCCTCAGGGAACTTCGGAACAAGCTCAGAAGACAAAACCTCTGGTTCTGCTGACTGACCCAGATTGGATCCTGCAACATCCTGGGACACGTACTTCCCAGCGGTGAAATCCACTTAACTTCGCTATCGGTTCAGGAATGGGAGCGCATGCACTTCTTCTGCGCATGTGCAGCGCCTTCTGCGCATGCGCAGAGGGTAAAAAAGGGACGTAATGACATCCCGGCAGATGGGCAGAGCCTCCCGCCGCCGGCACTACCAGTTCGTACAAGCCGGATAGATCCAGCTGGATTTCACCGCTGGTATATCCACCTTCATTCATGAAGATAGCTTGTGTTTGGAGTTTCCTTTGGAGTTTGCTATTACGCTGTGTGAAACCACCTCTGAAAAAAGCTTTATTTGTGTTGGAGAGCAACTATCCCAATTAGGAGGAGGGGGGTCAAACAGGGAAATAGTCTGAAGTCATTATGTAAGCACAAGCGTTTTCTTTTGTGAGTTCTGAACCAGGGGTACTACTCAGAAGGTTCTGACAGGTTCTGGAGAACCGGTAGCGGAAATTTTGAGTAGTTCGGAGAACCGGCAAATATCACCTGTGGCTGGCCCCAGAGTGGGGTGGGAATGGAGATTTTGCAATATCCTTTTCACAAGAATGGGAAGGGAATGGGGATTTTGCAGTATCCTTCCCCTGCCACGCCCACCAAGCCACACCCACAGAACCAGCAGTAAAGAAATTTGAATTCCACCACTGGTCTGAACCCTTTCTGAATGCCTATGAACCTTACCTTGTCTTTCCCATAGGCAAACTGTGAAATAGGCATTGAGCAATAATTTGATTTGATTATCCACACGTGACAACTGGCTTCCCAAAGCAAGTGGGAAGTCAGTACTGTTCTTAAATCAGTACCTTTGTCTAAATTATTATTGTTTTTAACAAAAGGATTTTTTTTTAAAATCTCTGGAGACATTTTAGCTCAAGGCCAATAAGAAACAGGTCATGATAACAATCCCCACGTACTTCTTTTCTTTAGAAGCTTTGTTTATTTTTAATTTAATTTTTAATGTTCATTTCAGGCAAGTCAAGATTTTCTTTTCCCTCTTTTGTTCTTTTGACTCCTGCCCAAAAGCTTTTTTTAATTGGAACCGTGGTGTTAGAGAAATGGCTGGTATAGATTATTATATAAAAGTAAAAAGGTGAGGTTTTGTGTTTTTGCCTTATTCTACTGCACCAAAAGGTGTCGGAAGTCGATGCTTTTTTCCCCCCCCTTCCACCCTAGACTTTTCTCTTTGCCCCTTCCACGGTGACGCAGTGGTTAGAGTGCAGTACTGCAGGCTACTTTTGCTGACTGACGGCTGCCTCCAATTTGGCAGTTCGAATCTCACCAGGCTCAAGGTTGACTCAACCTTCCATCCTTCCGAGGTGGGTAAAATGAGGACCCATTGGGGGACAATAGGCTGTCTCTGTAAACCTGCTTAGAGAGGACTGTAAAGCACTGTGAAGAGTGAATATAAGTGAATATAAGTCTAAGTGCTATTGCTATTGCCCTTCCTTCCTTCCTTCCTTCCTTCCTTCCTTCCTTCCATCCATCCATCCATCCATCCAGTATTGCAGGCTGACTCTGCCCACTGCCAGCAGTTCGATCTTGACCGGCTCAAAGTTGAGCCTTCCATCCCTTCTGAGATGGGTAAAATGAGGACCCAGATTGTTGGGGGCAAGAGCTGACTCTGTAAACCGCTTAGAGAGGGCTGTAAAGCACTTGAAGCAGGATATAAGTTTAAGTGCTATTGCCCTTCCTTCCTTCCTTCCATCCATCCATCCATCCATCCACATGATGTGCAGTGGTTAGAATGCAGCATTGTAGGCTGACTCTGCCCACTGCCAGCAGTTCGATCTTGACCGACTCAAAGTTGACTCAGCCTTCCATCCTTCTGAGGTCGGTAAAATGAGGACCCAGATTGTTGGGGGCAAGAGGCTGACTCTGTAAATTGCTTAGAGAGGGCTGTAAAGCACTCTGAAGCAGGTTATACCATATTTTGCACTGGTGCATAAGACACACCAAGATTTCAAAGAGATAAGCAAGGGGAAAAAAGGTTTTTGCCCTCTCCAGCCCACAGGAGCACTCTGCAGGCCTCCCAAACCCTCTGTGCGCCCCATTTTTGCGAAAAACGGGAAGCATGGGGTGGGGCTTCGGGAGACCAAAAATGGCTGTACTCAGTGTATAAAATGCACCAACATTTCCATCCTCTTTTGGGGGGGGGGGGGTGCGTCTTATACTCCGAAAAGTACAGTAAATCTAAGTGCTATTGCTATTGTATCTTTATTTTCATTTTTCTTTATATTTTTTGTGTTTTATGCTTTGCTAAACTAATCAAATTTTAAACCACTAACCTGAACTGTGAGAGCAGCATCAACAGTACCAACAGATCCAAACGTTAATATGGCATTTGCTAGTGACTGTTTAGCATGCAGACCGGTTCCCTTTTTTCGCTCCGAATCTCCTGGGTGAGGAATTCTTTCCGCCCTTTGAGAACTGAAGATTCTGATGAGTTCAGAGGATATTTTAAGAGAGAAACAGATGAGGCTGTTTGGTGTTCAAAACAGGTTGATGGTTGCTGACATTGCATCAGGTTTCTGATGCAACACAGAGGGACTGGTGGTAAATAGGATAACCCTGGCCACCTTGTCTTCTGCTTTGAAGGTCTACAGTGAACTTCTCCCAACCTGTAGACCTCCATATATCTTATGTTTCAACTCCCATTTCATATGGCTGTTAGAAGAAATGCAACCGAGAAAATTCAAGAGCTTCTGATGCTACAACCTGTATACACCAAGTAGTTACAAAGACCTTGAGTGCTACATAGCTAGCTCATGCTTAACAGAATGACAGAGCTAGAAGGAACTTTGAAGGTCTTCTCGCGCAACCCCCTGCTCAAGCAGCAGACCCTAAACCAAGAACCATGGTGACGCGGTGGTTAGAATGCAGTACTGCAAGATAACTCACTGCCCACTGCCAGGAGTTCAATTCTGATCGGCTCAAGATTGACTCAGCTGTGCATCCTTCTGAGACAGTAAAATGAGGACCCAGATTGTTGGGGGCACTCCCAGGAAACTTCTTATTTCTAGGTTGCTTGTCTCCTTGATTAGTTTCCATTCATTGCTTCTTGTCGTGCCTTCAGATGCTTTGGAGAATAAATTGACCCCACTTCTTTGGGGCAGCCCCTTAGACATTGAAACATTGCTATGATGTCACCCCTAGTCCTTCTTGTCATTAAACTAGACCAGGGGTCTGCAACCTTAAACACTCAAAGAGCCATTTGGACCCGTTTCCCACAGAAAAGAAAACACCGGGCGCCACAAAACCCTTCCCGTGCCTGAGTATTTCTTGAGCGGCCACAAAACTAGCATATGTAGTTGAATTAAACGTTCTGTTTTCTTCCGAAACTTTTCTTTTCTTGGATTTATCCATGGTTCACCTACTAGGGGTTGAAAAGCTCAATAAATTGATTGCCGGCGGGTGTTGCACATTGGCGGTTGTGACATATATTTTGAGTGACAGGGAGCCGCAGCACAGGGGTGAAAGAGCCACATGCGGCTCCAGAGCCACAGGTTGCTGAGCCCTGAACTAGACATACTAGACATACATTAATTTACTTTAGGGACACTCCAAGCCAAGCAAGGTGGCAGCACCAAACCAATATTGACTGATCTCCAGAAATAAGTGTAGCTAAATCTGATTTGTACTTGGATAAAACACTGCTGAAAATACCAGACTTCTAAGCTAGATTAGGAAGTAAAAAATAACATCCGGACAGATGGCAGTAGGAAACCACATCTGTAATAGTGCCAAGACAACTTCCTGATTTCATTCTCCAAGGGACAGACTCAATTGGAGAACATCTTCTACTGGATGGAGTCTTTGCTTAAGATCAGAAGAAGGCTTGGTTAAGGGATTTAACTGATGTTTGTATTTTGTTGTGAGTCTGAATTGATGTTCTCGGTTAATGGCTGGCTCATGATCAGTTCACACAACTTCTGTCAGAAATGGAAAAGTAATTGCATAGATGGGCTTTCCTATACAGCAGTTCCTGATATGTCCATCAGCAGGAATGGGCAGGATTGTGTCCCTACAAATCACAATTAGTGTGCATTGGAAGTAGAGTTCTTGATTCATGCTGAACGTCATGGCATCCAGCACTTTGGGATTGGGAATTTTACATTGTGGAGTCAGAATGACGGACTAGATCAGGGGTCGGCAACTGTAAACACTCAAAGAGCCACAAAGGTCCTAACCGGAAGCCCACGTTCAATTCTGGAGCTGACCAGAAGTCCGGTTCCCCCACCATAGAGTCTCCTCCTAGCACGGCATTCTTTTTCCTCTGCCTGTCCTAACCAAAAGCCCTATCAATTGTGAAGCCAACTAGTAACAGGGAGCCACAGCAGTGGATGAAAGAGCCACATGCAGCTCCAGAGCCGCAGGTTGCTGACCCCTGGACTAGATGGTTCTTTAGTTTTCAAACAGCTTCAGAGCTTTTCCGGTGTTCTTAACTCATAATATTCAAGGCTAGCATTCTCCAACTTGTAGCAGTTACACCATTTTTACAGCTTTGGAGAGCATGGCAAGTTAGGAAAGGTTGCCACAGATCCTCTTGGTTGCAACCCATCCTGAATTAGCTTTTTCCTCTGGCTTTCTGGTAACCCATCGAGAGCATGATCCAAAGGAAACTAACAGGATGTTGGGCAGAATCGAAGCATTTGCTTGGTTGTTCATCGAAGTCCACATCCAGTTTTGGTCACCACCATAAAAAAGATGTTGAGACTCTGGAAAGAGTGCAGAGAAGAGCAACCAAGGTGATTAGGGGACTGGAAGCTAAAACATACGATGAACGGTTGCAGGAACTGGACAGAGCTAGTGAAGAGAAGGACCAGGGGAGACAGGATAGCAGTCTTCCAATGTTTGAGGAACTGCCACAGAGAGGAAGGGGTCAAGCTATTCTCCAAAGCACCTGAAGGCCAGACAAGGAATAATGGATGGAAACTGATCAAGGAGAGATTCAACCTGGAAATAAGGAGGAATTTTCTGACAGTGAGAACAATCAACCCATGGAATAGAAGTTGCCTTCAGAAGCTTCAACACTGGAAGTTTTCAAGAAGAGACTGGACTGCCCTCTGTCAGAAATAGTGTAGGGTCTCCTGCTTTGGCTGTGGGTTGGACTAGATAACCTACAGGGTCCCTTCCGATGCTGTCATTCCGTTAAGTCAAACAATTACCAAATGATTTCCCTGTTCTGTTGCTTTAAAAAGGCTTCTATTTCTCTTTGTTGGGCACCTCACCCTTTAGCGTAGTTTAAATCTGTTCTTGATTTATCCAAACCCTTTCCATCTTTTTAGGGGATCAACCCTATGAACTTTGGAAGCAGCAGCTGGGCCCTTTTGCCATTTATATCCCACTCATTAACAAAGACTCTCTGATCGGAACATTGCTTGCTCCCATGAATGTGGTTTTCCTTTGTTTCTCTTTTGGAAAATGCATCTTGAGAGACAATAGGATCCAGCTGGGTCTTTCCTCCACCCCGGTCTTCAGATATTCTATTCCATCAGCTAATAATAAGCAGAGCCTGGTACTGGCTGCTCTTAACACTTGTGGCAGTCTGGCCACGCGTGTCCTGAATGCAGATGAGCTTTGATTTCTCTTGTGAGAGCAACTCTTTCTACATTCATGCAAAGCATGGCTGGAACCGCTGTCTGTATTTTAATCTTGGCTCGCTTTGACGGCATCGTCCCGCACCTTGATCCGATCAGCTTCTAAAGCTGATAAGGCCTCCAGACTTCCACTGGTTCTTGGCATCTCCATTTTCCAATTTCCTGCCCTTGTTGAGGCTTCCTGAACAAGCCTTCCTGAAATTTTGACTCAGAATAGTAGAGTTGAAAGGGACCTTGGAGGTCTTCTAGTTCAACCCCCCCTGCTCAGGCAGGAAACTTTATACCCATGATGGCGAACCTATGGCACATGTGCCGGAAGTGGCACGCAGAGCTATCTCTCCAGCCATGCAAGCCATCGTCCGTTGCTCTCCCGGGTTCCGGCGCACCGGTCAGCTGGTCTACATATGTGCGGGAGCTCTGGAAACTGGAAGAGCAGCCGCCCGGTGTGCATGCATGCGCCAGGCAGCTGCTCTTCTGGTTTCCAGCGCATGCATGCACACTGGCCACCTGGTGTTCTGGTTTCTAGTGCCCATGCACACGGCAGAAACTGGAAGACCAACTGGGCAGTGAGCATGCATGTGCTGGAAACCAGAAGAGCAGCTGCCTGGTGCACGCATGCTTCTCTGATTTCCAGCACGCACGTATGTGTGCGCACTCCTGTTTCGGCACTCGGCATCTCTTCTTAAAAACCTCCAGTGTTAGAACATTCACATCTTCTGGAGGCAAGTTGTTCCACTGATTAATTGTTCTGTTAGGAAATTTCTCCTTAGTTCTAGGTTAAATCTCACCTTCATAAGCTTCTACCCCATAACTTCTTGTCCTGCCATCATGTGCTTTGGAGAATAGGTTGACTCCCTCTTCTTTGTGGCAACCCCTGAGATATTGTAAGATTAGATATTGGATTCATGTCAATATCATGTGACTGTGCCCCTTTCTGCAGCCTGATTAGACCTGCCACCACTTAAACGTCTAAATAGAAATGATCCTTGCTCCATTTGCTGATAAAGGTATAGTTTGATTAGAAGTCAAATCTAGTGCGGCAATGCATAGTCAGAACTGAGAATCATTTGTTACAATCCCCAAATTCAGGTTTTCCCTCCCTTAACTGCTGCCCATCGATGAAACACCCCCCGTCCGACCAAGTTTAAGCAAGATGTTTTCAAAACGGTCACTTCAACTGAATGTTGGTATGCCTTCTTTTCCCAGCCGAATGACCTTGAGGCAGCATCTCAGGGAGATACAGAGGTTACTTTCATTTTCCCCAAGCATACCCCCCTCCCATCCCACTCTCCAGAGTTCAGGGCAGACAGTTAAAGCATGGTAGCGAGACATAAGTAACAGGTAGTATTCAGCTGGTTCATACCGGTTCGGGCAAACCGGTAGTGAAGATCGTGGGTGGGCCTTCTCCGCCCACCTACCCCAGTTCTATGATGTCCTATTTAGGCATGTTTTTGAGGCTGGGCGCATGCGTGGAAGGTGTGCGAGCAAGCAAAGCGCATGCATGGGAGGCTGGACGCATGCATGGAAGGCGCGCATGCGAAGTGAGCGTGCCCACATGGGCAAATATTGGAAATCCACCACTGATAAATCAGTGTAAGGTGGCAATTGGCACATGGCATTGCAGAGACTCAAGGCAGCTGGGAAGGGGCTTAGATGGAAACAACAATGGTGGAGGGAGAGTTGATATCAAGAAAATGAGAGAAGCGTGCCACATTTGGTTTATGATTTTCTTCATTTTCCAAATCCCCTATAGCCTAATATATCATAGCCTGAAAGCCTTGTTATCGCCTTGTTCCCTTGCAAAATCATTTCTTTGTCCTCACAGGTCAGGAGATGGTATCACTGCAGTCCAGCTATGCCCCCGGGCTCTAAGATATTAAATAGAAGGGCTACCATCTGGAATGGCTTTAGAGTTGAAGAAATAGATAAGCTCACATATTACTCCCATCAGGGACATTTGATAGCAGCAAGGCACAGTCTAAGACTTACCGTCTCTAAAAGTCTTAAATAAGGCTCTTAGGGCTTCTGCAAACGTTATTTCTGTTGGATTTTTTTTTTCATGCAATGAAAATGATTAAACATTTGTTGTTAGTTGCGAAGTTGTGTCCGACCCATCGCGACCCCATGGACAGCATTCCTCCAGGCCTTCCTGTCCTCTGCCATCCCCTGGAGTCCATTTAAGCTCACATGAACTGCTTCAGTGACTCCATCCAGCCATCTCGTTCTCTCCCGTTCCTTTCTTCTTTTGCCCTCAATCGTTCCCAGTATTAAGCTCTTCTCCAGTGAGTCCTTCCTTCTCATTAGGTGGCCAAAGTCTTTGAGTTTCCTCTTCAGGATCTGGCCTTCTAAAGAGCAGTCAGGATTGATCTCCTCTAGGAGTGACCGGTTGGATTGCCTTGCAGTCCAAGGGACTCGAAGGAGTCTTCTCCAGCACCAGAGTTCAAAGGCCTCAATTCTTTGGCACTCGGCCTTCCTTATGGTCCAACTTTCACAGCCATACATTGCAACTGGAAAACCATAGCCTTGACTACACACAGTTTTGTTGGCAGGGTGATGTCTCTGCTTTTTAGAATGCTGTCTAGATTTGCCATAACTTTCCTTCCCTGGAGCAAGCGTCTTTTAATTTCTTCGGTGGAGACTAGCAGGGCAAGTCCCTGCAGTTTTCTTAACAAGGTTTTTAAGAAATGGGTTGCCACTGTTTACTTTCCAGGGCTGAGAGAGAGGGACCAGGCCAAGGTCATCCAGTGGGCTTGGGCTTAATTTAGGGCTAGAATTCACAGTCTCCTGGTTTCTAGATTGGTGCTTGAATCCCCACCTTAACCATAGTCACCATAGCACCCTGGCACCTTCATTCATGATGGTGGAAAAGAAAGAAACTGTGATGAAGACAACAGCAAACCACTCCCCCCACCCCAAAAAAAACCTTCCCAAGAAAACTGCAGAAACTTGTCGAGCACCATATAAATACAGTAAATAAATAAATAAACAAAGGGAGAGGAAAAAGTAGAAAGGAAAAGGGAAGAGCTCAGCAAGAGAAGAAGATCTGGGAAATTAGGTTTTTGTTTCTACCATTGGAGAGTTAGATTTGAAACCGTGTTCAATAACCCTGGGGCCTCCAAAAGGAGTGAGGCCTATCGGTCGGTTTCCTTCCAAAGTCCCAGATGAAATGAGGATGATGGGAGCTGGAAGGGGCCAACCAGGGAAATGGCAAACTCATCGAAAGAGAACATTGTCAAGTAAAGCTGAATATTGAGAGAAGAGAATATTTGTGGCTCAGGGTTGAACTCTGATTCATTACCTAGTTTGGTAATGAAACATCTGCAAAAAAACCACCAAGGACCTCATAGTCATCGTCTTCCTCCTCCTCTTTCTCTTCCTCCTCCTCCTCTCCCTTCTAGCACTGATCATGTTACCTAGTTTGGTAATGAAATGTCTGCATGAAAACCACCAAGGGAGCACCAAGGACTCCATAGTCCTCCTCCTCCTCTGGAAATCCTACTCCCTTCTAACACTGATGAGATTGCCTAGTTGGATACTGAAACATCTGCAAGAAAACCACCAAGGACCCCATAGTCATCCTCCTCCTCCTCCTTTCTAGCACTGATCATGTTACCTAGTTTGGTAATGAAATATCTTCAAGAAAACCACCAAACTCAGAAAGCACCAAGGACCCCACAAACCTTAACATGCACTTCACAGTAGGAATTCACAGCTCTTGGTGCCCGTGTCTGCTCCCTCTCTCCCCTCCTGTCCCCAAAGCCTGTGCCTTGATTTGTTTTGCTTCATTCCCCCATGGAACGGCTGCAGGCCCAGGCACCAGCTCCTGTTTGCACCAACCTGTGCTCACCTCCTGCAACCCAACTGTTTACTCCTCTAAATGAAAATTGCCGAGGAGTCCTAGTGGCATGATTCCCACTTGCAGTTACTACGGACTTGGCCTGACCAAATCCTGTGGCTTTGTTGTTGTTGTTTTGTTTTTAAAAAAATGGAAAATAAGGCAGAAGAAGCTGCAGTGTGATTTATAGCCACACATTTTGCCTCCTGGGCCAAAGCAAACTTCTTGCCAGGACCCTCCTAGGGTGTTTGCAAGCTGTAAAAAGAAACACTGTGTTTCTCTGGTTTATCACAAGGGACAATCCCAATTTCTGCTCAGCACCATGCTTTTTTTTTCCTTTTCCTTATTTTTGCAAGGTTGGGGTGAGGATAGAAAAAAGATATTTGCTCTTTTTGGGGGGTTTGGTTAATACCCCAGAGTTCATCAGCTCTGCCCAATGTTTCCCGCCTTCACTCAGATGGTCACACGAGAAATTAAACCTTGGAATAAAGACTTGGAAGAAGTGATTTGGGTGGCAACATACGTAGCAAAGAGGCTGTTTGAAATGTGTGCATTTGTGCATTCTAAACACAGACAGTGGCACACCACACCACAGAGAGAGAGAGAGAGAGAGAGAGAGAGAGAGAGAGGTTATGTCTAATGCAGAATTGATTTACATTTTTAAAGTGCAAATGGATGTAAACACAATATATACAGAACTGAGTAAAAAACAAAACAAATTAATCAAACCATATTGTTAAGTACCTGCTTACAAGGAAGGAAGGAAGGAAGGAAGGAAGGAAGGAAGGAAGGAAGGAAAAAAGAAAGAAGGAAGGAAGGAAAAAAGAAGGAAAGAAGGAAAAAGGAAGGAAGGAAGGAAGGAAGGAAGGAAGGAAGGAAGGAAGGAAGGAAGGAAGGAAATCAACAATTTCATCATGATCTTTGCATGAATGTAAAAATGTTAAGACAATTCAAGAAACCTAAGGGGTGTGTCTTTGCTTTTCTAACGAGCAAATATTTGTTCCAGAATTTGTGAGAAATAAAAATTTCTCTGTATATCTAACACAATGGCCTGTTTAAAATGTGCATTTCTTTCAGATCTTCATGTCCAAAGATTAGAAATTGGATAGTTGTGTTTTTTGGAATCATACATTTGAGATTTTTTTTTTCTGGACAAGGTCCTGCTAATAATAAATAGGTCTATTGCATCCAAAGCTGTTGTAGTGTATGATACTCTGCTCACGGCTAAGAGAGAGTTGCGTCACTGGCAGCCTTATTCCTCTTGTTAGCAAGAAGCCATGCTGAATTCATAGCTGGATTCCCACACCACACTTAATTAGATCAATGAAAGTCCAAGGGCTTTTGCCTTTAAAACTCCTTTTTAGAACAACTGTAAGATTTCCCTCCTTCCTCTGTTCCTCCCTCCCTCCCTCCCTCCTTCTCATCTCCTTCCTTTTTTCCTTCCCTTCCCTCCTCCTCCTTCTTCCCATCTCCTCCCTCCCCCCTTCCTTCCTTCCTTCCCTTCTTCTTTTCATCTCCTTCCTTTTTCCCTTCCCTTCCCTCCTCCTCCTCCTCCTCCTCCTCCTCCTTTTTCTTCTTTCTTCTTCTTCTTCCTCTTCTTCCCATCTTCTCCCTCCTTCCTTCCTTCTTCCTATCTCCTCCTTCCTCTCTCTCTCTCTCCCTCTCTCCCTCTTTTCCTTGGTTTTCTCCCTACCCTCCCTCCTTTTCTTTTGTTCCTATCAGCTCACCTCGCTGCTAAGCAGAGATGTTTGTGCAACACGTATAATAAAAGAGGGGCAGCTTCAATCCCCCAACTGCAGCCGCCATCTTACTTTCCGGAGCCTTCCTGCAAAGCCCTTATTACCAACCCTGTGTGTCTCTAGCAGTCAACTGCAGAACCTCAGTGTGGGTTTTTGATGTTCCATGAAAAATCTATTTTAATATTTAATGACCCAAATCTCAAGCTATCACCCGATCTCAGGAGATTCCAGTGTTATTACATGACAGCTAGAGGTGAGTTTGCCAAAATCTCACAAAATGTGAAATATCTTGAGATTTGAGCCAAGCTTAATTTTTTTTATCACTATTACACATGGATTATTGTCTACTAGCTGCCTGAAAAGGCACCTTTCCCTCCCCCACCCATAAAGTTTTATGTACCAAAGGTGAGCGATAATAATACCTCTTAATCATTTATGTGTAATTTTTTCCTGAGGAATTCCTAACCAGGGGCTCCGAGCCTTTATTTTTTAGTGCTATATTGACCACCTTTGATGCCAACTCTGCTTTCTGTCCATCTTCAACTGTTATGAATTCTCTGAGTTCCTCCTGAGAAAAGCTGGCAAAATATCATTTTGGAGCCCACTGGGATTTGGAGCCCACTGATTGTTTATCAATGCTTATTACCTCTCTCCTTTAGCTGCTAATTTCCCCTAAGGGTTGGGCAGAGGAGGAGCAGAGGCCCTTAGGAGGCAAGGAGAAGCAGGAGGAAGAGAGATAAACAACATGGCACGGAAGAGCAGAGACGGGACATAGTTGTCCAACCCTACATTCTCCATAGGTGGCCAGTCAGTCTTTCTGAACATCCAGGGGAGAGCATCCCTAATCAGTGCAGTGCAGATGTTTCTGCAGACAGGTGGGGAATCCTGATGGTTGAGAAGTTGGGGACCTGCAGTTGGCACATGTCTGGTGAACATCCGTACCATCTTAGAGAAGGTTGCTTTGATGGAGCTAGCCAAAATCCTACCGTTTGATGTACCAGAGATATTGTGTATGAGATAGGTAGCACTTCCGGGTTGAAAAGATTAACCGGTGACATCACCGTCACCCTGGGGATAATGTCACCAGCTCATCCTGGGTGGTGATTCTCCTTCGGGGGATCCTTTCATGTCCCCATCAAGAGCTGGATAATTTGCGCAAAGATGGAAAGCAGAGAAAATCCCTACAGAGGGAGAAGTGATTAAGAAAATATTGGATTATGCAGAAATGAATAGATTGATAATTAAAGAAAGAGAGGAATCGGCATATTTTAAGGTATGGGGCCAATTTTATCATTGGTTAGAGAAGAGATATGTACAGGGTAATGTTGTAATGAAATGAGTGAAGAAGAAAGAAGATAGATAAATATATTAATAGAAAAATAAGAAATATGGGAGAAATGTTATAATAAATGAAGCTATGATAAATAGTGGAGGAGTAGGAAGAAGACACATAAGATGTACTCAGATGATACACTGAATGATTGATTATGTATTGTATGTACGTTTGTTTGTTTGTCTATCAAATAAAAAATGCTTGCTCACCTCCTGCCCAGTGTTCCAGCTACTCAAGCCACTGTGCTCCTAGGGAGCCAAATAAGTCCTGTAAATAAATAAACAAATAAACCAACTAAAAGGGAACCACTGTCCTTTTTTGTGTGTAGAAGGCTCAAGGATTGCTTCTGGATTTTTTTCCAGTGGATCACTGGAAATGGTGGATGGGGCAACTGGAGCCTTTGTGATTTCGACTGGACCTGCTCATACTTCTTTTATTTTTTTCAAAAAATACCCACTGGAAGTCTTCCCTTCTGGTATCTCCCTTGGCTTCAGGAAAATCAAAAGGAACATGAGAAGTTGTAGAGCCCAAGGAGGAGGAGGAGGAGGAGGTTATCCCTATACCATATCCCTAAACCCTATTCCATTTCAGACAAATGGTTGTCCAATCTCTTCTTAAAAACCTCCAGTGATGGAGCACCTATTTGTTCCATTGATTAATTGTTCCCACTGTCAGGAAATTTCTCCTTAGTTCTAAGTTGCTTCTCTCCTTGATTAATTTCCACCTGTTGCTTCTTGTCCTAACCTCAGGTATAAATCTAGGGCATTCATATAAGGCTCCCAGGAAACCCGTTTTATTTTTGATGAAGCTGTCTCTTCCTCCCTCTTAACCAAGCTTTTTGTTTTCTCCCTACCAAGGATCATCCATGAAGATGGCTTTTCTGGAGAAGACGTGAAGCAGTACAAGCCTGTGATCTATAGCAACACTATTCAATCCTTGGCAGCTATTGTCCGCGCCATGGACACGCTGGGCGTAGAATACGGGGATAAGGAAAGACGGGTGAGTCACAATCTAGATAGCAACAAAGAAATGCCTTCAGTTCATAAAATCTCGCCTGCCTCATGGTCCTCAGCCCAGGGGTGAAATCCAGCAGGTTCTGACAGGTTCTGGAGAACCAGTAGCAAAAATTTTGAGTAATTTGGAGAACCAACAAATACCCCCTCTGGCTGGCCCCAGAGTGGGGTGGGAATGGAGATTTTGCAGTATCCTTTCTCCAGGAGTGGGGAGGGAATGGAGATTTTGCAGTATCCTTTCCCCAGGAGTGGGGTGGGAATGGAGATTTTGCAGTATCCTTTCCCCAGGAGTGGGGAGGGAA
>WNWU01000024.1:5925298-5935701 GCA_012654045.1 Ptyas mucosa
TCCTTCCTTCCTTCCTTCCTTCCTTCCTTCCTTCCTTCCTTCCTTCCATCCATCCATCCATCCATCCATCCATCCAGTATTGCAGGCTGACTCTGCCCACTGCCAGCAGTTTGATCTTGACCGGCTCAAGGTTGACTTAGCCTTCCATCCTTCCGAGGTCGGTAAAATGAGGACCCAGATTGTTGGGCGGGCAATATGCTTATTCTGTAAACTGCTTAGAGAGGACTGTAAAAGCACTATGAAGCAGTATATAAATCTAGGTGCTATTGCTATTGCTATTGCATTAACACTAGCTTTGATTCATGCACCTACAGAGGAATGCATCTGGGTAGAAAAACCCCATTTATTAACTGTAGCTGTACAGAAATGCCACCATCTCTGTTGTCATGCTGTCATGCTCTGTTGTCATGCTGAAAGAGACTTACCTTCTTGTAAACACCTATAAGTTCTGTGCAATTCTTAGCTGATTTGCTGATGCAGTTCCATGATCCCCTTTCAGATGGCTCGGCTGTGTTCTCTTAATTATGGGGGTTGTTTAGCTGTGAACTTCTTCCTGGAAGCACCAATAATTATCCACATCTCGATCCTCTTATTTCTTTATTGTTCCACTGCAGTTTGGCAGTGCAGCGTTGTGCTGAGAAACAGCCACATTATTCTCAGCCGTCTCTGGTGGGAATTTGAGCTTTTTGGTCCTAGCAAAGGTTTGGCTTTACACCTGCCCATATAAACCACAGGGTTTTCTCATCCAGCGATAGTCGGACTCGAATGGCTCCTGGCAGAACAGGTGGACCGTCCCCAGGGAACTGGTTTAGCGGCTTCAGAAAAATAATAAGCGTGGTCCTTGGCATGATGTTCTCTGAATCACTGCTGTAGGCTTGCACATGCTTGACATGTCACGGAGAAGCATGAGGTTAACGCAACCTTAGGAAGAGTTGGCATTGGCCCATCTGTGGTTGGAAGGACAAAGGAAAAGATGGTGAGAAGAGTCTTCTATTGAGTGAATAGCAGGGGTAGGTTCTACTTACCTTTACTACCAGTTCGCAACGGGACCGGGCAGCTTTGAAACGTTCCCCTCGCACATATGTGCTAGTCGTTCCTGACTCTAGGAGGTGGTGCTCATCTCTGTTCCAAAGCTGAAGAGCCAGCACTGATCGAAGACGTCTCCGTGATCATGTGGCCAGCATGACTCAATGCCAAAGATGCAGGGAACGGTGTTACCTTCCCACCAAAGGTGGTCCTATTTTTCTATTTTCATTTTTTATGTGCTTTCGAACTGCTAGGTTGGCAGAAGCTGGGACGAGTAATGGGAGCTCACCCCGTTATGTGGCACAAGGGATTAAAACTGTTGAACTGCCAACCTTTGATCGACAAGCTCAGCATCTTAGCCTCTGAGCCACCATGTCCCCTACTACATTAGACTAGAGATACCCAGTTCCTGCAACTGTTCTTCATCTGTTTTAGCCTCCAGTCCCCTCATCATCTTGGTTGTTCTTCTCTGCACTCTTTCTAGAATCTCAACATCTTTTTTTATATTGTGGATATTATATTTACCGGCTGGCAGAAGTTAACAGTGAATATAATTTCTGTTTCCCAGTAGCTTTTGATAAACTGAGGAATGTAAACAGAGGCAGTGTAAAAGGAACCCACGTAGTATGGCGTGAAGCAGCCTAAGAAGAAATGTTGGCGCATCCTGGGTCAAGACATAATCATTCCTCCAGCATTAACATGTCGTGATCAATCAAGGGATTGTCATTCTATACAGAACTTGAGTTCTAAGGCCACATTTCTCTTTATCTAACCAGGGCACAAACATACTTTGGCATGTTATCCTCTTTTTGCCCTGTTCCCATAACATTGCCTTCCTCTGATCCCCAGCCCATGAAGGGAGACAGGGTTAAGTCATCCTTCGCTATGTTTCGGATAATATTTTCTCTCTTCTTCTAACACTGTTCAAGGGAAGCTTGAAGGTGGGTCACATCTGCTAGGCTTTGGGACTCTTCATCATAGAAGGAAATCAGAAGCAATTTAGGCAGGAGAAGGATTGGCACAGCAGGCAGCAAATGCCATGTTGCTCTAGCTTTCTGCTGATTTTTGCTATTCAGTAGTTGGAAAATTCTAAGACTCAGTAACAGTAACATAGTTGGAAGGGACCTTGGAGGTCATCTAGTCCAAACCCCTGCTCACGCAGGAGACCTGTACTAGGGATTCGAACCGCCGAACTGCAAACCTTTCTGATCGACAAGCTCAGAGTATCTTAGCCACTAGGACACCTAGTCAAGCTAAATGTCTATGGAGATTCTCAGTCATCCAGTACATGGTTGTCCCAAATGTGTTTGTTTTTTGTTTTTCAAAAGGCTGCTGGACTTTCTTGGTTTTTCCTTGAAGATGTTTTGCTTCTCAAACTTCTGAAGAAGAACCGAAGAAGCTTCTTGGATGAGAAGCAAAATGTCTCCAAGGAAAAAGAAAGGAAGTCCAGTTGCCTTTTGAGAAAGCACCTTTGCGGTTCTAAAGGTAAAGGTTCCCCTGGCACATACGTACTAGTTGTTCCTGACTCTAGGGGGTGGTGCTCATCTCCGTTTCAAAGCCGAAGAGCCAGCACTGTCTGAAGACGTCTCCGTGGTCATGTGGTCAGCATGACTCAACACCAAAGGCACATGGAACGCTGTTCCCTTCCCACCAAAGGTGGTCCCTATTTTTCTACTTGCCTTTTTTACGTGCTTTCAAACTGCTAGGATGGCAAAAGCTGGGACAAGTAACGGGAGCTCACCCCATTACGCAGCACTAGGGATTCAAACCGCTGAATTGCCGACCTTTCAATCAACAAGCTCTGCGTCTTAGCTACCGAGCCTTGAAACCCTCCCGTCTTTTGGGGTTCTAAGACTATATAAATCAGCAGGGAGAGAGAGAATGAACTCCAACAAGATGCATTTCAGTGGTGAACAAACTAAGGTCTTGAACTTAGGCAGGAAAACCAAATGGCCAGGTACAGGTTAGGTGGCACCTGGCCCAACAGTAGTAACTGTGTTAGGGATCCAGACATTTAGTGGGCAACCACTTAAGTATGAGCCATCTGTCAAGTTTCCAAGTAATACATCCCAAGTAATACATTCCAAAGGGACACAGTGGCTAAGACACTGAGCTTCTCGATTGAAAAGTCAGCAGTTCAGCGGTTCAAATCCCCAGTGTCGCGTAAGGGGGTGAGCTCCCGTTACTTTTCCCGGCTTCTGCCAACCTAGCAGTTCGAAAGCACATCAAAAATGCAAGTAGAAAAATAGGGACCACCTTTGGTGGGAAGAGAACAGCGTTCTGTGTGCCTTTGGCGTTTAGTCATGCCGGACACATGACCACGGAGACGTCTTCGGTCAGCGCTGGCTCTTTGGCTTTGAAACGGAGATGAGCACCGCCCCTTAGAGTCAGGAACAACTAGCACATATGTGCGAGGGGAACCTTCCTTTTTAATACATTCCAAGTAATACATGACCACAGTTAGGCCAGCGTCAGGGTTGACACCAGCAATGTACTGCAGCTGCCAAAAAGCCAATGAGGGTATGAGTGACCTAACTTGGCTTATGACCATGTGTTGTGATGGTCCTAACGTAAACTATCATAGGTCATCACATGATTGGATCTGATTTTTACAAACTTCTTACGGCTATTATTAAGTGAATTGCTACCGTTGTTAAGTGACCCCATTGTTCACTATGGACCATTTTTGCCAAAAACTGGAAGTAAATGTTGGTTTTAGGCAAAAGTGTCATAAATCATCGCCACATGACTCTGGGATGCTGCACATGGCCATAAAGATGGGCTGGTGGTTGAGCTTCCAAAATGTGGTCATGTGACCTGAGAAAGGAGACAGAACTTCAGAACCAAAGTATCTATTTTGGGGGAGGGCCGGAGGGGGAGAGGTCATTGTAACTTTGAATGGCCACAAAGTGGAGTCCCCTATGCTGGATCTTTATCTGCCTGTGTGCAAAATCAGCCAGGTAAAATGAAACTTCCCCATGTGACATCTCAGCTTTTCCAATCAATTAGGTCCTCTTACCAGATAGGAAATTGGGAAGCTGCCATCAAAAGAGCACGAGGTTGGAGAAATTGGAGAGGTTGTGGCCAGTTTGGTCATTTTCAGTGCAAATGTAAAAACTTAAAGAACCAACCTAGAACTAAGGAGGAATTTCCTGTCACGTGGGACAATTAACCAATGGAACAGAAGTTGCCTCCAGAAGTTGTGGGTGCTCCATCACTGGAGGCTTTTAAGAAGAGACTCGACAGCCACTTGTCAGATATGATATAGGGCAGTGATGGCTAACCTTTTTGCCGTTGTGTGCCAAAAGCGGGAGGAGTGTGGGTGGATCACGTGTGCTTGCGTGCCCATACCCATAATTCAATGTGCCCCACCCCCCCGTGCATGCGCACGTAATGCCCCCTGCACTCCCCCTACTTTTGGCACGCGATGGCACAGTGGGCCTGGTAGGCCCATTTTTCACCCTCCCCAGGCTCCAGAGGCTTTCTTGGAGCCTGGGGGGGGTGAAAATGGCCTTCCCCACCCCCTGGAGGGCCTCTGGAGGCTGGAAACAGCCCATTTCCTGACTTCTGGGGGGGGGGGGAAGAAGGCCCAAAAATCAGCTGGCCAGAGCATGCATGCATGCTAGAGCTGAGCTAGGGCAATGCTCGCCTGCCCACAAATATGGTTCTGTGTGCCACCTGTGAATGCGTGCCATAGGTTGGCCATTAAGGGTATAGGGTCTCCTGCTTGAGCAGGACTAGAACAGGGGTGTCAAACTCAAGGCCCAGGGGCAGGATCCGGCCTGCAGGGTGCTTAGATCTCACCCGCGGGGCTGCCCTGGAAGCAGCGAAGGAGTTGCTCACGGTGCTTCTGTCAGCGAAAACTGAGGGCCGCAGACAACCCTCCCAAGCTCCGTTTTCAGATGCGATGGCCTCCTGCAACCCTTTGCCAGTGAAAACGAAGCTCAGGAGGGCCACGAATGCTCGGGTAACCACAAGCACACCTGGCACATGTGACGTCGAGCTGGCCATGCCTACC
Source organism: Ptyas mucosa (assembly GCA_012654045.1). Taxonomy (NCBI): domain Eukaryota; kingdom Metazoa; phylum Chordata; class Lepidosauria; order Squamata; family Colubridae; genus Ptyas; species Ptyas mucosa. The sequence continues at coordinate 5,930,343 of WNWU01000024.1, forward strand.
CGGCCCCCCAAGGTCAAACACAATCCTGATGCAGCCCTCAATGAAACTGAGTTTGACTCCCCTGAACTAGAAGATCTCCAAGGTCCCTTCCAATTTTTATTTATTTATTTATATATAAGCTATTTAGCTCTCATCAGCTAGCCGTACCCTTACTCGGATTCAAACTTGGGCTGCCTGCATATTAGGCAGTTGTATTAGCCTCTGAGCAACATTTCTTTATCAGCAAATATAAATTTGGTATAAAATGGTTTGTCATGAATGCACCTGCTTGAGGGCTCCTGGATTGGAGCTGAAAGGCGAAAGGGAAGCAGTATGCTCCCTCCCATATTAAGTCTGTGGTAGGGAAATTAACACATCAGACAGAGAATGAAAGCTAAGTGATCTGCTTTTTTTTTAAAAAAAAAGTCAATTTTTATTTTCATTTGCACTGTTTCACAAATTAGAAGAAGGTGTTTCACAAATTAGAAGAAGGATACTGTTTCTTCTAAGACATCACCAACATGTCATTACCGATCAAAAGCAAAGCTCTATTAAAAAATGTGGAGTTTTTTTTTTAAAAAAAGAAAGAAAACAGGCTGGAATATCACTATGTTTGTGCAGTCAATAAAGAGGATGCTGTATTTTTTTTGGTGATGGACACACATCCTGAAATGCAATTTATTTGAAGGTTTGAAAAACCCTGGGTTTCTTTCGAACATCATCAGAAATTTGAAGAGCGTTGAAGGAGAAACGATGGCCTCTCTCTTCTCTTTAAAGAAGCAGAACTCACATTTCTGTGCTGTCTAGGATTTCACACAAAAGAAATCTAACAAAAACATCCTATCAGAGTCATCATTCTGGTTTCGTGGTTTTTCCAATCTGTCGTGTTGCTATGGGTTAGACATTGGTTCAGCTAAAGGGTGGCAGCCTGGCAACATGGCTACCCCAGCCAAGAAAAGCAGAGCAGAAAATTTTAAAGAGAGAAACTACAAGCAAAGCAAACTCAGCAACCCTGCCTTGAAGAAAGCCGTAGCTTCAACAGGGGTTTTTGAGGAAGAAGGAAAAATCGGGACGTTTGGGAGACTACCAAGACTTGCAAATACTTTAAAAAGTTCTAAAGTACACATCAAGATTTACAAATCTAGACAGCATACTAAAAAGCAGAGACATCACCCTGCCAACAAAAGTGCATATAGTCCAGGCGATGGTTTTCCCAGTTGCAATGTATGGCTGTGAAAGTTGGACCATAGGAAAGACTGAGCGCCAAAGAATTGAGGTCTTTGAACTCTGGTGCCGGAGAAGACTCTTGCGAGTCCCTTGCACTGCAAGGCCATCCAACTGGTCAGTCTTAAAGGAGATCAACCCTGACTGCTCTTTAGAAGGCCAGATCCTGAAGAGGAACCTCAAATGTTTTGGCCACCAAATGAGAAGGAAGGACTCACTGGAGAAGAACCTAATGCTGGGAACTGGAGCTAAAAAATTTAAAATACATGAACTGTGAGTTTGACGGAGTGCTTTCTACCACTGATCTTGCTGCTGTTTTGCACTTCAGTCTGGTCGTGTGCCAGCTATATGTCTTGGATGTTTTGGGTTTTTGGTCTATGACCGCAATAAAGTATGATGATGATGATGCTGGGAATGATTGAGGGCAAAAGAAGAAGGGGACGGCAGAGAACGAGGTGGCTGGATGGAGTCACTGAAGCAGTTGGCGTGAGCTTAAATGGACTTCAAGGGATGGTAGAGGACAGGAAGGCCTGGAGGAATGCTGTCCATGGGGTCGCGATGGGTCGAACACGACTTCGCAACTAAAAGCAACAACAAGTACACATGGAGTAAGATAATCAAATTAAAGAATTAAAGAGTAACAGAATTGGAAGAGACATTGGAGGCCTTCTACTGCACACACACACACACACCCTGGGATTTTCCTTCTGGGTTTATAGCCTACCCAGCAGCTCCCAAATTCTCAAGCAGATCTTGTCCAAGTCCTAATCAAGCCCAGCTTCTAAAATCAAACAAGGTCAGCTATGTGATGTCCACTTTTCTACATAAAAGAGAACAGAATAATAAAGTTGGAAGGGACCTTGGAGATCTTCTAGTCTAACTTCCTGCTCAAACAGGAGACCCTGTACCATCCCACACAAATGGTTGTCCAGTCTCTTCTTAAAAACCTCCAGTGATGGAGCACCCACAACTTCTGAAGGCAAGCCGTTCCACTGATTAATAGTTCTCATTGATGGGAAATTTCTCCTTAGTTCTAGGTTGGTTGATCTCTCTTTAATGAGCTCCCACCCATTGCTTCTTGTCCTGCCTTCAGGTTCTTTGGATAATAGACCCCCTCTTCTCTGTGACAGACCCTCAAGAACTAGAAAACAGCTATCATGTCATCCCTAGTTCTTCTCTCATACCTAGGTCCCTCAACTGTCCATCATATGATTTAATCTCCAGCCCCCTAATCATCTTTGTTGCTCTTCTTTGCACTCTTTCCAAGATCTCAACATCTTTTTTTGTATTGTAGTGACCAGAACTGGATGCAGTATTCCAACTGTGGTCTCACCAGCGCAGTATAAAGTGGTACTATCACTACATGTGTGATCTTGAAGTTATCCCTCTGTTGATGCAGCCAAGGACTCATCAAGGAAGGGACCTCTTCCAGGTCAGAATCAGAAGTGTCCCTCTCATGCAAGAAAGCGCCATTTGTAAACTTAGGGAAACACACTTCATCAAAGGTCAGGGGTGGGCTGCTGGGGGTTGCAGGGGTTCGGGAGAACCTCTAGCTAAGATTCTGTGCAGTTCAGAGAACCCCCAAATCCCACTTCTGGCTGACCTTGCCTACCCCACCCCTCCCAGGAGTCCCCACCTAGCCCGTTTTGGATGCAGATAAGTGTAAGGCACACACGGAGACTCAGGGAGGGTGAAAAATGGGCCTACTGGTAGTTCGGGAAGGGCGGAAATGTTCCCAGCCTCCAGCGGGCCTCCAGAACCTGGGGAGGTAATTTTCGCCCTCCCGGAGGCTCAAGGAAACTCTCCGGAGTTTTGCCCTCCAGGGAGGGCAAGAACGCCCCTCCCCCCACCGTGCTGCAGGAGGCCAACTAGGCCACACCACCATGGCCATGCCCACCCAGCAACCGGTCAGAGAACCCCTTGCTAAATATTTTGATGCCTACCCCTGACTATGGTGGTCAGGCACATCTTGGCAAACCAATTACTTTTGATAACACGAGTTTCCAGATAGACAGGTGTGTATGGCTTCCTAATTAAATTTTGCTCCAAACAACCAAAGCTTCATATTCCTCTTTCTAATTTTAAACCCTTTATAAAAGTAACTGCCAAAAATTGATTTAAAAAAAAACAGAGAGAGCAAGAGAAACAGGATTTGACAGGCTCTAAAATGATTAATTAATTTCAGGAAAAGGTTTCTCAGAATAGGATTTCCAGGGAGAAGCACCTATCCTAGGAGATAGAAACATACAGTCATAAGGCTGGTAGGGACCTTGCGGTAACAGTAACAGAGTTGGAAGAGACCTTGGAGGTCATCTAGTCCAACCCCCTGCTCAAGGCAGGAGCATCCCATCCCAGTTCAAATGTTAACAGATTAACAGAGTTAGAAGGGACTTTATAGGTCATCTAGTCCAACCCCCCCACCCAAGGAGGAGACTCTACCATTTCTGACAAATGGCAGTCCAGTCTCTTCTTGAAAGCTTCCAGTGATGAAGCTCCCATAACTTCTGAAGGCAACTTCTGTTCCATGGGTTGATTGTTCTCACTGTCAGAAAGTTCCTCCTCATTTCTAGGTTGAATCTCTCCTTGGTCAGTTTCCATCCATTATTCCTCGTCTGGCCTTCAGGTGCTTTGGAAAATGGCTTGTCTGGCCTTCATGTCTAAGAGGGAGACAGATGTTAGAAATAAATCTTCTTACCCTTAAGGTCATTAAATAGTGGAACCAATGACTGCAGATGTGATAGACTTCCTGCCAGCGTTCCAACAGATGCCCTAATTAAATCATGAGACTTGAGCCAACCTTCAAAAGAAATCCAGTTATTTATTACGAGCTTCATTTCAGCACCTTCCAAATGAAGCCAATTCTGACCTCACATAATTTATGACCCAGGCATGACCCTGTTTCCCACCCCCCACCCCCCAAGGGTATGTCATCAGTCACATTCGCCAACAGAGCAATTTTACGGGTTGTAGAGATCACTCCCCTCCAGCTGCTGTGGGTAACCCTGGGAGACAGCCTTGAGAAAGATATGTCTGAAATACGCTCCTGTTTTTGGCTGCCGTGCTGCTTCGTTGGTTTCCCATCCCCTTTGCCTATGGCAACTTGAGAGCAGGCCAGGGATGCTTTGCGAGTTGACATTTCCTTTCACTGGATGTGTTGAAGGAAACTCTGATTAGATACCTCTCAATGAGGTCCTAGCTCACTTTCCTGCACTCAACAGTTAACTGGTTCACTTGACCTGGTAGGGAGAAGCCCAAGTCCTCTCTCAGTTTATGAAGTGAATGGTCCATGTTGATACATGAACTCAATGGTGCTCAGGACACATAAGATTTATTATTTCATTTCCTGCAGTTACAGTAACCAAAAGGAGAAGTATAAACCCAACAGTTATATATACTATGGTATTCATCCAGGGGAGGGATGGGGACTCGAATCAGGAACTGCTGTTGATGTAAGAGACTACATGATTGCAGCCTCTCCGAAAAAAAGTTTTTGGATTGGGAACTCGTGACATCCTCCAGTTCATTGGCTCCTCTTGAGAACGAATAAAATAGGACACCCTCTCCCAGTAGCACCTTGTTTAAGTACCAGAGTTTCCCATAATTCTTCCATTAGATTGGATCTCATTGCAAGCTGGTTTTCACGATAGTTTCCACAAGAACAGATGTAGTTCTCCTACTCATAGTTAGCTCAGTTAGCCTAATTTCCTGATCTGAACAACATGCTGAACCTAGGGTATTAAGTTGGTGGGCTAGCTTGCAGTTCCTTGTAGCAACATACACGTCGCAGTTGACTTCAAGAGAAAATCTAATGAGGAGTGGAGCTCACATTGATCCTTGAGATACAGTTTTATATATATACATTGCAGATCCATAAGTGGTCCCAACGCCACTTTATTAGTTTGCCAAGGCTTTTAGGAAGCAGCAAACCATTGTGTCATTTGTGGAATATAGCAATGCCCTCCTCTTCTGAAGCTTTTTCAGAGCTTCCATCATTTTGAGAGATCAAGTGATCTGTTTTCATTGCTTCAGAGAATAACATATATGAAATGTATAGTTGAATTCTGGATTATGCTGACTTTTATAGACGCTATAGGAGAAGGAAGGAAGGAAGGAAGGAAGGAAGGAAGGAAGGAAGGAAGGAAGGAAGGAAGGAAGG
>WNWU01000024.1:5944844-5963548 GCA_012654045.1 Ptyas mucosa
CTTCTGCTTCTGCTTCTGCTTCTGCTTCTGCTTCTGCTTCTGCTTCTGCTTCTGCTTCTGCTTCTGCTTCTGCTTCTGCTTCTGCTCTGCTCTACTCTACTCTACTCTACTCTACTCTACTCTACTCTACTCTATTCTATTCTATTCTATTCTATAAAAAAGCAGGCCTTTTATTTAGACGCCAGAGAGCATTGTTAATGTGCTGTGATTCTTGAGAAGTTTTCAAGAAGTTCCTTTAGTGTTAGGGACCAAAATGAAGCCAGAGAAAGTTTGCATAGGGCAAGAAAAAGAGTTGCTTCCTGTAATGAAACCCATCCGGTCATTTGGGGAAAAGGGGCTCTCTTGATGATCACATTTTAATTTGTATTAATTTGTTCCAAACATTCGATGCGGACTCCTATTAAAAGGAATCAGCAAGAGATTTACCAGGACACTTAAATAAGTTTGTCCCAAAGGTTTGTGTTGTTTTTTTTTCAAGACGCAACTGGACTTTCTGGATTTTCTTTTCTTTTTTTCTTTGAAGACGTTTTGCTTCTTCAGCTCTGAATGTCTATGGAGCTTCTCCATCATCCAGGTCATGGTTGTCCCAAAGGAACTTTTTTCCAGAGGCAACTGGACTTTCTGAGGGGTTTTCTTTGAAGACATTTCGCTGCTCATCCGGAAAGTTTCTTCGCTTCTCTTCTTCAGAGCAGAAGAAGCTTCTTGGGTGAGAAGCGAAATGTCTTCAAAAGAAAAAAAACCAAGAAAGTCCAGTTGCCTCTTGAAAAACTACCTTTGGGACAACCATGACCTGGATGGCTGAGAATCTCTACAGACTTTTAGCTATACAATTTGGGATGAACCCCCTTTGAACGGTGTGGGAGTAGGAGTGGATTTCCAGAGGGAAAAAATTGCAGACTACAGGAAACAGGAGCACCACTCAGGTGACCCTGAGGACACAGGTAAACCTCCAAGTGGCCTCAACGACCCTCTAAAAGGATGCAAATAACCAGCTATCTGACAGGAATATAAATCCTTCCATTCCCCACTGTCTTGTCCGAGTTGAAGAATCTTCTTGGATAAGAAGTGATACGTCTTCAAAGAAAAAACAAGAAAGTCCAGTTGCCTCTTGGAAAAAAAACACCTTTGGGACAACCATGACCTGGAGGACTGAGAATCTCCACAGACATTTAAATAGCTATGCAAATAAGTCCTTTTTCTCTTTCTGCTCAGCACCACTTTCAGTTGGTTGCCTGGCCCCCTCTGCAATCTCATTCTGCTTTTCAGAAAATCACCTGCCATGGGCTTTTTAAAAAATGTCTCTTAAAAAGAATAGCACTAATTTCTCTCTGCATGGGCCAGACTTTTAAAATGGCTGCTGAATCATCGAGTTGAATCATCCCGATTTGTGAGCCACACCAACTCTATGGTCCCATAAGGCACCCTTGAATGAATTTCTGAGGGATAGTTCAGCAGGTTTTAAACTGGCAGCTCCCCTCTTTCCAGAAATTCTCTGGGTTAGGGTTTTCACTTGTTCTGTGAAAGCTCTTGACCCTTTTTTTATTCTAGGAATTGTAGAGCTGAATGCGCGGATTCATTTCAGGTGGTCCTTGACTTACAACAACAATTGGGAGCCAAATTTCTACTAGTAAGCAAGCCGGTTGTTTCATTAAATACCAAATAAAAGCTACAGCACAGGTAGTCCTCAACTTACGACCACAATTGTGCTCAACATTTCTCTGGTTGAGTGTTCTGCCCCAGCTCCAGATTCCCAAGGATTGTGACACACACCAATGGTCCTTATCAAAGTTATAACGTACCAAGAATAAACAAAGTCCAGCAAAGGTTGGCAACCAGCCCAGAAAACAAGATACGATAAGACACTCACTCTCCAAAATGCTCTGTAAAAATTACACGTTGTGTCCAGCAAGAAATTACTAACTGTGTGCGACTTAAATAGGCTAAGGGAGTGGCCAATTATCCTCAAACCTTACTCTTGAGGAGACTTCTTCCTCCTGAGTAGCCACCCCTGCCTTTTGGCAGCTCTGTGTGCTCGAGCATTGAGGAGAGGCTCCTCCACTTCGCTCTCTCCACTTGAAGGAGCCTCTGGAGGTTCTGAAGGACCTGGCTGAGTCTCTGCTTCTGGCACCACATCCCCTTCAGCCTCCTCGCTGTCTGACGCGTGCGCCGGCTACGCAGGCTGCTGGCGCAACCCCACACCAGCCTCCTTGTCGTCAGGATCAGCCATGATCTGCGCAGGCCGCTGGCGGGCCACAATATTGAGTGAGAGATGTGTTATTAAGTAATCAAACTTAATAAGTTTGATTAACTGAGTTAAGTTAATCACTGCAGTAGATAAGTTAGTAAACCAGTTGTTAAGTGAATCTGGCTTCCTCATTGACTTTGCCCACCAGAAGGTCGCTAAAGGGGATCACATTACTAATCTATATTATATTGTGTGTGTGTGTGTGTGTGTGTGTGTGTGTGTGTGTTTCTTTTTCTCTTTCATAGGCTTCATGTGTTTTTCTATCTAGCCAGGTTTCTACCTACATAAACTATGATGTTCTGCCGCTCTGGTTCTGTAAAATCTCAATTCACAAGTGCTGGGCTCTTTTCCTGCAACTTTCTGTTGCACTCTGGGAGACTCAGATGGACCCAGCACTTGTGAATTGAGATTTCACAGAACCAGGGCGGCAGAACATCATAGTTTACGTAGGTAGAAACCTGGCTAGATAGAAAAGCATATATATATATATATATATATATATATATATATATATATATATATATACACTGTCCCCCCACTGGGACCCCCAAAGGCAACTGGCAGAACAAAGTCTTTAGGCCCTTACGAAATGATAGGAGGGTTAGGGCCAACCTCTCATCAGGGGGCAAAATGTTTCAGAGGGTGGGAGCAACAGCAGAGAAGCCCCTCCTCTAGAATGGAATGGAATGGGATGGGATAGGATAGGATAGGATAGGATAGGATAGGATAGGATAGGATAGGATAGGAATAGAATAGAATAGAATAGAATAGAATAGAATAGAATAGAATAGAATAACAGAGTTGGAAGGGACTTTGGAGGTCTTCTAGTCCAACCCCCTGCTTAGGCAGGAAACACCACTTCAGACAAATGGGTATCCAACATCTTCTTAAAAACTTCCAGTTTTCCACAACTTCTGGAGGAAAATTGTTCCGCTGGTTAATTGTTCTAAGAGGAAATTTCTCCTTAGTTCTAGGTTGCTTCTCTCCTTGATGAGTTTCCTGGATCCCACCAGTTAGAATAATTGGGCCAACGGGACCTACAGTATCCCTCCTCTGCCTCTATTGTTTCACATTCTTGTTCAGAAATGGGGCACGGTAACTGCAACAGTAGCTACATGGCCTGGTTATCTTTGGGCAAAACCATTCCGTCCACGGTGGATTGCTCTCCGATTTCTGTCCTTTCCTTCCCCCCCCCTTTTTTTTTCTTTTGCCGTATCTTGGAATACAGCGACATTTAACTTCGTGGCTCAGCGATTAAGCTGTAAAGATGCAGATGGATTGGCCAGCGGAACCATGTTAGTTCCTGAGCTCATCATCCTTCCCACGAGGACTGCTGACAGCAATTTTACATCCCTCAATCCTTGCCGCTTCAGGAACTCCTTCCCAGTGGAATACTTTTTCCTTTTCTTAATCTAAAGCATTAAAATCCTCTCAAGAGCTGGCATTTAAACACACACACACACACACACACACACACACACACGCAACTCAGTAAAGCCACAGCCAATTGTATCTATTCCACAGGGATTCGATGTTCTGCTTTGGCCAAACATTTCGGTGCTTTCTGCAGGCGGCTTGGTTTCTCCAGTCCTCGTCCCATTCTCTCCCTGTGGGGCCGTCGTAACATGCAGCTTCTGTTAATCCTGCCACACGATTTGTTCTCTCTCCTAAAGGGAACCAATAAGAAAAGGGCCCACACAGTCCCATCTCAACCCCTGTGTCCAACCTGCAAGGTTGCAAAACAGGATACGTATCCTGGTTGGGCAAGATGGTGGTGGTATAGAATAGAATAACAGAGTTGGAAGGGACCTTGGAGGTTTTCTAGTCCAACCCCCTGCCCAGGCAGGAAACCCTACACCACCTCAGACAAATGGTTCTCCGATATCTTCTTTAAAACTTCCAGGATTGGAACATTCACAACTTCTGGAGGCAAGTTGTTCCACTGGTTAATTGTTCTAACCGATAGGAAATTTCTCCTTAGTTCTAAGTTACTTGTCTCCTTGATTATTTATTTTATTTTATTTTATATTAAATTTATAGACCGCCCTTCTCCCTGAGGACTCAGGGTGGTGTACAGCCGGAATTAAAAAACACATAATATAACAATAAAAACAATTAAAAATAGAATAATAAATTTCAGCTCAAATTAAAAATACCAATCCCCATAAAACTTAAAATTTAAAATACTGCTTAAGCCAGCCCGGCTTGTTTGAAGAGGTAAGTTTTCAGGGCACGACGGAAGGCACTGAGGTCTGGGATTTTCCTTATCTCGGGGGGTAACTGATTCCAGAGGGTAGGTACCCCCACAGAGAAGGCTCTCCCCCTGGGGGTCACCAGCCTACATTGTTTGGCTGACGGCACCCCAAGGAGGCCCTCTCTGTGGGAGCGCACGGGTCGATGGGAGGTCGTCTGTGGCAGTAGACGGTCCCGTAGATAACTAGGTCCTATGCCATGGAGCGCTTTAAAGGTGATAACCAGCACCTTGAAACGCACCCGGAAGACCACTGGGAGCCAGTGCAGCTCGCGCAGGAGTGGTGTTACATGGGAGCGCCATGTTGCTCCCATCACTACCCACGCAGCCACATTCTGGACCAGTTGGAGCCTCCGGGTGCTCCTCAAGGGGAGCCCCATGTAGAGAGTGTTACAGTAGTCCAGGCGAGAGGTGACGAGGGCATGAGTGACTGTGCACACGGAATCCCGATCAAGAAAGAGCCGCAACTGGCGAATCAGGTGAACCTGACAGAAAGTCCCCCTGGTGGATTAGTTTCCATCCGTTGCTTCTTGTCCTGTCCTCAGGTGCTTTGGAGAATAGCTTGGCTCCCTGTTCTTGGTGGCAGCCACTAAGATATAGGAACACTGCTATCATGTCTCCCTTAGTCCTTCTTTTCTTTAAACTAGACATACCCAGTTCCTGCAACCGTTCTTCATATGTTTTAGCCTCCAGTTCTCTAATCATCTTGGTTGCTCTTCTTTGCACTCTTTCTAGAGTCTCCACATCTTTTTTACATCTTTTTTATGACCCAGGTCACTTAGGCAGAGGCAGGCATCTGTAGAGTCCTTTATTGTATGGTTAAATTCCACAACAACCGGTCCTACCTACCAGTTTGGGCTGGTGAGGCTCCAGCCCAAATTTCCCTGAAGGCAGTCACTCACAGACCCATAATCAAAAGCTAGTAAGCAACAAACCGATTTGCAAAGACAGAGAGGACGTCCAAAGCAAGGTGTTAAGTTCACGGGGCGAGGTCCAGAGTCAAGATCCACAGGGCAAGTCCACGCAGCAAAGGCACCAGGCAAGACACAGGCAGAATACACGAGTCAAGACCGAGTTTTTTTCCCAAGGCTGGGGGAGTGCATGCCAAAGCGATCAATTGTCCCTGACAAAGATAATCTCCCCTAGCTCCCCGTCTGGTCAACTACCTCCCCCAGTGCCCAAGGGGCCCGAGCAGTGGTGGGCTGCTGGGGGTTCACAGGGGTTCAGGAGACCCTCTAGCTAAGATTCTGTGCAGTTGGGAGAATCCCCAAATTCCAGTCCTGGCTGGCCCCACCCTGCCCACCCCTCCCCTCCCAGGAGTCCCCACATGGCCCATTTTGGATGTAGGTATGTGCAGGGTATGCATGGAGGCTCTGGGAGGGTGAAAAACGGGCCTACCGGAAGTTTGGGAAGGCTTCCAGAGGGCTTCTAGAGCCTGGAGAGGCCATTTTCACCCTCCCCGAGGCTCAAGGAAAGCCTCCGGAGCCCGGGGAGGGCAAAACCGCCCCCCCTTCCCGCCGTGGTGCAGGAGGCCAACTAGGTCACACTCAACATATCCACGCCCACCCAGCAACCAGGCAGAGAACCCCTTGCTAAAATTTTTGAAGCCCACCCCCGGGCCTGGGACAGCATCGTCCTCAGCTCCTGGCCTTTTCAAACATTCCAGGGGAGATATGCCATCCCCGTCAGATGGTCCTAGTTCCAGTTCCTCCTCCTCTGAACCAGGATCTGATGGAGCCATGACAGGTGGCCTCTTGAGTGCAAAGAACATGTCCAAGCAGTTTTCTGTGCCCCCCCCCCCCATAAAACCAACCTCTAATTATGAGGAAGTTGAGCCAAGAATAGATTTCAGGTGTCAAGAGAGAAACTCCAAAGATATATGACATTTCTGTGCAGCGCAGAGCATGAATATTTGATATCCTGCCTCTCTTCCATCGTGTAATTCAGGGCAGAGCTTATGAGGTCCTGGAGTGCCACAGAACAGATACCTGGGCAATCAGTTGCTGTAGTCCAGCTTGGTGCAAGAACTCCCAAATGATCTGTTATTGGAAGGCAGATAGAGTTGTCTTAAATCACAGAAAGCTGTTGCAGCCAACAGAATGTAAATACAGTTATATCCAACAGGACCACGGACAGTATCCTTTGACAGGTCTTGATGGGATGTTGGGTTCTCATAGCAATAAGCAAGGGTTTTTTGGGTCTTCTGAAGTCTGGGTGGGAGCTGCTTTTCAACCTTGGTCAAAGAAAATTGCCACTTACTTCAAAGCAAGTTGTGATGGCCGATCCTTGGAAAAGATGTAGTCGCTTTAGCTGGTTCCAGAGAGAGGTTCCATTCATGGTGCCTTGTGTTCTGAAGAATATTTTGGAGACTCCATAGTAAATTCTTCATATTATCATCCAAAGCCCTAGTCTAGTACCCCAAGTTGTAAGCTATTACATGCTAGTATGCTTGGAACAATCTTGGTTTATCATTTCATGTGAACACAGGTATTTGAATTGGAAGACTCCTCATTAGCTACCTAGCCCTTTCTTCTGCTTGGCACAAGGACTCTTAAGACCATTGTCCTTTGTCCTCCTCTGATGTCTTCTGACGAAAGCTAAACAAAGAAGGTAGGATGGTGGGAAATCTCTGCTGGAACCCTGGGCAGATGGCACCCTTGAGATGGGCTGACACTGGCCCACTAGCACCTCCCACACCCAGCATCCGATACCAACCCACTCGGCCATGCTCATGCCATGCTTCAGCAGCCACTTACTCACCCACCACCTCTGCTTGTGAGCTATCTGGGACTTAGGAATTTCCGCTAGCTTCCCCATTGATTTTGCTTGATGATGTCGTTCTTTATGCCTGCGTTGCTTAGCCATGGAAATCCCAGTTACCACCATTAAGCAAAGACTATCTATAATAACAGAATCTGACATCTGAAAGGTGATCTTTCCCCCTTGCTTTTATAGTCCAAGAAACTAGGGAAGGTCCCCTCTGAGACATTTGCTATGCCCCCATTCCCTCTACGAGCTGCTGCTTGTCTGAGGGTTATTTACAGTTTTTCCTCCTGACTCCCTAGGCCATTCCCACATACCATTGTCAGAATCTGTGCCTGCAGTCCTGTGTCAGTTCAGCAGGCAGTTACCTTAATCTTCTCACACCTTATGCTTTCAGACAGAGGTACCTGATGCCACACTGGTACTCCTGACAAAATACCTTTCCACTCAGGACATATTAATCTTAGTGATGGCTGTTTGGCTAGGGCAGGGGTCAGCAACCTGAAACACTCAAAGAACCACAAAGGTCCTAACTGGAAGCCCCCTGTTAAATTCTGGAGCCGACCGGAAATCCGATCCCCCCCTACCACAGAGTCTCCTCCTAGTGCGGCGTCCTTTTTCCTCTACCTGTCCTAACAGAAAGCCCTATCAATTGTGGAGCCGACCTGCGACAGGGAGCTGCAGCAGAAGGATGAAAGAGCCACATGCAGCTCCAGAGCCACGGGTTGCCGACCCCTGGGGTAGGGTATCTAAAATATAAGCATTAACTTGTGCTTTCACAAATGCCTTCCCTAACCTAGTTGGTCTTAGCTTGTGAGCTGGTGAAAGATGAGCTTATGAGATATGGATGTGTTTGTATTTTGCAAGAATTGCAAGTTGGGTGGTACTCGTCACCGGTGACTTGCTAGGGCCACAGTGCTCCCTGGTGGAAAACTATGGTTACTGCTCGCTGCTGGCATATCAAGTCATTACGGGCATCATTAATCACCTGTCATGTCCAGTAAGCCACCTCCTGGATCCATATAGAATTCATATTGCCAATAAGGTCATTGAGAAGAATTATGAGAACGTTTAAACCAAAGGTACCTGGATCCAGGTGAAGCTTTTCAGACAAACTATCCAAGAAAGCAAAAGATTTCTCTCTCCAAGTTGTGCCCAACTCTTTCTTACCATTCCTATGTGCCCAGACTAGGACTAAACAGGGTTTTCCAGAATGAAACCAATAGAATTATGAAGGTGGAAAGAAATACGAAGATCAGCATCAAAGGGTTGATCAGCATCAACAGTTTGAAATGTGCAGGACAATTGATGAAATCATCTTCAAGAAGTTGCTGTCCAGCCTCTTCTTCAAACTTTCCAGTCTCCATAGGCGAACGGTTCTAGAGAGGTATAGATCTGCCCATCAGGAAGTACCATATTTTTTTGAGTATAAGACGCACCTTCCCCCCCCCCCCAAAAAAGAGGGTGAAAATCTGGGTGTGTCTTATACTCCGAATGTAGCCCTGCCCAGCTTCTCAAACGAAGGTTTCAGAGGCTGAAAAAAGCATCAGAAACGAAGCTTCAGAAAAGAAGCCCCCAAACAGAGCTTCAGAGGCTTTTTTCCTGAAGCTCTGTTTTGGAGGTTTTCAGAGGCAGGAAAAAAAGTTTTTTCTGAAACAGAGTTTCAAAAATTTCAGAGGCAGAAAAAAAAGCAAATTTTTTTTTAAAAAAAAGCAAGGCACAGAGCTCACAAAGGAACCTGTTGCTAAAATTCACCTCTGGGAATAGCTGATTGGGGGGTATTCCAGGAGGCTGATCCACCTGCCAATCAGCTTTTTTCTTATTTTCCTCCCCCCAAAACTAAGGTGCGTCTTATACTCTGAAAAATACGGTATATTCTTATAGAAGGTAAAATATAGACTGATAGGATCGGAAGGAACCTTGGAGATCTTCTAGTCCACCCTCTTGCTCAAGCAGGAGATCCTATGCCATTCTGTCCAGTCTATTCTTAAAAATCTCCAGTGATGGAGCACCCACAACCTTAGGGGGCAAGCCATTCCACTGATTAATTGTTCTAATTGTCAGGAAGTTTTTCCTTAGTTCCAGGTCAATTCTCTCCTTGATTAATTTCCATCCATTGCTTCTTGTCCTGCCCTCTGGTACTTTTGGAAAATAGGTTGCCCTCCCCCTCTTCTCTGGGACGTTTATTTCTTATTAAAAGACAGCTATCATGTCATCCCTAGCCCTTCTCTTCATTGGGCTAGACATACCTAGCTCCCTCCGCCATTCAGTATGTGGTTTAGCCAGGGGTGAAATCCAAAATTTTTCCCTACCGGTTCTGTGGGTGTGGCTTGGTGGATGTGGCAGGGGGAGGATATTGCAAAATCTCCATTCCCACCCCACTCCACGGGAAGGAAACTGCAAAATCTCCATTCCCACCCCACTCCAGGGGAAGGATACTGCAAAATCTCCATTCCCATCCCACTCCAGGGGAAGGATACTGCAAAATCTCCATTCCCACCCCACTCCAGGGGAAAGATACTGCAAAATCTCCTTTCCCAGCTCACTCTGGGGCCAGCCAGAGGTGGTATTTGCCGGTTCTCCGAACTACTCAAACTTTCCACTACCGGTTCTCCAGAACCTGTTAGAACCTGCTGGATTTCACCCCTGGCTTTAGCCTCCAGATCCCTAATCAACTTTATCGCTCTTCTCTCCACTCTTTCTAAAGTCTCAACATCTTCTTTGTATCATGGTGTCCAGAACTGGACACACTATTCCAAGTGTGGTCTCTAACAGTGCTATATAAAGCTGTACTATAATTTCTCATGATCCCAAAACTATTCCTCTATTAATATAACCTAGGATTTCATTGGCTTTTTTTTTTTGGTGCAGCTTCATAAAAATTCCTCCTTAGTTCCAGGTTGGATCTCTCTTTGACAAGCTCTACCCTCTGCTACCTGTCCTACCTTGAGGTGCTTTGGAGCAGGGGTGAAATTCAGCAGATTTTGAAGAACCGGTAGTGGAAATTTTGAGCAGTTCGGGGAACCGGCAAATACCACCTCTGGCCGACCGCAGAGTGGAGTGGGAATGGAGATTTTGCAATATCTTTCCCCCAGGAGAGGGGAGGGAATGGGGATTTTGCAGTATTCTTCCCCTGGAGTGGGGTGGGAATGGAGATTTTGCAATATCCTTCCCCCAAGAGTGGGGAGAGAATGGGGATTTTGCAGTATCCTTTCCCCTGGAGTGGGGTGGGAATGGAGATTTTGCAGTATCCTTCCCGTGGAGTGGGGTGGGGTGGGAATGAAGATTTTGCAGTATCCTTCCCCTGCCATGCCCACCAAGCGACGCCCACCAAGCCACCCCACTCCCAACAAGCCACACCCACAGAACCGGTAGTAAAAAAAAATTGAATTCCACCACTGCTTTGGAGAGTAGGTGGACCCCCTCTTCTCTGTGACAGCACCTCAAGTACTGGAAGACTACTGTCATATCAATCAATCAATCAATTTTATTCAGTCATAGCCCAGCAAATATGGTGCTTCGAAGGCAAGCTCTTGTGCATTAGCCTTTCTGGAAACTGCCTTATACATGAACTGCATGTTCAACTTGTTGTCAATAACCACAACAAAGTCTTCCTCGGATGTATATGTTCTAAGTCATAAATTCCCGCCATCACATTTGGCACCAGAACATATTTTCTTATGTGCTCAGACTGTCAAATGCATCAATATAAAAAAGATGTTGAGACGCGGGGGAAAGAGTGCAGAGAAGAGCAACAAAGATGATGAAAAGCCTGGAGGCTAAAATGTATGAAGAACGGTTACAGGAGTTGGGTATATCTAGTCCAGGGGTCAGCAACCCATGGCTCTGGAGCCGCATGTGGCTCTTTCATCCCTCTGCTCTGGCTCCCTGTTGCTGGTCAGCTCCACAATTGATAGGGCTTTCGGTTAGGACAGGTAGAGGAAAAAGGATGCCATGCTAGGGGGAGACTATGATGGGGGAACTGGACTTCCGGTCGGCTCCAGAATTGAACAGGGGCTTCCAGTTAGGACCTTTGTGGCTCTTTGAGTGTTTAAGGTTGCCGACCCCTGGTCTAGTCTACTGAAAAGAAAGGCAATGTGGTAGCAGTCTTCCAATACTTGAGGGGCTGCCACAAAGACGAAGGGGTCAACCTGTATTCCAAAGCATCAGGAGGCAAGACAAGAAGCAATGGATGGAAACTAATTCAAAGAGAGAAGCAACCTAGAACTATTTAAAATATTTAATATATTTAATATATTTAATATATTAAACTATTTAATATTTTATTTCTATATTTTAAAAATATTTTTAAAATATAGAAATACCCAGTTTCAACTCCCTTCCCCCAGCCAATGCCAATAGGATGATGTCCTCATCTATTTGTGACTCTTCCCCCCCCCCCCCAACCTTTTCTTCCACTTTCGGTGGTGTGTCTTCCACCCTTTCCTTATTTTCCGAGAAGTGGGAAGTTGCCCCCCCCCAAAAAAAACCCTATTTCACCCACAGACACGTTGATTACATGTCACTCACGGCAAGTCAAAAATTAAGTGCCCACTTGGGTTTTTAAAGGGATCCATCTTTAGGAAAGAGCACGGAGTCATTTTGAAGGAAAAGCTCAGCGCTCTCTAATTTTTTATCCACCTGTTCCCTTTTATTTATTTACTGTGGTGAGTTTTGCAGAAACAGCTGGCAAATCCAGACAAATGGGACTTGAGATGACATTTGTCAGTCTTTGAGTGCTATTTAAACAGATCTTCTACAAAATGAGACCCACAAATTTGATTCCACCCTCCCTGAAAAGCAGAGGGGGCCCAAAATAGAGCATAGTGGCCATGTGCACAAACACACACACACAGACACACACACAAATATACCCCAAACTTTTCCTTTGAAATCCTCTACTTTTTTTTTAATAACAGAGGTGGAAGGGACCTTGGAAGTCATCTAGCCCAACCCCCTGCTCATGCAGGAGACGTGTACTAGGGATTCGAACCGCCGAACTGCTGACCTTTCTGATTGATGAGCTCAGTGTCTTAGCCACTGAATCACCTAGTCGCAAAAATTATGGTCACATGACTATGAGACATGCAAATGTGTCTCAGGCCATAAAGGTGAGCTGGTTGCCAAGCACCCAAAAAAGTCCAAAAATGCAATCATATGATTTCCCCAGGTAGCTCTGTGGAGGTCTGTCGTACCTTTGAATCTCTAGTGTCATTAAATGAAGGCTATCTGTATAGGACAGTGATGGCCAACCTTTTTTCCCTTGGGTGCCAAAAGCATGAGTGCGTGCACAATAGCTCCCCCAGCCCTCCAAAGGCTGAAAACCAGGGATGGGTTCTTCTTACTTTTACTACTGGTTCACAACGGGCGCGCACACGCTTTTGCACTTGCGCAGAAGTTTCTGCACATGTGCAGATCACCCATGATGATGTCGTGGCGGGTGGGCAGAGCCTCCTGCCGGTTTTACTACAAGTTCTATAGAACCAGACCGAACCGGGAGCACTGCCAGAAACAGCCTGTTTCCAGACTTTCGATAGGCCCATTTTTCACCCTCCCAGAGCTTCCGGGCGAGCCCTGTACTTACTCGGCATCCAAAACGAGCCTCGTGGAGACTCCTGGGAGGGAAGGGGCGGCATGTGCATGCACACGCATTTCCCACATGCGCAGCAGAGACCCAAAAATCACCTGGCCGGTGGGAGGAGCACACGCATGCGCGGTGGAGCTGACCTAGAGCGATGGCTCGTCTGCCCACCGAAATGGCTATGTGTGCCACCTGTGGCATGCGTGCCATAGGTTCGCCATCACAGGTATAGGAGCTCTTCAGTTGACTGAACGTCTTACCTCTAACAAAGGTTTGAGTGGAGGAGACATCAAGCGAAAGCAGAGAAAAGTGAGATGCAGCTAGTCGGTGGTAGAGGATGTGGAAACAGGCTTTCTCTAAGGTTAGGACCTTTTTTTTTTTTTAATTTTATTTATATGCCGCCCTTCTCCGGAGACTCGGTGTGGCTTACAATGTGTTAAGCAATAGCCTTCATACTTTTGTATATTTTATACAAAGTCAGCTTATTGCCCCCACAAACCGGGTCCTCATTTTACCCACCTTAGAAAGGATGGAAGGCTGAGTCAACCTTGAGCCTGGTGAGATTCGAACTCGCAGTAATTGCAGGCAGCTGGATGTTAAATGCTACCTTAGTAGGAGGCATTAGCCTGCTACGCCACTTGGACCTTGGACAACTCCCAGACTTTCTTATAGAAGGGGTGTCCAACTTTGGCAATTTTAAGACTAGACTATGTCTAGTCCAATGCAGAGAAGGACTAGGAATCAGATGAAAGCAGTCTTCCAATATTTAAGGGGCTGTCACAAAGAGGGACAACCTGTTTTCCAAATCCCCTGATGGCAAGACAAGACATAATGGATGGAAACCTATCTCGGAAAGATCCAATCTAGAACTAAGAAGAAATTTCCTGTCAGGGAGAACAGTTAATCAGTGAAATAGCTTGCCTCCAGAAGTGATGGGTTCTCCATCACCCACAACTTCTGGAGGCATCAGATTGGACAGCCATTTGTCTAGAATGATATAGGGCTGTGATGGCGAACCTATGGCACGGGTGCCACAGGTGGCACATGGAGCCATATCAGTTGGCACGCGAGCGTTGCCATAGCTCAGCTCCAGCGCACATGTGTGCACCAGCCAGTTGATTTTTGGGCCTTTCGGTCCTACCAGAAGTTGGGAAATGGGCTGTTTCTGGCCTCCGGAGGACCTCCGGGGGAGTGGGGAAGGCTATTTTCGCCCTTCCCAGGCTCCTAGAAAGCCTCTGGAGCCTGGGGAGGGTGAAAAATGGGCCTACCGGGCACACTGTGCCATCATGTGCTAAAAGGGGGGGGGCACATGCGCAGGGGTGGGGTGCATTGAATTATGGGTGTGGGCACACACATGGGCGACCTCGCCACGCTCCCCCCGCTTTTGGCACGCGACGGCAAAAAGGTTAGCCATCACTGATATAGGGCATCCTGTTTTGGCAGGGGGTTGGACTAGAAGACCTCCAAGGTCACTTTCCAATGCTGTTATTCTGTATTCTGTACTTAGACTTCAACTCTGAGAATTCTCCAGCCAGCCGTGCTGGCTGAGGAATTCTGGAAGTTGAAGTCCACAAGTCTAAAATTTGCCAAGGTTGGATATCTCTGCTTTTATATGAGCTCCTTTAGTTGTTTCTTCTAACAGAGACTCATACTAAGTAAAGGCAGAATAAAGTGGCTAAGGAACTAACGGGATTTATTTCCAAACTTTGTGTAAACTAAAGAAGTCCAGAAGAGAAAGGTAAATTTTTGAACCCATACAGATAGTCATTGACTTACACTCATTAGTTTTTGTTGTTCTTAGTTGCGAAGTCGTGTCCGACTCATCGCGACCTCATGGACAACATTCCTCCAGGCCTACCCATCCTCTACCATCCTCTGGAGTCCATTTAAGCTCACGCTGACTGCTTCAGTGACTCCATCCAGCCACCTCATTCTCTGTCATCCCTTTCTTCTTTTGCCCTCAATCGTTCCCAGCATTAGGCTCTTCTCCAGTGAGTCCTTCCTTCTCATTAGGTGGCCAAAGTATTTGAGTTTCTCTTCATGATCTGGCCTTCTAAAGAGCAGCCAGGGTTGATCTCCTCTAGGACTGACTGGTTGGATTGCCTTGCAGTCCAAGGGACTTGCAGGAGTCTTCTCCAGCACCAGAGTTCAAAGGCCTCAATTCTTTGGCATTCAGCCTTTCTTATGGTCCAACTTTCACAGCCATACATTGCAACCAGGAAAACCATAACCTCGACTATACATACTATCATTAGTTTAGAGACTATTCAAAATTACAGCAGCTCTCACCCTTATGATCCCCATGATTACATGATCAAAATTTGGGCACTTGGCAAGTATTTATGATGGTTGCAGAATCCCAGGATAATGTAATCATCATTTGCAACCTTCCCAGTTATCTTTTACAAACAAAGTCAATGGAGGAAGCAGGATTCATTCAACAGCCATTTGATTCAATTAATTGCAGTGATCCGCTTAGACACCATTAACAAAAAGAGGACATAAAATTAGGAGCAACTCACTTAACAACCATCTTTCTTAGCAACAGAAATATTGGTCCCAATTCTCCTCAAGGAGAGAAGCAACCTAGAAGACTAAGGAAAAATTTCCTAATGGTGAGAGCAATCAACCAATGGAACAGTTTTGCCTTCAGATGTTGTGGGAGCTTCATCATTGGAGGCTTTCAAAAAGAGACAGGAGAACCATTTATCTGAAATGGTATATGGTCTCCTGCTCAAGCAGGGATTTGGACTAGAACAGGGGCCTCCAACCTTAGCAACTTTAAGACTTGTGGACTTCAATTCCCAGAATTCCTCAGCCAGCAAAGTAAAACTTTGCTGGGGAATTCTTGGAGTTGAAGTCCATAAGTCTTAAAGTTGCCAAGGTTGGAGACCCCTGGACTAGAAGACCTCCAAGGTCCCTTCCAACCCTTCCAACATTATTCTTTCTTTTTAAAAGTTTATTTATACATTTTCTCTTTACATACGTAAGTGCTTTGTGAATAGCGTCTGGATCAATTTGGTTACATAATAGTACTTTTCCAGTTCCTAATTTCTACCTCTACTATTCAACCATTGATAAAACAAGGCCATGTTTAAGAATATTCTGTATCTTCCTTTTCTTTTATCTTTAATGTTAATCTGTCCATTTCTGTACTGTCTAGTTTTTTTTTTCTAATTACATCTTCTTCTGTAGGTGTTTCTTCATTTTTTCCAGTGCTGTGCAAATACAATTCTTGCTGCTGTCAAAACATGTAATATTAAATATATATTTCCTTTATCATACTTTTCTTATAGATCTATTTCAAGCTATTTAGCTCTCATCAGCTAGCCGTACTCTTTTTGGGATTCAAATCCAAGATGCTTGCATATTAGGTAGATGTATTCGCCTCTAAGGCAGGGGCTCACCTTCCAGCATTATTCTATGTTCTAGCTGAGGGCTGTCAAACTCGCGGCCTGCGGGCCAGATGCATAATGCACTAGCCATGCCCATGGCCGGTTTAGCAAAGGGGGAAAAAACTCATGTTATGTCACGTGATGATGCCATGAGGACGTGAGTTTGACCCCCCTGTTCTAGCTGTTAGGTGGGACAATCCGGCCTGATTGTCCCACCTAACCAGGGGTGAAATTCAGCAGGTTCTGGAGAACCGGTAGCGGAAATTTTGAATAGTTCAGAGAACCGGCAAATACCACCTCTGGCTGGCCCCAGAGTAGGGTGGGAATGGAGATTTTGCAATATCCTTCCCCCAGAAGTGGGGAGGGAATGGGGATTTTGCAGTATCTTTCCTCTGGAGCGGGGTGGGAATGGAGATTTTTCAATATCCTTCCCCTGGAGTGGGGTGGGAATGGGGATTTTGCAGTATCCTTCCTCAAGTGGGGTGGGAATGGGGATTTTGCAGTATCCTTCTCCTGCCACGCCCACCAAGCCACGCCCACAGAACCTGCAGTAAAAAAAATTTAGATTTCACCACTGACTTCAACCTTATTCATAAAATAAATTTTGTTTTGATTCAGGCATCAAAATAGAATTGGCCTGAACCTACAAACGACACTCCATTTAATTTGGACCAATTTGCTCTGTTTACCAGGAAACACTCCAAAATTGGTCAAAATCAACCAGATGAATTTAACAAATCAAATCAGTCCTTGGTTTTTATTTGCTGAAACCACGTGATGCTCCAATCACCTTGATGGATTCAGAGCAGTAGTGGGTTGCTACTGGTTCACCCCGGATCGGGCAAACCTGTAGTGGCAGTGGCAGGAGGCTCCACCCACCCACCCGGACTCATCTGCGCATGCACAGAAGCATCACACGTGCACCCATGAGCGAACTGGTAGCGACGGATTTTGAAACCCGCCCCCGATTCAGAGCACCAGGCCTATGGAGGGGACGTGTTCACAGCCTGCCAGACTTTGGCCTACTCCTTTCCTCACAAATTCTTGACCGATGTAAATCCAGGAAACACAATTTGTATATCTTGTCATGTGTGTGTGTCTTCTGCTCCCCCACCCATTCTTGCTTTATTATCCAAGATGCTGTGAATATTTCAAGTAATTACCTTCTGAATGATTTAAAGATCCATCTCTGTTAATGGATTCCTCACAGATGTATACAGATAGATAGATAGATAGATAGATAGATAGATAGATAGATAGATAGATAGATAGATAGATATAGATTGGGTGGAACAAAAACATGCCAGTCATAATTAAATTTGTATGATACATCAGTGAGGAAATCTTCATTGTAACGAGGGAGCAATACAAATGAATGTCCAGGGTGATGGTGGAGCAGGCAGAAATAACAGTCTCCGGTACTTTGGGAAAATCTGCCAAGAATGCAAACTAAGAAAGTTGGAAGGGATCTTGGAGGTCTTCTAGTCCAGAGATATCAAACGTGATTTCATTGAGGGCTCCATCAGGGTTGTGTTTGACCTCGGGGGGGGGGGACCAGGGTGTGTGGACAGGGTGGGCATGGCCAACTCAACGTCACTCGTGTCGGGGACGCCTGTGGTGGCCTGAGCACTCTGCCAGCAAAAACGGGCTCCCGAGCTCCATTTTTGGCTGCGATGGCCTCCTGCAACCCTCTGCCAGCAAAAACGAAGCTTGGGAGGGCCGCACGCAGCCCTGTTTTCCCTGGTAGAGGCATCGTGGTCCGGTCCTTTGCTGTTTCCAGAGCGGCCCCGCGGGCCAGATCTAAACACCCTGTGGGACGGACCCAGCTCTCAGGCCTTGAGTTTGACACCCCTGTTCTAGTCCAATCCCCTGCTCAAGCAGGAGACCTTATACCCATGATGGCACGCATGCCAGAGGTTGCATGCAGAGCCCTCTCTGTGGGCATGCGTGCCATCACCAGCTTCCCTTCCAGGTTCTGGTGCGCGCCTGCATGCCGGGCAGCTGGTCTTTGTGCAAAGACCAGCTGGCCGGCACACATGCGCACGACGGAAGCCGGAAGAGCAGCTGGCCGCCATGAACTTGCACACCGGCCGGCTGCTCTCTTCCAGGTTCCAGCACTCCAGCACATGTGCGCATGGATGCACACACTCCGGTTTTAGCACTGAAAAGGTTAGCCATCACTGCTCTATACCATTCCAGGCAAATGGCTATCCAATCTCTTCTTTAAAATCTCAACCTTGACCAATCTAGCTTTGATAACTTTAAGATCTGTGGAATTCTATTCTATTCTATTCTGTTCTGTTCTGTTCTGTTCTGTTCTGTTCTGTTCTATTCTATTCTATTCTATTCTATTCTATTCTATTCTATTCTATTCTATTCCATTCCATTCCCTTCCCTTCCATTCCATTCCATTCTATTTTATTCTACTCTACTCTACTCTACTCTACTCTACTCTACTCTACTCTACTC
>WNWU01000024.1:5964918-5977479 GCA_012654045.1 Ptyas mucosa
TGCTAAAGTTGGAGGCTTCTGGTTTAAGCAATCTCTCCACCCTGGGGAGTGTGGGGGAGAGGAAAACAATGTGCCAGGTATAGGATTCTGTACAGAAAACTGTATCTGAATGAGAAAGCAACGAACAGTGATATTCAGGTCTCCCTCTTTTCTTCCCTCCTTCTCGCCCTCCCATCTTTTCCTCCCTCTCCCTCTTCTTCTTCTCCCTCTTCCTCATCTTCCTCCTCCTCCTCCTCTTCTTTTTCTCCCTCCCTCCCTCCTCCCCCCTCTCTCTCACATACACACACACACACACACTCCTGCTTGGGCGGCGGGTTGGACTTGATGACCTACAAGGTTCCTTCCAACTCTGTTACTGTTACTTCTTTTAAGTCTGTTCCATGTTTTTGGAATTGCAATTGCAGTCACTAAATGAGGAGAGGGCACTCCGTAAAAATGAAAGAAAAGGGCAAAGTAGAGGGCCTAAATATAAATCTGAGTAGATTCCTATTTTCTCCCCTGTTACAAGAAGAAGACTCTCTGTAATAAAAGTCACTGATCTACCCAATCCTTCTTCTGTTCTGACCTCGGCTTCCTGAGTCAGTAAAACACATGGGTAGTCCCAAAAACCTGTTTCATTTTAACAGCTGTGAACTCTGTTCATTCCCAGATGAGTCCCCAATAGTTGTAAAGAGTCCTTCGGGATAAGGCTGATAATCACCCACCTTTATCTCCCTTGACACGCTGCCAAAGACCTAATTGGCAAAGCCACACGGAGTCCAGAATCAAACAGAGCTTCAGACTTTAAACTGCACAGAATTAACAACGTTGCTTCCTGCAAAGGCCCACGTGCCTTTGCTCCTCTTTTAAGTCTTATGGGAGAGCCAATCATCTCAAAGTCCTACTCCCGAGTCATCTCTTTTGTTTTAGCTGTTCTTGCCTTCTGGCAGCTCTGCGCACGCGCGCACTGGGAACAGGCTCCTCCTGTTCCTCTGCCTCGCTGAGATCTGACTCTGGAGGCTCCGGAGGCAGCACATACCTCCCAGATGGCCTTTTCTCTCCCTCAGACACAGAGCCCTCATCTGAGCCTTCCCTAGATTCCAGGACTGGCCCATGTTCCTCCCCAGCCTCCTCACTGTCCGACTCTGCTGCCAGCTCCGCAGGCTGTTGGCGGACCACAACACCTCCTTGAATCTACTCTGCTCAGATCACTTCTCCAAGTTTGCATTTTTACAGAGTGACATACCGCCACGGCCAGGTGTGTGTGTGTGTGTGTGTGTGTGTGTGAAGCTCTAAGAAACTGGCAATGACAAAAGCCACTGGGCATCCTGCCAGCCTCTCTTCTTGTCCTAAGGTACCATATCCAGGGTGAGGGACAGCATTCCTTTCTCCCCTTTTCAACTGGAAATCCAGTTGGCACAAAAGTCCTTCTGATTTTCTTTCTCCTTTTCATTCATCCCATCAGCTTTGCTTCCCTCTGGCAAGCAAGATGGCAGGTTCTTGGCAGGGCAAATGCTTCCCATCTGAAACTGATGAGTGGAGACAAATGGGAGCTGGCAGAAACCCAGGGATGCCCCTGCCTTGCCTTGCAGAGTAGCTTCCTGAGAAAGCATAAATCACAATCTTAGTGTCAGGTTCTCACCAGCATTGACACTTAGTCCCCAAAAACCTCTTTTACTGAGAGGGCTGTGAATTATGGTCATTCACAGCCCGTAATGATTCACAAGCAGTCTGTGAAGATTCCGACAGACGTCTGCTCGAGTTGAGCACCATCTTTCAGGGTAATGTTGATAAGCACCAATCTTTATCTCCCTTGAAATGCTGCCAGAGACCTAACTGTCCATTAGTTTTGCAAGGCCAAACGGAGCACAGAGTCAAACGGACTACTCAGAGCTTGAATTGACTATATGAACTAATTGCTTCCTGCAAAGGCTCACGTCCGTTTGCGCCTCTTTTATGTCTTATGGGAGGAGCCAATCATCTCCAAGCCTTACTCCCTAGTTGCCATTTTTTTCTTAATTGTTCTTGCCTTCTGGCAGCTCTGCACATGCGCACACTGGGAACAGGCTCACACTGTTCTTCTGTCTCGATAATGTCAGATTCCGGAGGCTCCGGAGGCAGCAGGGCCAGATGGCCCTGGCCCTCTCTCTGCCTCCAATGCAGAGCCCTCGTCTGAGCCTTCCCCAGACTCCAGGAATGGCCCACATTCCTCCCCAGACTCCTCACCGTCAGACTCTGCTGCCAGCTCCACAGACCGCTGGTGGACCACAACAGCAGCCTTGGAGCAAAAAAAAGAGTGCACCCAGCCCTTGGCATCTAAAGGAATGAGAGCAGAAAGGAAAGCTTGGTGATCCTTGGCATCACACAGCCAGCAGGTGGGACATTAGAATTCTTTGTTGGCCAAGTGCGATTGGACACACAAAGAATTTGTCTCAATCAAGGAATCGGGAAAATTGATTCCAAGTTAGCAACAAAAGCAAGCTTCTCTCTAGCCAAGGCTGAGCTGAAACTGATTGCAGGTAATCCTCCACTTACGACCATTCATTTAGTGACCGTTCAAAGTTACAATGGTACTGAGGAAGGTGACTTATGATCCTTTTCACACCTGCGACCATGACAGCATCCCCATGCATGGGCACATGATCAAAAGTCTTAATGCTTGGTAACTGACTCACATTTATGACGGTTATGGTGTCCCGAGTGTCATGTGATCCCCTTTTACGACCTTTGGATAAGCAAAGTCAACGAGGAAAGCCAGATTCACTTAAAAACTGTGTTACCAGTTTTGCTGCAGTCATTCCCTGGGGGGCAAAACTCACCGAATAACTGTCTTGCTTAACAACAGAACTCTGGGGCTTAATTGTGGTCGCAAAGTCGAGGACTGCCTGTGTGCTGTTTTCTCAGCAACGGTTTTGGAAGTGGTCTGCCATTGCCTCTTTCACTAGAGCTGAGAGGTAAGGACTGCCCCAAAGTCACCCTGCTGGCTTCATGCCTAAAATGGGAACTAAAATACGAGCCAGCAGTGTACAGCAGCAGCCAAAAATGCTAACACAATACTGGGTTCTTTGTTTAAAGAGGCATAGAATCACGACCACATGAAGTATTAATGCTGCTTTATAAAACACTAGTAGGACCACACCTGGAATGCTGCAACCAATATTTTGGTCACCATACTACAAAAAAGATGTTGAGACTTTGGAAAAAGTTCACAGAAGAGCAACTAAGATGATCAAAGGCCTGGAGACTAAAACATACGATAAACAGTTGCAGGAACTGGGCATGGCTAGTCTAGTAAAGAGAAGAACCAAGGGAGACACGACAGCAGTCTTCCAGTATTTGAGGGGCTGCCACAAAGAGGAAGGGGTCATTTATTTTCCAAAGTATCAGAAGGCAGGACAAGAAACAATGGATGGAAACTATCCAAGGAGAGAAGCAATCTGGAATTAAGGAGAAACTTCCTAACCGTGAGGACAATTAACCAGTGGAACAGCTGGCCTTCAGAAATTGTGGGCGCTCCATCATTGGAGGCTTTTAAGAAGAGACTAGACAGCATTATCTGAAATGATACAGGTTCTTGTGATTGAGCAGTGGGTCTTGTAGTCTGCCAGCAGCCCACGGAGCTGGCAGCAGAGTCGGACAGTGAGGAGCCTGGGGAGGACCATGGGCCAGTCCTGGAGTCTGGGGAAGGCCCAGATGAGGGCTCTGCGCTGGGGGCAGAGATCGGGCCAGGGAAATCTGGGAGTGATGTGCGGACTCCAGAGCCTCCAGAGGCTGACAGCAGAGAGGCAGAGGAACAGGAGGAGCCTTTCCTAGTGCACGCATGCGAAGAGCTGCCAGAAGGCAAGAGCAACTAAAGCAAAAGGGACAACTCGGGAGTAAGGCCAGGAGATGATTGGCCCCTCCCATAAGGCTTAAAAGAGCAGCAAAGGCTCTTGGGCTCTTTGTAGGAAAGCAACGTTGCTAAATCTGTTTTCTAGTTGGCGTTTCTTGTTTCTGAACTTCAGGAATTCCCAGCTGTTATAATAAAATAGGTTTGTTTAAGACTAAATTGTGTCTTGTAATAACTAAGTGAGCCTAGGTCACACCAGTGGGCTGGACTAGAAGACCTCCAAGGTCTATTCTCTATTCTGTTCTAACTCCTGGCCTCCCAATTTGTAACACTTACCTTAAGCCTCAACCACTAGACTTAAACAGTCTCTCTGTAAAATTTTAAGTGCTGTATTTTAAGACAGCCAAGGCTGATTTTGGCAAAACTGAATATTCTTTCATTTAGCTAGTAGGATGTTCACAGTTCGGTTTTTAAGTCCTTGTTCTGGATCCCCACAAATCAGCTAATTCGTTTTATTTTTTTGCATTTTATTCTTCCATAAGAAATTGCTCCCTCTCTCCCATTGCTTGGTTGATTCCCCCCCCCCCCCCCCCCGTCATTGTTGTCATCTCCCTGTCCCCTTGTTCATTTTCTATAGGCTGCTTCCATCTGGTGGCCTTTCTGCAGCTAGGAAACAAGCTGTTACCTTGGTAACAAAGCCCTTTAGATGTTTGCAGGCCAGGGACCACTCCGCATGGATGGGGAGGGGGAAACGATGCTATTTTTATTATTCAGACAAAGATCCAGAACTCTGGTTGCTGCTAGAGAATTTGGCCACTGAAGTGGAACCAAGTCTGCACTTCCCTGGCCATAGGTTCTTTCATTCAAAGTGTTCATCATTGGCCAAATATCTCCCAGGAAATTGGAACCACCACTAGGGAGATTTTTCTCAAAAACAAAAAAAGGTGGAGGCCATTTTATTTAAGCAAAATGGAAGGAAGGACTTTCTTTTTGGGATCGTGCCATCGTGAATTCAAAACATGTCCTGAACACCTCTGCTTTCTGTACAGTCATTATCTCACTATTCGACTCTCTAAAAACTCATTGAATTTGGTGAGAGGTGGTATTCAGCAGGTTCTGACCAGTTTTGGAGAACCGGTAGCGGAAATTTTGAGTAGTTCAGAGAACTGGTAAATACAACCTCTGACTGGCCCTGCCCCCATCTATTCTCTGCCTCCTGAGTCCCAGCTGATCAGGAGGAAATGGGGATTTTGTAGTAACCTTCCCCTGGAGTGGGGAGGGAATGGAGATTTTACAGTATCCTTCCCCTGGAGTGGGGTGGGAATGGAGATTTTACAGTATCCTTCCCCTGGAGTGGGGAGGGAATGGAGATTTTACAGTATCCTTCCCCTGAAGTGGGGTGGGAATGGAGATTTTGCAGTAACCTCCCTCCAAGCCACTCCCACCAAGCCACTACAGAACCGGTAGTAAAAAGTTTTGAATCCCATCATTGAATTTGGTACTCGAAGCATTTTGGTGTGAAAACTTTGTCCCGATACTCATTGTTTGGTACTCAACACGCCAGTTAGAACTTGTCGGTGTCGGCTGCCTCGTGACTCGCTTCCCTTTTGGTAGAAACAAAGGGTCACATGTTAAGTCATGTGATGTGTTTGATACTTGTTGTTTTTAGTATTTGTTGCACCTCCCAGAATCAATTTCCCATGAGTACCGAGCTACCACTTTACTTGTTTCCAAAACATGAAGGGCTGTCACAGAGAAGAAGGGGTCAACCTATTCTCCAAAGCACCAGAGGACAAGAAGTAATGGGTGGAAGCTTTTTAAAGAGCGATCCAACTTAGAACTAAGGAGAAATTTCCTGACAGTGAGAACAATTAACCAGTGGAACAACTTGCCTCCAGAAGTTGTGGGTGCTCCATCACTGGAGGTTTTCAAGAAGAGACTGGATAACCATTTGACTGAGATGATATAAGATCTCCTGTTTGAGCAGGGATTGAACTATAACAGGGGTCTGCAACTTTAAACACTCAAAGAGCCATTTGGACCCATTTCTCAGGAACCACAAAACCTGGGTAGGTGTGGCCAACTCGACATCACTCACTCCCACCCATTCACATGACACACACACACACCCCACTCATGCCTACCCAGGTTTTGTGGTTCCCAGTGTTTTCTGTGGGAAACAGGTATCTCTCTCTCTCTCTGTCTCTTTCTTTCTCTTTCTCGCTCTCTTTCAGCAGGGGGGACGAAAGAGCCGCGGGTTGCTGACACCCGGACTAGAAGATCTCTAAGGTCCCTTCAGCCCTATGATTCTGTGTTCTTTCTCCCCATGCCAATTGTCTCCATCTCATCCCCAGCCCTGCAATGACACAGATTTAAGTTATCCAGGGTTAAGGTAGTCCTCTTTTCCCATAACCTTCTTACACCATCCAAGAGTTGCCTTGAGATGAAAAAAAATAAGTTAGGCTTTGTCACACATCACTTTGGAGAAGACTCAGGGACTGAGAGCAGAACAGAGAATGGGATATTATCTGGATTCCCCCAAAATCCTGAACTATCAACTAAACACATGAGCTTCAAGCATGACACTAAGCCACTAAAATAACTCAACCATCCAACCCAAGGTTAACACTAGCTTACTGTAGAATCCCAGCTTTTCCTAGTGTGATTAAGCTTCTTGTGTGAATGTTATATCAAGTTATGCCTTCCTTTATCCAAGGAAAGGAGAAATGCCTTAATGAACAAAGAGCTGGGGGAGGAAAGGTATTGTTATAGATCTATCATATTTCTGTGTGCGAAAGAAATAGAAAGATTAATTGGATGAGTGATTCCGAGTTGATATGTCAAAATGAATCTACATTTTCATCAGTTGAAGAACGTTTAACTTGACAGTTGTCAAGGCCTGCTGCTCCCCCTGCCCTCCACACTGCTGATTTCCTGGCCTTCTTCTCACTGAATATGCTGTTTAATTTCCCCTGAATGATCTGAGCCTAAATGAATGGATCAAAATAAAACTCACTGAGTCTAGAATCCAGTTTTTGTTACCAAAATGTAAAAAAAAAAGATGTTGAGACTCTAGAAAGAGTTCAGAGAAGAGCAACAAGAGATGACCCAGAGGTGGGTTTCAGCAGGTTCTGAGTAGTTCAGAGAACCGGTAGTAAAAATTCTGACTGGCCCCACCGCCATCTATTCTCTGCTTCCCAAGTCCCAATTGATTGGGAGGAAATGGAGATTTTACAGTATCCTTCCCCTGCCACGCCCACCAAGCCACATCCACACAACCGGTAGTAAAAAATTTTGAAACCCACCACTGGAGTGGAGGCCTAAAACATATAAAGAATGGTTGCAGGAACTGGATATGTCTAGTTTAATTAGAAGAAGGACTAGAAGTGACATAATACAGTGTTCCAATATCTCAGGGGTTGCTACAAAGAAGAGGGAGTCAAACTATTCTCCAAAGAATATTCTTCATTAATCCCTGGCTAAATAGATGTTAACATCTGCTGACCTTGGATGACCTCCATAGCTGCACAGGGTTGGCCTTTCTTACTATATGTAGTCCTTGATGTAAAATCGTTCATTTAGTGACCATTCGAAGTTACAACAGCAATGAAAAAAGTGACTTATGACCACTTTCATGCTTACGACAGTATCCCCCCTGGACACATGATCAAAATTCAGATGCTTGGCAACTAGCATGTATTTCTGACAATTGCCATGTCCCAGGGTCATGTGATCCCCTTTAGCGGCCTTCGGAGAAGCCAAGATAGAAAGATTAACAGAGTTGAACAGGAACTGGTAGGTCATCCAGTCCAACCCGCGGCCCAAGCAGGAGACCCTACACCATTTCTGACAGAAGGCTGTCCAGTTTCTTCTTGAAAGAGTTGAAGCTTCTTGAAGCTCCCACAACCTCCGAAGGCAACTTCTGTTCCATTGTTTGATTGTTCTCACTGTCAGAAAATTCCTCCTTATTTCTAGGTTGAATCTCTTCTTGGT
This sequence comes from Ptyas mucosa, assembly GCA_012654045.1. Lineage (NCBI taxonomy): Eukaryota > Metazoa > Chordata > Lepidosauria > Squamata > Colubridae > Ptyas > Ptyas mucosa. The sequence goes on from WNWU01000024.1 coordinate 5,972,720, forward strand.
CAGTTTCCATCCGTTATTCCTTTCTGGCCTTCAGGTGCTTTGGAAAATAGCTTGACCCCCATCCTCCTCTCTGTGACAGCCCCTCAAATATTGGAACCTTGCTGTCATGTCTCCCCTGGTCCTTCTCTTCACTAGACTTGCCACACCCAGTTCCTGCAACTGTTCATCGTATGTTTTAGCCTCCAGTCCCCTAATCATCTTTGATGCTCTTCTCTGCACATTTTCTAGAGTCTCAACATCTTTTTTATAGTGTGGTGACCAAAACTGGATGCAATACTCTAGGTGTGGTCAATATTCTATAGAGTGGTATTAGTACCTCCCTTGATCTTGATTGTATCCCTCTGTTAATGCAGTTTAGGATTGCATTGGCTTTTTTGACTGCCGCTGCACACTGCTGGCTCATATTTAGCTGGTTGTCCACCAAGACTCCAAGATCCCTCTCACAGTTATTGCTGTTAAGGCTGGTTTCACCCAATCTATATGTGTCCTTCTGGTTTTTTTTGCCTAAGTGCAGGACTTTACTTTTCTCTACATTGAATTTTGTTTTGTTAGATCATTTCATTTCAGATAAGTGGCTGTCCAGCCTCTTCTTAAGAACCTCCAGACAACTTCTGAAGGCATAGGATCGTTCAATCAGCAGGAGAATCACACTATCATTCCTTTTTATTATTATTATAAAAGAAAAACTTTGCACTTTGGGAGAAGTGCATTTTCTTCCATTATAGCTTATAAAAAGTTCTGTCTTAAAGAAGAGTTTTCTGTTGGTGATCATGTCTCCTTCATTCATGCAAAATAGTCCAGCAGGAAAAAATGAGACATTCATTAGGAAGTCACCTCTCTTTACAATCTTGCAGTGCTATATGGAGAATCCAGCTCCAGAGATAGTTGGACGCTGGCTCCTCTATGAGCCCAGCCAGCATGGCTAAGGCTGGCAGAATATTTATGGAGATTCTCAATCATCCAAGTCATGGTTGTCCCAAAGGTGCTTTTCCTTTTCCTTTTTTTTTTTAAATAAATTTTTTCTTTTATTTTAATACAAACATTTCATCTTTCGTTAAACTATGTGCCGTCTGGGTACAAATATTTTGTGCAATAACAATTAAAATTTACAGCCATATTTAATATTTTGCCTATTCCTAATACTAATACCTAACATACCTACTATTATAACAATCCTCTTCTTAGCTTATTTAACATTGTTAAAACCTTCTCCATATTTCATTTCTCTGCTTTTCTTTCTAATTTTCATATTTGTTCTCTAACCATTGATAGAATAACTCCCATATACTATAATAGTCAGAATCTTCCTTTTCTTTAATTGCAAGTGTTAATCTATTCATTTCTGCACATTCTAATATTTTCTTAATCACATTCTCATCTGTAGGGATCTCTTCGCTTTTCCAATTTTGTACAAATACAATTTTAGCTGCAGTTATTACATGAATGATCAGATATACATTTTCTTTACTATAAGTTTCTGGTAAAATCCCCAACACAAATCATTCAGGATTGAAATCAATATGCTATTGTATCATTTTCTCCAACCACAAATGGATTTTTGTCCAGTATTTATTAGCTTCTATGCATGTCCACCACATATTTTTGCCAATGTTTCCGGTGGAAGGTGCCATCTGTAAAACATCTTATACAAGTTCTCCTTGTATGCAGTTGACATTGTTAATTTATAGTTTCTATCCCATAGTTCCGTGATGGCGAACCTATGGCATGCATGCCACAGGTGGCACGCGTAGCCATATCGGTGGGCACATGAGCTCAGCTCTGGCGCACATGCGTGTGCCAGCCAGCTGATTTTCAGGCCTTCTGGGCCCACCAGAAGTAGGGAAAAGTCTGTTTCCTGCTTCCGGAGGACCTCGGCGGGGGAGGCCCATTTTTCTCTCTCCCAGCCTCCAGAGCTTTTCTAGGACTCTGGGGAACAGCCTTCCCCACCCCACTCTACCCCCGGAGGCCCTCCAGAGGCCAGAAATGGCCTGTTTGCCAACTTCTGGTGGTATTTCCCCAGACTCCTAGAAAGGGTCTGGAGGCTGGGGACGGCAAAAAACAGGACTTCCGGTCCCATCGGAAGTTGGCAAACAGGCCGTTTTCGGCCTCCGGAGGGCCTCCGGGGGGGGAGGCCATTTTTGCCCTCCCCAGACTCCTAAAAAGGCTTTGGAGGCTGGGGAGAGCAAAAAACAGACCTACCGTGTCATCGCGTGCCAGGAACGTGGGGAGCTTGGGGGGGTGTCATTCGTGCATGCGTGGGGGCAGGGCACATAGAATTATTGGTGTGGGCACAAGCGCGCATGATACCCCACCCCACCCCACCCCGTTCCTGGCACGCAATGGCAAAAAGGTTAGCCATCACTGCCATAGTTGCTGCAACCCAAAGGTGCTTTTCCAAAAGGCCTTCCTTGGCTTTGTTCCTTGAAAAGGATTTCGCTTCTCATCCAAGAAACTTCTTCGGTTTTGAAATGGAAGACAAAAAGCAAGTCCAGTCTCTTTTTTCTTTTTTTTTTTAAAAGCTCCTTTTTTGCTTCTGACTAGAAGAGAGAAGGCCAAAACAAATGCAAATTTGGGGAAAGGCATCAGTGGCGTGTCTACGCTGTCTTAAACTACAGCTAGCCAGACGCACATGTGTGGTTAAATACAGCTTGCACAGGGTAAGGGATAGGCTGGTGAGCTGTGCTGCACTGGAACTAATAATTAGTTGCTTGTTTAGAGGCTGATGTCAGAAGGTGGAGATGTGTTTCCACTCTGCAATTAAAGTAGGAGATTTGTCAGTGTGCAAGTGGCGCCCTGGACATGGTCCGTAGGCTGCATGGGCTGCCCCAAGGAAGGAGATCAAGCTGTCATCTTCAGCACATGCTCCCTCCCTCTCCAAAGAAACTCGTAAAGATACACTTGGTCCTTGACTTACAACCACAGTCAGGGCCGGAATTTCCATAGCTAAGCAAGATGGTTGATTTAGTGAGTTCCGCCTGGTTTTATAGCTCTTTTCTTTTTTTTTGGCCATGATTGTAAAACAAATCACTCCGGTTGTTAAGTGAACCTAGCTTCTCTGTTGGTTTTGCTTATCAGAAGCCAGCTGGGAAAGTGACAATTGCACGACCCATCATAAATACATGCCAGTCGCCAAGTGCCCTAATTATGATGACATGACGGTGGAGAGGCTGCGATAGTTATATGTTGTTGTTAGTTGCTAAACCATGTCTGACCCATTGCGACCCCATGGACAACGTTCCTCCAGGCCTTCCTGTCCTCTACCATCTGGAGTCCATTTAAGCTCACACCTACTGCTTCGGTGACTCCATCCAGCCACCTCATTCTCTGTCGAACCCTTCTTCTTTTGGGTAGGTTACTTTATTCAGGGTCATTGCAATTTGGAATAGTCACTGAACAAATGGTTAAGAAATTAGAGACTGCCTATATTTTAGGCATGCCTATTTTTCCAAAGATACCTACAGTAAAAGCCAGGTATGTCCAACCTTCAACAGATTTAACAGATTTTAACAGATTAACAGAGTTGGAAGGCACCCTGATGGCTAACCTTTTTGCCATCGCGTGCCAAAAGCGGGGGAAGTGCGGGGTGGTCGCATGTGTGCGTGCCCACACCCATAATTCTATGCGCCCTGCCCCCCCCCCCACTCATGTGTATGCAACCCCCCTGTGCTCCTACCGCTTTTGGCATCTGATGGCACGGTGCACCCGGTAGGCCCGTTTTTCGGCCTCCCCAGGCTCCAGAGGCTTTCTAGGAGCCTGGGGAGGGCGAAAACAGCCTTCCCCACCTCCCCGGAGGCCCACTGGAGGCAAGAAACAGCCCATTTGCCAACTTCTGGTGGGCCCAGAAGGCCCGAAAATCAGCTGAGCAGTGCATGCATGAGTGTTGGAGCTGAGCGAGGGCAATGCTCACGTGCCAACCAATATGGCTCCACGTGCCACTTGTGGCACGCGTGCCATAGGTTCGCCATCACAGCTGTAGGTCATCTAGTCCAACTCCACACCCAAGCAGAAGACCCTAAACCATTTCTGACAGATGGCAGTCCAACTGAAAGCCTCCAATGATGAAGCTCCCACAACTTCCGAAGGCAACTTCTGTTCCATGGGTTGATGGTTCCCACTGTCAGAAAATTTCTCCTTATTTCCAGGTTGAATCTCTCCTTGCTCAGTTTCCATCCATTCTTCTTTGTCTGGCCTTCAAGTGCTTTGGAAAATAGCTTGACCCCCCTCCTCTCTGTGGCAGCCCCTCAAATATTGGAAGGCGGCTATTGTGTCTCCCCTGGTCCTTCTCTTCACTAGAAGGTGAAGCAGCTTTAAGATTCGTGCACCTGGGCAGAGTTAGGAGTTTCATTTTTTCCACCCAGTTTTGAGTGGAAAATGCAGAAATGGTTCCCAGATACAAACAAAACTAGATAAATCCTTCTCTTTAATGAAAATTGTCAAGAGTTACCATCCATGCCAATTTCACCATGGTTTCCTGATTTTCATGACTTATGAAAGATTGAGGGGCTTTGGAAGTTGACAGCATAAAGAATTCAAGATATGGTATGAAGAATAAGAGTAGAGTAGAGTAGAGTAGAGTAGAGAAGAGAAGAGAAGAGAAGAGAAGAGAAGAGAAGAGAAGAGAAGAGAAGAGAAGAGAAGAGAATTTTTTATTGGCCAAGTATGATCGGACACGAATTTGTCTTGAAGCATATGCTCTCAGTGTACATAAATAAAAGATAGATAGATAGATAGATAGATAGATAGATAGATAGATAGATAGA
>WNWU01000024.1:5977489-5997945 GCA_012654045.1 Ptyas mucosa
AGAATAGAATAGAATAGAATAGAATAGAATAGAATAGAATAGAATAGGAATTTTTTATTGGCCAGATGTGATTGAACACACAAGGAATTTGTCTTGGTGCATATGCATATGTACATAAAAGAAAAGAAAGAACCTTTGGGGGCGTTTTTGGAGAATCACCCAAGGATTGGCCAAGCTGGACCAGGCAGAGAAGTGGGTGAAGATTCAGCATAAAGTTCCTCCTATTTAGCATTTCCAGTTTCAACTGGGTGGAGGAAGCACCTAGTACAGGCAGTCCTCGACTTAACAACAGATCATTTAGCGACCGTTCAACAATTAGCATTGAAAAAAGTGACTTACGGCCATTTTTCACACTTATGACCATTGCAGCATCCCCGTGATCAAAATTCCGCTGCTTGGCAACTGACTCACATTTATGATGCTTGCAGTGTCCCGTGGAGGGGGGGGAGGGTCATGTGATCCCCTTTTGCAACCTTGTCAACTCAGAAACCAGATTTTCTTTACACCCGGGTTACTGACTTAACAACAGGAATGATTCGCTTAACAAATGTGGCAAGAAAGATAGTAAAATGAAGCAAAAAAAATGCAGTTAACAAATGTCTCTCTTAGGAACAGAAATGTTGGCCTCAGTAGCGGTCGTAACCCGAGGAGAGGAATACCTGTACTCGGCTTTTCTTTTCCCTTTCCCCCTCCCTCCCTCCTTACGAGGGGTGGGTTCTAAAAATTTTTACTACCAGTTCGGTGGGCGTGGCTTATTTTGTGGGTGTGGCTTGATGATCATGTGACAATTCTTTAGGATTTAGCAGAGGTACTGGTCTACCGGGCTTTTAACTGCTTGCAGAGCTGTACTGGTCTACTCATTTATTTTTGCAGGCACCGGTCTACCCATTTATTTTTGCAGGCACCGGTCTACTCATTTATTTTTTCAGGCACCGGTCTACTCATTTATTTTTGCAGGCACCGGTCTACCCATTTATTTTTGCAGGCACTGGTCTACTCATTTGTTTTCTTTTAACACTGATCAGCTGTTGGGCGGCCCTTTGAAGCCCTTCCGCAAGAGTTTAAACAGTTTTTTTCCCCTCTAGCCAATAGCTGGGACTCAGGAGGCAGCAATAGATTGAGGGTGGGGCCAAATAAAAGGTAAGAATAATGCAGGGGGGGTGGGGGTGGCAGGGGGGGGGCAGAACCAGTTCGGTGATGTCATATCATCACCGCTACCGGCTCGGTGGAACCGGGCCGAACCAGGAGGAACCCACCACTGCTCCTTACCCCTGATTTGTGCTTTTCTGCAAACAGAAGCACATTTGGGGAGCATTTTCACAAACGTTGTTTTCTGAATCTAAGACATTGCCATCCATCATTTCAGTGAACGCCTGAATTTGATGCAGGTTATTATTTTTCTGGTGCATCCATCGTTCTGTCTCTAGAGTTCTACGTCTGTTCAGAAGGATAGAGGTTTCTTCTGGCAATTGTGGATGTGGGCTGATACAAAATGAAGCATTGCCTTAAGCCTATCACCCTGCATCAAAGGGTTGGATCGATAGCCTGCTACTTTAATCCAGAGATCATAAAGAATTGTTGCATATAAATGCGTGTGAGCAAAAACCTCAGTCGTGTGGTTATGGTTCTTAGTACCACTTTATAAAACCTTAGTTAAGATTGCGTCTGGAATACTGCAATCCTGTTTTGGTCACCAACATACAGAAAAGATGTTGAGACTTTGGGGAAAAAGACGCAGAGAAGAGCAACTAAAATGATTAAGAGCCTGGAGATTGACACATATGAAGAACAGTTGCAGTATTTGGGTTTGACTAGTCTAGAGAAAAGAAGGACTAGGGGGCAGTGGTGAAATCCAAATTTTTTTACTACCGCTTCTGTGGGCATAGCTTGGTGGGCGTGGCAGGGGAAGGATTCTGCAAAATCCCCATTCCCTCCCCACTCTGGGGCCAGCCAGAGTGGTATTTGCCAGTTCTCTGAACTACTCAAAAGTTCCGCTACCAGTTCTCCGAACTGCTTAAAATTTCTGCTACCGGTTCTCCAGAACCTGTCAGAACCTGCTGGATTTCACCCCTGCTAGGGACATGATAGCAGTATTCCGGTATTTGAGGGGCTGCCACAAAGAAGAGGGTGTCAACGTATTGATCCAAAGCACCAGAAGGCAAGACAAGAAACAATGGATGGAAACTAATCAAGGAGAGAAGCAGCCTGGAATTAAGGAGAAACTTCCTAACAGTGAGGACAGTTAACCAGTGAGACAGCTTGCCACCAGAAGTTGTAGGGGCTTCACCACCGGAGGTCTTTAAGAAGAGACTGGACAGCCATGACAAGGTTAACTCGTAATACACCTCTACTCGCAACTTGACAAGAGAAATGAAGGGAGGGGGAGGGAAATGTTTGGAATGTATTGGGAGCTGGGAGGGATGTGAATTTAGAATAGAATAGAATAGAATAGAATAGAATAGAGTAGAGTAGAGTAGAGTAGAGTAGAGTAGAGTAGAGTAGAGTAGAGTAGAATAGAATAGAATAGAATAGAATAGAATAGAATAGAATAGAATAGAATAGAATAGAATAGAATAGAATAGAATAGAATAGAATAGAATTTTTTATTGGCCAAGTGTGATTGGACACACAAGGAATTTGTCTTTTGTGCATACGCTCTCAGTGTACATAAAAGAAAAGATACATTCGTCAAGAATCATAAGGTACAACACTTAATGATAGTCATAAGGTACAAATAAGCAATCAGGAAACAATATCAATATAAATCGTAAGGATACCAGCAACAAGGTTACATTCATACAGTCATAAGTGGGAGGAGGTGGGTGATGGGAACGATGAGAAGATTAATAGTAGTGCAGCCTTAGTGAATAGTTTGACAGTGTTGACGGAATTATTTGTTTAGCAGAGTGATGACATTCGGGAAAAAACTGTCCTTGTGTCTAGTTGTTCTGGTGTGCAGTGCTCCATAGCGTCCTTTTGAAACAGTTTATGTCCAGGATGCGAGGTGTCTGTCAATATTTTCACAGTCCTCTTTTTGACTTGTGCAGTATACAGGTCCTCAATGGAAGGCAGGTTGGTAGCCATTGTTTTTTCTGCAGTTCTAATTCTCCTCTGAAGTCTGTGTCTGTCTTGTTGGGTTGCAGAACCAAACCAGACAGTTATAGAGGTGCAGATGGCAGACTCAATAATTCCTCTGTAGAATTTATGTCACCCATTTGCAGCCTGAAAAAAATTCAAGGCCGTACAATGGGAACCTTCCAAAGATGTGGATTTTTTTCCCTAAAATAAAAGGAACATGTTGGATTGGTGGACAATGAACAATGGGTAGCCCACATAGAGAATAGGGGAAATTAAGAGCTGTGGTGGTACAGTGGTTAGAGTCAGGGATGGGTTCTACTTACCTTTACTACCTTTACTGCAGCATGCGCAGAAGCGTTTTGATGACGTAGGGGTCAGTGGGCAGAGCCTCCCGCCGGTTTTACTACCGGTTCTATAGAACTGGTGCTAACCGGGGGCAACCCACCATTGGTTAGAGTGCAGTACTGCAGGCTACTTCTGCTGACTGCCGGCTGCCTGCAATTAGGTAGTTCGAATCTCACCAGGCTCAAGGTTGACTCAGCCTTCCGTCATTCCGAGGTGTGTAAAATGAGGACCTAAATTGTTGGGGGCAATAGGATGGCTCTAAACTGCTTAGAGTGGGCTGGAAAGCACTGTGGAGCAGTATATATGTCTAAATGCTATTGCTTTTAACTATGCTGGCTTTCGCATAAAAACCTCAGAGCTGGCTTTGCTTCTTCTGTGCCTGCATGGATCTCTCAGTAAAGTTAGACTCTTAGTAAAATAATGTCACAGGAGTTTCTTTTGCTGCATGTGCTAATGAGACGGTGGACAAGCCACTTATCTGAAATGACATAGGGTCTTCTGTTTGAACAGGAGGTTGGACTAGAAGACCTCCAAGGTCCCTTCCAGCTCTGTTTTGATTGAAATTAAATTGTTGTTGTTTTGTGGAGCCAAGCAGCTGGCCAAATCAAATCAGGGTGCTTTGCTGCTTCAGTAAAAACCACTGAAATGGAGCAAATAAAACCATGCATTTTGCACATAGATTTAGATCTACAGGCCTCCACAAATGGATGCTTCATTACTGTGTGCAACATGCAGAATTCCTCACTTCGGAAATGCGGTGACTTGAACAAATAAATCCCTTGTCTCAAATAAAGACAGAGGGAAATAAAGCGACTTTCCGGGGCAAAGAACATACATTTCTTCCTTATCCTGACTCTGGAGACGCCATTGCTCACCTTCCTTCCATGGAGTGTGCAATTTTGCCAGAAAAAAATCCGTGCAATAAAGATCCTGTGTGATGGACTTATCAATCACAGTGGATTGTGCAGTGGCAGCATCTGCGAAGAGGGGAAAATAAGAAAAAGAGACAAAAGGAAGGAAGAAGGAAGGAAGGAAGGAAGGAAGGAAGGAAGGAAGGAAGGAAGGAAGGAAGGAAGGATATTTGTAGTTCAAGATTGAAATGAGGGAAAGAAAGAAAGAGGGAGAGGGAGAGAGAGAAAGAAAGAAAGAAAGAAAGAAAGAAAGAAAGAAAGAAAGAAAGAGAAAGAAAGAAAGAAAGAAAGGGGATAGGGAGGGAAGAGGATATTTGTAGTTCAAGAAAGAAAGAAAGAAAGAAAGAAAGAAAGAAAGGAGGGAGGAAGAAAGAAAAAAGAAAAAAGGAAGAAAGAAAGAAGGAAGGAAGGGAAAGAAAGGAAGGAAAGAGAGAGAGAGGGAGGGAGGGAGAGAGGGAGGGAGGGAGAGAGAAAACAAGGAGGAAAGATTAGGAAAGAATCTGTCTATTCAGAAAAGTTTTTGTTCCGGCCTTGAGGGCCTCCTTCTCCACTTTTAACTGTAAAATACCAATTCGGTATTCATTAAACGAAACCCTAGCGCGATGGGAGCTGCTAAAATACCCTTCTCCTCCCCCCCTCCCCTTCCCACCGTTTTGTTTTATTTAACGGCTCACTTTTGTACAGATGGCAAAGCATGGTAGGAGATTTGAATCCTACCACCTGGGCAGGCTTGGGAGGGGAGGGGAGAAGCCCCCCCTCCCTCCTCCAAGGGCGCTGGAGGGAAAAGCGAAAAGAAGAAACATCCAGCCATGCCACATTTCGAAATCTTACCTGCTGAGCTCAGTGAGAGGGGAAGAAAGTCTGTTAAGGTCACTCACAGTTTGAGAGACGCCCTGGAGTGACCAGTCGAAAGAGAAAACATCTCTGCTTGGACTGTTAATTGCTTATTAACTCAACGAACAAATGTACATAATGAAGGACCAGGCTCGATGCCCTTTCGGTGGAGTGTGAAGTTCCTTTTTTTATGCGTGTGTTATGGTGGCTATTCATCTTTCTTTAAAAAAAAAAAAAAGTTGGGGACTTTCAGATCTTCTCCAACCTGATGGTGCCACCTTCCTAAAGATAGCGGCAGGGCTGGGCTGCTGGGGGTTCGCAGGGGTTTGGGAGAACCTCTAGCTAAGGTTCTGTGCAGTTCAAAGAACCCCCAAATCCCACTTCTGGCTGGCCCCGCCCACCCCGCCCCATCCCTCCCAGGAGTCCCCACACGGTCTGTATTGGATGCAGGTAAGTGCAGGGTGCGTGGGGACGCTTGGGGAGGGCGAAAAACGGGCCTACCAGAAGTTCAGGAAGGCTGAAAACGGACCCTTTTCTAGCCTCCAGAGGACCTCCAGAGGCTGGGGAGGCCTTTTTTGCCCTCCTGGAGGCTCAAAAAAAGCCACCAGAGCCCAGGGAGGGCAAAAACGCCCCCCTCCCCAGCCGTGGTGCAGGATGCCAACTAGGCCACACCCACCAAGGCCACGCCCACCCAGCAACCAGGCAGAGAACCCCTTGCTAAAATTTTTGAAGCCCACCCTGGATAGCGGTGCCTTGGGAATGAGATCCTGTAATCATGAACCAACCAGATTGTTTGGGGATTATAATCGTTTTAGGGCATTACGTTTCAAGGGATCTAGAGGAGGTCCTTTCATTTGTCCAGCAGATCTGGTACCAGATCTTTTGCTTTGGACAATCGCACTCTTGAAATTCAGTTGACAAGAAGACTACAGGAGAAGGATGTTGAGTCCACCCCATGGGTTGCAACCTGAGAAAATTGACATAGTCTGCTGAAATCTAGGCCCCATTTGAATTGAAAAACTTCTGGCTGTGGAAACTACGTGTAAGCAAAAGTCAAGGAATTAGAGAGCCAGTATCTGAAAATGACAGTCAAATATTGGAAGACTGCTATCATGTCTCCCCTGGTCCTTCTCTTCACTAGACTATTATTACTTGGCCTGTTGTGTGGATGTTTGGGTGGTTTAGGGGTGGGGAATTGTGGTGGGTGGGAGTGTGTTTGGGGATTGTTATGTGTCTTGGACCTGGTCTTTGGGTGTTAAGTGAATAATGGGTATACTTGTACGTATACACGTACAATGACAATTAAGTTATTATTATTATTATTTGCATCAGACTTCCACCAGGTTCTTTTTTTGGTTCTGAGCAGATAAACATATCTCCAGACAAGACACTGAAGGCAAGAGAATAATAATAATAATAATAATAATAATAATAATAATAATAATAATAATAATAATAATGATGATATAAAGTTTATTGTTATTGTACGTGTATACACAGTATACGCATACAACAAAATTCACATAACACCCAGAGACCAGACCCAACACACATGACAATCCCCAGACACACCCCCACCCACCAAAAATTCCCCACCCCTAAAACCACCCAAGCATCCACACAACAAACCAAGTAACAAAGCTGGAAGGGACCTTGGAGGTCTTCTAGTCCAACCCAATGCTTGAGCAGGAGACTCTATACCAGTGGTAGATTCCTCCCAGTTCAGCCGAGCCGGTAGCGGTGACGATATGACGTCACCGAACTGGTTCTCTTTGTTCGGGAGCTGGGCCCTCCCGCCCTCCCGCCCTGCGTTATTCTTACCTTTTATTTGGCCCTTCCCCAATCTATTCACTGCCTCCCGAGTCCCAGCTGATCGGCTTGAAGGAAAAAAACTGTTTAAACTCTTGCTGCTGGGCCACCCTACAGCTGATCAGTGTTAAAAGGCAGTGTGGTGGTAGACCGGTGCCTCCAAAAACAAATGAGAAGACCGGTACAGCTCTGCAAGCAGTTAAAAGCTTGGTAGACCAGTACCTCTGCTAAATCCTAAAGAATTGTCACATGACCATCAAAACATGCCCACAAAATAAGCTACGCCCACAGAACTGGTAGTAAAAATATTTAGAACCCACCCCTGCCCTATACCTGTGATGGCGAACCTATGGCATGCAGAGCTGGCATGCAGAGCCCCCTCTGTGGGCACATGCACCGTTGCCAGCTGCTCACATGCGCACCAGGCAGCTGGTTTCCGGTGCTCCAGCCAGTGATGGGTTGCTACCAGTTCACCCTGGATCAGGTGAACTGGTAGCGGCAGCGGGAGGCTCCGCCCACCTGCCCGGATGCTTCTGCGCATGCACAGAAGTGTTGCGTGCAAGTGCATGAGCACCCACGAGCAAACCAGTAGCAACGGGTTTTGAAACCCGCCCCTGGCTCCAGTGTGTGCACATACTGGTTTGGGCATTCTGAAAAGGTTCGCCATCACTGCCCAATAGCATTCGAAACAAATGGTTGTCCAGTCTCTTCTTAAAAACCTCCAGCGATGGAACAGCCACAACTTCTGGAGGCCCCCAACAATTTGGCTTTATTTAATTTAAAATCCAACGGGATCAAAGAATGTGCTAATTACCAAGAGAGGTATTAGTGGGCCCGTTGGTGCCCAGGAATGTCGCACTTGGGATCAAGGGCAAGATGCTGAGAGTTGTTCCACAGAGCCTCAGTGGGCAAATCTCTTTGGAGGAGACAGTTGAGGCAGATGAGATGATTGGGACAGGAAGGGTTTTCTGCATCATTTGTATAGAAACATTATAAACTCAGAACATGAGGTTGATTCATTCATCTTTCGAGCCCAACCCTTGGAGAACCTTCAACCAGCAAATTATAGGTTACGACGTTGACCATAGGCATATGGCAAACAGTTGCAGTGTTTTCCTCTTAAGGTGCAATTTTCTCAAATTATAGCAGCACAGTTATAGATTACCCTGCATTTTTGACTGACTGGACAGGCAAATGTGCTCGGTGTCTTGTTAATCAGCAGGTGCCTGTTGTTGCTGTTAGTTGCAAAGTCGTGTCCAACCCATCGCAATCCCATGGACAACGTTCCTCCAGGCCTTCCTGTCCTCTACCATCCTCTGGAGGCCATTTAAACTCACGCCGACTGCTTCAGTGACTCCATCCAGCCACCTCCTTCTCTCCCCTTCTTCTTTTGCCCTCAATCTTTCCCAGCATTAGGCTCTTCTCCAGGGAGTCCTTCCTCTTCATTAGGTGGCCAAAGCATTTGAGCTTCATCTTCAGGATCTGGCCTTCGAAAGAGCAGTCAGGGTTGATCTCCTCTAGGACTGACCAGTTGGATCGCCTTGCAGTCCAAGGGATTCGTTCAAGGCCTCAATTCTTTTGCACTCTCCTGCTGCCCCCCAATGCTGGTGTGTTTCTGTTATTCCAAGAAAAAGAACAGATGCATTCTAGAAAACAACTTCCTTAGCAAAACGATAGTGAGATAGACTTTACCCAAATGAGGGAAGAACAGCTGTGGGCATTCTGTAAGGAAGGGAAGGGGGGTGGAGGAGATGGAGAAGACCACAATGAGCAATCAGATGTGTGCATGGAATCAGGAACATTTCTCGAAAAGTAAATATTTTTAGTCTATTTTTTTATCATGTCATTTGCTGGTTGTAATTATTTTGGTGTTTTAAATGGCTCTACAAAGTGAGAGTTTTAAATGTGGACATGGGCTGGGTTGATTCTCATAAGGGTTAAACACAATTACTTTATATTTATTTGTTTGTTTGTTCTTTTTTATTTATTTAAACTTCAGTACTACTGAAGTTCAGTGATAATTGGAAACCCCTTACTTACTTTTTGCAAGGAAGGGGGGGGGATGAAGTTACGATCTATGGATTTGATTAGAATGAATAGGTTATAGAAACATTATAAACTCAGAACATGAGGTTGATTCATATTTGTGCTTATAACTGTGGTAAACAAAAATCAGAAGTCCCTTCTTTGTAACTTTTGTTCATTTCTGTCGTTTCTGCATTTTTGTCTTTCCTCTTTTCTTTCTTTTTTTCCCTCTTTTGTCATTCTAAATATTAGTTCTTGTTCATTTTTATGTTTTCAAATTTCTAATAGTTTATTTTTAAAAATGACACAAGCATATAAAATGGACGCAGTGATGGTACTGCAGGGGGTCTCTTCCTCCTTCCCCTTCCTCCTCCTCCCCCTCCTCCTCTTTCTCCGCTCCCCCTCTCCTTCCTCCTTCTCTGCCTCCCCCTCCTTCCTCCCTCCTGCTCCTCCCATTCTTCTTCCTCCTCCTCTTCTTCTTCTCCTGCTGCTCTTCCTCCTCCTCCTTCTCGTCTCCCTCCCTTCCCTCTCCTTCCTCCTTCTCTGCTTCTCCCTCCTTTCTTCCTCCTGCTCCTCCCATTCTTCTTCTTCCTCCTTTTTCTTCTCCTCCTCCTCTTCCTCTTCTCCCTCCTCTTCCTCCCATTCGTCTTCTTCTTCCTCTTCTTCTCCTCCTCCTCCTCCTTCTCCCCCCTCCCCCCTCCTCCTCCTCTTCCCTCCTTCCTTCTTTTTCTGTTTCATCTAATATATTGGCAGTGTGATAAAATGCCACAAAGATTTATGTATGGGATTATTGGATGGGAAATGGTGAAGTAGCAAGTAGGAACGTCCATCAAGGAGAAAGGCCAGTGGCTGGAGAGGACCCAAGTTGGTGCTCCCTGAAGCAAATTCCATCTCAGTGAAATTCTGCGGACACGTCTGAACTAGGTTTGAGAGATGCAGGTCAGCCGACTTCTCCACTCCTGTGTTGGTGCAAACGTGTGCTCTTTTCCTTCCTAGGCTGATGCCAAGATGGTCTGTGATGTCGTGAGTCGGATGGAAGACACAGAGCCCTTCTCTCCAGAGCTGCTTTCGGCAATGATAAGGCTTTGGTCCGATAGTGGCCTCCAAGAGTGTTTCAACCGGTCCCGAGAATATCAGCTCAACGACTCTGCTCAATAGTGAGTTTTGGTCATCACTTAGAAGTCCTTTAAACAAGGAGCCACCACCCAGAACCGGTAGCCTTACCTCCATTGTAAGGTTACATTAAAACAGGAATCTCCAAACTTAGCAACTTTAACACTTACGGACGTCAACTCCCAGAATCCCCCATACTGGCTGAGGAAACTCTGAGAGTTGAAAGTCCACAAGTCTTCAAGTTGCCAAGTTTGGAGACCCCCTCCATTAAAAAAACCCCTTGCACTCTTTTCGAAACTGCATCTCTTCCCCGCTCGCCTTTGCAGGTCAGGAAACTAGGGAGGGTTTCTGATTGTGATTGGCGCACTTGGCAACCGTCATCTATTTATGTCGGTCACTCGCAGCATGCTGCAGTCACATGTTCGCCATTTGCAAACTTCCCAGTTCACTTCCAACAAGCAATTTCACTGGGGAAGCCAACAAAGAAGGTAGCAAGTCACCAACATATGATGTCTTCCTTAACAACCACACCACTTAATAATGAATGTTCCAGTTCCGATTGGGGTCATAAATCAAGGATTACCTGCATGCTCACTTAAGGTTCAAGATCTCTGGGATAAGGGATACAATCATTATGTGCATTTAGCAAGCAGTCATTGTACCTAGACCTTGACAACTTTAAGACTTGTGAACTTCAACTCCCAGAATTCCTCAGCCAGCAAAGCAAATTCTGGGAGTTGAAGCCCACAAGTCTTAAAGTTGCCAAGGTTGGAGACCCCTGACCTAGACGGTAATAGAGAGAAAAGAGGAACAGGAATTTTGCCAGGTATAAATCAGGTCTCAGTCACAAAGCATTTTTTTTTTTTGTTTTTAACAATTTTATTAAGTTTATCAAGACACTAGTTACAAGTTAAAATACAAACAAAAATGACAATGGGGGAAAATGGGAGAGGAAAAAGAAACAGTAGAAGGGAAAGGGGGGGGGAAAGAAAGAAAAGCATTAATTACTATTTTTAGAGGAGTAGAATAAGATAGCAACGTTACAGTCTCGACTTTTTACTTAATATGTTCTAGCCATTTCTACAACAACAAATGTCTGTAGAGATTCTCAGTCATCCAGGTCCTGGTTGTCCCAATTAAGGTGCTTTTTCAGGAGACAGATGGACTTTCTTGTCTTTTCTTTTGAAGATGTTTCGCTTCTCATCCAAGGAGCTTCTTCAGCTCTGACTGGCTGGTGAGAAATGGAAGGATTTATATTCCTTGCAGACAGCTGGTCATTTGCATCCTTTTAGAGGGTTGTTGAGGCCACTTGAAGGTTTATCTGTATCATCAGGGTCACCTGAGTGGTGCTCCTGCTCCTATAGTCTGCCATTTTTTCCTCTGGAAATCCATTCCTACTCCCACACCATTCGAAGGGTGTTCATCTCAAATTGCATAGCTAAACGTCTGTGGAGATTCTCCGTCATCCAGGTCATGGTTGTCCCAAAAGGAGACATGATTCACCAGAGGCCAAGGTGGTGGAGGGTGTGATGTTGAATCATTGTGATCAAGCCTCTCCTTTTTTGAATCTTGAATCTGGTGCTACTTACAGAGAAATAAGACAGAGCTTGCATGATTCTCCTTTTGTAGTTTTGACCCTTCTGCCTCTGCTTGGATGACATTCTACCATGAATAAAAGACAAGCAAAACCTCAAAACTCCATTCTTGCTGATAAGCCCTACAGAATCTCAGCAAAGGGTATATGAATGATCCAGGCTCAGGCCCTTTGATGGATGACACGTTTCTATAGTCTGCCATCTGCTGCGGGAAGGCAGATTTGACAAAAGAAAGCAAGAATTTGGAATTTGCTTGAAGAAAGCAATTAAGCCTAGGTGCACACACTTAGAAGCATATAATACTGAGGTGATGGATGGATGGATGGATGGATGGATGGATGGATGGATGGATGGATACATACATACATACATACATAAATGATAGATAGATAGATGATAGATACATACATACATACATACTGTAGATACAAAGATACATAAATTATACATACATAGATAGATAGATAGATAGATAGATAGATAGATGATAGGTAGGTAGGTAGGTAGGTAGATGATAGATGGATAGATGATAGAGATAGATAGATAGATAGATAGATAGATAGATAGATAGATAGATAGATGCTGTTCTGTCCCCCTTCCTCAAACAGACAAACGTAATACCAAGCACTCCTACCAATATTTTATTAGGTAAACAGATTAGAATTCCTGGCAGACCAAGGTTTTGGCAGCAAACTGCCGAATGCCTGCCAAGACCGTTTTCACCCCCATAAAGCAGAGGAGGACTTATCTTCAGTCCATTCCAGGAGCAACAAATTATCCATGAGACAAGAATTTAGTCAATGTTCAGTCCAAAATATATCCAAGCCGAATTTCAAAGATCACAATGTGACATTCAGGATTTAACTTTGTCTGTCACAAAGCCTGAGGAGCAATCCCACCCATTTTTATTCCTGGTGAGGCGTGGCTCCGTGACTCAGCTCAATCTCTGGCCCTCCCACGCCTCTTCCGTTGCTTCTCCCTCCGACGCTGCCTGGGATCAAGCCAGGATTCATCATCCTCGCTCCCTATCAATTGGTGCTCCGATATGCCTTCCTCCTGGCACATCCCAGGCTGTTCCTCCTGGCCGTCGGATGGAACCTGAGGCATTGCCAGAAAGGAGGGTCCTGGAGGTCTTGTCAGTTCCTCCCCATCATCTTCTGAGTCCTCCTCCTCTGTAAGGACAGGCTCGGGAGTCGGGGTCACAAGATGGATGGATGGATGATAGATAGATAGATAGATAGATAGATAGATAGATAGATAGATAGATAGATAGATAGATATAGATGATGTAGATAGAAGATAGATGAGAGAGAAAGACAGAGAGACAGGGAGACAGAGAGACTTTGACACTTCTGTGATTAAGCTTATAATTTTGGAATATGTCAAAATTCTCTCCATTCTCCAGACAGCCATTCCATTTTTCTCTGGCCAAGTGGGATCAAGGAGGCCAGGCACTTTATTATTATGGGTAATTTGTGAAATAAACCTCTTCAGCACTCTGCTATTCAATGTTCTCTTTGGGCTAAATTGCACCTGAGCCAAAAAGAAGCCAAGCGAGTGCAATAAAGCAGGGTATGCAGTTGGTGGGGAAAAATCAATAACCGTGGCTATTACTATATCACCGAGCAGCTGTAATGACTGCACTTTTGCTGATCTGCTGGCTAGCCTGCCAACGATAGCTAACACGGAAGTAAGATTTGCAGGAGAGACCTATGCTTCGTTTCAGCCAGGGGTCGGAAGGCATTGATGCAAAACTACCTAAGAAAAAGAAAAGAAGAGCAATTAATAAAACCTTAAAGGAAGATGAAAACATGAGCAAGCCATGGTTTACCCCCAATCCAGGGGTGAAATCCAGCAGGTTCTGACAGGTTCTGGAGAACCGGTTGTGGAAATTTTGAGTAGTTCAGAGAACCGGCAAATGCCACCTCTGGCTGGCCCCAGAGTGAGGTGGGAATGGAGATTTTGCAATATCGTTCCCCTAGGAGTGGGGAGGGAATGGGGATTTTGCAGTATCCTTCCCCTGCCACACCCACCAAGCCACGCCCACAGAACCGGTAGTAAAAATTTGGATTTCACCACTGCTCCAATCTATCCAGATTCATATTATTAAGTCCGTTTCTGCATTTGCAGAGTAGCAGAGGTAGAAAATCTGGCTCACATCCTATTTGCTTGTTGCCTGTATAAGAAGGTGAGAGAAAAGTACCTCGGTCTATATACCAAACGAAGGACCCATTGGGATCCCCCATATCAAAACAATTTACCTTATGTGCAGCCAGAATCTGAAAATAACATTTAACCCAGCACAGTACTTAAGCAAACTGGTTTGATTGAGATCAGCATATGTGGGGTTGATTGGGTAGATTGTAGGGGTGACACTGAAATATAATTTTATCATATTTTATCTACATCTTCAATTAGTATATTTTATTCCAATTTCATTGTAGACTGTATTTAATTCCAATTTTGTTTTAAATCATAATTTTATTGTAATTTCATTTTAAATTGTATTTTATCTACCTATATACTCGAGTATAAGCCGACCCAAATATAAGCCGAGGCCCACAATTTTACCACAAAAAAACTGGGAAAACTTATTGACTCGAGTATAAGCCGGAGGTGGGAAACGCAACGGCTACTGGTAAATTTCAAAATAAAAAAAAACTGGTCAAAAGTGTGAGGACCTGTCAGAAATCACTTTTTTCAGCCCTCTCGGTAGTCCTTCTGTGCATATGGACTACTCAGAGGGCTGAAAAAGTAATTTTTGACTGGTCCTCGCACTTGTGACCAAACCTTGAACTTATGACTGTCCTCACATTTTACGTTTTTACCCTATCTTATCACCATTTCTCTCTCCCCCTCTCTTTCTCATTCTTTCCCTCTCCCCCTCTTTCTCTCTCTCTCTCCCCCACTCTCTCTCTCATTCTCTTTCTCCCCCCTTTCTCAAAGAGAGAGGTGGTAGGTTTGAGGAGAAAGATTGCTGTACAATAAAAAAGATGAAAAGGAAGAAAACCAACCCCAAACAAATATAAAGATATCAAGATAAAGAATGAATTATTAAATTTTAAAGAATAAAAGAAAACAAATATGAATAAATAGCAATAATTAGAAACACACATACAAACATACAATGTATTTTCTTTGAACAGAGTATTTGGCCGGTTCACAAATTTAAACAGTGTTTAGTCATTTCACTTAAATGTACAATTTCTATATTTCCTTTTTGCCATATTTATTCCTCATCTATTTTTTTAAAAAACCAATATTACCTTTCATCCTCATCTCTAATCTTAATCAAATTCAATTTTTCACTTCTATTCTATATTATACCCCTTCCCATTGTCATCTATTTTTATATCCATCCTCCCATTGGTTAATTATGTAATATTACAGTTGTTCAATACAAATTCAACATTTTAATATAAATTAGTTATATAACTATCTTTTTGTATATTAATCAATATGAACATGAATATTCCAATTGTGTCCATGCAATCCAATTTCTTACAAATCAATTACTGGTAATTATATTTACCAATAATAATAAACCAAATAATTTCCCCCATTTATTCTTCCAAGCCACAACTTAACCATTTCTGCTTTCAACACAATATACAATTAATAGTATCTCAATTATTACAATTCCCTAGTTAAATAGAACTTTTTTTTCTTTTGTGTTTTAAAATCTTGAACTCTCCTCTTTTGCCATTTGCCATAAATTTCCCATTGTTTGCATCTACCTTTTTTGATGAGGAAAAAGAAAACTTTCCAACGTTGCAAGCAAACAGCAAAGCCAACAACCTGCTTTAGTTTCGGTTTCGTTTTCAGCTTGAATTGCACAAGGAGAAAAAAAATGTGCTCCAGCAGTACTCTTTGCAGCTAGAAAAAGACCCCTGCCCAAAACAGCTGAGAGCAAATCAGCTGAGAGTCGGGAGGCTGTTTAAATCCACTTATGGTAATTAACCTATATTAAAACTGAAAGGGGCTGTTTTTTCTATTTTTGCAGACACCGGTCTACTCATTTGTTTTCTTTTAAAAAGGCATTTTTTCATGACTCGAATATAAGCCGAGCGGGGCTTTTTCAGCCTGAAAAACGGGCTGAAAAACTCGGCTTATATTCGAGTATATACGGGTAATTCCATTTTAAATTGCTTTTCTCAAATTTTAGTAATAATTAGTTTCTGGAACACTGCACTTTGATATGGCCCAAGGGAAAACAAACAAACAAACAAACACACACACTAACAAACAGATAAATAAATACATTATTAAGCCCAAAACAAAAAAGAGAAGAGAACAAGCAAGAACAGAGGGAAATCCCTCAAGGATGAGATCCAGCGGTGGGTTGATGGGGGTTCACAGGGGTTTGGGAGAACCTCTAGGTAAAATTCTGTGCAGTTCGGAGAACGCCCAAATCCTGTTCCTGGCTGACCACGCCCACCCTGCCCTGCCCCTCCCAGAAGTCCCCATACAGCCCGTTTTGGATGCAGGTAAGTGCAGGGTGCACACAGAGGCTCAGGGAGGGCGGAAAACGGGCCTACTGGAAGTTTGGGAAGCCTAGAAACCCGTTTCCGGCCTCCAGAGGACTCCAGAGCCTCAGGAGGCCGTTTTCACCCTCCCAGAGGCTCAAAAAAAGCCTCTAGAGACCAGGGAGGCAAAACACACACACTCCCTGCCATGGTGCAGGACTAGGCCACACCCACCATGGCCACGCCCACCCAGCAACCAGGCAGAGAACCCCTTGCTAAAATTTTTGAAGCCCACCCCTGATGAGTTGTGACAGAAACAGACAAGTTGGAAGAGAATATTTGTCATCAGGGCTAGAAGGGAATGAGGTTTGGTTATATTTGCATGTTTATTACATTTATTTGCTTTTTTTTTTTTATTACATTTCGAAGCCAGAATGGGACAACTTGCTGCAGCCAACTCACCACAATTGACTTGTTGGCGGCACAACTCGCCCCCAAACAATTTAACAATTCAATTTCATCATTTCAAATAAATTTTAAGAAGTATTTCAATTGCTGTTGTTCACGTTCCATTCTGCCCCTCTTTTTGCATCCTTTCTTTAATGATTCCATTCCACCATTTCTTTGCTATTAGTGTAACTCTTGTCCCGCGGCGAGTTGGCTGTGATGAATTCTCATAGGAACTTTTGAAGCAATTCTGGGAGGCTTACGGCATAATTATACAAGTGACTCGTCCTGTCAGCGTTGGTGAGAATCTTCTCGCTGGTTCCTTGATTAGGTTGTTATTTACTGACTTTGTAGTCCCTTGATTAGGGTATTGTTTACTTCTGGGTTTTAATCTCTGCTTATCTGGGGGTTGATTGCTGCTCTGGAGGTGATCTTTGGCGTGATCTTTCCGCTTGTTTATTTTTTATTTTTTTAAAGAAAATTTAAAGGTGGCGACTCAAGGCGGCTTAGGCGGATATATAAAAGAAGTAAAAAGAGTAATAATAAAATAATAAATTAGTACATTTATTATTTACTAATAATAGTAAAAAAAAAACACCCACTCTGGCGACAAGACATATTCATACAAACCAGGGGTAAATCCAGCAGGTTCTCACAGGTTCTGGAGAACCAGTAGCAGAAATTTTGAGCAGTTCGGAGAACCGGCAAATACCAACTCTGGCTGGTCCCAGAGTGGGGTGGCAATGGAGATTTTGCAGTATCCTTCCCCCAGGAGTGAGGAGGGAATGGAGATTTTGCAATATCCTTCCCCTGCCACGCCCACCAAGCCACACCACGCCCACCAAGCCACGCCCACAGAACTCGTAGTAAAAATATTTGGATTTCACCACTGATACAAACCATTTAATGGACTCCATCCTGCTCTGGGTACCTCAGGCCCACTGCAGAACCAGATCTTCAGCGCCTTCACGCTGTCAAAGTGGGGGCCATTCTAATCTCGGGGGGGGGATGATGTTCCCGAGAGAGGGAGCCACCACAGAGAAGGCCCTTCTTCTGGGTCCCACCAGGTATATCTCCCTCAGGGATGGGACCTGCAGCATTCCCTGCCTCTCCACTCTGATAGGTTCGGTAGATGTGACCGGCAGGAGACGATCCCTCAGATCACCTGGTCCCAAGCCATAAGGGCTTTAAAGGTGACAACCAACACCTTGAATTGCACCTGGAAGCAAATCGGCAACCCATGCAGCTCCCGCAGGAGAGGTGATACATGTGCACACCGGGGTCTGCACAAAACCATGCGGGCCGCTGCATTTTGCACCAACTGGAGCTTCCGGATGCTCTTCAAGGGCAGCCCCATGTAGAGCACGTTGCTATGTTGATTGAACCACCAAGAACACTCCCATCAACAGTGATAGGGCAAGCTACTGTAAATAAACAGAGAACAATCCCCCTTTTCCTTCTCACACTGATGATGTTACCAAGCTGGGTGATGAAATGTCTGCAAGAAAGCAACCAAGGTCAGAGAAAAATTTCCAGTCCAAACTGTGGGTGTAAATTGACAACTGTCTGTCATTCATGCCAGCTTTATTCCTCTTAGCTGGAAGAATCAGATCAGATTAGCATTTCAAAACCAAAAACCAGCTTTAGCGACCTCTCTGTAGACTTCTGAGAGGGGATCAGACTCTGTCTCCCATCCCTTAAAATAGAGGTTTTATCCATAAGGACCAGGAACTTGGTTTGCATATTTGATTTTGAAAGGAAAAACGTGCTTCTCGGAGTGAAATCTTTATTTTTTTCGGTGCCCCCTAACAACATTCACACAAATGTGAATGTCATTCTCATTCACAGCTTCACTCGTTTTACAGTTTGCAAATGAATCCCCTAGCAGATGGTAGATACATTCCAACCCAGATATTTTAGGCCTGCTATTTTCATTGGTCTCTCTGGGAAAATATAAAAACTGAGCTCACATGAATGTAAAAGACACTTCTGACAGTTTTAGGTTCCCTGCAGCACTAATGCAGGATTGCA
Source organism: Ptyas mucosa (assembly GCA_012654045.1). Taxonomy (NCBI): domain Eukaryota; kingdom Metazoa; phylum Chordata; class Lepidosauria; order Squamata; family Colubridae; genus Ptyas; species Ptyas mucosa. The sequence continues at coordinate 5,996,144 of WNWU01000024.1, forward strand.
GATTCCCAGGAACCAGTGAGATCACCACATTGTTCCTGGGAAGCAATATTTTCCCTTCGTAAAATTACAAACTCAAATCGTGATTTTGGACTGGGAAGCATCAGAAGAATAATTTGAGGTTCCAACTTGAGCCGGGGTTGCACAAGAACTTATATGCAGAGCACATCATGAGAAAGGCCGGCTAGATTAATCAAAAATTGCAGTTAAGATTGCCGGAAGAAATAACAACCTCAGATGTGCAGATGATACCACTCTAAAGGCAGAAAGGGAAGAGGAACTAAAGAGTCTCTTGATGCGGGTGAAGAAGGAGAGTGCAAAAGTTGGCTTGAAACTCAACATTAGGAAAACAAAGATCATGGCATCCGGCCCTCTCGATTCCTGGCAAATAGATGGGGAAGAAATGGAGATAGTGACAGATTTTATTTTCCTGGGCTCCAAGATCACTGTAGATGGGGACTGTAGTCAAGAAATTAAAAGATGCTTGCTCCTGGGGACGAAAGCCATGGCAAATCTAGACAGCAGACTAAAAATCAGAGACGTCACCCTGCCAACAAAAGCGCGTATAGTCAAAACTATGGTTTTCCCAGTTGCAATGTATGGCTGTGAAAGCTGGACCAAAAGAAAGGCTGAGCGCCAAAGTATTGAGGCCTTTGAACTCTGGTGCTAGAGAAGACTCCTGCGAGTCCCTTGGATTGCAAAGCGATCAAGCCGGTCAGTCCTAGAGGAGATCAACCCTGACTGCTCTTTAGAAGGCCAGATCCTGAAGAGGAAACTCAAATACTTTGGCCACCTAATGAGAAGGAAGGACTCCCTGGAGAAGAGCCGAATGCTGGGAAAAATTGAGGGCAAAAGAAGAAGGGGACGGCAGAGAAGGAGGTGGCTGGATGGAGTCACTGAAGCAGTCGGCGTGAGTTTAAATGGCCTCTAGAGGATGGTAGAGGACAGGAAGGCCTGGAGGAACGTTGTCCATGGGGTTCGAATCCCTAGTACAGATCTCTTGCGTGAGCGGGGCGTTGGACTAGATGACCTCCAAGGTCCCTTCCAACTCTGTTACTGTTAAAAAGCAGACTTTTATAAGGGAGCTTGTCCTGATGTGGAACTGTCTATATGCTGATTGTCTATGTGACATTTGGGGGGGGGGGGTATGTGTGTGTTTACGTATGTCATCCTTGATGTTGATTCTTTTGAGCATGCAGTTCTTCTGGGAGGCCTAATTTAATTAACTCTGTGTTTACAGACCATATCCTTTGATATGTGGATTAGGTCTGGGTAATTTATTGGGAGGGATGAGGAAGTTTGAGTAAAAGATTATCCCCCGTTTGCTATTTTTACTTGATTAATTTAGTTTCAGCTTGACTGTCAAATATCTAGTGGAGACGCTAGTTCTCAGTCCATTGTGGATTCTATTGATGTTTTAAGGGAAGATAGAAACAGTATAAAAAATAAAATATAGTTTGATATAAAACGTCTCACGGAAGGCTTGTAGGCCACTATCTGTCATGTTGCTCTGCAGAATGAGAGCAGAGGGTAGTAGAGAGCCCAAGGATCTCAGGGAAGCATAATTACTTAATAATTAATAGGCTTTGTTCAGAAATCAATGCAGCGTGACAAATCTGCAAGTAGACCTATACATTATTAAACTGGGATAATCTGAAGGTTCAGCAAAATCAAGAGGCTACAGTACCTGGCACTGGAATTGAGAGGTTTTGGTTTTGGTTTAATGGTGTTTCAGGAGGAAAGGAAAGGAAAGGAAAGAAGGAGGGGAGGGGAGGGGAGGGGAGGGGAGGGGAGGGGAGGAGAGG
>WNWU01000024.1:5998045-6015110 GCA_012654045.1 Ptyas mucosa
GGAAAGGAAAGGAAAGGAAAGGAAAGGAAAGGAAAGGAAAGGAAAGGAAAGGAAAGGAAGAGAAAAAAGTGAAATGAAGGGAAATGAAGGGAAGGGAAGGTGAAAGAGGGAGGGAGGGAGGGAGGGAGGGAGGAAGGAAGGAAGGAAGGAAGGAAGGAAGGAAGGAGAGGGAGGAATTCGCTGATACCCATTTCTCTATGCAATATGGCTTTTTTAAAAACAAAACAAAAACATCACAACCAAATTCATTGTCTTCAAAACCAGACCTGAACTGGACTATTACATAAACATTCTTATGGAGAGGAATAAGCCCACATAATCATCTACTCTTACACAACAAGATTCTCTCTGCAACCATCTGCCTCTCATACAGTAGAACCCGAACATATCATGATCACTTTGACAGAGATTTAGTTTCAAATTATGAAATACTGTCTTTCGGAGAGCAAGCCAGTGAAACTCCAGATCCAGAATCTGTAAATAACTTGCATTTATAACGTATAAATCTACAGGTTTTGTACATGAATATTCTCTTTTAACTTCCATTTGGGAAGCTAACCAAAACCTCAGCAGGAGAAGGTATTTTTTTTCCAGACACTGTGCTCAACGTTCTTGATCCCTAAATTTTAGGTACAGCCCATTTCCAAAACAATTAGGACTGAGGGAGGCATTGGGTTTACATTTACTATCTTGAGACTGACTTTAAGCCCCCAATCTCTGCCGCAAATCTGGCTTGTGGTTTATTCGCCACTTTTTCTATCCCATTCTTTATCCCATTCTTTATCCCAAAGGTGCTTTTTCAAGGGGCAACTGGACTTTCTGGTTTTCCTTTGAAGACGTTTTGCTTTTTAATCCAAGAAGCTCATCCAGAGCTGAAGAAGTTTCTTGGATGAGAAGCAAAACTTCTTCAAAGAAAAACCAGAAAGCCCAGTTGCCTCTTGAAAAAAAGCACCTTTGGGACAACCACAACCTGGATGACTGAGAATCTCCATAAATGTCCCATTCTTTAGCTTGCCTAGTGAGAAGTTCTGGAGAACATTGGAGCTTCCATATCCATTTACGTCATTTTGGTTAAGCCTTATTTCCTACCAATGAATGCTTTTCTTTCCTCCTGATGGACCAACCACATGGGGGGAGGGTGTTTCCCCCAAATGTCCTTTGGTGGTGGGGGGAGGTTGCTTCGGAAGAATGGGGGTTGTGTTGTTTTGGGAGGCTGATGCACTTTTTGACGGCTTGAATAATGTTCTCTCAGTTTGGGATCCAGGTATCTGTTGCTATAGCGACTCCTGGTGTATTTAAATTATCCATGAGAACTGTTCTTTGGATGCTCCAAACATCTCCATTGAAATGGGTGGTATGACTGGAAAAGAGAACATTTTTGACAGTTGATAACAAAATCATATTGTAAAGAGATACACATACTCTTAGTAATTGGCCCAAAGTCACCCAGCTGGTTTTCATGCAGGACTAGAATTCACAGTCTCCCACTTTCTAGTCTGGGTGGGTTTCAAAATTTTTCACTACCGGTTCTGTGGGCATGGCTTGGTGGATGTGGCAGAGGAAGGTTACTGTAAAATCTCCATTCCCTCCCGATCAGCTGGGACTTGGGAGGTAGAGAATAGATGGGGCGGGGCAAGTCAGAATTTTTACTACCGATTCTCCAAACTACTCAAAATTTCCGCTACCGGTTCTCCAGAACTGGTCAGAACCTGCTGAAACCCACCTCTGGTACCTTCTCCACTAGACCAAACTGTCTCTCATTGATTTAACTTTCAGTTTCAAATAATTTTCATTAAAAAATTAAAGAGAAGAGTATTGAATGACTGGCAGAGATAAATCTCATTGTATACGGTTTGACAAAAGACTGAGGATTAAGCAGAAGATATTAAAAGGTTTAAAGGAACAAGGCAGTTTGGCAGTACCAAATTTCAAATTATCTTTTCAAACCAGTTGCCTAACCTGAATAACAGGCGGGATCATATTCTCTTAATGCTGTGTTCCTTCTGTTAAAGGGAGAAAGATTTCCAGATGGTTTATGCAGATATCTGAAACAGAAATAGGCAATTTATAGGAGATCATCTAATGAGCAGTGTTTTAAAAGTATCGGGTAGAGGAAAAATTAGCTCAGATTTATCACCTCTTGCTTGGCTATTTATTTTTATGAAGATGAGAATACGAAGAAATTTGGTCAGTGAGAGATTTAAAAAATTGCAGATTGCAAAAAAATGTCAATAAAACAAAGACAAAATCCTTTGAGACTCTGAATCCTGAAAGGGGCAGAATCTCCGGCAAGTCCCAATATCTTCAAATAAGCAGTGCCATTCTAAAAAGAAAATAAGACAGCAGAAGATTTAGGGATTTTAAAATGAAAACCTTATCAAACAAAATTCAGCGCCCTTATTTATAAGTTGTTGGTGAAATATAACTCAGAAACCAAACCAGTTAAATGTTGTGTGATGAAATGGCTGCAAAATTTAGACAAAACAATTGATATCAACAATGGAAATTTTGATGATAGATAGATAGATAGATAGATAGATAGATAGATAGATAGATAGGTAGGTAGGTAGGTACGCAGGCAGGCAGGCAGGCAGGCAGGCAGGCAGGCAGGCAGGCAATAACACTAGGACTAGCACTTGGACTTATATACCGCTTCACAGTATTTTACAGCCCTCTCTAAGTGGTTTTACAGACTCAGCATGTTGTCCCCAACAATTTGGGTCCTCATTTTACCAACCTCGGAAGGATGGAAGGCTGAGTCAACCTTGAGCCAGTCAGGATTGAACTGCTGGCAGTGGGCAGAGTCTGCCTGCAATACTGCATTCTAACCACTGCACATCATAGATGAATGAACGGATGGATGGATGGATGGATGGATGGATGGATGGATGGATGGATGGACGGATGGACAGATGGACGGACAGAGAGAAAGACTGCCGGCTGCCTGCAGTTTGGCAGTTCAAACCTCACCAGGCTCAAAGTTGACTCAGCCTTCCATCCTTCCGAGGTGGGTAAAATGAGGAGCCAGATTGTTGGGGGCAAATAGGCTGACTCTGTAAAACCATTTAGAGAGAGCTGTAAAGCACTGTAAAGTGGTATGTAAGTCTAAATGCTTTTGCTATTGCTATTAGTTCCGATAATTATTCTTGCTGAGTTGAGCCATGACTTCAAGGACCTTCTGGAAACATGGATCCTGCTTAAGCAGAAAGTGAAGGCTGTGGTCAGGAGGCCTTGTTCCCAACTTCAGTCTGTTGTGCCAGTTATGGTGGTCCTAAATCAAGGCACCCTGTGAGCATAACTCCCACCACAATCACCACTTGCTTCGGTTACTGTAAGGCACCCTCTCTGGGGCTGCCTCTCGAGATCACTCAGAAGCTGAAGCTGGTACAGAATACTGCAGGCAGATTGCTAGTGGGACAACCCATTAGATTAAAGCCAGTTTCAGGGTTGTCTTGGCCCTCCTGTCCAAATGTCTGGGAACGGCCTCCTCAGCACCTCCCCAGTTCCCAAGAGTTGCAAGGGAATGGCACGGTGGCTCAGTAGCTTAATGATCCTGGAGATGGTCAAGGCTTCGGCGGTTCAAGTCCTAGCACTCCATGGCTGGATGAGCTCCCATCACTTGCCTCAATTTCTATCTACCTAACTGTTCAAAACCATGTTCTATGTGACTACTCACATAGAGGTACCACTTTGGTGCAGAATCAAGCTGGTGCACTGTGCAGGCAGTCAAATTCCTCTCCTCTGAACCTCCCCGGTTGTGGTGCCTATTGGCGAGATGGCTCTGAGGAAGGAAAGGGGCTTCAGATGCAGGAAGAGCCACTTTTCTTTTTTTTGTGTGCGAAGACAGCTCACCGACTTGTGGTGCACATCTTGCGAAGTGTACAAAGTGCCAAAAAAGCCAACACAATCCTAAATTGCATTAACAGAGGGATTCAATCAAGATCAAGGGAAGTACTAATACCACTCTGTAAAGCCTTAGTAAGGCCACACCTAGAATACTGCATCCAGTTTTGATCACCACACTATAAAAAAGATATTGAGACTCTAGAAAGAGTGCAGAGAAGAGCAACCAGGGGACTGGAGGCTAAAATCTCACCAGGCTTGAGGTTGACTCAGCCTTCCATCCTTTCTAAGGTAGGTAAATTGAGGACCCAGATTGTGGGGACAATAAGCTGGCTTTGTATAAATATACAAAAGTATGAAGGCTATTGCTTAACGAACTGTAAGCCGCCCTGAGTCTCCGGAGAAGGGCAGCATATAAATCAAATTTTAAAAAAAATACGATGAACGGTTGTAGGAACGGGGCCTGGCTAGTCTAGTGAAGAGAAGGACCAGGGGAGACATGATAGCAGTTTTCCATTATTTGAGGGGCTGCCCCAGAGAGGAGGGGGTCAAGCTAATTTCCAAGGCACCTGAAGGCCAGTCAAGAAATAATGGACGGAAACTGATCAAGGAGAGATTCAACCTAGAAATAAGGAGAAATTTTCTGACAGCGAGAACAATCAACCCATAGAACAGAAGTTGCCTTTGGAAGTTGTGGGAGCTTCAAGAAGCGTCAACTCTTTCAAGGAGAGACTGGACTGCCATCTGTCAGAAATGGTGTAGGGTCTCCTGCTTGAGCAAGGGGTTGGACTAGATGACCTTCAAGATCCATTCTATTCTGTTCTGTTCTGTTCTGTTTATTTATTGGTTTGATTTATATGCCGCCCTTCTCCGGAGACTCAGGGCGGCTTACAATGCATTAAGCAATAGCCTTCATACTTTTGTATATACCTGCTTAGTAGGGCTTCCCCTCCCCCCCCCCAGCGGTGTTCTTTTTTATACAAAGTCAGCTTAATACCCCCACAAACTGGGTCCTCATTTTACCTACCTCGAAAGGATGCAAGGCTGAGTCAACCTTGAGCCTGGTGAGATTTGAACTTGCAGTAATTGCAGGCAGCTGGTGCTACTTAAAAGCACTTTAGTCTGCTGTGCCACCAGGCTCTCCTATTCTATTCTATTCTATTCTATTCTATTCTATTCCATTCCATTCCATTCCATTCCATTCCATTCCATTCCATTCCATTCCATTCCATTCTATTCTATTCTATTCTATTCTATTCTATTCTATTCTACCGTGTTTCCCTTAAAATAAGACCCTGTCTTATTTTGAACCCTGAAAGAAGCGCTTGGCTTTATTGCCATGCGCTCAAAAACCCAATTGGGCTTATTATCAGGGATGTCTTATTTTGGGGGAAACAGGGCATTCTATTCTATTCTTAGCCTTAGCTACAACAGAGCTGGTATCTTGGCAGCCAAGCTACTACTCTGCAATAGCATTGTGGTCTCCAGGCTAATGTAACACCATATGCTAATAATAATAAATAATAACAGGGGAGTGGGTTAGGGGGCAAGTCTTCTCAGCAGCATCTCCCAAGCTTTGAAACATACTTCTCCTGGAGAAACCTCAACTCCCCAATCTCCTGGCATCTTGCAAAACGTTCCTGACCCAGCTTGACATGTTTTGGGTTTTGCTTTGGGAGGGAGGGAGGGAGGAAAGGAAGGAGGATCCCTCTGTCTATTATTGCTTTATTATATAAATATAACATCTTGCCTTTCAACTTGAAGAGCAAGCGTTGTCTGGCAGCAGCACAACCTAACTTCTCTCAACTTGCAGCCTGACAAGGGATCGTCCTCTCCTTTCCAATTCTTGCCAGCTTCGGTCTTTAAGAACATCTCATCTCTATGCAGGCCCAAATTCCTTCAAAGCCCTCTTATTCTTGGCACTTCCAACCTTTAGGGAAGCCTAAGCAGGCCCAGCCTTGCAAAAAATGTCATGTCCTCTTTTTCTTTCAGAAAGCTGGAATAAACCAATGGAGCAGTCTTCTCTCTCTCTCTCTCTCTCTCCCTCTCTTTCTCTCTCTCTCTCTCTCCCTCTCTTTCTCTCTCTCTCTCTCTAACCCATTCAGATCTTTTCTTCTGCAAAAAGTTGCTAATGAGCACAATTCTTCTGTAAGAGAGGGGGTGGGAAAAAACACTTCCTTTTTAGGTAGAGGGTTGCCAGGAGTGCTTTCTCTTCCCAGCCATGGAAGAGGGGAATTGCAAGAAGAAAAAGCGAAGTGGGGAAAAAAGAAGACGAAGGAAAGGGAAGAAATGCTCGACACATAATAAGAAGCGTGAAATTATGGGAGGAAACAAAAATGAGGAAAGATTAAAACCAAGACCACAATGGATGCGGGCCATGTGGCCAAAGGGAAAACTTGTTCTCCTGAAATCTGGGCGTGTTCCAATTTATTTTTTTTTACTCAATAGAAGTATTTCTACATTGCTGTTTGGCTTGCTCTTAAAAGGAAATCTATCTTTTAAAAGGGCACAATTGAAAAGGCTGATAACCTTCTGGTTCATGCTTCATTTCTCGGAGCTGTGGGTGTCTTCTACACCCCTTGATTTAGAAGGTTCATGCAGAGTGAGGTCCTCCAGTCAAAACAGGTAACTGGGCTCTAAAATGTATTTGGATTGCCACATTTTACAGGAGTTGAAGTTTCAACTCTTATGCAGTCCTAAGTTGCATTAACAGAGGGATGTAATCAAGATCAAGAGGGGTACTAATACCCCTCTATACAGCCTTAGTAAGATCCCACCTAGAGTACTGCATCCAGTTTTGGTCTCCACACTATAAAAAAGATGTTGAGACTCTAGAAAGAGTGCAGAGAAGAGCAAGCAGGATGATTAGGGAACTGGAGGCTAAAACATACAGTACGATAAACAGTTGCAGGAACTGGGCATGGCTAGTGAAGTGAAGAACCAGGGGAGACAGGATAGCATCTTCCAATATTTGAGGGGCTGCCACAGAGACGAGCGGGTCAACCTATTCTCCAAAGCATCCGAAGGCCAGACAAGGAATAATGGATGGAAACTTATCAAGGAGAGATTCAACCTGGAAATAAGGAGGAATATTCTGACAGTGAGAGCAATCAACCAATGGAACAGAAGTTGCCTTCGGAAGTTGTGGGAGCTTCATCACTGGAAGCTTTCAAGAAGAGACTGGACCGCCCTCTGTCAGAAATGGTGTAAGGTCTTCTGCTTGAGCAGGAGGTTGGACTAGATGACCTCCAAGGTCCCTTCCAACTCTGTTAATCTGTTCTAGCACTTGCCAAGGTTGCCAAATCAGGGGAGAAAGGACAGGGATCCTAGAGCAGGAATTCCCAACCTTGCACACTTTAGGAAGCGTGGATTTCAACTCCCAGAATCCCCCAGCCAGCAGGAGATGCAAGCTACAACAGTGGATGGATGCTGGCTAGGGAATTGATTGATGAAGCTTTTAAAAGCTCTTGGCTTCATCAACTCTCTGATTCAGTGATTCACAATTGCCATCAGGCAGGTTGGGAGATTTAGTTTGAGTCTTTGATTCATTTGTTTTGGAACGATTGAGAGTTCGCCCAACTCTCTTAAATAGTCTTTATGTTCTAGTTTAAGGAAAGAATGGAACAAATTTCAGATCTGGCAAATTTTCTTTGCTAAGGTCACCATTGATTTTGCAAAGTGTACAATTGTCCGATTAAACAGGGAAGAGGCAGGAAGAAAATGCTAACTCAGAAGTTTTGCATTGCTCCTCCCTCTCCCTCCTTCTCCTTCTCTCCTTTAATTTGGTTATCTTGTCTTATAAAAGAGAACATGTTTGAACTTGAACAAGAGAACAGGGTTGAACTGTGGCATTCTTGGTTCTTTCTGAGCTTGGTTGTTTTCTTGCAGACCTTTCGCTACCCAACCTGGTAACATCACCAGGCACTATGTAATGAAAGATCTTGCCTTGTTTTACTGATTCAACCTGCAGTAATCAACTCAGCCTTTGGAGGCAGTTAACATAAATAATGTATAATAAAATAATATATTCTGTCCAAATATAATGGAGTAATAGAAGAAAAGATCAGAAGTGGTCAATTCAGCAGCTAAATTACGGATTTTGCAGTGAGTTATAAAATGTAAACTAGAGCTGAGATCAACAGAGAGCAAGGGGAAGAGATGTGATAGCAATTGACTTTGATGCAGATGTGATGCTTTGCACTGTTCTTTCTGTGTTTGAGATATTAGGAATATCCAATATAGCATTTTACAGATTAACAATAAAAAGACAAGCTCCTATTGCAAGCTGCTTACATTCAAAAATTCAGTCTAGACTAGCCAAGGCACAAAGGGAGTTTTCCACCTTATTTGAGAAAAGAATGAATGAAGATTATACAATTCTTCCCAAAACATCCTAGGAGGGCTTTGAGGAGAGATTTGAAAAGAAAAAGGAAAAAATCAGTTCCTTTTATACATGAAGGAGAATCTTGAATTCTTCCTTGGGCATTTCAAGAAATTCCACTATATCTGATGCAACATTCCTATATGGTTTTTTTAAAAGAATTAATTTAATATCTTTATTTTTGACAAAACAATCTTTAATCTTACAAAAAGAAAAGAAACCTTAAAAGACGACAAAGGAAAGCTTATAAGGCTAAAAGGGTAGTGATAGCTAACCTTTTTGCCGTTGTGGGCTGAAAGCGGGGGGAGCGCGGGGGGTCATGCACGCACGTGCCCACACCCATAATTCAATGTGGGAGGCCCCCACATGTACGTGTGACCCCCCCCCCGTGCTTCCCCCACTTTTGGCACATGATGGCACAGTGGGCCTGGTAGGCTCGTTTTTTACCCTTCCCAGGTTCCAGAGGCTTTCTTAGCGCTTGGGGAGTGAAAACAGCCTTCCCCCCCCCCACCCCCCAGAGACCATCCAGAGGCTGAAAACCGGAAGTTTTCCAACTTCCGGTGGGCCCAGAAGGCCCAAAAATCAGCTGGCCAACATGCGCGTGTGCACTGGGGCTGAGCTAGGGCAACATGTGTCATGATATGGCTCCACATGCCACCATCACGGTTATAAGGTGTTCCCTTATGCAAAAAAAAAAAAGATATAAAATATAAATAACAATTTGTCATAAATCTCTTGGTATTAGTATTTATGTTTGGTTCTGTCTTCCTTCAGGATTGCTAGAGATAAAAGTCATATTTTTATCATGATCCCTTCCCTTCACATTTTGTGTTTTACAGCTATCTAGACTGCTTAGATCGAATTGGAGCTGCCGATTACCAGCCCACAGAGCAAGACATCCTTCGAACCAGGGTCAAAACAACCGGCATTGTAGAAACCCATTTCACATTCAAAAACCTCCATTTCAGGTGAGAAGGATGCAGGTAACATGAAAGAATCTCCCTGACTGGATAGATAATCAACTGGTGTGGCTCTAGTCCTTTTCGTTTATCAGTGGGCAGGCTTGGGATATTGTGTTTGGTTTGCACTGCCACAAAATGGCTGCCGTAGTAAGTGGGGCTTGACACGGGCTGGTTCAGTTGGTCATCACTATCTCTCAAATAAACCTTTCCCTTCTCTTCCTTCTTCCCTCCTCCCTTCCCTTCACTTAATTTCACTTCCCTTCACTTTTTTTCTTTTCCTTTAGCAATAGCAATAGCACTTAGATTTATATACCACTTCATAGTGCTTTTACAGCCCTCTCTAAGCGGTTTACAGAGTCAGCATATTGCCCCCAACAATCTGGTCCTTTCCTTCCCTTCCCATCTCTTCCCTTCTTTTTTCTTTTCTTTCTTTTCATTCTTCTCTATTTCCTTCAAAATGCTTTTCTTTTTCTTTCTTCCCTTCCCTCATTCACCTTCCCTTCCCTCCTTTCTTATCTCTTTCTTTCCTTCCCCCCCCCTTTCCTCCCCTCTGTCTTGCCTGGACCAGGGGAAACACGATATTTGAGGGGCTACAACAGAGAGAAGGGAGTCAAGCTATTTTCCAAGACACCCGAAGGCCAGGCAAGGAATAATGGATGGAAACTGATCAAGGAGAGATTCAATCTAGAAATAAGGAGGACTTTTCTGATAGTGAGAACAATCAACCAATGGAACAGAAGTTGCCTTCGGAAGCTGTGGGAGCTTCACCTCTGGAAGCTTTCAAGAAGAGATTGGACTGCCATCTGTCAGAAATGGTGCAGGGTTTCCTGCTTGGGTGGGGGTTGGACTCGATGACATACAAGGGCCCTTCCAACTCAATCTATAATCTGTAATCCCTGTTTTATCCACATCTTTCTCCTTCCTGCCTCTTCTTGGGAGTGCTGCTCTTGATGACCTGTCACTCAGAGGACAAGTGTGACTAGAAGTCACTTATACTCTTTTGTGCTAGGATGAAATAATGAAGAGTTTTTCCTTGTTCCTCCTTAAGGTTGTTTGATGTTGGGGGTCAGAGATCGGAGCGTAAGAAGTGGATTCACTGTTTTGAGGATGTCACGGCAATCATTTTCTGTGTCGCGCTGAGTGGGTATGACCAGGTACTTCATGAAGATGAAACAACGGTGAGTAATTCCCCCGGCTAAATTAATCCCTGCTATGGCTCTTCAATTTCCTGTATTTTGTTCGTAGCCATCAGGGTCCTTTCTTAAACCCCGAAGGATCTAACATTATTCTTCATTACTCACATGTCTTCCTTTGATGCAATGGAGATCCCTTAAGCTATGGGTAGCTTAAACCCATAGTTGGGTTTAAGCTACTGCAATTCAGCAGGATGGTCTTAGCCCAGTTCAACTACAATAACTCAAGAATTTATCCAGAACTCCTATCCTTTCTCATTGGTTATATCTGACCAGGTATCTCTGATGAACAACAGGGTTTTTTTTCCTCAAAGAAAGAAGGGGGGGGGGGGAACCACCCTTATTTTTTAATTTTTGATTCTTATTATGCTGAGAGTGGATGGGAAGGAAGACCTGAGAGATAGGCTGCTGTCCAGGGTGCTGACAGAAAGAAAAGGAAAGAACAGATAGAAAAGGAAATGTTTGAAACAAACCAAGATGAACAGATACCAGGTTGTACCTGTTTGTGAGAGTCATTTGAATTGTGTTTTTCTCCCTTGTGCGCATACCTGAAATGTCAATGCCAGGTTAATTCTAGTGCTAATTGAAATGTGTAGAAGTGGGCATATGTTGAAGATACTAATGCATAGTAGATAATAGTGACCCAATCATTTATAAGAGACACGGTGGCTCAGTGGCTAAGATGCTGAGTTTGTCGATCGAAAAGTCAGCAGTTCAGCAGTTCAAATCCCTAGTGCTGTGTAACAGGGTGAGCTCCCATTACTTGTCCCAGCTTCTGCCAACCTAGCAGTTCAAAAACACCTAAAAATGCAAGTAAAAACAGCGCTCCATGCGCCTTTGGCATTGAGTCATGCCGGCCACATGACCACGGAGATGTCTTCGGACAGCGCTGGCTCTTCAGCTTTGAAATGGAGATGAGCACCGTCCCTAGAGTCAGGAACAACTAGCACATATGTGTGAGGGGAACCTTCACTTAATCATTTATCAACTAACATTTATATGGGGCTCTACTCCCAATGACTCAGAATTATACAAGCAGAGATACACATGCAAACCAGCATTTAAAATGACACAGCAGTACACAACGGTATGCATTATAAATGGGATGAAAATGTGGAGATTCCAACATCTCAGTTTTCTCTCTCACTGGCACCTTGATAATTATTTCCACAAACTCATTTTGATCTTTCCACCCATTATGGTATGTGGATAAATTCCTGCATTATTTTCCATAGGGGTGCTCTTTATAAGGCAGAGGTCTTCAAACTTGGCAGCTTTAAGACTATGCTGGCTGGAGAATTCTGGGAGCTGAAGTCCGCAAGTCTTAAAGCTGCCAAGTTTGAAGACCTCTGTTATAAGGCATGCAGAGCGGGAGGGGCATTGAGAAACAGAATAGTCAGGCAAATATTTAGTTATTTCACCCAGGGTTAACTTTGTAAGAAGGGTTGGGCTTCAGAATTATCCTTATCCACACCCCAAAAGAAGCAAAGTGAATCTCTATAGGTAGTCCTCGACTTACAACAGTTCGTTGAGTGACCATTCAAAGTTATAACAGCCCTGAAAAATGTGACTCATGACCGTTTTTCACAATTATGACCATTGTGGCAACTCCCGTGATCATGTGACCAAAATCCAGATGCTTAGCAATTGACTCATATTTATGACCGGTGCTGTGTCTCAGGATCTTGAAGGGTCGTGATCCCCTTTTGCCACCTTCTGACAAGCAAAGTCAAGGGGGGAGCCAGATTTGCTTAATGACTGTTACTAACTTAAGAATTGCAGCTGTTCACTTAACAACTGTGGCAAGAAAAGTTGTAAAGTGGAGCAAAGCTCACTGAACAGATGTCTCACTTAAACAACAGAAGTTTTGGGCTCAATTGCAGTCGAAAGTCGAGGACTATCTGTATTTAATTGCTAATAAAGGTTCTCTTCCAAGAGATTTTTTCACACTCCCTCTTGAATCAAACACTAACAGCCAAAGGGGCTTTTTCAAGAGGCAACCGGCCTTCCTTTGTTTTTCCTTAAAGACATTTCGTTTCTCATCCAAGAAGCTTAGAACGGAAGAAGTTTATTGAATGAGAAGTGAAACATCTTCAAGGAAAACCCAAGAAAGTCCAGCTGACATTTTGAAACGCCCCTTTGGGGACAACCATGACCCAACCTCAGTTTATGGATGATTGAAAAGATAGCCAGCAAGACTGGGATTTTACAGGGGTGGGGCAGGAGTACGAATGTAAGGAATGCAATCAAGATCAAGGGAGGTACTAATATCACTCTGTAAAGCCTTAGTAAGATGACACCTAGAGTACTGAATCCAGTTTTGGTCACCACACTATAAAAAAGATGTTGAGACTCTAGAAAGAGTGCAGAGGAGAGCAACCAAGGATGATTAGGGGACTGGAGGCTAAAACATACCATGGGGAGACATGGTAGCAGTCTTCCATTGCTTGAGGGGCTGGCACAGAGAGGAGGGGGTCAAGCTATTTTCCAAAGCATCTGAAGGCCAGACAAGGAAACTGAACAAGGAGAGATTCAACCTGGAGATAAGGAGGAATTTTCTGACAGTGACAGCAATCAACCCATGGAACAGAAGTTGCCTTCGGAAGTTGTGGGAGCTTCATCACTGGAGGCTTTTAAGAAGAGCCTGGACTGCCATCTGTCAGAAATGGTGTAGGGTCTCCTGCTTGGGCGGGGATTGGGCTAGGTGACCTACAAGGCCCCTTCCAACTCTGTTCATCTGTTAAATCATACAAAAGACATGTAAGGTAAAAGAAACCTTTGCCTTTATGCTAGACCCATGATTTCAGTTCCTAGCAATCTCTCCACCAAAATAAACACCTGAGATTTCAAATCTGGCAGTCTGTTCCCCAAAATAAAAAGGACTCTATTTCTCCCAAATAGAGCAAGAACCCTATGTGGTACTAAGGAAAATGTGTTGAACAATGATTTTTCTCTCATTAATAGACTGGGTGGAGGGCAAGGGGCATAAAACAGGAAGAATGACAGATGGAGGATGGTATCAGCTGAACCCCTTGTGATTTAATTGATTCAATTTAGAAAAATATTTATTTAATCCCCGTGAAATGCAACCTTTCAACCTTCCAAGCAAGGTGGTTGGGCCATCTTTGAAACCTTTTGTCTGGAAATACCCAGATTTTGCAGAGAGAAAAGGCAGTTTCTTTGTTATAACTGGTTCACATCAGAAGTTGAAAGTTTAAAGTTATCCAGGTAACAAATGACTGTATGTTGTTTCTCTA
The DNA here is from genome assembly GCA_012654045.1 of Ptyas mucosa. NCBI lineage: Eukaryota > Metazoa > Chordata > Lepidosauria > Squamata > Colubridae > Ptyas > Ptyas mucosa. Next base: position 6,011,682 of record WNWU01000024.1, read on the forward strand.
AAGTCTAAATAAATGTAAGTGGAGTGTCAAGAAATTTTGAACTGGTGAAAACTTAGCCTTTCTGATCCTTCCTTCCTTCCTTCCTTTTTTTTTAAAAAAATCTTTTCAGGCTTATCAGAGTTGATAAAATTTGGGTTGGGGCAGAGAAAATTCTAAGCTTTGCTTAGCTCTTATAGATCTCTTGCCTTTTCTTTCTCAGTCACAATTCCTAATCATGTACAGTTTTACATTTTCAATACTCCCCTAAGTTATGCAAGGGTCTCATTTGGGCCAATTACCAATGTCTTTAACCATCCACTCAAGAAAAATGCATATTGGCAAGTCCAACCTTTTCCAGGTGAAGTATCTCACAGAAATATTGGGATGTCACGGCTGCAGCTCATGGATCCTTCTTTCATGTACATAAAAATATTGTTATCTTGATTCATCCTGGCATGAGATTTAGGAAGTTTTGGGACATTCTAGAAGTTTAAAATGATAAAAAAAAAATCAGGCTGAAACTCGAAAACAAACAGCAAGTAGGAGAGAGAGTGGAAAAGTTATTAAATGAAGTGTTTGTGATTCTTCTTTCAAACTGTGCTTCCTCATATCATAAATCTTCTACCATGTGACTGTAGGCTTTGTGTGTTTGACATTGCAACTGGAAACAAATACTTACCTAGAAAGTGAATTTTGGGTGTTCCTTGAGGTGGATGGATTCAAAATGTCAACAGCCTCCTTTGCTTCTAACTGAAGGGGTTTCAAGATTCAGCTGTTTGTTTCTAAACTGGAGTGGGGAACAAAATTGAGTTGGACAAGCTTGTTCTTTGATTTAAGAGGATGATTAATTTAGATTAATTATCTTGGGTCTTAGAATTAAATGGATTAGATCCAGATAACCTGCTTTATAGATGTTTGCAGCAGAGAAAAAAAATTACCTGGTGCTCAGCTGGGGAAAAGATTGAAGTTGCACTTCTCTGAAGTTGTTTTGTACCATTGTATTATACCAGTTGCTTATATGACCTTCTGCAGAACATATTGTTTCCATACTGTTGCCTGTTTTTTTCTCCCTCTTTCAACTACTAAAGGGTCGGTGCTTAACTTGATTATTGAATTAATAATCTTTCTTTCCGGATGTGCACAATGCATTGGACCAAGTTACTCAACCTGGGTGGATCCTGGCTAATCCACTTTGTGAAACCTTTAAAACATAACTCTGTTTGAAAGGGGTGAGGATACCTTTTATAGAGTTACACAACTTTATACCTGTGCAAAACTGCAGAGATTCATCTAATCCCACCTCGATGTTGTGTAAAAAGTCATGGAAAATGTAGCTACGTTCTCAAGCTTTCAAGAAGAGACTGGACTGCCATTTGTCAGAAATGGTGTAGGGTCTCCTGCTTGGGCGGGGGGGGGGTTGGACTAGATGACCTACAAGGTCCCTTCCAACTCTGTTAATCTAATCTAATCAAGCTTTGGGACAGAGAGTGGTGGTTGAGCTCCTGTGAAATGTTTTATTGCTCTTTAAAGTCTTTCTGGGTACTTATAATATGCTTCTTTTTAAATTTTCCTACGTTCTTGATCTAAACTGAATGAAAAAATGAATGAATGAATGACCCAATATGCTAAACCATCAAAAAAAAATAACCAAGCTGAAAAATAAGCAAGTATAGTGTATTGTGCAGATAAAGCTGTAGTGTTTTAACTGGCCTGCTGGTTAACATGTTGTCTGAACCGTCTCTACGCTGTAATATTTTAAAGCAAAACAGTAATCTGGGAAAAACGACTTTCACATAATTGGCTCCATCAATGCAAGAGTAGAATGGGGGGGGGGGGAATCTCAGAAGAGTTGTTTAATTTCTTCTCCAGAGAAAGTATGTAGTTCTGCTTCATTTCTGACTAAACTTATCCTTGTTGGTTAAAAAAAATAATATTGTTATACTTCTGTGGGAGGGCGTATGTGCAAAGGAACGATTTTGCTGTTAGTTTTGCAATTTTAGTAAGAAGAGAGAGGAAAATGGGTTGAAGACACGAGGACATTTCTTACGTTTGATAAGGTTGAGCCTTCTGAAAATTGGTCCTTCAAATTTCAAAACATTAGCCTCCCTGCATGGGGTGAGAGACAAACAGCATTTTTATTTCAGGGGCAGTTATATTTATGGGATCAGAAACTCAAGTGAGCTGAACCTGATCGTTTCTTGATTCTTGGATGGAAAGCAACCAGAGAATCCCAAGGCTGTAAGAATAGACCAGAAAGTTTTGGGGTTTTTTTTTAAGTCCCTTGGCCTTTTAGTAAATATTTTCATACTGTTGTCCAAACAAGATATACAATATGATCTTCAAGATTGACTCAGAGGAAGTCCTTATGATCCGTGTGGATCTAACTGATAAGTTCTTATATCCTCACATCTCAAACCAACCAGCTGTAGAAAATATCCAAAGGCACAACGGAATAGCCTTAATTGGTTCTCAGGTTCAGGCAAAACATTGAATCAAATAGTTCATCTATGAGAAAATGAAAATTTCACAGACCTAGACAGACAGACAGACAGGCTGTCAGGGTTCCGACAGACGCCCTAATTAAATCATGAGCCTCAAGCCAAGCTTCAAAAGAAATCCAGTTATTTATTAGAAATGTCATGTCAGCAAGTTCCCAAATGAAGCCAGCTCTGACTCCATTGAATTTATGGCTCCAATCATGACCCTGTTTCCCCCCCCTTCCCCCAGGGTGTGTCATCAATCACATTCACCAACGGAGCAATTTCGTGGGTTGTAAAGATCACTCCCTCCGGCCGCTGTGGGTAACCCTGGGAGACAGCCTTGCAAAAGATATGTCTGGAATGTACTCCTCTCTTCGGCTGTCGTGCTGCTTCATGGGTTTCCCATCCCCCTTGCCTATGGCAACTCGAGAGCAGGCCAAGGATGCTTTGCAAGTTGACACAGACAAACAGACAGATAGACAGAGCAACCACTTGTATGGGATAACAGATTTTGTTTCTTTACAAAGAAGTAGGAATCAAACTTCTTCAGAGTTGGATTGTTTTGGTGGAGTTTGATTGAAAAGTCACAGGAGAAAGGGGGTGTTTCTGCTAAAAAGCAGATTAACCTGAAATTCTTGTTGTACAGGAAGAGAGACAGGCTGGACTCTTCCTAAACTTTAACAGGGTATAGTTAATAAATATGTAGATTTGTGCTTTAGTCTGGCAAGATTCCTGTCTAGAGGTGAGCAACAATAAAGAAACTACTCTGACTAACTCCTCATGTCGTTCTCGGTTCCTTGCATCTACCCATTTTAAAGTTTCTGAGGTTGGGAAGCACTGCTCTAGATGGACGTCTTCCAAATATGTTTACAGAGAGAATAGAATAGAATAGAATAGAATAGAATAGAATAGAATAGAATAGAATAGAATAGAATAGAATAGAATAGAATAGAATAGAATAGAATAGAAT
>WNWU01000024.1:6021803-6059093 GCA_012654045.1 Ptyas mucosa
TTCTATTCTATTCTATTCTATTCTATTCTATTCTATTCTATTCTATTGAGGAAACTCAAACCTCGCTTCTCCAAAACCTTTCATTCTTCCTCTCGATTGGTTGACCCTCCTGTCAAGGGGAGCCAACATGGACAGTCTCTTCTTGGGGAGGCGGAGGGGGGCTTCGAAACATACTTTCACTTGGCTGTTTTTTCTCTCCCTTGCAGGAACCAGCAACTTCCCGGATGCAGTGACTTACATCCAGACGCAGTACGAGAGCAAGAATAAGTCATCCAGCAAAGAGATATACACTCACATCACCTGTGCCACCGACACCAACAACATCCAGTTTGTCTTTGATGCTGTAACTGATGTCATAATTGCCAATAATTTGCGTGGATGTGGACTATATTAAAACCCCTTCCTCCCCCCCCTCCCGGCCTGTAGAAGAATCTCGATTCATTGCTTTGTTTGATTCGGTCTCCTTACTCTTCTTACGTAGCCCTAAGACCCATCAGTTTCTTTCAGATGAAAGAGTTGGGGAGCATAGGTTCTGCACCAGTGGTGGGTTTCTACGGGTTTGCCCTGGTTCGCTCTGCGCATGTGAAGTGGGTGGGTGGAGCCTTCTGCCGCCGGCACTACTGTTCTGCGCTCCACTTTGGTCTGTTATAGTGAGGAAAGAGATCTTGAAAATTGTTGTCTGTGCCTCCAATCACAGGGTTTTTCTTCTCCGCATACACACGAAAGAGATAAAGAGAATAATCAGCTCTGGAAATGCCCAGAAGGAAATTTCGTAAAAATTGCTGATTTCCCAAATCTTACTCAAACTTTCAACTCTTGTTTCCATTTTCCCACCTCTGTTCCTCTGCCTTTAAATTCTCTGATCTCTTTTTTCACAAAAAAGCCTAAGATCATAAAAAATAGATATATTATTAATGTTTTGGCTGATATATTTTTTTCATTGTTTCTCCCTCCCTCCCCCTCCAATCTCTTCCCTTCCACCCAACCTGGACTTTCGTGTCTGCAAATTTTACTGTTTTTCCATTATGAAAAAAACTCCAAAATTCCTGAATATTGAATTTCAAGAGCAAGAATTCCATGTATTCGTTTTTACCGTTCAAGCAAAACATACCTGATCCACACATTTAAGGACTAGACAATCAGTGGCCGAGTCTTAAATCTGATAAAAGAGCAACCTGCTCCATTTTAACTCCCAGGGTCAGAGTTGTCCTCATCTTGAGAAGGTTGTGTTTTCCACACTCATTCTCACTGTGGTTCAGAATTCTTTTTCCCCCCACACCCCATTTATTTGTTGGACTTGTCTAGTAAAATATCTTTCTAGCACCCTGCCGGAGTAATATGCCTTTTTCAGAAAACATTAAACTGGAATTATGGGTTTAGATCATGAATGTGTCCAACATTCCTGATATAAACTGGAATAACAGAGTTGGAAGGGACCTTGGAGGTCTTCTAGTCCAACCTCATGCTCAAGGCAGGAGACTTAATGCCATCCTGAAGAAATCGCTGTCCAGTCTCTTTTTGAAAACCTTCAGTGATGGAGCTCCCACAACTTATAGCCACCCATCTTATAGTACACACACACATACCTCTGGGTAGCTGAATGAGAGGTTCACAAAGAACACAGTCTGTCAAGCAAAGGTTTCATTTTTCATGGAAAGAAATAGGGACGACATTAAGGGACTGTGTATTTTGATGGGCACACCAAAGGTCCCATCGCAGGAGCCTTTTAAATTTGAAACCAGCTTTGTGTACGTTCCTCCTTTAGAAAGGTAAGGAGCAAGGCCAATCAAGTAGAGTAGAGAAAAGGAAGTAAGGAGAGCCAGTTTGGTCTTGGGAGTGAAGATAGCAGGCTAGAAAGCAGGAGATTGTGAGTTCTAGTCTCGCCTTAGCCACAAAAGCCAATTGGGTGAGTTTGGACCAATCACTAGGAGACAGTGATTCTAGTCCCGCCTTAGACATCAAAGTCGATTGGGTTACCTTGGACCAGTCTCTCTCAGCCCGACGCACCCTCACAGGGTTGTTGTGCTGGGCAAACAAAAGGAGGAAGTTGTGTTGGATATGTTGCTTTGAGTTAAAATAATAAAGGCAGGGTACAAACAAATAAATAAATAGGATGGTTTACCACCATATCCAACTGAATTGTGGTCCAAGGCAGTGTTCCTGGCTCATAGTTAGATTTATCAAGTATCATGATAGTCAGAGTGAAGAAGAGGCAATGGAGGATGGAATCTGGTTTGAGATGACAAGAGGGTCAAAAAGTGCCATGCGAATGAGGTGGAGGGCAATTGGAAATCGCAGGAAATGTGGGAATAAATAGATGAAAGAAAAACCAAGCAAGACGGATAATGGAGCTAAGAGTTATGCCGGAGACTCCTCCGTTTGAACGAAGGCAAGTAGAAAGTCCAAGGAAGTTGATTTTGGAATGGGAAAAGTAGCAAAAGACACATTCAAAGGCCAGAAGGAAACGGTTGCAAAACCTACTATGGAAAGTCTTGGATTAAGCTCTCCAGAAGTTGTGGATGCTCCATCACTTTTTTAAAGAAGAGATTGGACAACCATTTGCCTGAACTGGTCAAGGGTTTCCTGCCTGAATAGGGAGTTGGACTAGAAGACCTCCAAGGTCCCTTCCAACTTTATTATGTACCTTCAAGGTGTTGGTTACCACGTTTAAAGCGCTCCATGGCATCGGACCTGGGTATTCTGCCGCCAGTAGCCTCCCACCGGCCAGTACACTCCCACAGAGAGGGGCTCCTCAGGGTGCTGTCAGCCAGGCAGTGTCGGCTGGCGACCCCCAGGGGGAGGGCCTTCTCTGTGACAGCACCTGCCCTCTGGAACGATTTGCCCCCAGAGATACGGAGGATACCAGATCTCCGGGTTTTTCGCCGTGCCCTAAAAACCTTTCTTTTCCATCAAGCAGGGCTGGCATAACCCCCCCCCCCTTTTTGAGATATTAGATTTTTAATTGTCTAATGGGTTTTAGTTGGGAGGTTTTTAAATTTTCGGCCAAAGTTTATAATTATTTTTAAATTTTGTATTGGAATGTTTTTCATTTCTGGCTGTGCACCGCCCTGAGTACAGCAGGAGAAGGGAGGTATAAATTTAAATAAATAAATAAATAAATAAATAAATAAATAAATAAATAAATAAATCTGTTAATCTTATGACTATCTGGCCAATCAGTAAGACTTTCCTGAAACCATAGAAGAATGCTAGGTTTGTATGCATCTACGGAAGGCAGGTAGATCTTAATTGAATCAGAATTATCAGGTAGAAAAACAAAGATCTTCTTATTGGATGCTTTCTGTATGTATCGGGCTCCATTTCCCCATAATCCACCATCCTGACCATTAGTGGTGCTAACTGGGGATTATGGGAGAGATGTACCAAGAGATGCATTGAAGGCATCAGATTGTCCTTGCAAATTAGAGGCACGAGATAATATAAAGTTGTTTCAGCTAATGGAATTTAGGGGAATGGGATAAGAGCAGAAATGATGAAGTGATAAGATACGAGATACGAGCCTGCCCTCAGGAATCTGTTATGGATCTTCTGCAGAGTTTGGAATACTTTGTTAATTATTAGACTAGAAGTTTTTTTTTTTTTAAAGAGCGACTAATAATTGAGTCTTCAACAAATTGAGTTCAAAATGACTCTTGATAAGCAAGAGAGTTAAGTGATTCCCCCCCCCATTTTAAGACCTTTCTTGCCACCGTTGTTAAGTGAAACACTGCAGGTATTAACTTAGTAACTCAGTTGTTAAGTGAATCTGACTTCCCCGTTGACTTTGCTCGTTAAAAGGTCACAAAAGTGACCTTGGGACACTGCAACCGTCCTAAATATGACTCAGCTGCCAAACATCCAAATTTTGATCACATGATCATGGGGATGCTGCAGCGGTCGTAACTGGGAAAAATGATCATCAGTCACTTTTTCAGTGTCATTGTAACTTCACATGGTCACTAAATGAGTGGTTGTAACTCGAGGACTGCCTGCACTCAAATGAACTGTATGGACTTTCTTTGGAAGAATAAAAAAGAAGGAAGGGCAATCGGGAAGAAAAATAAATAAGTAAGACAAGACATAGACTGAAGCCGTGGTGGTATTCAGCCGGTTCTATCCGGTTTAGGAGAACCGGTAGAGACGACTGAGGGAGGCTCCGCCTACCCACCCAGATGTCATCACGTCCCGTTTTTGACACTCTGCACATGCACGCGCAGGGGCATGCGCAGAGGGGCATGCGCAGAGTTCCTGGGCATGCGCAGAGGTGGCGTGTGCGCCCACATTTGCGTACTGGTAGGGTAGGTAACTGAATACCACCCCTGGACTGAAATAGAGGAAAGAAGAGAAGAGAAGAGAAGAGAAGAGAAGAGAAGAGAAGAGAAGAGAATTCTTTATTGGCCAAGTGTGATTGGACACACAAAGAATTTGTCTTTGTCTAAGCTCTCATTGTACATAAAGAAGGAACCACATTCAAAAAAATGGCAAAAACAGAGTTGAGCTAGAGGGGAATTGAACGTAAATGCCGTATTGTTGGAAACCTAACTCTGAAACTAAGTCTGAAATTCACAATTAGGTGATCAACTTTTAGTTTTATTCAATTAACGCTGGGGTCCTGATGGGGTTGAGCCAGGAATTTGATAGCCGGTTGTTCTGGCACCAGAAGAGGTGTTCTGTTTTTATTCTGTTTTTTTGAGCCACTATGGGAGCCAGGCGGCAATATACATCCTTTAAATATATAAATATATTGAAATGAAATGAAAAATTTAATATACAATGGACTAAGTGTTAATGTAAGCCAACTGTCATATTTGCAAAAGTGGATGTTGAATAGGGAGCATTGTCTAGTTGTTGTTTATGTTAGTCACGAAGTCATGTCCAACCCATCGCAACCCCATGGACAACATTCCTCCAGGCTTTCCTGTCCTCTAGCATCCTCTGGAGTCCATTTAAACTCATGTCTACTGCTTCAGTGACTCCATCCAGCCACCTCGTTCTCTGTCAACCCCTTCTTCTTTGGTCCTCAGTTTTCCCCAGCATTAGGCTCTTCTCCAGTGAGTCCTTCCTTCTCATTCCTTCCTTCCTTCCTTCTCATTCCTTCCTTCCTTCTCAAAGTATTTGGGTTTCATCTTCAGGATCTGGCCTTCTAAAGAGCAGTCAGGGTTGATCTCCTCTAGGACTGACCAATTGGATGGCCTTGCAGTCCAAGGGACTCGCTGGAGTCTTCTCCAGCACCAGAGTTCAAAGGCCTCAATTCTTTGCCACTCAGTCTTTCTAATGGTCCGACTTTCACAGCCATACATTGCAACAGGGAAAAGTCTAGTCATACAGGTAGGTAATATTTTGAAAATATTATTGAATATTTTGAAAATATTGAATATTTTCAGAGCTGTAAAAGAAATGTATTTGTTTGTGCTTTGAAGCAAATTCATATCCGATACTTCTCTGAATGAAAGCCTAAATTAAAAGATTTGAAATTCGATTGTAACTCTACTTAGGGCAGTATTTCTCAACCTCAGACACTTTAAGGTGTGTGGACTCCCAGAATTCCTCAGCCATCAAGAAGCCCACACATCTTAAAATGGCTGAAATTACACCGATCTTACTGTGAAGGAGAAGTGGACGTCTGGTTTACTTGGAACATCTTTGCAATAATTTTAGGGTTGGGGTTCTTTTATTATTTCTCAACCTTAGCAACTTTAAACTAGGTGAATGTCAACTCCCAGAATTTCCCAACCAGCAGAGGGAATTCTGGGGGATTTTGGCTTTCATGGCTTGCTGGGGAGTTCTGGGGTTTGAAATCCACATATCTTAGAAGTCGGCCAATGTGAAAAACATGGATTTGGTACCTTCCAAATGTATGAAATGATGTGATTGTTGACCCATTCTGCTTGGAAATTTAGGAAGGTGCAATCTTGGCATTTTTGGAGGGCATCTAATCCATCTGCAATAATTTTTGCAGGGATGTCTCATCTAACCATCACCAAAAAATGCACTTGATTGCTATAACACAAGCTCTTTCCACCCTTAAATGTAAAATTCTACTTATCTTGCCTAGGCACATTGACGGGTAATCCTAAATCAATGCAAATGCCTTGGTGGCAATCCCAAAGTCAAGGCTTGCATATAAATTTTTGCAGTGTTTCCCAATCTTAAAGCATCTCCTTATCTTTGGCTTTTAAAATCTTAATATAGGTGTCAACTCGCGAAGCATCCCTGGCCTGTTCTCAAGTTGCCATAGGCAAGGGGGATGGGAAACCGATGAAGCAGCATGGCAGCCAAAGACAGGAGCACATTTCAGAGATATCTTTCTCAAGGCTGTCTCCCAGGGTTACCCACAGTGACCGGAGGAGAGTGATCTCTACCACCCGTGAAATTGCTCCGTGGGCGAATGTGATTAATGATACACCCTGGGGAGAGGGGGGAAACAAAGTCATGATTGGGGCTGTAAATTACGTGGTCAGAATTGGCTTCATTTGGGAACGTGCTGACATGAGGTTCCTAATAAATAACTGGATTTCTTTTGAAGCTTGGCTCGAGGCTCATTATTTAATTAGGGCATTTGTTGAAACCCTAACAATAGCCTCCTGTAGCATGGAATGTTCTAGAACAGGGATGTCCAAACTTGGCAACTTTATGACCTGTGGACTTCAACTCCCAGTTTTAAAGTTTCCAAGTTTGGAGACCCCTTTTTTAGAATTTCATGCCGTAGAACTTCTCCCATAGAATGGCATGTCATGGGAGTGGACATTGGAGGAATCTCAAAGCAATTCAACAGGACATTCTATCTTTTGCCACAAAAAGAGGGAGGGTTAATTAATCTGCAAATAGGGACATGCTCCTGTTAAACTTTGCAATATTCTTAGTTCATTGTTGTATAATGCCCTCTGCAGGGATGAGTAACCACAACAAATAGGACACACTGTGTTATTTTTTTTCTCTTCACCTTTTGCAAGCAAGCAAGCTAGCGCTACCCTATTTACCAATAAATCAGTACTGAGTGGCAAAGGCCTTCTCCAAGGAGTCACACTCACAAAGAAATAGTTGGCGTCTTCAACACGAGTGCCTTCCGCAAATGTGAATTAAGCTATGATATTCATATGAAAAGCATCCATATCAGTGGTGGGTTTCAAAAAAATTTACTACCGGTTCTGTGGATGTGGCTTGGTGGGTGTAGCAGGGGATGGATACTGTAAAATCTCCATTCCCACCCTACACCAGCGGAAGGTAACTGCAAAATCCCCATTTCCTCCTGATCAGCTGAGACTTGGTAGGCAGAGAATAGATGAGGGTGGGGCCAGTCAGAATTTTTACTACCGGTTCTCCGAACTACTCAAAATTTCCACTACAGGTTCTCCAGAACTGGTCAGAACCTGCTGAAACCCAACTCTGGTCCATATTGCATGCTTTAAGGATGCTATCATTCTGTATTCCAGGAATGCAGTAACAAGAAAGGTCAATGTTGCAATGTATAAATCACACAACCTTGAAGAGGTTGCTGACTGGTGGATGTTTAGTTGTGTGCTGTTAAGTTGGTTTTGACTTTTAGCAACCATATAAATAGATTTTTTTTTCCCCAGGATAGTCTGTCCCCAACCTGGTCTGTCCGAACTTGCAATGATGCATCTACGTTATTGTTATTGTTATTGTTTCATTTTGTATAGCATACCGGATTATCTGTGTGGCTGGTCTGCCTAATTGATTCTCCATTTGGGACAGAGGGAAAAGGGCAGGATGGAGATAGTCGCACCGTTTCTGAAAAATCTTCATAGAGTCATGGTTACCTAAGTCACTATTTCTAGATTTTTTTTTAAAGCTCTGCCCACAATGTGAAGGGTCAGAAACTTGCAGCCCTTTTTTTTTTTAACGTGATCAGAATCTTAACTTTTCCTCTACATATCTGCCGTTCTTCTTCCAATCTAAACTGTAGTTTCCCCCAGTTCCTAACACACTTATTTCCTGAAAACCAGCACTGTCAGAAACACTTTAGCACAAACATTTTAGCAAGGGGGTCATTGTCCGGTTGCTGGGTGGGCGTGGCCATGGTGGGCGTGGTCTCCTGCACCACAGGGCGGGGGTTTGCCCTCCCCGGGCTCTGGAGGTTTCCTTGAGCTTCCAGGAACACGAAAACGGCCTCCCCAGGCTGCAGAGGCCCTCTGGAGCTTCCCGAACTTCCGATAGGCCCTCCACACACACACTGCACTTACCTACATGCAAAACAGGCCGCATGGGGGTTCCTGGGAGGGGTGGGGTGGGTGGGGCCAGCCAGGAGTGGGATTTGGCGGTTCTCCAAACTGTACAGAATCTTAGCTAGAGGTTCTCCCGAACCTCTGCGAACCCCCAGCAGCCCACCCTTATGACCATTGCAGCATCCCCATGGTCACATGATCAAAATTTAAACCTTCCGCAACTGGTTCATATTTATGACGGTTGCAGTATCCCGGGGTCATATGATCCTCTTTTGCGAACTTCTGACAAGCAAAATCAAGGGGGAAGTCAGATTCACTTAACAACCGTTAAGTGTGACTAACTTAACAACTCCACTTAACCACCGTGGCCAGAAAGGTCATAAAATGGGGCAAAATTCACTTAACGAATGTCTCATTGAGCAATGGAAATTTTGGGCTCATTTGTGGTCATAAGCCAAAGAAATCCATGCCAAAATATAATGGAAATGCTTGCTCTGGACTCAACGTTGTAGCTATGCACAAATGTGTTTGCCATAAAGAATGTGAAACAGCTATTGTAGAAATGCAATATTGACATCTTTAAGAACATCTGCTTGACTTCTGCAGTCCAGCGACTTTGAATTCTGACGTTTAAATGAGACTTAAAATGTGGGTTTAGGTGAGGTTGTGAGGTTTTTGACAGCTTTCATGGTGAGACGAGCTGCAGTGTTGCAGTAACCATCTTACACTGTCTGTGGCCATCTTGCATTGCTTTCTGTGCCCGTGAAGGTCTTATTAATGTTGGTGGTATTTGAAGATCATTAGCAAAGAATTGTTCATTGTGCCACGTTGAAGAGAGAACAAATGACAAATTGTGCTGTGTGACATCATCGGCACCAAACAACTCACATCGTGACTCAACTGATGTGAATTGCTTACCGACGTCGTCGGTAGGAATGATGTCATTGTGCGCGTCTCATTGTGGTAACACGATGGCTTGTAACAAATACCTATGACGCCAAACTGAGCCTCAAAGCAGTAAATTGCTCGGTTTTTATTATCTCTGCACTGCAGAGAAGGGCTGACTATGAGACATTTTATGTTAACAGTTAAAAGCTTGCTTGGTAATACAATGCTCACCGCGGGAGTGGGTTTTACTTACCTCCGCTACCGGTTCGTAACAGGAGCATGCGCAGATTGTTCATGATGACGTCCGGGTGGGTGGGCGGAGCCTCTTGCCGCCGATACTACCGGTTCGCAAGAACAGGACCGAACCAGAAGCAACCCACCACTGCCTCGCCATGGATAACGTATCCCGCAATCCTATTTAATAGTGACTGTCAAAATGGGAAGATGTTTTGCAAAGTGTGGAACATTCCAAGAGAGGTTTTACTCCCTGTGCCTGCGTAACATGTTGTATGTAGCCCAGTCGTGAAATGTAAATTTTGTTACTACTGGTTCTGTGGGTGTGGCTTGGTGGGGGGCGGTAATATGACTGAGTGGGCATGGCCAACGTTTTTTTTTTTTTACTTTTAAAAGCATTTTTCTACAACCTCTTCGGGTGAAGAGGTTGTTTAAAAAATGCTTTTAAAGCCTCTGACGATCCCAGCTGACTTGCCTGATTGGCAGAGGCTTTGTTTTTACTTTTAAAAGCATTTTTTCGGCCCAAGAGGTTGTAGAAAAAATGCTTTTAAAAATTAAAAAAAAAGCCTGTGATGATTGCGTGGCTCAGCTGGGCAATGTGGGGGGAGGCAGGGATTTTTGCTACTGGTTCTCTGAACCACCTGCTTCCATCGCTACTGGATCGGGCGATCCGGTCCAAACTGGGAGCATTTCACCCCTGATGTAGCCCCTTGTAAGGTGATGTAAAACAAATGACTATTTGGCCTTTTCGTACCTTAGGGATCTCTTTTTCAATTTTTCTTCGGCATGAAGATATAATTGAGGCTATATATCAAGGCTGCCTTAACCCATCACCGTAAGTCATAATGTAACTTCTTTCCTTTTTAGTCTAGAATCCACCCGTGTGGTCCATAAACCTAGTTCAGTGATGGCGAACCTTTTAGACCAGAAGTCTCCAACCTTGGCAACTTTAAACCTGGTGGACATCAGCTGTGTTGGCTGGGGAATTCTGGGAGTTGAAGTCCTCCTGGCTTAAAGTTGCCAAGGTTGGAGACCCCTGTTTTAGACACTGAGTGCCTAAACTGCATGTGCATGCATGCCCAAACTGAAAGATGCGCACAGCACATGTGCATACGCGGACATGCATGGATATGCACGCAGACATGCACGGACATGCGTGCATGTGCAGCAGAGACCCGAAGACCTGCTGGCCGGTGAGAGGCGGGGGATCCCAACACCGGCAGCATGTCAAGAGGTAAGATGTTTTTCTTTCGTGACCTTCTGTTTTGTCATTTGCAGGGAAACAGAAGCTCACAAAAGAAACGCCATGGAGATCTGATGCATGCCATAGGTTCGCCATCACGACCCTAGTTTATAGGTTTGTGTGGTGTGTGAAGCCAGCAAGTTGTGATTTATGTGACTTTTTTTTCTTTTTAACGACCCTGTAATCCACCCTGTGGTCCCCAATCTTTTGGGCATCAGGAACTGGTTCCGTGGAGAGAGGTTTTTCTGTGGATTGGAGGGGCCATAGTTTCACATGCTGCCTGCATCCCACGGATGGGGCTCCATTCGTTTGCGTTGCCCGGTTTCTGGTAGGCCATGGACCGGTGCCCAGACCAGGGGTTGGGGACCCCTGCTGTAATCCCTTGCATTTCCTAGTTTGTTGTTTGATTGCATTAAACCTACTTTGGGGTTATGCTATAGTGGCAGGAGGAACGAGGGGGGCACACGACGCAAGCAGCATCATGCCACAACCTCCAGCCCTTTTTTGCATGCATCAAGGTGCATCAGCCCAAAACTGCTTTTTGTCATTTTATTGAAAAACATTTGATCTAGCAGAACCTCTATGTTACAATCTTACTTTGTTTTCCACCTTAAAAAGGCAGAAAATCTCGTTCCTGATTTTTGGCAATATTGAATAATTCAACGGGATTCCGACATTGGCCATCCCAAATTGTTTGATCAGAGATTTAGAGATTATACCCTGGAAATTGTTTTTTATTGGGTTTATCAATAGGTGTCTCAACAAGTGGAAGCATCTGAGCAACCTTTTGCTGAGCTCTGAAGCTAAATAGGATCTGGCCAATTGGGCCTTTGATGGGAGACATTCAGAGAATTTCATGGCTGCAAGTTGCAGTAGTGGCCAAAATTGTGGAAACCTTTTGGGAAAAGTGTATTTTTTAAAACCATTTTGTTTTGGAGTAGTACCATAAAATGATATATCAATGGAAAGATAATTTAAATAAGAATGTAATGCGATAACTTTTATGAAGGATTTGCTATTAGAATAGCAGTTACAGTATAAAGAAGAAAAGTGAAACACGTAGAAAAAAACGAGATGTACAAAAATTATCACCATGTCAGTTAACCTTTAGCATGAATTACGGCCGTACAAGGTCTTCCCATGGAGTGAACCAAGTCCTTTAGCTCTGCAGCTCTTATAATGTGAAACCAAGATTGAATGATGGCTTCTATTAACTGGGTTTTATTGCTGGATCACTTCTGACTAACAGGTTTCTTTAGTCGGCTCCATAGATTTTCAGTTAGGTGAAGGTCTGAGCTATTCCCAGGCCATTCCAGCAGTAGAATATGATTATCTCAAAACTCCAAACAAAAGTGGTGTTATTAGCCATCAAACCTCAAAAATACACTTTTCCACAATTTTGACCACTATTGTAGAAAAAGAAGGGAAAAGGATGCAGGTAGAAATCAATGGCAAAGTATGTTTATAATGGTGGTTGTTATCCTCTACCGCCCAGAGTTTCCTGGAAATGGAATGGGTTATGAGCATCATTAGATCAATAAATAAAATATATGGCTGGCAAGGAAATTGTTTGGATGTGCCCATGACTTTCCAGGGAATTGAGCGCAACACAAAGGTATCTTTAGCTCTACATGTATTTAATGATTTTCCCTTTCTGTCTCAATAAAAAAAATAATAATGGGTCTGGAGCCAATCTGGAGAGTCCTATGCAACCTTGTAATATCCAGTCTTCTTGATATTTCCTCCCCCTCCCCCCCCCACATCGTGCCTCTTTTTTCTTTCTTTTTTCCTGCTGGCTGCTTAAAATGTTTTACAGAGATAAGAGTTTTGAAGGAGACAGGAGTTTGCTGAACCTCTCCTTTGTGTTTGCAAATTAGCTGCAGAATTTTTTTATTCCGATTTTTTTTTTCCCATGTTTGATCAGCTGCGACGGTATTAATGATCATTTTGTATGATGTGCAAATGAACCTCAGTCCAGTCCGAGAGTTCTTTTGATTCTTATTGTAATAATTTATTGGCTGTCATGTATTTATTAGTTACCAAATCTTAATAAAGTGCCAGCTATTTTCTAGTGTCCGAGACACTTTATTGGATTTCCCGCTACAAAGTACAGGGCGGTGCGATGGCTAAGAGGTTGGACTTGTCGGTTGGAAAACCAACAGTCCAGGTTTGAGACCCGAGTGCCATGCTCCCGTCCTCAACCCAGCTCCTGCCAACCTAGCAGTTTGAAAACATGCAAATGCAAGTAGATAAATAGGTACCACTTTGGCGGGAAGGTAACAATGCTCCGTGACATCCTACTAGCCACATGACCATAGAAATGACCATAGAAATGCACCACCCCGTAGAATCAACAACTACTAGTGGAATAAAAACTGCAGAGGCTCCTTTACAACAAAGACAGATGGGAGGAAATTCATATGTAAAAATATAGCGGAACGTGTCTACACCACTTCTTACTAAGGAAATTGTTCATCCTAACAGTTTCCTGAGAAAGAGAACAGTGCATGTAGAGATTTGAAGATTTATTATGGAGATGTAAAGAATTTAGAGAATACAGAATAGCATAGAGGAAGAAAGGGTTTTCGGGAAATAACTAGCAGAAGATCAAAAAAGCTATGACTACACCCTGAAATAACTCCAATTTTTAAAGAAATTGGAGTTTATTGTGAGTTAAAGTACAAACACAAAGAAATATCAAGGAAGGGAGGGAGGGAGGGAAAGAGAGAGAGAAAGAAAGAAAGAAAAAGAAAGAAAGGAAAACAGGAAGAGAAGGGAGGGAGGGAAGGGAAGAGAAAGAAAGAAAGAGAAAGAGAAAGAAAGAAAGACAAGATAGATGATGGATAGATAGATAGATAGATAGATAGATAGATAGATAGATAGATAGATAGATAGATAGATAGATGCAGAAGATAAAAAGGATAAGAAAACAGCGACTTCTGACTTTTTTCACTTCCTCAACTAGGTGTATCATCTTTCTTATTCTCACCAACTCTGTCGTGCGAGGTGAATTTTCTGGATGACTTAAAAGGAGCAAGAAAACTATGAAGAAAGCATTAGGACTTCCAAATAGTGGCAGCCATGACCTCATCTTTTTTTTTTAACCTGTATTACATGCTCAAAGTAATGCAAAAAAAAAAAAGAGAGAGCGAGAGACAGCAGCATGAACAAAACCCAGGTCCTTCATGCAAATGAAATTAACCTCTGATTTCCTTCCTTCTTCTGCATCCTAAATGATAATTCATCCAACAGGGTTCTTTAACTTCGGTATTTTCACTGCTGGCTTGGCCATTGTTCTTTTCTCTTAAGCTTAACTTGGTTTCTCTCTCTCTCTCTCTCTCTCTCCAATCCCTCTTTTTTCTCCTCTTCCACCGCCTCCTTCTTTCTTTCCGATGCAGAACCGCATGCACGAGTCTTTAATGCTCTTTGACTCCATCTGTAACAACAAATTCTTCATTGATACCTCCATCATTCTCTTCCTCAACAAGAAAGACCTGTTTGGTGAGAAGATTAAAAAATCACCTCTGACCATCTGCTTCCCTGAATACACAGGTAAGGAGGGCTGTGTCTGAGATTGTTAGATCTGTGTTTTTCAATCTGGGCAACTTTAAGATACATGGACTTCGACTCCCAGAATTCCCCAGCCAGCACAGCTGGCTGGGGAATTCTGGGAGTTGAAGTCCCTGCATCTTAAAGTTACTGAGGTTGAAAAATAGAAATCTAGATCAGCGATCACCAACTGGTGGGTCCACGATAAAATTTTGGTGGTCCACAGAAAAATTACTTGCATTTTTAATATTGCACTAAATCGGGTCCCCAAACTATGGCCCCTGGGCCAGTTACGTGCAATGAACATTTGTGTTGCTGCAGAGAGTCTCTCCCTTCAGGGTCTTTTTGTGTGGGTTGGAGACTTGGGGTCTGCTTCAGCCTCCTGGTGCGGGGCTTTCAGTGAAGGCTGGAGGGAAGTGCCACTGGAGAGCCTTGTTCCAGTGGGACTGCATCATGGCCTGGAACTGGCTGACCATCTCAGCCTGCTGAGCCTCCAGACGCCGGTACCTGGAACGCCTATGCTCCTAGTCCTCAGTGAGGTGCTTCTGCTGAGCCTCCTTCTGGGTCAGATCCAATTTGAACTGAGCCAGCTGTTTTGCCAACTCTTTCTTGTGGTGGCTGCTTAGCTCCAATAACTGCTTCCTGTTTGAGGCACTAAGGAGCCTGGGCGGGCAGGCAAGAAAGGACTAGGAGGGGAGGGGCGAGTAGAGGCCAGCGAGGTGCCCCTAAATGTGAGTGACATTGAGTTGACCATGCCCATCAAGTCACATGATCACCTAACCATGCCCACCCAGCCACTGGTCATTAGGCAGATCATATTAGTAGTCCGCAGGATTTAAAATTATGAATTTAGTGGTCCCTGAGGTCCAAAAGGTTGGTGACCCCTGCTCTAGATTGCATGGGCTAACCAATCCAAGCATCCACATGGGAGGGGGACTGACATCTCAGGCACTGTGATGTCATCACACCACATTGTGGCTTTATACTAGACATCTAGGAATGTTGGGCCTCACAGCGAGCATTCTCGCATGAAGATCCTGGCCTCATGTGTCATGGATACACGGTGGTTAGAATGCAGTATTGCAGGCTAACTCTGCCGACTGTCAGCAGTTCGATCCTGACCGACTCAAGGTTGACTCAGCCTTCCACCTTTCCGAGGTTGGTAAAATGAGGACCCAGATTGTTGGGGGTAATATGCTGGCGTTGTAAACCGCCAGAGACTGCTGTAAAGCACTATGAAGCGGTATATAATTCTTAAGTGCTATTGCTATAGCTCTTAATTCAGCCCCGCTTCCGAGACATTTCGTGTGGTCTTCTAAAATTGTGCAACACCAGCTTTTGAATCTGAAAACTTGAAGTTGAATCAATCCAATTGAACTGTACAGTTGGTTTTTTTAAACAAAAAAAATGAGTCAGCTGGGATTTGCAATTCTTTGGTCTCCAATCAGAAATATGTACAAAAGTGCATAAGTACAAAATTCCTTTCAGCCTTTGAATGGCAATCAAGATGTAGGTGGGTTTTTTTTTAAACCATTCTGAAGGCATCTATTTTGATTTCCTTCAATAATTCAAAGATTTGATTCAGAAGAATGAATGGAGAGTAGAACAGTGCCTTAGAACAGTGTTTCTTAGCCCCCAGCAAACTTTAAGGACTTCAACTCCCAGAATTCTCCTGCCAACCTGGCAAGGGAATTCTGGGAGTTTGAAGTTCACCCATCTTAAAAGTTGCTGGGGCTGAGAAACACTGGTTTAGGGAGTTCCCACTCTTCTGTCCAGCTGTTGGCAGAGGTTTCATGGAATACTAACATGTTCTAATACGGCCGTGGTCTTATTAACCTGGATCAGACGCCTGAATTTTAAAATATAATTCAAAATAGCCACAGGTCACAGGGATAGTCAAATCTCGAAGGATCTTTATGTTCTCGAGTGAAATTCGAAACATGAGTTTAGGCCATGGATATAATCTTTTTAAAAGCTCTAGATGGTTTTTTGGGGCACTACCTTAATAATAACCTTTATTGTCACTGCACAACATATGTACAATGAGATTGATGGAGCTCCCTCAGTGCACACACCCCCAACACAATACAACTCACAGTGGAAACAGAAAATCCCTAACCCAATAAATCATATTAACAAAACACCCAGTCCTATTGCACCAGTGTGAACATGTTACACGTTGCACCGGCCCTGCAAGTCCATCGTACTACGTAGTTATGATGTTATTTCGCATTCAGGAGTCTGATAGCCCAGGGATACCTTCTTTGTACCCAAATACACTTGTTCCTTAAAACTTCTTCCCTCCTCTGCCAATAATCCCCGAGAAACACCATCATTACCCAGTGCAATTAAGAAATTTCCAGGATAAAGAGTTTCAGCCTTGTGTTAACACACTGGAATTGGGAATGCCGCAAAGATGCAAGGAAGAGTGCTTGAGTGATACTTCAAACCAAAAGATGCTTTTAATTAAACTTTGTGAAGCAACAACAAAACCCTGATTTTCCAGAGAACAAAACACAGCCAAAAGCCCCTTTCAGGCTTGTGATTGTCCCAGAGGGGGCTGTCAGAGTGAGTGACACCAGGAGTTTCAATGGGGGCAAATGACATCATGGCTTCCCTTCATTGAAGTGAATGCAGTTGGCTCCACTGCATCGTGACTTCAATGGAGTCCGCGTCCCGGAGATCTACTCAGAGAATACATGGTGTGTGTGTAGAGGATGGGGTTCCTTGCATTACAGAGATCCGGTGCAGAAAATCTTTGCACAGACTGTCCTACATTAGCGGCCAAAATTGTGGAAACCTTTTGGGGAAAATGTATTTTCTTTTTCTTTCTTTTTTATTTTTAAACAAACATACATAAAACCATCTTCAATTGCAAACAGTGTGTCGGTTGGTTACAAATCTTTTGTGCATCATTCACCAAATTCATAGCTTACAATTTACAGTTTACCTAAATGCTCATATCATCAATCTAATATATATCTATATATTATTATCCTCATTAATCATTTATTTGACTATAGCTATTTCTTCCCTCATTATTATTCAAAATATTCTAAGATTTGAGTTAATTTTTATTATAACATTCATTTCATTCTCCTGAATCTATCTAATAACAATACATCTTTATGTTATATTTCACATAGTTCTACAATTCTTGTATTGTGAAGATCTCTACCATATTTCATTTCCATATTTTTTTATTTAAACATTGATAAAATAAGTCCCATATCTTATAGCATTGTTTATCTTCTTGTTCCCTAGTTTCAAATATCAATTTGCTCATTTCTGGAAAAGTGTATTTTCCAAACTAGCTAATAACATCACTTTTTTAGGGGGGGGAGTGGTAGGATAAAATTATATGTCAATGAAAAGATAATTTAATCAAGAATGTAATGCAATAACTTTTATGATGGATTTGCTATTAGAATAGCAGTTACAGTATAAAGAAGAAAAGTGAAACACGTAGAAAAAACGAGATATACAAAAACGATCACCATAGAAAAAACGAGATATGCAAAAGTTATCACCATGTCAGTTAATACTTAGTTGGGTAATCTTTAGCATGAATGATGGCCTTACAACGTCTTCCCATGGAGTGAACCAAGTCTTTTAGTTCTGCAGCTGTTATAATATGAAACCAAGATTGAAGGATTGCTTTTATTAACTGGGTTTTATTGCTGGGTCGCTTCTGACTAACAAGTTTCTTTTGTCGGCTCCATAGATTTTCATTTGGGTTAAGGTCTGGGCTATTCCCAGGCCATTCCATCAGCGGAATAGGATTATCTTGAAACTGCCCCTCCAAAAAAGTGGTGTTATTAGCCATCAAACCTCAAAAATACACTTTTCCCAAAAGGTTTCCACCAATTTGGCCACTACTGTACAACTGTTGAAGCAGCCCCATGGCCACATGATGAAAATTTGACCACTTGGCAACTGGTTCACATTTATAAACACCCCCCCCCCCACACACACACACACTTTTCCGACCTTCTGACAAGCAGCATCAATGGGCCTAAGGCAGGTTCACTTAACAATCGTGTTACTAGCTTAATAACTGCAGTGATTCACTTAACAAGGTTGCAAAATGGGGCAAAACTCACTTAGCAACTGTCTGACTTAGCAACAGAAATTTTGGGCTCAGTTGTGGTCATCAGACAAGGACTGCCTGTAATCCAGTTGGCACATACTAGCTATATACAATGTCTAAGCCAGGGGGTCAGCAACCTGTGGCTCCGGAGCTGCGTGTGGCTCTTTGGGCCCTCTGCTGTGGGTCCCTGTCAGGTGATCCCACACTACTGGCTGGCCCCACCCCTCGCTCTCCCCTCCCAGTCACTCTTCACCTGGTCTGAGAAGGTAAGGGCGACGGTGGGGGATGGAAAAGCAGCCAGGGCAGAGACGGAGAGATACAGAGAGAGGGGGAGAGAGAGAGACATAGAGAGATATGTCTCTCTATGACATATAGGGAGGGAGTGGGGGAGAGAGATGTCAAAAAGATGTTGTGGTTCCCAGTGTTTTTTAACAACTGGTTCTCTGCCCTAATGACCAGCTGGGTAGGCATGGCTAGAGGGGGTCATGTGACAGGTGAAAGTGAGTGATATCGTGTTGGCCACGCCCACCCAGGTTTTGTGGCTCCCGGTGTTTTCTTTTCTGTGGGAAACGGGTCCAAATGGCTCTTTGAGTATTTAAGGTTGCAGACCCCTGGTCTAGGCATTATACATCAATGTAACTGAACCTGCCAAGCTGTATTAACATATTGGTTGCTTTTAAAACACCCTGGGTTGAAACATAATTGACCGATTCTCCAGAACCCATCATCGGACAAGGTGTCACATACATACACCCACACACAAAACCCAGGGAGAAAAAAAGAGAAATACACCCAAGCATTCAGCCATGGAATCAACACATCAAAATATCAAAGTCCACATAGAAACTCTCTCGTAGTAGTAGTAGTAGTAGTTACTGTGGATATTCAGTGACTCCTAGTATTTTATTTTTTTTATTTTATTTTTTATTTGATTTATATGCCGCCCTTCTCCGGAGACTCAGGGCGGCTTACAGTGCGTTAAGCAATAGCCTTCATACTTTTGTATATTTATACAAAGTCAGCTTATTGCCCCCACAAACCGGGTCCTCATTTTACCTACCTTAGAAAGGATGGAAGGCTGAGTCAACCTTGAGCCTGGTGGGATTCGAACTTGCAGTAATTGCAAGCAGCAGATGTTAATAGATGTTAATAACAGGGTGCTTTAAACCACTGTACTACAGGCTCTGTAGTATTCAAAGAGAGAGACAATTATTATTTCCCCCAAATCTGAAAAGAAAGTAGCTGGTCTGATATTCAAGTGCCAACTCAACCCCTGTGTTGTTGGTGAAATGTAAAATTTCTTACTACCGGTTCTCTGGGCGTGGCTTGATGGTGGGGGTAATATGAGAGTGGGTGTGGCCAACTTTTTTTTTTTTAACTTTTAAAACCATTTTTTCTACAACCTTCTACAACCAATCCCAGCTGACTTGCCTGATCGGCAGAGGCTTTTCTTTTTTTTTAAAGCCTCTGACGATCCCAGCTGACTTGCCTGATTCACAGAGGCCTTTTTTTTTTACTTTTAAAAGCATTTTTTTCGGTCAAAGAGGTTGTAGAAAAAATGCTTTTAAAAATAAAATAAAAAGCCTCTGATGATTGCGCGGCTCAGCTGGGCATGGGGGTGGGGAGGGATTTTTGCTACCGAACCACCCGCCTCCATCGCTACCGGATCAGGCGATCCGGTCCGAACCCCTGCCCTGTGTCCTCCCTTGTTGTGGGTCAGCGCAGGGCTTCTCAACCTTGGCAACTGGAAGATGCATGGAAGTTGAGTTGAAGTCCATCCATCTTAAAGTTGGTAAGATTGAGAAATGGGCTTCACACAACATCTAATACATCGTCTGGCTTCCCACAATTGGCTAAGCCAAGGGCCATTTGCAAAGGGGGGGTGGGGTCAAAAAAGTGAGACAGCAACCACAACTTCACAATCAAAAAGCTTTGCACTTTGGAGGCTACAGTGATGTAAAACGTGGTGAAGCTCTAATTGCACAGTTACTATTGAAACGTCACTCTTTTGACCCTCCTGATTTAAGTCCTATTTCGAACCTGTTCATAAGCTAGAGTATGTCCTATTTTGCACTATTACGTTCTCATTTTAATCTCTCTGAGCCCGCAGGCAGCTATATAAATTTTCCAAAATAAATAAATAAATTATACACACCCACATCTTGTGTCTTAGTTTGGAAGGATGCAATGATATATTTTTTTTCTTCCTTCTGTTGAATCATGTCTGATTTTCGAAGACTGCCAAGACAAGTCCCTGCAGTTTTCTTGACAAGGATTCTCAGAAGTCTTGGCTAGGGCTGAGAGAGAAAGAGTGACTGGCCCAACATCACCCAGTTTTGTGCCTAAAGAAGGACTAGAACTCCCAGTCTCCTGGGATATAGCCTGATGCCTTAACTACTACACCATGCATGGCTCTCTAATATGGGGTAGGCTTGTTCAAATAGGCTTGGGCACATTTTCCAGTGCCTCCTTCCTAGGGCTGAGAGAGAGTGACTGCCCAAATTTACCCAGCTGGCTGTGTGCCTAAGGCAGGACTAGAACTCCCAGTCTCCTGGTATATAGCCCGATGCCTTAACTATTACACCAAACCTGGGTCTCTTAATACGTCCTTGGCTTGTTCAAATAGGTTTGGTCACAGAAGTGGTTGGCCAGTGCCTCCTTCCTAGGGCTGAGAGAAAGTGACCGGCCTACAGTCACCCAGCTGGCTTTGTGCCTAAGGCAAAACTAGAACTCTTAATCTCCTGATATCAAGCCTGATGCCTTACCCACCACACCTGGCTCTCAAACATGGGTTAGGCTTGTTCAAATAGATTTGGGCACAGAAGCCATCTGCCAGCCCCTTCTTCCTAGGGCTGAGAGAGAACGGCTGGCCCAAGGTCCACCCAGCTGGCTAAAACAGGACTAGAACTCAGGCTGCCTGGCTTCTAGCCCCACTACACCAAAGTTTGCTCCTGACAACTAACTGAAACAAATTCTTCCTTCTCCGCAGGACCCAACACGTACGAAGATGCAGCAGCCTATATCCAAGCACAATTTGAAAGCAAAAACCGTTCGCCGAACAAGGAGATTTATTGTCACATGACCTGTGCAACAGACACAGGCAACATCCAGGTCGTATTTGATGCCGTCACCGACATCATCATTGCCAACAATCTTCGAGGCTGCGGCTTATACTGACCCCTCCCTCTCCCCTCTTCCTTCCCCCTTCCTCCTCCCATCCTGTATAGCAAGCAGCATCTTTGGAAACAATCACAGCGAGAGGAAAAATAATAATAATAATAATATATAATAAAATATTTGGAAAAAAAAGGCAAAACAAAGTGCAAGTCACACACACACACACACACACACACACACATGTACAAACACACACATCACACAAACACACAGTAAAAACGAACCATGCAAGTTGGTAACTAAAAAGGCATCGTGATTATACAGACAAATGCATACAGAGATGCACTTTGGAATTTTTTAAGTTTGCCTCAAAAGGATTCCCATATCCCTATCTCGGGAACTTAGTTCTTAGTAACTTGATGGCAGATAATTCAGCCTCTGTTGTTTTTTCTTCCCTTCCTTCCTTCCTTCAGGAAATATAGAGGAAAATAATAATGAATAACCGAGTGATTAAACCAGTTAATTTTTCTAAAGTGTCTAGCCGCATCTTTAAGAATGTACTCTCTCCTGCAAGTTTAAAAAGGAAACCGTTTTCTTTTCACGAAAATAAATAAAAATAAAAAGTAGCAATGTTATTTTTTTAAGGCATTTATGCATAGGGTGCTTTAAGGAAAGGCTTTTTCCCCCTCCCCTTAGCTCTAAAGGATTTTTAAAGATACCTTTATGTATGGAAAAGTTTATTCAACACCGAGAGTTCCCAGTTTGTTGGTCCTGTCAGCTTTGGAAGGGTTAAAAGCAAAGGAAGGCAAAGGGAAAATTGGAAAAAAATGTGCACGAAACACAGGCTTCCCCCGCGTCCCTCCACAAAGACACCACACCGTACACCCACCTCACCCCTTCCTTTCCCCCCCAAGCTAAAGTTGATAAATTTGGTCCTTCCTGTTTCCCCTTCCCATCCACAAGGGAGACCAAGAAAGGGGAAAATTCCATCCATGGTTTGAAAGTTGGGCTTGCCACAGTGGCCCCATCAAATGAGGAGAGGACATTCACCCTTAGATGTCAAGGACAAGGACAAGTTCTTACCAAGGAGCAATGCACCACCAAGTTAGTACAACATTTAATTAAAGATGAAAGTTTCCTTGTCTAATCATGTTCGACTCTAGAGGGCACGGTGCATCTCCATTTCTTGGCCAAGGGTGCCAGCGTTGTCCGAAGATATTCCCATGGTCATGTGGCCAGCATGACATCACGGAGCGCTGTTATCTTCCCACTGAAGGGGATACCTATTTATCTATTCGCATTTGCATGCTTTCGAACTGCTAGGTGGGCAAGGACCACCTAGAACCAACCTAGAACCAATAACGTTTATTATTTGGCTGTAACTAGGAGAGGGAGGTTCCTTTTAGTGCTTCTTTGGGGTACCCTCATCCATGCATGCAACACCCGGATTTATGTTCAGGGCCCAAACCATCTTCTGAACTTCCTAGAGTAGGCTTTCTGCTCCCAAACTTTAGCCTTAGGTTGACACAACCTTTTTTTTTTTGCATTGCCTTGACGTGTCCTGCTGTGTTAGAATCATGGCTAGTTTTATGAGATGCAATGAAAGGGTCTTCACCCAACTCTTTTGATATTGGGAGGCAAGCAAGCCAACTCCAAAAAGAGAAGATGAGAATAATAAAAAATTTGCTCGACATAGGTGGTGGGGGAAGAACAGAAGGGTTGCTCAGATCCTTCCTGCTGACACACACAAGCAACACCCAACCACACCTTCATATCTACACGCAGACCTTTTGCTACATGCCACCTTTTGCTCACTCTCTCTCTCCACGTACACAAACACACCAACGGGGTGAACCAATTCTGAGGAAGGCAGCTTCCCTTCCGAGATGGTTGCGATGGCCTCATCAGAACCTTGATGGCTGAAAAGGAGCATTCTTTGTTTTGCTTTGGGTGAATGTTTTGGAATTAGCCAGAGGAGCTCCTCATAATAGACAGTAGAGCAAAATGACCCAGAAGTTTTGGGAATTTTGGTCTTGCCTCCCAATCCTTCCTCCCTATCATAACAGGTGCTGTTTTTTGTCCACGGGACATGGAGAAAGGGAGGCACTATGATGAATACATTTCCCACAGCTTAGGTTCAAAGCTGATAGAGATAGGTTTAGATGCACCAAGATGGCCAGGAAACACCAATGGGAAATATCCAGGTTTATTTTCATAGTCATAAGTCATTGCTATACATATTTGCAACCTCCTTCCTTCCCTTGATCCTCCATGAAAGTCCTCCCAAAACACTTTTTGGGCACTACCATCACTTTACGACCGGCCAACAAAACGGGATCCATTTTATTTGGGGGGGGGGGGTGGATGGAAGGGTTTAATAATGATTGTTCTGCTCGTCTCATTCACTCTCTGGTTTTGTATATTTTGTTTCTACAGAAGCACAGCTGTCACTGGCCCAAGGGGCCGAAATTCTCTCTGTGATTTTGGTTTGATATTTGTTCTGTTTTGAAGGTCACTTTGTACCATACACCCATTTTCAATCCTTTTTTGGAGGGGAGAAGGGAATGGGTTAATTGAGTTGGGAGGATTTTTTTTTTTAATTCCTCTCTCTGAATTTGATTTCATTTTATTTTTTAAAGTTTCCATGCTCCCCGTGAATCCTTTCTTCATCTTGCTTTTCATTCCCTTCTTCCTTTTCCAGTCCTTATGTTTTGTGGTGGTATCTCTTGTTCTCTCTCTCTCTCTCTCTCTCTCTTTCTCCCTCTCTCTCTCTCGTGGGGTTGTTTGTGCTACAAAAACGAACAAAAAAAGACAAAAAAACTAGGAAAAAACATATAAAAATTAAAAACACACATAAAAAGGAACAAAAAAATGAAAAAAATACGAAAAACAAAATCGAATGTAGTGTTTCTATTATTTTAAAAGCCACCATTTTCATGACCAACGTTTTGTCATTTCTCCCTCTGATTAAGCGATCAGAGATCTTCACATTTCACCTGTAAGAAGTATCTTTGCTGGGAAAAGCCAATTGCACCCTTTTTCAATTAAAATCTGGAACAAAAATGCAGAAGAAAACTAAACACACACACACACACAAAACCTATACACATCTCTAAGGGAAAAAAAATGCCAGATCTTTCTAAGCCTTTCTATTACCAATTGGTGAGGTTTCTGTGATCTATTAGACACTGCCAATTTCTTTCTCTGACTAATGGAAAAATTCATGTGTAGCTTAATAAAGAGAATGTTTGTCTGTACCACCAAGAGTTTTTCTCTTTCACCTTCTGGTTGTTGTTTAATTGTGGTTTTCTTCTGTAAAAGACATGCGTGTGAAGCAGGGGTGAAATGCTCTCGGTTCGGACCGGATCGCCTGATCCGGTAGCGATGGCGGCGGGTGGTTCGGAGAACTGGTAGCAAAAATCCCTGCGCCCCCCCCCCCATGCCCAACTGAGCCGCACGGTCCTCAGAGGCTTTTTTTAAAAAAAACTTTTAAAAGCGTTTAACTTTTCTATAACCTCTTCGGCCGAAAAAATGCTTTTAAAAGTAAAAAAAGAAAAAGCCTCTGATGATTGTGCGGCTCAGCTGGGATCGTCAGAGGCTTTTCAAAGCATTTTTTTCTACAACCTCTTAAGGTTGAGGGGGGGGGGGAAGTTGGCCACGTCCAACCAGTCACATTACCCCCACCACCACAGAACCGGTAGTAACAAATTTTACATTTCACTCTGGTGTGAAGACATTTCCCATTAGAGCCAGTCTGACAGTCCTCTTACTTTACCTTAATCTCTCATTAAATAGACCAAATTAACAAGAGGATCAGCTTGGACAGGGGGGGTGGTTTCAGACTAGCCCCAGCTACTCCCTAGGAAAGAAAGACCCTTGATGCCATAGGATTTAGAGAAAAGGTATTTGTACTAGAGATGCTGAGTGCAGCACGGATGAGGCAAGCTCAGAAGGAAAACCATGCGAAAATCGTAGATTGAAAGCAATCCCCCAATGCCCAAAATCCTTCCCCCCTGGGAGCCCAGTCAAATCAAGTCTCATTCCGATGTTTTGGGAACTCGGTGCCACAGGCAACTGTATACATCCCTTTCCCAGGTCTGGCGTCCTTGAAGCTCGCCAGATGGCTCGGTTTGGCACCTCTGGTTCCTGTTAGTGTTCATACTCCCCAATTCCCCTACAACATTCCTTCACACCTCCAGCACACTTCCCCTTCCAGATGCCCCTCCCCCCCCCCCTCAGCTAGGGGGAGCTTCAAAGAAAGCGAAGACAAGCAACTGACTGTTGGACTAGAAGACCTCCAAGGTCCCTTCCAACCCTATGATCCAAAGTCCTAGAACTAGAATTATCTCACCAATGTATTTAAGTGACTACCATGTACTGCTATTGGTTTTGTGTATTTGGGAGCAAGGGAAAATAGGTTGCATTGCCATGTTGGCCACCACCAATCTTTGCCCTACTAAATTGTTCTGCCCCAGCTACGGACCCCAACACACCACACACAAAGTTTGTACAAAACTTAATTTACTAAAATAACTCAGTCTTTTTCAAAACAAAGGCTGTTAATAAACTTTCTTAACAGCCTACAAGAAACCAAAGATAAAGTAATCACAATCTTACTAAGGTTGGCAGAAAGCCCAGAAGCAATTTGCAGAGAATCCAGACGCGAAGTAGTGTGAACTAAAGTTGTTCCCTACAAATTGCTACAGTCAGCGTTCCTCCTTAAATAGGCTAAGGGAGTGGCCAATTAGCCCCAAGCCTTACTCTCGAGGAGACCTCCTCCTGAGGAGCCACTCCTGCCTTTTGGCTGCTCTGTGCGCCCGTGCATCGAGAAGAGGCTCCTCCTCTTCTTCCTCTTCACTTAAAGGAGCTTCTGGAGGTTCTGAACGCCCTGGCTGAATCCCTGCCTCTGGCACCACATCTTCTCCAGCCTCCTCATTGTCTGACTCGAGTGCCAGCTGCACAGGCTGCTGGCGCAACACCACACCAGCCTCCTTGCTGTCAGAATCAGCCACAATCCGCACAGGCCACTGACCGGCCACAACACCTATTTAGCTACGAGAGGACCTTCTCTTGTGAAACGGCTTGTTGTCAGACACAAGCGACCAGAACCACTGGTGGATAGCCTTAAGTGGAAACTTTACTGCTGGTCACCTATGTTACTAGAATCTCACCAGACTGACTGTGTTCCCTTGGGAACGGTCAGCTAAGGCTTCAGGAATTCTCGGCGAGGCCACACCTGTGTTGCTTTCTGCCATGCACAGAAACTCAGCTCCTTCTTAATCCCTCCATCCGGTCTAGCTGGAGCAGTGGTGGGTTGCCCCCGGTTCAGGAAGCTTCTGTGCAGAAGCGCAGGCACACGTGCGCGCAAGCGAAGCGAAAGCACGTGCGGGCCCCAGTTGCGAAGTGGTAGTAAAGGTAAGTAGAACCCATCTCTGAGCTGGAGGTTCCACCACATGCCTGATGGGGAAACCACCTTCTCACCGTCATCAACCTTTCAAGGAAATCTTTCCCAAGACTTGAAATAAACTAGCCCAGAAAATGCAACAGGCAACCGATTACGTCTTTCTTTTACGCAGTGGAATTCATGCCCGGAAAAAGATGGCGATCATAAAAGTTGAACGTTTTGAAAAGGGACTAGATAAATTCAACAGAAAGCTTTCCAGTTCTACTGTATTCATGTTGAATTCTCAGTACAGGTAGTTCTTGACTTACAACAGTTCATTTCGTGGCCATTCAAAGTTATAACGGCACTGAAAAAGGTGACTTATGGCCGTTTTTTTCACACTTATGACTGTTGTGGCATCTCCAACTGGTCATGTGATCAAAATTCAGACACTTGGCAACTGACTCATATTTATGACGGTTGCAGTGTCCCAGGGTCATGTGATCCCCTTTTTGCGACCTTCAGACAATCAAATCCAATGAGAAAGCCATTTTCAGTTAACTGTTTCACTTAAGACATGTTACTCACTTAACAACTGCAGTGACTCACTTAACAACTTAACAACTGCAGGGATTGATTTAACAACTGTGGCAAGAAAGGTCGTAAAATAGGGCAAAATTCACTTAACAAATTTTGGGCTCCATTGTAACTGTAACTGTAACTGGATTGACGCTGTAACTGGATTGTAGCTGTAACTAGATTGATGTAGCATGCCTCCAAAAATTTATTTAGACAGTAATAGCACAGAAACTCTGGAGGCCGTGTGGATCTGGATGGGGAGCAACAGGCTCAGGCTCAACCTATCCAAGACCGAGTGGCTGTGGTTTCCGATGTCCTGATATAATCAGCTGGTGCCATCGCTGACTATCGGGGGCGAATCATTGGCCCCCGCGGAGAGGGCACGCAACTTGGGCGTCCTCCTGGACTCACGGCTGTCTTTAGAAGAGCACTTGACGGCCGTGACCAGGAGGATTTTTCATCAGGTTCGCCTGATTCGCCAGTTGCGTCCCTTTCTGGATCGGGACTCCTTACTCACGGTCACTCATGCCCTCGTTACCTCCCGCCTGGACTACTACAATGCTCTCTACATGGGGCTCCCCCTGAGGAGCACCCGGAGGCTCCAGCTGGCGCAGAGTGTGGCCGCGCGGGTGGTGATGGGAGCGACTTGGCGCTCTCATGTGACACCTCTCCTGCACGAGCTGCACTGGCTCCCGGTGGTCTTCCGGGTGCGCTTCAAGGTATTGGTTACCACCTTTAAAGCACTCCATGGCTTAGGGCCTGGGTACTTGCGGGACCGCCTACTACCACCAATAGCCTCCCACTGACCGGTACGCTCCCATAGGGAGGGGCTCCTCCGGGTGCCGTCGGCCAAACAATGTCGACTGGCGGCCCCCAGGGGGAGAGCCTTCTCTGTGGGGGCACCCACTATCTGGAACGAGCTCCCCCCGGAGATTAGGAGGATCCCGGATCTTCGTGCTTTCCGCCGTGAGTTAAAAACCTTTCTGTTCCACCAGGCGGGCCTGGCCTAATTTTCTCCTTTTTCGTAAAAACAATTTTATAATTTTTAATATCTAAATTTGGGGTTTGAATTTTTAAAACTGGGATTTTAAAGACTTGTGGCTATTGTTTAATCTGATTTTATTTGCTTTTAAATTTTGTATACATGTTTTTATTTTTGCCTGTTCACCGCCCTGAGTCCCTTCGGGGAGAAGGGTGGTATATAAATATAATAAATATAAATATAAATATATAAATATATAATATAATGGCCAAAATTGTGGAAACCTTTGGGGAAAATGTATTTTTGAGGTTTGATGGCTAATAACACCACTTTTTTTTTTTTTTTGGAGTTTCAAGATAATCCTATTGTCAGCACTCGTAACCTGACACCTATTCCACTGCTGGGATGGCCTGGGAAGAGCCCAGACCTTCACCCAATTGAAAATCTATGGAGGCAACTAAAGAAACTTGTTAGTCAGAAGCGACCCAGCAATAAACCCAGTTAATAGAAGCCATTATTCAATCTTGGATTCACATTAGAACAGCTGCAGAACTAAAAGACTTGGTTCACTCCATGGGAAGACGTTGTAAGGCCATCATTCATGCTAAAGATTACCCAACTAAGGATTAACTGACATGGTGATCATTTTTGTACATCTTGTTTTTTCTACGTGTTTCACTTTTCTTCTTTATACTGTAACTGCTATTCTAATAGCAAATCCTTCATAAAAGTTATTGCATTACATTCTTGATTCAATTATCTTTCCATTGATATATAATTTTATGGTACTACTCCAAAAAAAAGTGATGTGATCAGCTGGTTTTAGAAAATACACTTTCCCCAAAAGGTTTCCACAATTTTGGCCACTACTGTGTAGGTTTGTATGATCAGATTCCCACCCTCAGGAATATTTACGCACAGAAAGAAACCATTCGTCCAACTTCAACAGTTGGGCAGTTCTCATAGAATTGCTCTTCAAGTATCTGAAAAATAGATCTATAATTTTTAAGGAACACGGTTTTCTGACTCAAGCATGAATTTCATACCCTAACAAAGTGGTCTTCAAACCTGGCAGCTTTAAGACTTGTGGACTTCAATTCCCAGAATTCTCCAGCCAGCTGGCTGGAGAATTCTGGGAATTGAAGTCCACAAGTCTTAAAGCTGCCAAGTTTGAAGGCCTCTGCCTTAACATCTAGATCAGTTTTGAGAGATTTTTGTTTGCAATCAGTATCCTTCCCTGAAAGTATGGTCTGGAAACCATGGAAGTTGAAGTCTCAAATGTGGTGGAGGGGCATCAGCTTTGGGAAGTCTGAAGTTGTTGAGCCAGTTGCAATCTCCCAGTTGCTTCAGAATATTAATTGGGGTATTGCAAATTTATTATTGCTCCATCATGGGTTGAAAAGAGTACTAAAGGTAGTTATATCAGTGATCATACTTTTAATTGCATATAGGTTGCTGTGGAAATCCTCAAACTTCTTTTAGCAAATGAGATTTGGAATTTGGAGAATAACCAAATGTACACACAGTGGTTGCCATGGAGGAAGGAGATAGACTCTTTGGAAAATTGGTTGCTATGGAGCGTAACCAATCAAATCCCAAGTTAGGTCAATCAAATCAAGTACAGTACAGTAGAAATTGGGGAGGCCCCTTATCCTAATGCTTGACAATGCAGAGTAGAAAATTAGATCAAATAGTAGAGACTCCTGTTTTGTGGCCTTTCCAGTTTGGTCAGAAGTATGTTCCTAAATGATGCTATGACACAACTCATTTATGATGTTATGACACAACTCACCACACATCCAAGGAGATAAAAATCAGATGAATTACTAAACAAAGGTCCAGACAATTAAACCAGAGGGGTTTCAACTGAGCTCCAAATAGACCCAGCCTTATTTGGAGTTGACCTCTTCTTGGTCAACTCTTCCCTACATCATGCCAACTCTTTAGAGGGAGTTAGTTGAGTCACTTGAAATTGAATTTAAGTCTTCTGTAGGTGTTTCATTCCTGTGGATGGTTGATATCTTCTTCTCACTGAGTTAAATGTTTGTGAAGGAGTTCCATTCCCTAAAGTTGTTTACAATTGTCTTGACATCAGTCATTCTGCTACAGATATTTTAAGCCCCTCAAATACTGGAACACTGCCATCATGTCACTCCTTCTCCTTCTTTTCATTAAACTAGACATACCCAATTCCGGCAACCGTTCTTCATGTGCTTTTAGCTGCCAGTTCCCTGACCCTGAACATTCTTCTACTATAGCTTTTCATTTTAAAATAACAAAAAGAAGATTCACACTAAATATAATTGAATAAGATAAATAATCATACTCGGCATTACAAGACAAGGTAGAAAAACCTACCCGTGGATTAGAGAACAAACGTAAGTATACGAGATCATCAAGAGAGTAAAAAAATTGAAATGGAAAATGGTCACATAGCAAGAAGAGCTGATGGCAGGTGAACCAAGGCATGGATAGAATGGATCCCACTTGATAAAAAAAAAAATCTACGAAAGAGACTTAAAACAAGTTGAATTGACAACATCAGCAAGTATCGTGGGCCCAAGTAGCAAAAGAAAGCTCAGGATCGTATAGGTTGGAAACGTGTGTAAGAGCCTTCATCCTGCAGCGGATAGACTATGGCTAGAATGATGATGATGATGATGATGAAGATAAATAAAACTCAAAAGATAATGTTATAAGACAAGACACCTTGCTGCTTATTGGCTTTGTCCGCACATTTTTAACACGAATACTTAATTAACAGATTAACAGAGTTGGAAGGGACCTTGTAGGTCAACTAATCCAACCCTCCCACACCCATCCAAGCAGGAGACCCTACACCCATGATGGTGAACCTATGGCACACATGCCGCAGTTGGCATGCAGAGCCCTCTCCACGGGTACGCGAGCTGTCGCCCAGCTCAGCTCCACCGCGCATGCGTGTGCCTCCCGCCAGCCAGCTGATTTTCAGGATGCGCGGGGAGTGGGGAGCATGTGGGAGACATGCGTGCATGCGCGGGGGTCATGTGCAGGGGCTGCACAAGCTTGTGGGGGTGCGGGGGGAGCGCAGAGGTGTGTGGCACCCCCCATGGCCCGTTTTTGGGCCCAGGAGGCTGCACGGAAGCCTACTAGACCCAAAACGGGGAGCGGGAGTGTCGTGCGCACATGCACGCAGGGTTGTGGGGAGTGCGGAGGTTGTGAATGCATGCGTGGGGGGCCATGGGGCGTGTACGCATTGCATTATGGGTGTACGCGCACTATTGCACATGCACACACGTGCTTTCGGCACACTAAGCGAAAAAGATTAGCCATCACTGCCCCACACCATTTCTGACAGGTGGCAGTCCAGTCTCTTCTTGAAAGCTTCCAGAATTAATTTAGTTTAGGATTCAATCCACCGCACCCGAAACTGTCTAACAATGCAATAAACCAGTTTAAAAGGAAAAGATTAAAATGAATTAAATGTAACAGATACATATAGCAGTAGTTAACCTAGATTTTTTTTTTAAATGTTTAATGTTGACTTTTAGTGACCAAATAGTATTTTTGTTGTTTTGAAATTCACTGAGACGAGTTGCGACACGCAAGTACAAAATAACCCACTCTTCTCCTTGTGGCAATTATGCCAATCATAAACTTCAAATGGCTTCTGATGTTAATCAGATTTGGAACACAGGACCCAGTTCTGTAAAGCAAGCGATCTAGGATGTAGGATGCTAGGTTAGGTAATTCAACCTACTTTTAATTCAGGTTCTTGTCAACCACACAGCAGGTTGACTGAAGCAATTTATTGCATTTGCATGCCAAATTCTGTAGGTTGTGTGTTTGGTAGCTTCGTGTTTCAACAATCAGTTGGGTTTAATATTTAATCATGTACGCAATGGTCAATCCACTGCTTAAATAAGGTGTGCTGTGCAAACAGTAATTGGTTTATCTTCTGTGACGAAGAGCAGCAAACTATATTGAAAGTTTATTGCAATCCATGGATCAGTAAACAGCCGAAGGAATGGCTTGCCTTCAGAAGTTATGGGTGCTGGAGGCTTTTAAGAAGACACTGGACAGCTGAATTAATTCTAATATTAGAACAATTAACCAGTGGAACAGATACCAGTGGAACGGCTTGCCTTCAGAAGTGATGGGTGTTCCATCATTGGAGGTTTTTAAGAAGAGGTATCTCTTCTTGAAGGGTGTCACGGAGAGGCTGGACAACAAGCTGAAGGCTTTTGTCTGTCATTCATGGGGAGGGGTGGGGGAATGAACTGGAGATTCTGGAAGGCCCTTTTCCAGCATTAATGCTGTAATTAAGAACAGGCAGAACTGGTTGGATTCATTGATCTAGAACAGGGGTGTCAAACTCAAGGGCCTCAGGGTGCTTAGATCCGGCCCACAGGGTGGCCTGGAAATATCAAAGGACCAACCCACGGTGCCTCTGCTGGCCAAAACAGGCCACGGGGGTGGGGGGGGCATTTTCAGCCTCTATGGCCTCCTGCAGCACTCTGCCGGACAAAAACAGGTCACGGAAGGGCCTCCCCCCGTGGCCTGTTTTTGGCCAGCAGAGTGCTGCAGGAGGCCATAGAGGCTGAAAACTGACCATTAGGGGTCCACACGCCCCCCCCCCCCGCCCCGGTTTGGGCGGGAAAGGTGCGGCGGGGGGGGCCCCCCCCATCCCCCCCCCCCCCCCCCGGCCCACGGAGGAGAACTACAGTGATGATCTGGCCTCGAAGAAATCCAGTTTGACACCCCTGATCTAGAAGGAAAGGCTCTTTTTTGTTATTTGGATTTAAAGGAGCACCAGATTTCAAGCAATTTCTGGGGATTCTGTTTTCTGTTTCTCTGGGGAGAACTCCCTATGGCAGCGTTTCTCAATCTTAGTAACTTTAAGCCGTGTGGACTTCAACTCCCAGAATTCCTGAAGATCTGGGAGAGGTCCATGACTGTTATGGTAGCCATGAACTCCCAAGCTACTGCAGACCCCCATCCCCAGGGAGGGCAAGTTGAAGTCCTCCAAGATCACAGCCTGGGAACTCCACCACCACTACCCCAGCTACCACCAAATATTTACTTCAAATTGTCAATATTTTTTTTTTTGCAGAAATAATTGCTAGTCGATCCAATCAAGTTGTTAGCTTTGCCAATTAGAAGGCAATATTCAAATTCTGAGGGTGGTCTTGCAGTTAGTGTATTATTTATATACTAGCTATAGTAGTTATCTGTAGAAGAGCAGGCAAAGCTCGGGGGGCAGAGTTAAGCACGTCCTAAGTTTAGAATCATTATGTTCTCACAAATGGTCCAAGTGGAACCCTTCTCGAATTCCATTAGCCCTCATCTGGTGCTAATTTAGTATTGAACTTTAATTATCTACATTCTTCAGTAAAGGCTCAAACATTAAAATTTCAAACTGCAACACTTTGTTCCTATTCCCTGAATTCAGAGTTCCAGGAAATGAGGCTATTGGGGAAAGATTCTGAAGTGGGATCATAGAACATAGAAACATAGCAATGGAAGGAACCTCAGAGGTCTTCTAGTCCAACCCCCCTGAGACCTTAAACCATCCCAGTCAAATGGCTGTCCAATTATTCATTTCAGGATTTGGCTGCCTTTCCTAAGTTCAAGACTGGTTTTGGCTCTTGTTTTTCCTGCCCTGAGAATAGAATCTTTAAGAGGGCTGGGCAGAAAATTTTAAAATAAATAAAATTATAAAAATGACAAAATAATAATAAAAAAATAAAATGGAATAAAATTAAGGAAATGTAATAACAAAACATGAAATTAGATAAATAATAAAATACAGTAAAACAGAAATAAAGTGAAATAAATGAAATAATAAAATATAATAATAAAATAAAATAATACACTAAAATAAAATAATAAAATAATAAATAAAATAACAATAATAAAATAAAATAATAATAATAAAATAATAAAATGAAATAAAATGAAATGAAATAAAATGAAATAAAATAAAATAAAATAAAATAAAATAAAATAAAATAAAATAGAAATGAAAGGGGATCAGAAGGAAAAAGCAGTGACAAAGCCGAGATAAATACAGATGAATTAAATAAAGTCAAATAAGAGCTCACTAAAAGAGCAACGATGCCAGCGCCATCTTGTAAGAAGTCAGCAATGGGCTCTTTTGGCCCTCCTTTAGGGGCAGGGGGTCTACATATGAACTCTCCCTTCAATTCATCCCTTTTGGGTGTTCAAAATCCCCAAATCTCCTCATTCAGCCCTTGGCCTTGTGTTGGTGCCTTTCTCTCTCTACCATCTACTAGGTTCAAGGAACCTCTGGCGCCAATCAAAGCTCGACTAGCAGATCCATCCTCCACTCCACCCAACCACCCACGAAGCCCTTCCGGCTCTGAAAATTTCAGCTCCGTTCCTAAAGGGGAAAGGACATTTGGCCTTGCGTTGTCCTAGGAGCTCATGACCCAGCCTCATCTTGAATCAGAGCCCTCAGCTGATTGTGATAGCGAACGGTGCTGACAGCTGCTGCGGGCACATCGGTTCCCCTTTCCGAGACCTCTTAGCAAAGTCACGGCTGCGATGTTTGGGCCACGGACGGCTGGTTTTTGGGAAGTAGTGCGGGAAGAGGAACAAGGAAGTGTACGAAATCAGGCCTCTCAAGTTCAGCGCTTATCTTGAGAGCGTGGCCCAAGGTGAGGCTTCCTTTCTTCCTTTCTGTACCAGCGTGCCTTTCTATGTGTCAAGCAAGACGTGAGGAGACGGTGCGGGGAAAATAACCTTGTTGCTAAAAGATCACGGTGTGAAGAACGTTTTAAGGCTGGACAGACGAGTCAACCGATGCCAGAATAAGAGAGTAATGGAGCTACCTATCATTTTGCACGGTCCGCTCATTCTCCCTCTTCTTTTTCGAAGCTTTTCAATTAGTAAATACCACCATTACCCGGTCCTTTTAATTCTGGGGTGTATTTCAGACTATCATATTGTTAAAGAGAGGGAGAAAATGTCTTTGAAGCCAGATTTTATCCACACAGGTAAGTGGGATTCCCAGGTGCCATTCCATAAACTTTACAGCTATGCAGATAGAACATATAGAACGAAGAATGGTTATCGTTGGAAGAAACCTTGGGGGTCTTTCAGTCAAAACCTCATACATCGCCCAGTTGTCTTTGTGCCTAAAGTGGGACCAGAACATAGAATAATAGAGTTGGAAGGGACTTTGAAGGTCTTCAAGACCACCACTCTGCTCAAGCAGGAGACCCTATGCCAGTGTTGGCTAACCTTTTTGCCATCGCGTGCCAAAAGCGGGGAGAGCATGGTGGGGTCCCACGCCCATAATTAAATGCTCCCCGTGCAACCCCCCCATGCTCCCTCTGCTTTTGGCACATGACAGCAAAAAGATTACCGGTAGGCCTGTTTTTCTCCCTCCCCAGGTTCCAGAGGTTTTCTTGCAGCCTGGGGAAATCAAAAACGGACTTCTCCACTCCCACGGAGGCCCTCCAGAGGCCGGAAACGGCCCATTTCCTGACTTCCGGAAGGCCTGAAAATCAGCTGGCCAGCGCATGCATGCGCACTGGAACTAAGTTAGGGCAACACTCGTGTGGCCACAGATATGGTTCCATGTGCCACCTGTGGCACACGTGCCAGAGGTTCGCCATCACGGCCCTATGACATTCCAGACAAATGGCTGTCCAATCTCTTCTTTAAAAAAGTCCAGTGTTTCATTTACTTAGAAATGCCTTGCTGAGAGTCTGGAGAAGACACCGAAATAATTGGGATTATAAGATTCCGTTTTGGCTGGATCTCGCTGATACCATGTGGAATACAAATATTAAGTCACTCGGGGGGGTTTTATATAAAGAGTTACTTTACTTTGAAGAGGGCAGGTGGCGATTGAAGACTTTGGATATGCTGTTGGAAGAAGGGAAATCATTGACTTGGTTGCAGTACAATCAATTACAGATAGATGGAAAGAAGATCAACAAACTGGTTTAATGGAATATGAAGTAGAATTGGTTGAACAGATGAAGCGGACAGGTCCAATGCATATTAAGAGAGTTTATAATGTTTTGTTAGAAAGAGACTCAGAAAATGAGCTAGTTAAAGATTGTATGATTAAATGGGCACAAAATTTCTCTCAACCAGTTATGTTGGAAACATGGGAAAAAATATGGGTTCAGAACGTTAAATTTACACAGTCACAAAATTTACGAGAAAATTTTTATAAAATGTTTTATAGATGGCATTTAGACCCCAAGAAATTGTCATGCATGTATCCTAATGTGCAGCCAAAATGTTGGAGATGTGATTGTTTAGATGCTACATATTATCACATCTGGTGGACTTGCAGGAAAGTGAGGGCTTTTTGGATAAAAATCTGGTGGGTTATGCAAAATGTTTTAAAGAAAAAAATACAATTTTCTCCGCAATTTTTCTTATTGGGTATAGTTAAAGATTTTACATTGGGTGAAACTAAATTGATTTTGTATATGGTGACAGCAGCTAGGTTGTTGATTGCCCAACATTGGAAGAGTGATGTTTTACCGACGGTTGATGAATGGACCCAGAAGATGGCTGGATTTGCAGAAATGGCAAAGGTTTCAGCTTTTTTAAAGGATCAGACGCATGAGAAGTATATACAGGAATGGAAATTATGGATTGAGTATGTACAGAATAAGTATCAGACTAGAAAATATTATATCGCTTTTAGCTGAGATGACTATGTTAATATGTTAGTAAATATAGGAAAAAAGATATGGAAGTTTGAATAACATATATATTGTTTGGGAATATTAATATTGCATATAATGGAAGTCAAGGGGGGGAGGGAAGAGGGAGGAGGGGGAGGGTTAGGGTGGGGATGGGAAGGATTTATATATTCTTTTTATATGTATTCTACATTTGTGGTTAGGGAGGGGGGGGGAAAAAGGGGGAAAAATTTGTATTGTTAAAACTTTTTCAATAATAAAAAAAAAAAAAGTCCAGTGTTGAAACACCCACAACTTCTGGAGGGAAGTCATTCCACCGATATTATTATTATTATTATTATTATTATTATTATTATTATTATTATTA
>WNWU01000024.1:6059103-6078303 GCA_012654045.1 Ptyas mucosa
TTATTATTATTATTATTATTATTATTATTATTATTATTATTATTATTTTAATTTGTATCCCGCCCTTCTCCCAGAAGGGACTCAGGGCGGACAGCCAGAATTAAAATACATACAAAAATTAAGATAAATTAAAAGATATTAAATCGATCGGCCTCCCAATTTAAAACCCCAAGTCTATAAAATTCAAAATCCCAATTTAAAACCATTTAAGCTAGGCCGGCTTGCTGGAATAAGTAAGTCTTCAAGGCTTTGCGGAAGGTAGGAAGGTCCGGGATCAGTCTTATTCCAGGAGGTAGCTCATTCCATAGGGCGGGTGCCCCCACAGAGAAGGCTCTCCCCCCTGGGGGCCGCCAGCCGACATTGCTTGACTGACGGCACCCTGAGGAGGCCCTCTCTGTGAGAGCGTATTGGCCGGTGGGAGGTTATCGGTAGCAGCAGGCGGTCTCGTAAGTACCCTGGCCCTAAGCCATGGGGCGCTTTAAAGGTGAGAACCAATACCTTAAAGCGCACCCGGAAGACCAACGGGAGCCAATGCAGCTTGCGCAGGAGAGGCGTTACATGGGAGCGCCCCGTTGCTCCCATAATCACCCGCGCGGCCGCATTCTGAACCAGTTGGAGCCTCCGGGTGCTCCTCAAGGGGAGCCCCATGTAGAGAGCGTTGATTTAAACGTTCTCCTGGACAGGAAATTTCTCCTTAGTTCTAGGTTGGTTCTTTCCTTGATTAGTTTCCATCCTTTGTTTCTTGTCCTGCCTTCAGGTGCTCTGGAAAATAGGTTGACCCCCCCCTCTCTGTGACAGCCCCTAACATATTGGGAGACTACAATGTCTTCCCTGCAGCCTTCTCTTTGGGCTGTTGAAAATGGGGTTCAGGAAGCAGATTCCCCTTCCTGCATGAGAAGATTGCGAAAAGAGAGAAAGGAACACCGATCTGCGTGTTTTCAGTTCCCACACCTTTGCCGGAAATATCACAGGAGGAAAAGGAGGCCTGCTTATGGGATTTAAACCTGCTTAATGGGACTCATTCATGATCAACCAAGCTTAACATCGACTTAATGCAAATGCAGCAGCTATTGGGACCTTTGACCCCCACCCCCGTTTAAGCGGGTTGTATGAATGCAGCCATTCCATTCCATAGAAAAGCGCTTTTTTAAAAAAGAAAAAACTCATTTATCTCATCCTCCTATGCTGCTCGAATAGGTCATTCTGCTGAAGGATCCAAGGATAAAGGTGCCCTCTAGTGGTAGCGGACTTAAATAGCTACTTTGGAAGAGGGGGGAAAAAATTCCAAGACCATGGGTAAATTTCATAGCCATTCCATGAATTGTGGAGGAGGATGAACGGGGGAAGGGGGGGCATGCTTAGGAAACCGAAAGTAAGTCTTGTGCCATCTTGAGAAGCTGCTTGAAGATTGCCCAGCAGGAAGGAGGAGGGAGCGGCACACCTGAACACACTTGAACTGACCGCTAGGAAAATAGCTTGCAAGATTTTAGCTTGAGGTGGGAAAGACAAGACAATTAAGGAAAGGAAAGGAAAGGAAGTGTAACGTAGGGATTTTAGCACACGAATCTCAGTTCTGGCTATGCATTACTGCCATACACTTGATCTGTAATAAAAATATATTTTTCTCAGCAAACGAGGCCCAGGATTATTTTCTACTTCGAGATCTAAATTGGTGGCAGGTTCTGACAGACGGTATCATCAAGAGATGGACATTGTCAGATCCCTAAAAATGATACTGCCATTCAACTGGAGGATGGGGGAGACTTGGATTTGATTTATTAGCATTGCCTGTGTCAAGAGATATTTTACAACGTATATCCTGGCGCCAAAGAGCCCTGAGATCCTCTTTACCTGGAGGAATTTTTATGATAGCCATGTGGGTTATTTTACTTTAAAGAATAACAGTGGGAATGCATGTTTGTTCGGGTTCTCAGGGAAGCTAGGAAAGAAAACATCTTCATACTTGTGTATTGGCTAAAATCTGCATTCTGGCTTAAAGGGAGGGGTCTCTACTGCTTTAATCTTACTTGTCTTGCCTAAGGGTATTCAGATCGTGCTTTAACTGGATGGCTTTCACTTCTGCTTAATAAAAGAATTCTCTTGAACCAACCACGTTTCAAGAGTTCTTCCTTTTTTAAGTTGGAAGGAGAGGCAATCCTTACAGACATAATGAGAGGCAACCCTAGTTTTAGGTCGTCAAAGGTCACCAAAGGTGGGCTAATGATGACCGTCAATGTGGTGGGACAATGCTACATGAAGATTGGGGGGGGGGAAATCAACATACAGGTAGTCCTTGACTTGCAACGGTTCGTTTAGTGACCCTTCAAAGTTATAGTGGCACTGAAAAATGTGATTTATGACCGTTTTCTAAAGTTATGACCTTTGCAGCATCCCCTATGATCATGTGATCAAAATTCAGATGCTTGGAAACTGGCATGTATTCATGACAGTTGCAGTGTTCTTGGGATCACGGGATCCCCTTTTGTGACCCTTTCCTGCCCAGGAAATTCAATGTGGAAGCCAGATTCACTTAACTACCGGGTTACTCTACTTATCAACTGCAAGAGATTCGCTTTAACAACTGTGACAAGAAAGGTCTTAAAGTGGGGTAAAACTCACTTAACAAATGTCTCACTTAACAACAGAAACGTCGGGCTCAGCCGTGGTCGTAAGCCGAGAACCAGCTGTCATTGACACTGAACTGCTCCGCTGCTTCGTATTGAAAATGCCACCACATCAAAATAGAAACTTCCGAACTATGCTTCG
Source organism: Ptyas mucosa (assembly GCA_012654045.1). Taxonomy (NCBI): domain Eukaryota; kingdom Metazoa; phylum Chordata; class Lepidosauria; order Squamata; family Colubridae; genus Ptyas; species Ptyas mucosa. Next base: position 6,061,870 of record WNWU01000024.1, read on the forward strand.
CTTTCAGCAAAGGACTAAAACTCTCAGCAGGGACAACTTGCACAAACTTTGCAACCCAATGTTCACACCAAGGGTGGATTCTACTTACCTTTACTACCGATTTGCAATGGGATCACACGCGCGCGAGCTAAGCTTCTGTACATGCGCAGATCGCCAATGACGACATCTGGGGTGGGGGGGCACCCCCCCCCCCCCCGGTTTTACTACCAGTTCTTGCGAACCGGTCTAAACAGGGGGCAACCCACCACTGGTTCACACACTCACCTGTAGAGCTCAGAAGTTTTCCTGAGGTGAAACTGACCGGTAGGAAGCCAGGGTGAAGGGAAAGGGACGCTGAAAAAAACCACTGAAACCTTTCCAACACTGATCGAGAGGTTTTTATTTTTCCTTTTTTAAAACAATAAAAACAATAAAAACAAAAAGCCGAGTTCTGAGCAAAATTGAACCACAAAAGAGTCTATTTCCCCCCCTTCCAAAGTTTAAACAAGCGTTGAAAAGTAAGGCTTTGCAAAGGGTATATCGAAATAAATTATCTTCACTTAAACACTGTCCGGTTTTCTTATACGGTATTCACCTTTAAACTAAAAACCTAGCAGTGAAAGAAATTCTGCTTTGTTTCTGGGGTTTTTTTCCCCATTAATACTGGGCTCCTTCTGGATATGGGGGATACTCCTGAAACACTTAAAAATATGCTTGCCTTGCGTTGTAAACATATTTACGGAGCCAAAAACCTAAGAAGCTTCCGACAGAGTTACTAGCAATGTAAGGATTTGAGAATTGCTGGAACATACCTAACTACATATCAAATAGCCCTCAAGTCTTTTAAACCTGCACATCTTATCAAGCTAACGTTTATTGCAAAATGTACTTAAAAAAATAGATTTTTTGCGTGCTGCCCCGCCTGTCATATGGAAATGCCATCTTCTGAATGTCACTGGGGGGGAGGGGGGTTTCTCTGCAATTTACTTCCAAGTTGAATTCTCTTTGTTTTGCCTTGCTTGCTTTACTGAAATGCTGCACTAAAAAAGCAACTTACAGCGTCCTCGTAGCTGGGTATTCTAACGCTAGCCGCAGTTAAAACTGAATTTTCTTGCCAGACTCTCGGGGAAAAGCAGTCCAGAGACGATCAAAACTTTCCACAGGAGGAGGAGGAAGAGGAGGAGAAGAGGAGAAGGAGAGGAGGAGGAGGAAAAGGAAAAGGGGAGGAGAGGAGAGGAGGAGGAGAGGAGGAGGAGGAGAAGAGGAGGAGGAGAGGAGGAGGAGAGGAGGAAGAGAAGGAGGAGGAGAGGTGGAGGAGGAGGAGAAAGAGAAGGAGGAGAAGGAGGAGAAGGAGAAGAAGAGGAGGAGAAGGAGAAGGAGGAGAAGAAGGAGGAGAGGAGGAGAAGGAGAGGAGGAAGAGAAGGAGAAGGAGGAGAGGTGGAGGAGGAGGAGAAAGAGAAGAGAGGTAGAGGAGGAGGAGAAAGAGAAGGAGGAGAAGGAGGAGGAGGAGAGGAAGAGGAGAAGGAGGAGAGGAGGAGGAGGAGGAGGAGAGGAAGAGAAGAAGGAGGAGAGGAGGAGGAGGATGGAATGACAATTTCTTTTTAAAAAAAAATAACCCTTCACTTCTTACTTATTCTACTCCTCCTCAAAAGACCTTCACTATCATTATCGGCAAGGAACTGTCACTCACACTGTCCACAAACACGCAGCCCCCTCATTTCTCCCCCCCCCCCTTGCAACACACAGTAAGCTTGAAAAGTTCTGGTCACAAAGAGGGGTGGGTGGGTGTAGAAATTAGGCACCCCCTGAAAAAAAAAAAAGAAAGAAAAAGAGAGAAAACCCCAACCTGGGAGAAAAAAAATATATCAATAAACCCGAGAGAAAAGGCGAAGTGCTCAGCTGTCCAAATACTTAGGAGCGATCACATGCTTTTTTTTTTTTTCCCCGAGAGCGGAGATGCGGCCCAACCTGATCCCTGGTCCTTAAGAGCCGTGGGTTTTTTCTGAGCTCGCTGGGCTCCGATCCCAGCGAGAAGAGTGCGGGACGATATCGAGGTGAACGTGTGGGGGGGGGGGGGGGGGGGAGGAACAGCGGACCAGAAGCGTTAGGACGGATGCTGTTTCTGTAACCTTCGCTCAGCGGCGGCAGCCAACATCCTGCGTCGTAATGTGATGGAGTCGGAGGCTGCTCCTTCAGCCTGGGAAGGAAAGTCCGGCGTGGGATCATCAAAGCTTTTGTTAAGGTAGCGCCTGGAAAAACAGGAAAATCTAATAAGTATAAGAAGTCTGGGCTTGCCAGGTGCTTTGCTCTGCCAAAGAAATGTCTTTCGGCAACGCTAAATCAATTCATCCGCAAATACAGGTAGTCCTCCACTTACGACAGTTCCCTTAGTGACCGTTCAAAGTTACGACGGCACTAAAAGAAGTGACCTGTGACCGTTTTCAGACTTACAAGTGTTGCAACATTCCCGTGGTCATTTGATCAATATTCAGATGCTTGGCAACGAGTTCGTATTTATGACCGTTGCTATGTCCCCGGGGGGGTGTGCGTGTGTCCTGTGATCCCCTTTTGCGACCTTCTGTCAAGCAACATGAATGGGGAAGCCTGGTTCGCTTAACAACGAGGTTGCTAACTTAACAACTGCAGTGATTCGCTTAAGAACCGTGGGCTCGATTCGCTTAAAGTTGGGCTTAATCGTTGTCGTAAGGCGAGGGCTATCTGTACCAAGTCAGATTTTGCACCCCAAAAATACTACACTCAAGAAATGCTGGAAAGAACCTGTCCAAAGCAGTAAACAGAATAGATTGGTGTGTTTTTAATGGCAACAGAGTTCTAATTTGCATAATCCAACTGGTTTGGCAGCTCAACGAAGCCAAGCCATCCTGAAAGGCATTTGAACTTCTGGAATGTTCATTAAGCCCTATGCAAACATTTTCAAGCATGGGAAAAAGGAAGGAAGTACCTGGTCTTTGGGGGAAGAAAAAATAGGAGAGGAGGAGGGGGGAGGGAGAGGAGAGGAGAAGAGAGGAGAGGGACAAATCCCAAACTTTAAAATTCCAGGGGATTATCTGAGTCATTTGATCTCACCAGGGTGGATCAGATGAAGAAGGTGGGGTACCTAATTGGAGCTCATGGTTACTAACTGTGAGGATTGTTCACCACTTCGTCAAGGTCATGTCAGTGGGAAGGGGGGCCGTTACCTTCCCACCTGTGACTAAGAGCTTTCTAAATGGATTAAATTGGCTAGTTTCTAAAGCAGCCTCTGGAGCCTCTTTCAATCTCGGGGTGCTTATGTTCTTAAGATTGAGAGCAGATACAGGTGGTCCTCGATTTACAACCACAACTGAGCCCCCCCCCCCCCCCAATTTTGTTGCTAAGCGAGACAGTGGTGAACTGAGTTTTGCTCCATTTAACAATCTTCCTGGTCACAGTTACTAAGTGAATCACTCCGTTCTTAAGTCAGTCACACGGCTGTTAAACGAACCTGGCTTCCCCATTGACTTTGCTTGTCGCAAAAGAGGATCATGTGACCCCCCAGGAAACTGCAACCATCATAAATATGAAAGAGTTGCCAAGCATCTGAATTTTGATCATGTGACCACAGGGAGGCGGCAACGGTGGTAAGTGTGAAAAACGATCCTCGGTCCCTTTTCCAGGGCTGTTGTAACTTCAAACAGTGACTAACCAAATGATTGTACATTGATTTTACTTGTCTTCTTGTGCTTAGCACTTACAATTCATGTTTGCACTGAGAGAAAGATGCACACGGGTCCTCAGATAACACATAAACAGGGCATCTACAGAGTTCAGAGCAGGGGTGGGATTCAGCCGGTTCGGACCAGTTCTGGTGAACTGGTAGTTCCAATGATCAGCTGGCCCCGCCCACCCACTCCCATTCTATCCTGTCCTTTATTTCCTTGTTTCTAGTTTATCTGAATCGCAGGTTACAGCTGATTTCCACACTTCAGCTGTTCTACTTACTGGAGCTGACTTAGAAGGTAAGCACATGAGCTTTAAAAGCCTCCAATTTTAGTGCTGCGCACAAGCGTTCTAGGCATGTGTGCGCACTCACCAAACTAGTTCTTAAACTGGTTGCAGCCCACCACTGCTCCAGAGTGATAGCAGAATTAACAATCACACAGTAGTATCAAAATACCAAAGCGTACCTCTGGTTCACTCTTCATTCCCTATCTTTCCAACCTGAGATTTCCTTTGGCTAAATCTTCTCACTGGATCTTTCAGGAAACAACTCTGTAAATGTTGTGTACTGCTAAATACAGTAGTGGCCAAAATTGTGGAAACCTTTTGGGGAAAAGTGTATTTTTGAGGTTTAATGGCTAATAACGCCACTTTTTTTTTAAATATAAAATATAGAATTCTTTACTGGCCAAGGGTGATTGGACGCACAAGGAATTTGTCTTGGTGCATACACTCTCGGTGCACATAAAAGAAAAGCTACATTTGTCAGGAATCACAAGGTACAACGCTTAATGATGGTCATAGGATACAAATAAGCAATCAAATCATAGTAGGAAACAATATAAATTGCAAGGATACCAGCAACAAGGTTACAGTCATGCAGTCATAAGTGGGAGGAGATGGGTGATAGAATGATAAGATTAATAGTAGTGCAGACTTAGTGAATAGTTTGACAGTGTTGAGGGAATTATTTGTTTAGCAGAGTGATGGCGTTCAGGAAAAAACTGTCCTTGTGTCTAGTTGTTCTGGTGTGCAGTGCTCTATAGCTCATTTTGAGGGTAGGAGTTGAAACAGTTTATGTCCAGGATGTGAGGAACCTGTAAATATTTTCACAGCCCTCTTTTTGACTTGTGCAAAGTGCAGTATACAGGTCCTAAATTAAAGGCAAGTTGGTAGTAATTGTTTTTTGGGGGGAGTTTCAAGATCCTATTCTACTACTGGAATGGCCTGGGAGTAGCCCAGACAACCCAATTGAAAATCTATGGAACCGACTAAAGAAACTTGTTAGTCAGAAGCGACCCAGCAATAAAACCCAGTTAATAAAAGCCATCATTCCATCTTGGTTTCACATTAGAACAGCTGCAGAACTAAAAGGCTTGGTTCACTCCATGGGAAGACGTTAAGGCCGTACGTAATTCATGCTAAAGATTACCCAATTAAGTATTAACTGACATGCTGATCATTTTTGCATAGCTCCTTTTTTCTACATGTTTCACTTTTCTTCTTTATACTGTAACTGCTATCCTAACAGCAAATCCTTCATAAAAGTTATTGCATTACATTCTTGATTCAATTATCTTTCCATTGATATATAATTTTATGGTACTACTCCAAAAAAACCAAGTGGTGTTATTAGCTAGTTTTAGAAAAGACACTTTTCCCAAAAGGTTTCCACAAGTTTGGCCACTACTGTACATCTTTGTTCCTGCGCTCTCCTATAGTTAGGAGAACCACGGGACAGGAAATATCACAACTCTACAGCTTCCTCCGGACACACACCTGCGTGCTTGTTGCAACAGGTCTTCCTTCCTCTGAACCAACATTCGCTGCCTCTCGTCTGCTGACTTGGAGAAGCGGCTGCCTCTCACTTCAAAGTCCTCTGTCTCGGCTGCTTCTGCTTCCATCATTTCATTAAACTCCGCCGTGTCTTCCAGCCTTGATCTGAGTTCAAGCGGAATCCTTTCCGTCTGTCACGCAAGATAAGGGGGGGGAGGAGAAAAGAAACAAGGCCCATTTGCATTCGTTCATTGATTAATTTTGGTTGATACATTTATTATGGCGATCGCCACAGAGCACGAAAAGAAGAAAACTGGCAATAGTAATACAATGCACACGAAAGGAAAAGGGGGGGGGGAAATACCTATCCTAAAAGATTGTAAATTTGGGCATCCCTGACCTGAAGTAATTGATTCAGCCAATTCCCTACAGAGAAAACTATCTCTGTATAGATAGCAATAGCACTTAGACTTATATACCACTTCACAGTGCTTTACACCCCTCTCTAAGTGTTGTGGCCCGCCAGCAGAGCTGGTGGCAGACTCAGACAGTGAGGAGGTTTGGGGAGGAACATGGGCCAGTTCTGGAGTCTGGGGAAGGCTCTGATGAGGGCTCTGCGTTAGAGGCAGAGAGGGGGCCAAGGCCTTCCGACAGTTATCAGCTGCTTTTGGAGTCGAAGATAAGTGGGGCAGAAGAACAGCTGGAGCCTGTTCCCAATGTGCGCATGCACAGAGCTGCCAGGAGAAGGGAACAGCTAAGGAACAAGGGTCGACTCGGGAGTAAAGCCACAGGTGGACGATGAATGGCCCCTCCCATAGGGAATAAAACAGGAGCGAAAGAGGAGGGGAGTTTGCAGGAGATAATGAGTTCACTTAATTGGTTTGTGACTCTCAGAGACTCCTTGCCAAGTTTTGAAGATATCGGCCTGGCAGCTCTCCAAGCCAGATAAGGTCTGTGACTGAAAATTCTCCCCTGAAAGACTTTGCTGGATGCGAGTGAGAGGAATTCACAGTAACTTAATAAAAAGGGGCTTTTGTCGGGACAAGGAGTCTGCTTTGTGCTCTGGGGAAGCCTAGGTCAGAACACTAAGAGTCAGCCTCTTGCACCCCAACAATTTGAGTCCTCATTTTACCGACCTCAGAAGGATGGAAGGCTGATTCAACCTTGAACCGGTCAGGATCAAACTGCTGGCAATAGGCAGAGTTAGTCTGCAATACTGTATTCTGACCACTGCGCCACCACAGCTCTGATGTTAGCAATCAATTTGCTAATCAATTCTCCTTGGCCGTAATAAAAGAATTCTCTCCTCTTGAGTCCAGCGCAACGGTCCTTACAGTTGTCTTCAGGGCAATACAGGTAGTCCTTGACTTATGACCACAATTGGGACCATGGCGGTTGTTAAGCGAGTCACACCTGATTTTATTATCCCTTTGGCCGTGTTTGTTAAGTGAATGAATGCGGTTATTAAGTGTTGTGGCCTGTCATAGACCTGCGCAGTTAGTAACTGATTCCAACAGCGAGGAGGCTGGTGTGGTGCTGCACCAGCAGCCTGTGCAGCTGGTGTTCAAGTCAGACAATGAGGAGGCTGGAGAAGATGTGGTGCCAGAGGTGTGGATTCAGCCAGGGCCTTCAGAACCTGCAGAAGCTCCCATAAGTGAAGAGGAAGAAGAGGAGGAGCCTCTTCTCGATGTACAGGCGCGCAGAGCTGCCAAAAGGCAGGAGTGGCTCCTCAGGAGGAGGTCTCCTCGAGAGTAAGGCTTGGGGCTAATTGGCCACTCCCCTAGCCTATTTAAGGAAGGATGACCACTGATGCAATTTGCAGGAAACAACTTCATTCACATTCCTTTGCGTCTTGATTCGGCTCTTCTCTCTCTCTTATCAGTTTTCCTGCAAATTGCTTCTGGGCATTCTGCCAACCACAGTAAGATTATGGTTATCTGAAATACTGTGCCTCAGAATTGATTTATTATTCTTTGGATTCTTGTCGGCTGTTAATTAAGTTAAATTAACAGCCCTTGTTCAGAAAAGACCTATTTAAATTAGTAAACTAATGTTTGTACAGACTTTGTGTGTGCTGTGTTCTTTGGGTTCTGTAGCTGGGGCAGAACATTAAGTGAATCATACAGTCATGAAATGAAGCCAGCTTCTTCACCTCATTCGCTATGCTTGTCAGAACCTGGCTGGGAAAGTCACAAATGGCAATCACGTGACCTTGGGACACTGCAGTGATCGTAAATACATGCCGGTTGCAAAGCCTGTGAATTTTAATCATATGAACTGTGGGGATACTGCAATGGTTGTAGGTACAAGGACCGGTTGTTAAGTCACTTTTTTCAGTGCCATTGTTAACTTTGAATGGTCACTAAACAAATGGTTGTAAGTCCAAGGCTTTCTGTACAGGAGTGGTTTGATTCTGCTTTCATTCCAGGATGTATTTTTCTGGACTAGGTCACAGCATGGAATAATCTAAGGCAGTGATGGCTAACCTTTTTGCCATCACGTGCCAAAAGCGGGGGGAGTGTGGGGCGGTCGCGCACCCACATGCCCACACCATTTAATGCCTCCCCGCCCCTGTGCATGCACACTCTCCCCGCTTTTGGCACACAACGACAAAAAGGTTAGCAGTGGGCCCGGTAGGTCTGTTTTTCACCCTCCCCAGGTGCCAGAGGCTTTCTTGGAGCCTGGGGAGGGCAAAAACAGCCTCCCCCCCCCCCCGGAGGCCAGAAACAGCCTCTTTCCTGATTTCCGGTGGGCCCAGAAGGCCTGGTGCATGCATACGTGCTGGAGCTGAGCTAGGGCAACGCTCACGTGCCCACAGATATGGCTCCGCGTGCCACCTGTGGCACCCGTGCCATTGGTTCGCCATCACGGATCTAAGGGATCTCCCACTAACCCGTGCATAGCCTGAGCACAGAGAAAGCCAGTGCTGCTATTATAGCAATAGGAATAGCACTTTAAGCTTCACAGTGCTTTTACAGCCCTCTCTAAGCGGTTTACAGTGTCAGCCTCTTGCCCCCAACAATCTGGGTCCTCATTTTACCCATCTCGGAAGGATGGAAGGCTGAGTCAACTTTGAGCCTGGTCAGAATTGAACTCCTGGCAGTGGGCAGAGTCAACCTGCAATACTGCATTCTCACTACTGCACACCATGGATGGGGTGGATGGATGGGCAACAGCAATAGCAGTAGCACTTATATACTGCTTCATAGTGCCTTACAGCCTTCTCTAAGTGGTTTACAGAGTCAGGCTCTTTCCCCCAACAATCTGACTCCTCATTTTACCCACCTCGGAAGGATGGAAGGCTGAGGGAGGGAGGGAGGGAGGGAGGGAGGAAGGAGGGAGGAAGGGCAATAGCAATAGCATTTAGACTTATATACCGCTTTACAGTGCTTTCCAGCTCTCTCTAAGTCGTTTCCAGAGTCAGCCTCTTGCCCCCAACAATCTGGGTCCTCATTTTACTGTCCTTGGAAGGATGGAAGGCTGAGTCAACCTTGAGCTGGTCAGGATTGAACTGCTGACAGTCGGCTTAGCCTGCAATACTGCATTCAAACCACTATGCTACCACGGCTCTTTATTATACCCTTCCTTTGTTACATTACCTCCATTTCCTCCTCAGCATCTTCTTGATCGGTATTCTGTCTTTCTACAGGACTGTTCAATGCTGGTCGGATACTGTCAGAACGCTGTGTATGTTTTTTAAAAAAAATTAAGAATTAACTGATACAGAAAATATTGAAACTTCCTTTTTTGTAAGTGCTTTAAATTGTATTATGGATCCTGCTGAAGCTCCCATTTCAAGGTCATGGGTCATACCGACTGAGGAGAGCAGGACACGCGTGGATGTGGCGATCCCGCACGCTGAAGGCTTGATCCTCTTTCGGTCTCTGAAGTCAAGGAGAGGGCGCCGAGAAATGGCAGCCATGAAGGAATGACTCACCGTGTTGGATAGGAAGCCGATTGCAGAGAGTTGGAGAGCTTGGATTTATTGGATTTACCGTGGATCAATGCTGAACTCGGGAGGTGAGAAGCGTGGAGAGAGTGTGTGTGAAGCTCTAATTGCCGGGACAAACTGTGAGGTGAAATAGCCTCACTTGATCAGCGGCTGAGAGAGAGTAACCCAGACAGTGAAGAAGTCTGCCTACTTAATAGGGGAAGATCTGGTAGCGGGATGTGATTTTTCTCTTTTTTGTATCTGCTAACTCCTTGATTGGATTATTGGATTTTGCTGTGGACTTTTTTTCTTTTTCCATCATAAACTTATAAATTCGGGACAAACTATTAATAATCTTCCTTACCAAACTGAATTACTAGCTTTCTGATACCCTATGTTTGCAGCTGGAAACGTCCTTGTCTGGAACTGTTGGCAATATAAGATCAGTGGCTCCACCCAGTGGCAGATTTGGAAACTTCAAAAGAATATTGTGGTTATACTCAGAGGAAGTCTAAAATTTAAAGATTTGGCCCTCCCCCTTCCCTTTTCTTTTTGGGTTTTTTTTTGGGGGGGGGTTAATCTTTGACAGCATTCTCCCTCCTCTCCCCCAACCCTTATTAACTGATCAGGTCTGAGTGATGTACTAGGCTGAATAGAAACTTAAACAGATTTCTACTATATTTACACTATATACAAAGGGTACTGATCTACTATTGGTATTGTGGAAAACAATTTATGTATCTATATATTTAATAGATCGGCTAAAAATTGCATAGTAATCGTATATATTGGGTTGGTTTAAATTAATTGATAACAGAGAATTTGAGGAAGAGAAAAACTAAGTAAGCTGATACAATTGGAAAGAATTTAGTTGGTATGCTGGGTTGGAAGAAATTTTGGTCTCCAAACAAAAATCAAGGAGGACCCCAAGGAGAGATGTCCATTGCAGCGGCTGCAACGGTTGCTAAAGGGAGCAAGAAAGCTTTGCTGCCCCCCTCGGCATCATCGCCAGTATTATTGCTCCAAATGTCATCTAAATCTATGGAAGATACAAATACATTGGGAAAGTCCCCCTCACTACAGAATCTACAGGGAATGATGCAGATGATGCAAGAGGTAATGATGAAGAATTTTGAGGACTTAACGACGAATTTGAGAAGTGAAATGGGAGCGGTGCAGGGAGACATTAAATGTTAAATGAACAATTGACAGAAGTGAGAGAAGCAATGGTTAAACAAGAGGGAAGACTCCATGAAGTGGAAGTTCGTACCAATAGATATGAAGAATGCTTGGTGGGCTTGGAACGTGAGCAGGCCGCAACTACGAGGACTATGGAAGAAGAAATAATCTTCTTACAGATGGAACGCTCAGAGGAGCCTGAGTGGCGTAGGAGGCTAATGCCTCCTACTAAGGCAGCATTTAACATCCAGCTGCCTGCAATTACTGCGAGTTCAATTCTCACCAGGCTCAAGGTCGACTCAGCCTTCCATCCTTTCTAAGGTGGGTAAAATGAGGACCCGGTTTGTGGGGGCAATAAGCTGACTTTGTATAAAATATACAAAAGTATGAAGGCTATTGCTTAATGCATTGTAAGCCGCCCTGAGTCTCTGGAGAAGGGCAGCATATAAATATATATATATATATATATGTGTGTGTGTGTGTGTGTGTGTGTGTGTGTGTGTGTGTGTAAATGAATGATCCTCCTTTTTCCTAAGAATGCAGAATGTTCAAGATAAAGAAGAATGTGTGAGAGAAGTAGTTGGAGACACCTTAACTGAAATCTTGGAAAAAGATAAGGAGTTAATAATGAAAGACATTGATAAGGTCTTTAGGGTATTTACGGGATATGCAAAACAACATAATTTGCCGCATGAAATTCATATTCGATTTTATAAGAAGGACGTACAGGAGGAGGTTTATAGGAAAGCAAGGGAACAGGTGATATCATATAAAGGACAACAAATTATGATCTTAAAGCAAATCCCAAGGAAAGTTAGAGAACAGCGGCAAAGATACCAATTTCTGACGATGCAATTAAAGAAAAATGCAATTCTATATAGATGGTTGATACCGGAAGGTTTATTGATAACCCGGCGAGACAAGAGGATTAAAATTGAGAACTTGAGAGATGCATGAGATTTTTATGAGCTAAATTTTAAGATGAATGACTTGGAGGCCGAAGGGGAAGCGGAAAGTGAAAGCTTAGAAGACCTACAGGAGGAGGAAGAACTTAAGGAACGAACAGATGGGAAGGGGAGAAAGATAGAGAGGGAAGGAGCTGGAGGAAGGAAAGAACCCCTTTCCCTGAGGAAAACCCAACAGACTAGAAAGAAAACAGAGAGCAAGTAATAAGTAAGTAGTAAGGAAGATGGGAAAGGGAAAGGTGGGGGTATCCTTATTTTCAGCTAATATTAATGGTTTAAATAATCCCTGTAAGAGAAAAAGAATGTTTAACCGGCTGGCAAAAGCAAATTATGATATGATATGCTTGCAGGAGGTCCATGTAAAAGGAAACCAGAAAGCGATACTGGAGAATAAAAGATTGGGAAATTTGTACGCCTCCTTGGCGGATCAGAAAAAGAAGGGAGTAGTGATATATGTAAAAGGACACTTAAGAGTCAAAATTAATTTATGCGGGGAAAAAGGGTAGAGTCCTGATGGTAGAGGTAATAATGGACCAAAGGAAATGTTTGTTGGTTGGAATCTATGCCCCAAACGGGTGCCAAGTAAACTTTTATGGGAAATTATACCAGAAGCTATTAGAGGTAAACTACACCAATATTTGTCTGCTCGGGGACTTTAATGCAGTAGTAGATCCAAATTTGAATTATATCCCAGAGAGAGGTAAAGCCGGGAAAAAGAGGAGGAAGCTTTTGCCAAAAATTTGTAAACAGATTAGAGAGGTAACAGGGCTGAGAGATATATGGAGGGACAGAAACCTGGGAAAGAAACAGGGTACTTATTTCTTCCCCAGACATCATTCTTGGTCCAGACTAGATATGGCCTGGATGACTGTAGGGCTATGTGACCAGGTGTTAGATGTGGCAATTGAGGTTAATGACTGGGCAGACCATAGCCCGTTGAAAATATTATGGAGGGGAGCCCGCAGAATAAAGAGATGGAAGATGGATGTAGGAGTATTAAAAGACAAAAATCTACTTCAAAAGCTAAAGGAGGAGATGGTTTTTTTCTTTAGAATCAATAGGAAGGAAGACACTAGTCCCCAGATTATCTGGGATACGGTGAAGGTGGTGATCAGGGGAGTAGTATCATCCCATATAATTGGAAAAGGGAAACCCAGAGACTGAAACTGAGTAAATTGATATGTGAATTGGAGAAAGTGGAAGCGAGGTTGCAGGTGGACCCAGGGGATTTAAAACTAGTTGAGGAGAAGAAAATAACCCTACACCAGTTAAATTTATTAGATCAGGAAGAATTGCCTACTAAAATTAGATGGGCAAAACAAAGGCACTTTGAACATGCAAATAAAGCGGGAAAATGGCTTACCTATAGACTGAAGAAGCAACAGGAGAGAAATAGGATAGTTTGTCTGAGGGACTAAATGGGAAGATGTGTCTCGGATAAGGAAGGGAAAGGAAAAATAATACAAGAATATTTTGCTGCCTTGTATACAGCTGGAGATGAACAGGACCAGGAGATTAGAAAGTATTTGGCTAGAGCTGACTTCCAGAAGGTCCCACTCCCAATGAAAGAAATACTGAACACAGAGATTACCTTGAAGGAAGTAGAATTAGTATTAAGGGAACAAAACGGGGAAAAGACCCCAGGTATGGATGGGCTTCCAGTAGAAATTTATAAGGCCCTCTTTGGGACTTTCGGGGAATTTTTGACTGAAGTGTTTAACGAGGTTCTGGTCTTTGGTCAAATGCCACTCTCCTGGTCTGAAGCGTATATTACATTAATTCCAAAGGAAGGCACTGATCCGCTTCTGATTAAAAATTATAGGCCAATCTCCCTGCTCAATTCCGATTACAAATTATTCTCCGCGATCTTAGCAAAGAGACTCAATTTTTTTTTTTTTGAACGAGTACATCCACGGAGACCAGAATGGCTTCCTACCTCACAGACAACTGAAAGATAATGTGAGAACTATATTGAACATATTAGAATATTATGAATGTAATTCTGATAAACAGGTGGCCCTGTCTCCGTGGATGCACAAAAAGCTTTTGATAGAGCGAGCTGGAACTTTCTCTTTGCACAGTTGAGTGAAATGGAATTCGGGGAAAAGATTTATCAGGGCGATCCGGACAGTATACACGAAACAGACAGCGAAAATACTTATTAATGGGGAGGAGTCCTAAAAGATTTATGTAAGTAAAGGTACTAGACAGGGATGCCCATTATCTCCACTTTTATTTATCTTAACCCTTTAGTCATTTTTGAATGAAGTTAGAAGGAACCAAGGAATTAGAGGGCTAAGGATCAGAGGGGAAGAGTTTAAGCTCCAAGCCTTTGCGGACGATTTGATATTTGTTTTGGAAGAACCTTTGGAATCGGGACCAGTCTTGCTTCAGGAGTTGGAGGCTTACGGTAAAGTAGCAGGATTCAAATTAAATAAAGATAAAACCAAGATCCTAATTAAGAATATGACGAAGAATCAAAAAATGCAGTTAGAACTAGGGATTCAGATAGTTAAAAAACTGAAATATTTAGGTATTTGGCTTTCATCCAAATGTTCAACCATTAAAGAGGATAACTACCGGAAACTACTTGGTCAAACTAAAGAAACGCTGGAAGGATGGAAAGGACTACAGTTATCATTACTAGGTAGAATTGCAGCAGTCAAGACGTGCATCTTACCTAAATGGGTTTTTCTTTTTCAGACAGCCCCAGTTTTATTAGATACAAAAAAATTTCAATCTCTAGATCAATGTATATGCAGATTTGTATGGCAGAACAAAAAACCAAGGATTAAATTGAAAATGCTTCAAGAATCCCCTTCCAGGGGAGGATTTGGCCTACCTAAATGGGAGCTTTACCATCAAGCAGCTGTCTTAAATTGGATTAGAGACTGGATTGCCTTGAGGAGGAGAATTCTTATTTTGGAAGGCCACAATTTACAACAGGGGTGGCATTATTATCTGAATCAGGAAAGCCACAAAAAACATAAATATTTTATGGACCACTTTATCCGGGAGGTTCTGATGACCATTTGGGATCGAATAAGAAAGAAATATTACCTGATGACTCCGCCTTGGCTTTCCCCTATAGAGGCGATGATACACCTGACCCTTTATAACAGAACTAAACCATTAACTTACCAAGTTTTGTTGGATCCTTTAGGCAAAGTAAAACCTCGAAATACACTGGTGGAATTAAGCTATGAGTTAGATTGGTGGACATACAATCAGATCCAATCCAGGACAGCTCAGGACAAAAACAAGGGAGGAATCTATAATTCCCTACAAGGACTTGATAAGATCTTGTTGGGGAAGGATGAGAAGGTATTATCCAAACTGTATCAATTCCTCTTAATGGATTGGATTGGAGAGGAGGTCATTAAGGACTCAATGATTGCCTGAGGGAGAAATTTGGGATATTTGGTTGAACTTGAAAAATGGGAAGAAATTTGGGGGAAACCTTAAAACTAACAATGTTGGTTTCCTATAAGGAAAATATATATAAAATGTTGTACAGATGTCACCTTCCTCCGGCTAGATTATCGAAGATGTTCCCGGGAACCTCTCCGGTTTGTTGGAAATGCAATGCCGCTATGGGAACTTATTTTCATAGCTGGTGGACCTGTCCCTGAGCAAGAGATTATTGGGCTAGAATTCAAAAATGGATCTTAGAAATTATAGGATGTAGGATAAAATTGAACCCAGAAACGTTTTTACTAGGCATGAAACCAGAGAACTTAAACAAGTCTAATTGGTATCTTGCTCTCCATATCATCATTGCAGCCAGGATCT
This sequence comes from Ptyas mucosa, assembly GCA_012654045.1. Taxonomy (NCBI): domain Eukaryota; kingdom Metazoa; phylum Chordata; class Lepidosauria; order Squamata; family Colubridae; genus Ptyas; species Ptyas mucosa. Next base: position 6,077,191 of record WNWU01000024.1, read on the forward strand.
CGTTTGTGCAAGAATGGAAATCCAAAAATACCCCATTGGAGGCTACGTTAACCGCAAAGATCATGGATTGTGCAGAAGTAGACAAGCTTACCGGACTTTTGCGAAATAGACAAGAATCGGGGTTATATATGAGTTGGGACAGGTGGTATGCTTGGCTGCAAAAAAAGAAATCTTAAGAAGAATGTAAAATATTAATCTTAGTGTGAATGTGGGTAAATATTTATAGGAATATTGCATGGCAGTTTTCTTTCTTCTGGATAATCTTTTCTTTTTTTGATGATTTGGTTTAATGGAGGTTTGTACTATTTCTTGGCAAAAATTGATGCTTTAAAACTCTATATGTATTATATTACTCTCTGCAATTCTATCCATATTACTATATTTTTTTCTGTAATTTTTAATAATTTTCAATAAAAACTTTTTAAAAAAAGAATAGAAAACACACAAAAAAATGAAAATAATAGGAAACTGGGGGAGGAAAAAGGGAAAGAAGAGGCAATGTAGGGAAAAAGGAAAAGAAAAACATTTGACTTCCAACTCTTTTCAGCAGAGTATAAGATAATAAACGTTACACAGCCTCAAATTTTTGCTTTTACACAGTAATATATACTAGCCATTTCTATAAGAACAAACCTATTTGATCAGCAAACCCCCAAATCTGTTTCATTTTTTTCCATCTCAAGCACAAAATCCAGAAGTGGTTTCCAACTGAAAACAAAATTAGATATATTCTTGACTTTAAACAAAGCATATCTAATTTTTTCCTTGTTCTGGGAAGTAATAATACATATTTGTTTTTTCACATATTAAACTTTATAAACTATAAAGTATACTTTATAAAGATTAATAAGTCATTTATAACCCTAACCCTAACCCTCCTTCTTCATCTATCATTTCTATCTATCTATCTATCTATCTATCTATCATCTATCTATCTTTGTCTATTATCTATATCATCTGTATCTATCTATCATCTAACATCTATATCTATCTTAATCTATCTATCTCTCTAGCATCTATATTTATCTATCTACCTATCTACCTATCTACCTATCATCTATCTATCATCTATCTATCTATCTATCTATCTATCTATCTATCTATCTATCTATC
>WNWU01000024.1:6086999-6110491 GCA_012654045.1 Ptyas mucosa
AAGCAAAGCAAAGCAAAGCAAAGCAAAGCAAAGCAAAGCAAAGCAAAACAAAACAAAACAAAACAAAACAAAACACAGGATCTAACTCCAGGGCAAAACACATAAAAGAAAATACAGTAACAAAAGTACGTACTTGGTAAATACAAAGAAATAACATTCAGATAAATACCCCACTTTTACAAGGATACCCCAATCTGATTTTTGAGGTCTCTAGGGGAACCGGTGGCATCATGTGTCAGAGGAAAAACCTCTGAGCATTTTGCTGCAACCAATTGATTGTGGTTAGTTTGAATGAATCAATCAGAGCACAGCTTCCTGGCTCTGAGTTTCTTGTGCTTTCCAATGGTCAGTTGGTTAGTATATAAGTAGCAGCAGAATGCAGCCACTTCAGATGGAGATCAGAGCCTCAACGCCAGAGAGCCTCTCACACCTGAGCTTCCTCAACGCAAGAGAGAACCTCCAGAGCTGAAGTCACTACAAAGAGCTGAGTCACTGCCTTGCTCCTGAGGAGACTGACCAGGAGAGCCTCCCATGCTTGAAGAGGACTAGAGCAAATGGACTTTGCTGAGAGGAGAATCTTTTGGGCTGTTGATGCCTTCTTGTAGGTTTTGTTTTTATGTGTTTTTAATTAAACCAATAGTTTTTCAAGACTTCTCTTTTAACTTTCCTGCTGGTACGTTTGTATGCATATCGGGCCACGGTCCATTCGAACCCAGAACCTCATTCACAATTGGTAGCAGAGGATGGTTTGATGGATCTGATCTGTAGCACAATGCACTAGCATGCCCACCATTAAACCAACCCGACAGAATACAGTCGAGACCCGGGCCTTTACCAAGAGTAAGCAACTCCAAGGCCGTTTGATGGAAGAACAAGCCAGGATTGCCTCAGCTGGAGGACTTCAAGCAACTGCCGGGCAGGGGAGCGAAGAGGCTGTGAGTTTTGAAACAGACGCCCCAGCTCTCGAGATGCATGTTGCAGAAGGTGATTTTCCCACGCTTGTAGGAGCAGTAGGTGGATGGGCATCCCCTAAGACCATGATGGCAAACCTATGGCATGGGTGCCACAGGTGGCACGCAGAGCCATATTGGTGGGGACGCGAATGTTGCCCTAGCTCAGCTCCAGCGTGCATGCACGCCCCGGACAACTGATTTTCAGGCCTTCTGGTCCCACCGGAAGTCGGGAAACTGGCTGTTTCTGGCCTCCGGGGGGATGGGGAAGGCTGTTTTTGCCCTCCCCAGGCTCCTAGAAAGCCTCTGGAGTCTGGGGAGGGGGGGAAACGGCCTACTGGGACCACCGTGCCATCACGTGCCAAAAGCAGGGGGAAGTGTGGGGGGGGTCACGTGCACATGCGCGGGAGGGCGGGGCGCATTGAATTATGGATGTGGGCACACGCACTCGCGACCCCCCCCCCGCTCCCCCTGCTTTTGGCAAACGGTGGCAAAAAAGTTAGCCATCACTGCCCTAAGACAACAAGCACAAGACCGATGGGAGAAGAACTGAGGTCCATAATACTTCGAACCTTTGGTCTTCCTGTGACGTCTCAGAATCCAGCTGATGATCTTAGCATTTTAATGCAAACTGCAATTATGTCAGCAGCAGCTTGAGAAAGGACTGAGAACACCAGGCTGGTAAGAGATTTTCAAACTTCTCCTGTAGCTCCCCTCGCTGGCTGTAAACCCAAGGCGGGAAACAAAGGATTGCCTGTTTTAAATCCCCTGCCTGTTTTAAATCTCCCGCCAAATGTTATGGCCCCATCTACTGCCCAAACTGTTTTAGATCAGCCAGCTGAAAGTTTTACCACCCCCACCCCCCAGTTGCATCCCAAATGCCACCAATGCTGCCTGGGCGGGTTACTACCCAGATGACCAATACGATGACGGCGGGCACAGCCTTGAATGGAAGGAGTTCACCTCCTGAATCCAAAATTACGAGTGCAATTCAGACATTAACTGCGCATTTTGCGGATACGGAGAGCGAAAATGGGGGCAGGAGGCAAGTAGGAGGCTCTCTGCTCCTAACCAAGCTTAAACTGACTTATTTTATCTACTAACTGCTTTTAAGGCTTCTGTTTTAGTCTTCAAATTTTCCAAGTTTTAAATTTTTTATATCTTTGAAATTTTATGCAACCTGGCCACCAATCTACCTTCAGCTGTACCTCAGCTATAATAGCTGTATTTTTAACAATTTTTAACAACCTGAGCTGGGCTCAGTTTTGGGAGTGCTTTGTTGCCGTTTTTTGTTGCTGTTATCTAGGATTAATTGTTTTAGCTTGGAAGCCAAGTACTGCCTAGCTTTGATCTGACCTCTTCTTTTATTTGACTTATTTTATTTTTAACTACCATTTTTGTTATTCTATTTATTTATTTTATTATTTTTACTTACTCCCTGCTCCTCGCTCTGCTGGGAGGGTAGGATCCTTGCCTTACTCGTGAGGAGTTCTGTTGTTATTTGCAACAGGGCTTGTTTCCTCTTGACTCCTCTTCCTTGGATCTGGACTTGTCTCAGAAACTAGATTTTTCGCTATATTACATAATGAAGGCAAGGAAAAGGACCAGATCCCTTACTGACCTGGCTCCCCAACCTTCTCTGAAGCAATCCAAGATTGAGGACTTTGCTTTAATTCAACCTCCTTGCTTGGAAACTCTAGCTCCTTTTCATCTGACTGCTGCTGGTCGTCGTGATCCTCCGTTGGTCGAGGATGTCGTCCCCCGAGCTGAGAACAAAGGCTCTTCAAAAACTACAGTTGCAGCTCGATAAAATAATAAGTACCTTAGATTGCCTAGTTTCTTCGATTATCGATGGTTGTCCTGGACGGACTGCTCGGCAGCCTGATGCAGTGACAGGGCCCTCCCTGTCAGGCCCCAGTAAAAGTACTGGTTGGGATGGCCCTGCCAGTGGGTTGAACTCTATACCTCCGGGCGCGAGAAGCCTCTTGGTTTTACAGCCAAGACAGGTGGCCCTTAATATTAATCCCATTAACGGCAATTTGCCTTGGCTCAATACAGCTGGCAAGGGGCCATATACTACAGTTACTGGGGTTGACTGCTGATGATTTGAAGAAGGTTGAACTTTTACCCTCCCCTGTATATTGCACCAGAGTGTTACTCAATTTTGATAACCCTAGCACCCCAAAACTATTCTTCAGGAGAAGATCTCTACTAAGCTCTTTTGGCATTGTGCCAAGTAGAGTCTTCAAAGATATGTTGATTAAGCCACTTTTAAGAAACCGACAATCTGTGACCATCAGGAGACTTATAGCCCCAAAAAGACTCTTAGCAGCATATACTAATGTGCCAATTTTGAATGCCATTCCTGATACTAGACAATCTATTAAACACTCATCCATTCCTGTAAGACCTCCTGATGGCATCTTCTCAGACGGTAACCTGACTGTTCTTCCTACAGCCGGTCAAATCTACCCCCCTCAGCGAGGCCCATCTCATCAGGAAGTTTGCCACGATTTAATCAGCTGGGAAGAAATGGCCCCAAAGGAAGCGACACCAGCCCAGGGCTTCCAAGGCTCCTTAGTGAATAAGCCTCAGGCCAGTGCCTCTGGGATTCCATCCATCCATGAAACCAACTCATCTCAAGACAATTTCTGGAATCCGGAGGAGATACAGCTTTTCGACTCCTTTCGTGCACTCCCACAACCAGAAAGGGCCCAAATTATAAAGCGCCCAAGCTTTGGAGTCTTTCACTACCTGATAAGGATCCCCTTGGACCCCAGGGAGTCCACATCGATTTAGCAGAGGCAGTTCCCTCGGCCCTCCCTCCAGAATGTCCAATTCGTAAACTTGAAGATCCAGGGCTACTCCAAACCCCGTCTGTTGATGTCACTGAATGCTTGCCAGGTAAGCAACCAACGAACGATAGAAGCACAAACTGGACTGCGTTCAGAGCCCTTCAGCCTCATGAACAAGGTTCGCCTCCCTTCCACTCTTCCCTGCCTTTATCTCCCAAGAGGGTGACACTTCCATCTAATAACGGCTGTATTTTCTCGGATCTGAAGGGCTCTCTGGAAAAAATTAATTATACAGAATGACTAGCAAACCCGGCATCCCCCCCTTGCACACTTAGGTGCCTCTCATGGAACATAGCAGGTTGGGGGAGAAGGTGCGGCACCACAGATTTTATCAAATATATTCAGTCATTCGATGTGGTCCTGCTTCAGGAGACCTGGGCATGCGATAAGATATCCCTTACAGGGTTTACAGCCATTTCTTTGGCTGCTACCAAACAATCTATGACGGGAAGACCTAAGGGTGGTTTAGCTTGCCTGGTCTCTACCTCCCTGAAAGTGGAGACAGTGGAGCTGCCCCCCTGTGGGTCCTTAGCTATGGCGTTCCTAATTAAGAGAGGTCATAGTAAAATGTTAGTGTTCAACGTCTACTTTCCTCCGACGGTGAGGCAAGCCGACATTAAGGCTCAATGGGGCAAACTGAAGAGCTATATTACTTGTACAGAAACCAAATTTCCAGCGCTGTACATCTTTATAGGGGGCGACTTTAATGCCCGACTGGGAGGCCAAATTCCCCCAACGATTGAGGCACTCTACTCCCAAGAAATCTGCCAGGCCATAGGACACCAGATTTCAGCCAGGCATTCTAAGGATGCGCTAACAAATTTTGCCGGCGTTCAACTAGCCCTCTTAGCATCCCAACATAATAAGACAATCCTCAATGGGAGCACCCCAGGCGATCTAGCGGGTGAATTTACTTTCAGTTCCTCACGGGGGAGTAGTGTTATTGATTTTGTGCTGGTTTCCCAGCCACTAAGACAGGCAGTCCATGTTTTTTTTGTGGACTGCCTCACGGAGAGAAACCACTACCCCCTGGTCACAATCATTGGGCTCTTTACAAATATACATCTACCTAAGGGCCCTTATGTGGCCTCTTATGCAAGGAGGATCAAATGGTCTCCCAAGACTGAAAGAAAGTTTCACTCTCTATTATCATCTCCGGAGTGTCTTAGCCTATACAATCAGGCCTTAACATGCAGTGAATCAGCGGCAATCTCGACCTTCGAATCATTAATTAACAGTATCCAAAGGGAACTAGGAGCTGACCGTAGGCCAAGTGACCCACATCGTCCAAGAAGCAATCCCTGGTTTGATGAAGAATGTGTGGTGCTCAGGAACAAGATTAGACAGGTTTACCTGTTCTATCGTAACCGAGGGGATAAACGCCTACCCGAGGACTACTATCGCCTGAAGCGGGAGTATAAAGGACTAATTGTTAAGAAAAAGAGGGCTAAAGTAAAAGAGAAGTGGGACCTACTTCTCCTCTCTATCCAGCAGAAGAATACTTGACTATTTTGGCAAATTGTTGCCAGTTCGCTGCCTGGTCATCAAGAACTCCCTCTCTATTGTATTTCCAACAGAGATTGGGAAAGCCATTTTGGGTCAATCTTCCAGGCTTCAATAGTCACGACCGGACTCGGACCACAACTGCCCCCTGCAATTCCGGACTGGCATCCCGTGACTCATGCTGAGATCAATGAGCTTATCTCTGAACTCAAGTCAGGCAAAGCTCCTGGCCCTGATGCTCTACCCCCTGATCTGCTAAAATCTAATCCCAAGTGGTGGACTCCTCTTCTAGCAACACTCTTCACCCATATCAATACCTCTGGCAGGATTCCTACCTCCTGGAGTCTAGCAATTATTGTTCCTATTTTTAAGTGAGGAAATAGGAACAACCCAGCCAATTATCGTCCTATAAGTTTGCTCTCTATCATTGGAAAATTGTACGCTAAATATCTCCCACGCAGACTCCTCACCTGGGTCGAGGAGTCCAACATTATTGGTGCTGAACAGATTGGGTTTAAAGCAGGCTGTGCCACATTGGACCACTGCTTTGTCTTAGCGCACCTGGTTGATAAATATGCCACCATACCAGGTGGTAAAACTTTTACTGCTTTTATCGATCTAAAGGCTGCGTTTGATTCAATTCCAAGGGAACTGTTGTGGTCAAAATTGCTCAAAAGTTCCATCGATAGACGCCTTTTGTTCCTAATTAGATCCCTATATAATCAGACTTCTAGTCAGGTCAGGTGCGGTTTGCAGGGAGAATTCTCAAATCCCATCCCGATAAAGAGTGGAGTAAGGCAGGGCTGTGTCCTGGCTCCTCTTCTGTTTAACTTATTCTTATCTGATTTGGCCTTTTACATTGGACGCACTGAGTCTCATGCCCCAAAGTTGTCAACTACGAAGATCCCGCTTCTTCTTTATGCTGATGACGTGGTCCTCCTATCTCTGACGAGGCTTGGTCTGAAAAGGCTTCTTTCTGCATTTGGGTCCTACTGTGCTGAGAATCACTCGTCCATTAATTATGACAAATCAAAAGTATTGGTGTTCTCTAGAGCCCGGAAGCTACATAACTGGGCTATCAAGGGCAATGCTGTTAAGCAGGTTTTCCACTTTAAGTATTTAGGTATTCATTTTCAGAACACTGGTGCTTGGACTAGACATCGAACCCAGGTGCTGAATTCAGCCTCTTGTAGCCACCAGCAGATTTTAAGATTTTTCTACACCCAAGGTGGCCAATTTATTCCTTCTGCTCTGCGTATTTATAAAGCCAAAACCCTGGCCCAAACTCTTTACGGAATTCCTATATGGATACAGGGCTTCAAGGAGTGTATTGAAAGAACCCAGGCTGCTTTTTAAAGGAAACTTTTGGGTCTCCCTCCCTGTGTTGGCTTTGCTCCGATGTACCTGGAACTGGGCATTCAATCAGTCGAATGCATGGCGTGGATCAACACCTTTAAATGGTGGTTCCGGGCGCTCTTTTTGGCAGCCCCTGGTAGTTACCTCTCCCTGGTGTTAGCTGACCCCTATACTTCTCGATGGGAGAGGGAACTGACAAAGAAATTCCACCTGTTAGGCTTTTCGGGTGATGCCATGGGAGACTATGGCCATAAAGACGCCCAATCTAGGGTAGTCCAATGGCTTGTGGACATAGACCTGCAATACCTGAGAGCCAGAGCTAATAAAACCTGCTCCCCTCTGATCTTCAGCCAATTTAATAATTATGGACTGAGGATGGCTTCATATCTCTATACTCTAACCATCCCTAAGTATAGAAGAGTCTTCTCCCTTGCCCGTTTTAACGTCTTGCCTTCAGCATTGCTGGACGGACGATTCAAGAGGCTCCCGATGGGCGAGCGGCTATATCCCTGTGGTAGAGCGGAGGTCGAGACCGTGGAGCATGTCCTTCTATACTGCCCCATGTACAACGTAGACAGGACTAATTTGATGTCCCTCTTAGAGACAGATCTCTGTGAGCCCAAGGCTAGTGATTTGGCCTTGTACTGTTTAGGGGATGGCTCCTCATACACTACCTCTCAGGTCTCAAAAATTTTTTAAGAGCCGTAATCACTAGAGGAGAGCGCTGTGGTCCCTCTCGGCCGGGGCTCCTGGTGGCCGGCTGTTCGTGATGTTGCTTTCTCTATATTTTTCTGTAGTTATGCTTGCATTTTGGTCTGTGACCGTAAATAAAGTTATATATAGCTGCGCATTTTGGAACTGATTTCCAGTTATTCCTTGCTCAACATGAAACTGCAACTCGTGTTAATATTCCCTCGATATCTATGACCCGTTCTTCAACTGTTGCAAATGGGGTGGGCACTCCCGTGGTCCCCCCAGTTTTTAGAGTTACTTCTGGGACTATGCCAACTGAAGTTGATGTTCCAGGAGAACGCTCAAGATTATCTGCAGGGGGGCAGCTGAGGAGGTCTTTGCATTCTGCACCACAGGCACGGATGATTCCTGAGTACATACAGCCTGAGATCTCGACCCCCTCCATTGAAGGGGGGCCACCACCAAGTGACAAATCGGCAGTTTTTAGGCCAGTTGCCGTGATTCCTATGCCCTATTGTCAGTTTAAAAATTTGCGGCATCATGGAAGGCAGCATTCTTTTAATACCACACCTTCAAATGCAAATATTTTGCCATCTAGTTTTAAAACCTTAAATATTAGTGGAAAGAATCTAGAGGAGTGGTCTAAAAATGTCCAGGTTATTTTAATGAGGGAAGATGTGTTATCATTATTGCTTGATCCCCCCCCAAACCTTGGACCATGGAAACTGATCTTTTGCATCACAAAGCGTTTTGTGTTTTGCTATCAGCCATTGACCCTGCTTTGTATCCTAGTATTCCACATGGCTTAACTATATGTGAAGTTTGGCAAAAATTGTTTAAACTGTTTTGTTGCAAGAATTCAAATGCAACAAGCAGAATTTCCAGGGAATTTCATTCTGCAAAATTGAAACCAGGTATTGACATGAATGTGCACCTTTGTGAACTTAATAAGATGAGGGAGGAGTTAACTCTAAGAGGGCAGCATGTAGATGAACAGAGTTTGATTAGTATTATAATCAACTCCCTGGATCCTAGTTGGGATAATTTTGTGTCCCGACTGGACAATATTAGCCCTGAAAATATGTCCCTGGAAGTTCTGTCTGGTAAGTTAATTGCTGAAGACAACTTGAGAAAAGATAGGGCAACCTTCCATGCGAAGGATAGGCAAATGAGAAGGTCAAATAGCCCCGATAAGATTTTTACTGTTGGAGAATGTTTTAATTGTGAGTCTAAGGTCATTACAAGAGGGATTGCCCGCATAATGTTAGAACACATCAAAGGGCGCCCTCTGGCGGTCGGTATAGAAAAAGATCACCTACCCCACATGGGAAGCCACAAGGCAACCCTTCTAATCAGAAAAGGGGTAGATGGCCAAAGAAAGACGATAAGAGAGACAAATTTGGTTTTGCTAGTAACCTTGTTACTGTGGTTGAGACATCTGAATCAGATCTCTCAAGGGAAAAACGTGCTAAACTGTGGTTGTTGGATAGTGGAGCCAGCAAACATATTGTGAATAATCAAGGTTTGTTAACTGAACTGAGGGGATATAAATCCATGGTTAAGGTTGCAAATGGTAAAAGGGTAAGAGTTACTGGCATTGGTAAGGTTTTTATTCCTGGGCTTGGGGAAGTTGATGATGTTTTATATGTATCTGACATTGATCACAATTTACTCAGCATTGTAAAGATAAGTGAAAACTCTAAGATAGAGATATTTTTTACAGAGGGAACCGCTGTGGTTACCAACAATAAGCATATAGTTGGGGAAGTTTTAAAAATCAGTGGTTTACCTTATTACTCTTCTATTTCAAAGGCTGAGGAATCTGATGTTACAAACCAGGTTACCACTTTTGATAGTGATGATGATGAATCTCAATCTGACTCAGATGATGATTTTAAAGGTATACAAGAGAAGGAATTTTAAAGGTAATTGTAAAAATGTTTTAAATAATAAGAAGTCTGTAAGTTTTAACCTAAAACAAGAAAGGAGTAAGCCTGAGAACGCTAATGCAATCTCCATTGGCAAACCATTACACGATGAATGTGCTCATCTCATGCATCGCAGATTGGGTCATGTAAGTTTCCCAGGGGTACAAAAGGTATCTGAATGTTCAAATGGAACTAGGGTTAAAGATTGTAACGTTTTTCTGGACTGTTCTATTTGCAGGATTGCGAAGTCAAAAACAAGCCCTGCACCCAAGAAATCACTGAGATATTCTGAGCACATATTTCAGTTAGTGCATATGGATCTGGTGGGTCCCCTGAAAGCTTCTTTTAGTGGGAATCGTTACTTTCTGACAATTGTGGATGCCATAGTAGGTTTTGTTTTGTTTATCCTTTTAAATCTAAGGATCAAACATTGTCTAAGTTCAAGGAATTCTGTCACCTAGAGGAGAACCAGCATAAGGTCAATATTCAAATGATTTTGACCGACAGAGGAACTGAATTTAACTCAGCACAGTTCTCTGACTGGTTAAAATGGAAAGGCATAATACATTTATGAACTTCGCCTTAATCTCCATTCCAGAACAGAATTTCAGAAAGACGGAATGGCATGCTGCAGACAATGGTAAGATGTGCACTTGAGGATGCTGATTTAAGTTTTTCATAATGGGCGGAAGCTGTTTCGTATAAAAATTATACACTCAACCGGGTATGGTCCAGTGTGGTACAAAAGACCCCATATGAGATAGTATATGGCCATAAGCCAAAACTGGCACATCTTCATGTATTTGGAGTAATGGCTGATGTCCACATCCCAAAAGAACTTAGAAAGAAGGGGGATAAAGTCTCAACCAAACTGAGGTTTATGGGCTATGAGACTGGTTCTAAGGCCTTTAGGTTCGTGGACTCAAAGGGCAGAATTGTAGTATCTAGATCAGCCAACTTTTACGAAGGCACTAATTGGAGCAGGATCCACACAAATGAGATTCTGGCTCGAGATCTCCCTTGTAGTAAGAATAAAAATGCAGATAGAGTGTCTGAAGACCTATCTACTGATAGTGACATCTCTGGTTTTGGAGATGAAGAGGATAATGCACCCCCCCAAACCCTTGAAGGGAATTTTAAAGTGGAAGATGGAAACAGCATGGAAAAAAGGGCATCCCACTTTAAAGGTACAAAATGATGATGGTGAGGAGGATAGCTTATCAGATAGCACTGGAGTGGACAAAGAATTAGTTAAAAGGCCAGTTCGATCCACCAGGGGGAAGAAGCCAAAAAGGTATAAAGGTTTTGTCACTTCCGTTGATCAGGTTTCGGTCATACCCCAAAGATATGAGGATGTTTTAATGCTATCTGATAAACCAAGTTTATGCTGCTATGCAGATACTGATTGGGCAGGGGACATTAAGTCCAGAAAGAGTACCTCAGGTTATGTCATATTCCTGAATGGGAGTCCCATCCATTGATACTCAGGTAAACAGAAGTTAATTGCAACTTCCACTGCCGAGGCAGAATATGTATGTTTATCAAAAGCATCTAATGACCTGGTGTGGTTTGATGATCTCCAAATAAACTTGTGGGAAGAACCAGTGCATCCTATTGACATTTACGAGGACAACACGGCTGCTATTAATATCTTGCAGGCTGATGCAGTGGAACAGAGGTCACATCACATTGACATCAAGTATAAACATGTCATGCAACTGACCAGGACAGGTTTTGTTAAGACAGTTTTTTGTGAGACAAAGGAACAAATACCAGACTTGCTCACGAAGCCATTACCTAGGGATCAACATCAATATCTTTTGGATAAGATATCTATGACTATGTAAGATTGTATTTCTTATCACTGTAATGTATATGCTCATGACTTGTATGTACATGTATCTCTGTAATCAATTATTGCAGAGAAGGGGATTATCAGAGGAAAAACCTCTGAGCATTTTGCTGCAACCAATTGATTGTGGTTAGTTTGAATGAATCAATCAGAGCACAGCTTCCTGGCTCTGAGTTTCTTGTGCTTTCCAATGGTCAGTTGGTTAGAGTATATAAGTAGCAGCAGAATGCAGCCACTTCAGATGGAGATCAGAGCCTCAACGCCAGAGAGCCTCTCACACCTGAGCTTCCTCAACGCAAGAAATAACCTCCAGAGCTGAAGTCACTACAAAGAGCTGAGTCACTGCCTTGCTCCTGAGGAGACTGACCAGGAAAGCCTCCCATGCTTGAAGAGGACTAGAGCAAATGGACTTTGCTGAGAGGAGAATCTTTTGGGCTGTTGATGCCTTCTTGTAGGTTTTGTTTTTATGTGTTTTTAATTAAACCTGTAGTTTTTCAAGACTTCTCTTTTAACTTTCCTGCTAGTGCGTTTGTGTATGTATCTGGCCACGGTCCATTCGAACCCAGAACCTCATACACATCATGCATAACTGATTCATTTACATTCAGTGTACACCATTACATTTATCAAGACTGACAGCAGTTTACAGCAATCCAATAAAATGTCCATACAGGCAGAGCTCGACATACGGCCATAGCGGAGCCTATTGCCCCCCCCTCCCTCCCAGGACTTACTTATGGAAGAGGTGGCCGCAAGGGAGCTTCCGAGCAGCCTGCATGGAATCCCAGCAAATGGCACAGTCATCGTTGTTGGAGGCCAATTCTTCAGGAGTTGCCACTGCGAACCTAGGAAAAGCCAAGAGAGACGAGACACAAAGGTGAGCTAGATTATCAATTCAGGAACTCATAACTGCAAGTAGTTCTCGACTTACGACCACAATTGGGAAAAGAATTTCACTTGCTATGCAAGGCAGTTGTTAAGCGAATTACATCTGATCGTATCACCATTTTTGCCACGGTTAAGCAAATCACTGCAGTCGTTAAATGACTCGTGCAGTCATTAAACGAACCCAACTTACTCCATGGACTTTGCTTGTCGAAAGCTGGCTGGGAAGGTTGAAAATGGCGATCAAAAGACCCCAGGATGCTACAGTCTGGCTTGTAAACACCGGCCAGTTGCCATCACCCAAATTTTGATCACACGAACATGGGGATGCTGCGACGGTCACAAGTGTGGGGACTGCGTCTAAGTCCATTTTTTTCAATGCCATTGTAACTTTGAATGGTCACTAAACGAATGGCTGTAAGTCAAGGCCTACCTGTAATTCACTAAATAAAAGCATAGTGGACAAACCACACTAAAACCACACTCTAAAGAAGAATTATTTAGCCTTCATTTGTATTTCTATAACTGCCTGGTTTGGCACAGCAACCAAACAAGACAGGTACAGACTTCAAGGGATAGTTAAAGTAAAGATAAAGGTTCCCCTCGCCCATATGTGCTAGTCGTTCCCGACTCTAGGGGGCAGTGCTCATCTCCGTTTCAAAGCCGAAGAGTCAGCACTGTCCGAAGACATCTCCGTGGTCATGTGGCCGGCATGACTAAACGCCAAAGGCGCACGTAACGCTGTTACCTTCCCACCAAAGCTGGTCCCTATTTTTCTACTTGCATTTTTACCTGCTTTCGAACTGCTAGGTTGGCAGAAGCTGGGACAAGGAACGGGAGCTCACCCTGTTACGCAGCACTAGGGATTCGAACTGCTGAACTGCCAACCTTTCGATTGACAAGTTCAGCATCTTAGCCACTGAGCCACCATGTCCGAAGGGATAGTTAGGACTGCAGAAACAAGAATTGTGACCAGCCTGCCTTCCATTGAGGACCTGTGTACTGCACGGGTCAGAAAAAGAGCTGAGAAAATATTTACAGACCACTCACATCCTGGACATAAACTGTTTCAACTCCTACCCTCAGGATGATGCTATAGATCAGTGACGGTGAACCTTTTAGACAGCAAGTGCCCAAACTGCGCGCGTGCATGCCCAAACGTGCACAGCCATGGACATGTGCTGACATGTACACATGCGCTGCAGAAACCTGAAGACAAGCTTGCTGGCAGGAGGCAGGGCATCCCAACACCAGCAGCGTGGCAAGAGATAAGATCTTTTGCTTTCATGAGCTTCTGTTTCATTGTTTGCAGGGAAACAGAAGCTGATGAAAGAAACGCCACGGAGATCTGACCTGGGACGACGGCGTGCATGCCCGCAGAGAGAGCTCTGTGTGCCACCTCTGGCATGCGTGCCATGGGTTCGCCATCACAGCTATAGATCATTGTATGCCAAAACAACTAGACACATTCTGGTTTTTCTTTGAAGAGGTTTCGCTTCTCATCCAAGAAGCTTCTCAGCTCTGAAGAAGCTTCTTGAATGAGAAGCGAAACGTCTTCAAAGAAAAACAAAGAAAAGTCCATTTTCCTCTTGAAAAAGCAGCTTTGGGACAACCACAAATGACTGAGATTCTCCATAGACATTTAACTAAACCCAAAGATAGATTTTTCCCCCATGCCATCATTCTGCTGAACGCCTAATTCCCACAGCACTGTCTTATGTCTAAGGGTATTTATCCATGTAGTAGGGCTGTATTTCTATTATCCTATTATCTTATACTATTATTATAGAGCCATGGTGGCACAGTGATTAGAATGCAGCACTGCAGGGCTAACTCACTGCCCACTGCCAGCAGTTCGATCCTGACCAGCTCAAGGTTGACTCGGCCTTCCATCCTTTCGAGGTGGGTAAAATGGGGGCCCAGATGGTTGGGGGCCACCAGGCTAACTCTGTAAATTGCTTAGAGAGGGATGTAAAGTAAATTATTCCAATTTCGTTTTAAATTGTATTTTATCCAATTCCATTTTAAGTTGCTTTTATCCAATTTTAGCCATAATTTGTTTCTGGAACTTTGCACTTTGATATGGCCCAAGGACTAATCAATCAATAAAGACTAAGGCTTAGAGAGGGCTGTAAAGCACTATGAAGCAGTAAATAAATCTAAGTGCAATTGCTATCCTTTTCCATCTTTCCTGTTGCCTTCTCCTATTGGATTCTTACAGAGACGCGGTGGCTCAATGGCTAAGACGCCGAGCTTGTTGATTGAAAGATCGGCAGTTCAGCAGTTCGAATCCCTAGTGCCGCTTAACAGGGTGAGCTCCCATTACTTGTCCCAGCTTCTGCCAACCTAGCAGTTTGAAAGCAGGTAAAAAATGCAAGTAGAAAAATAGGGACCACCTTTGGTGGGAAGGTAACAGCACTCTGTGCGCCACGAAGACGTCTTTGGACAGCACTGGCTCTTCGGCTTTGAAACGGAGATGAGCACCGCCCCCTAGAGTCAGGAATGACTAACACATATGTGCGAGGGGAACCTTTACCTTTACCTTATTGGTATCTTATGATTCATCACTTTGTTGCTTGTATGCCACACTGAGAGCTTATGCACCAGAGACAAATTCGTTATGTGTCTAATCACTCTCGGCCAATAAAGAATATTGTATTGTGTTGTAATTATTTTGCAGTTATGGTGAAGGTCACCCTAATTCCCCCAAAAAGCATAAGTATGGGATACACGTGGCCCTAGGTTGGGGGGGGCTTCATTGTTTCTCAGTCTAGAATTAAAGGAAGAAGCTCACCTGGCTTCCATGTTTCCAACCACCCGCAGGTAATTCTTATGGCGCCGCAGTCTGCGCTGAACTTCATGGAACAGGTAACGCAGCTGCATAAAGATCACCAGACTGGCCATCGACAGCCAAATGTTGCCAAACAGCTTCCAAATATATTTTTTCCCAAGAAGAGCAGGAAAGCAAATCACCGTTGCAAGAGAAAGAACACAAATGAAGAAAAGAGAATTATTTCACGAGGCCAGTCCAAACCTTCTTCAACGAAGCGTTTATCCTATTCAGGACATGAATAATTTTATGCACAAAGATAGAAGGAAACTTTTGATTCCCACAAATGGACGAATGGTTACAGAAATTGATGGAGTTGGCAGAGATGGCTAAATTGCCTTTTTCTGATTAAAGAAAAGAACACCAGTACTTTTGTTTCTATTTGGAAAAAACTTCTGGACTTTGTGCTTCAGGTGTGGGGAAAAAATGCATCTTTGATTTTGGGTTTTACTGTAGATAGATTTGTTGTTATAGAAATGGCTAGTTTATACGATTATGTAAAAGTAAAAAGTTGAGGTTTGGTGTTATCTTATTCTACTGCACCAAAGGGAATCATAAGTCAACACCTTTTCTTTCTTTTCTCTTTTCCCTGCACTTTTCCCTCCCCTTCTGCCTCCCCTGTTTTTCCTTCTATTTTCTTTGTATTTTTGTATTTTATATTACAGAGTACGGTGTTTTTCAGAGTATAAGATGCACCTTATTCCCCCCCTAAAAGAGGCTGAAAATTTGGGTGTATCTTATACATGGCTTAGGACCTGGCTATTTACGAGACCGCCTACTGCCACCAGTGGCCTCCCACCGGCCGGTACGCTCTCATAGAGAGGGCCTCCTCTGGGTGCCGTCGGCCAAACAATGTCGACTGCCAGCCCCCAGGGGGAGAGCCTTCTCTGTGGGGGCAGCTACTATCTGGAATGAGCTCCCCCCGGAGATTCGGAGGATCCCGGACCTACGCACCTTCCGCTGCACTCTTAAGACCCTTTTATTTCGCCAGGCAGGCCTGGCCTGATTCCCCTTTTTAAAAAAATGTTATAAATTCTGGACTTCCGGCGGCTCCACAAAGCTTTGAGGATGCTCTGATACGAGCGCCCATTCCGCGGTTTTGTAAAAGCCCCCGAACAGCAGGTCAACGCTGTCAGGGGGCTTGAAAAGTCTCTTCCCAGGCAAAGGGGAGAGTGAAGAGCAGGCTGGTGGGGGTAGAGCTCCTCGGAAGCCCCCAGAAGAATTTCTGTGGGGTGAAAGGTTTGAGCTCCCTAGAAACCAGCCAAGCAGCTCCAGACCAGGAACGACTCTGCAACGGCAGAGCTAAAAGCCGCGACTGCATCTGCAGGTTTTTTTCTTTTTTTTCAAGATTTTAAAGCTTAAACAACATATGCAGGCAAGACCAGCCAGGAGGGAAAAAATTTGCAAGTACTTTACTTAACTTCAACTTCTTTGTGTATTGCCTCCTTCAGAAGCTTCAACTTAATTGGATACAAAATGGCGATTGAGGCTTGAAAGTGTGTGAAAACGAAAGTGATTTAAAGTGCAGGTAGAGCCTCTTTTGACTGTTAAAAAGTTACTCTATTAATGTTCTGCTAGAAGGAGGATTTTTCTAAGGACTGTTTTAAGTAAATGGAAAAAGTGTTTTTGTTGTTTGGCTGCATTTAATTTTAAATAAAAAGACAAGAGAAGGGAAGAAGGAAGAAGAAGGAGGGGGGAAACCAACTCATTTTAAAATGGCCACAAAACTTCCAACTGTAAAGACTGTCCCAACAAAGGGTCCAGGAAGTGTAAGCAGTTCTCCTGCACATACATCAAAATTACAAGCTTTTGCCCCCCAAACAGAAACACCAGCTTTGACAATTGAAATGATACAAGAAGCTATACAAGGAGCTTTAAAAGTTACAGAGGGGAAACACACAGCTGTACTTGATGATAGATTCAATCAGTTGCAGTAGAACTTACTGCTGTGATAGATAAGAAAATCAAAATAGTTTCAGAGGACATTTCAGCAAGAAATAAAGAAATTAGGGAAGACATACTTTATGCATTTAAAGGGTTGGCATCTCAGGCTGAGATGTTAGATGATAAAATTGAAGAAGTGAAAAAATCTAATCAAATATTGGCCAGCAGATTGGGGCAGTCTCAGGAAAAAATTGAGATCTGATGCTGATGTGACTCTGATTCAATACAGAGAAATGGAGTTTGCCCTCAGAATAGGGGGGTGGGGGTGAAAGAAAATAAACAAGAAAATTTGAAAGATATGATGGCAGAAGCTTTGGCACAGTTGATGGGGGCTCAAAAGCGTGAAATGGTGGATTGGCAAATTGACAAAATATATAGTCTCAACTCATGGGTGGACAGACAGAAGCATTTACCTAGAGACATTGTAATTTACCTCACTTCAAGACGGTTCCGTAATGAAATTTTACAGGCCACCTTTAAAAACAAGCTCCAAGTGGATGGACAAGAAGTGATGACAATGAAGGAGATCCCTCCAAAAATGTTAAGAGCTAGAAGAGAGTACTCTTTCCTGGTGGATGAGTTGAGAAATCGCCAGATACAATACAGATGGGACGTTCCAGCCAGTATAGTGGTTAACTACTCTGGAGAAAGATACAGGCTCAATACTGTGGAGAAAGCAAGAGATTTCTACTTAAATGTATTAAAGGCTGGAAGGCCAAAATCACCTGAAATTAAAGGCAAGAAACAACTAATTGAGGAGAGACCACAGGAGAGAGAAGATTTGCTTGCAATAACACAGGGGGGCATTGCAATTTCGACCAGTCAAGAAGACCTTCTTCAGATACAGTTGATTGATATACCAGAAGAACCAAAGGATCAAAGACAGACCAGAGCAGCAACAGCTAAACATAAAGAAGAACTAAGACTGCAACAATTACAGATGGCAACCCGAGAAACTACAAAAACAGAAGCTGTGGGAGGAGCTAGACCTAAAGGTCAATTAAGGCGTGAAAACCAGCAAATGCTCCAAAGGCTTCAGAGATTTCAGGATGGGAACTAGGTTCCTGACTTGGAATGTCAATGGTTTGAATTCACCGCAGAAAAGGAGGAAAATATTTTGTTATCTTAAACAATTTTAAAATGATGTAATTTGTTTGCAAGAGACTCATATTAGACTACAAGATCAAAAATAATTAATACAAGATTGGGTGCACACTATGTTGCAGCAGTATCAGAGAAGAAGAATGGCATAGTTATCTATCTAAAGAAGGATTTAATTGCAAAATTAATTGAAGCAGATGATCAAGGAAGATTTTTAGCAATAGAAGTATTGCTTAAAGGGGAAAAATTACTTATAGTTGGAGTTTATGCACCTAATCAACAGCAGGAAATTTTTTACAGATATTTACATGAAAAATTGATACAATGGGACTATAAGTCATGCATTTTGCTTGGTGACTGGAATGGAGTCATAGATACTAAACAAGACAAGAAAGGACCTAAGCAGAGTTTTTTTACAAGATCAAAACTGCCAAAATCTTTCTTTGAGTTGATGGAGGATTGGGAGCTGAAGGATATTTGGTGGGAGAGGAATTCAACAGAAAAAGATTTTACTTTTTTTTCAGACAGACACCAGTCCTTTTCAAGGATTGATTTTATTTTAATAACTAATGATCTTTTTTCTAGGGTAAAGAATACGAAGATTTTTCCAAGAACGTTAACTGATCATAGCCCAGTCTGGGTGGAAATGGAGTATGGGAAGGGATCCAGAAGGTCATGGAGGTTAAATGAAAACTTATTTAGATATGAAGAAAATGTAAAGGAATGTAAGAAATTTATGAAAGAATTTTTTGTTATAAATATGCAAAAGGGTACACCTGTGGAAATGGTTTGGGATGCAAGTAAAGCATACATGAGAGGTATTTTGATATACCTAAATAATAAATTTAGAAAGAAGCAGGGGGAGAAAAGAAGGTTATTAGAAGAAGAAATAAAGAAAAAAGAACAGAATTTGATAATGAATCCGACAGACAATAAAACCAAAGAATTAATTAACTTACTGAGGGGGCAATTTAATATGTTGATAGCAGATCAAATAGCAACTAATTTGCAATATGCTAAACACAATACATTTTGTAATGCTAATAAACCGGGCAGATGGTTAGCATATCTCCTTAGGAAAAAACAGAGTCAAAGGACAATAGAAAAAGTAAAATACAGAGGTAAAGAGGTTTATCAGCAAGATTTAATAAAAAAATCTTTTTTAGAGTTCTACTCAAAATTATATATGGCTGATAAAATTCAAGATATAGATATAGATAGATATTTACAGAAACAAAATATTTTTACAGTCTCACAAGAGCAGAGAGATATTCTAAATCAGCTAATAACATCTGAGGAAATCGCAGTAGCAATTAAAGAATTGAAGTCTGGTAAGGCCCCGGGGACGGATGGTTTGACGGCGGTCTACTATAAAAATTTACAGGAGATGGTGGAACCACTGAAAGAATTATTTAATAACATACAACGGGGTGGAGGGGCACCCCCATCATGGAAGACAGCTTTTATTTCTCTAATACCTAAGGAAGGTCAAGACCATTTAGAACCAAAAAATTACAGGCCCATATCACTTTTAAATACAGATTATAAGATTTTTGCTAAAGTGTTAGCAAATAGATTAATGAAAATTATGCAACAAATGATACATCATGATCAAACAGGATTTATAAGTGGTAGACAAATAAAAAATAATGCTAGGCATATTGTTAATATAGTGGAGTATTTGGGCAGGAATAACCAGGTCCCTGCAATGCTAATATTTCTTGATGCAGAGAAAGCATTTGATCGATTGAATTGGCAATTCTTATTGAAAATAATGGAAAGGATGAAGTTTGGAGAATATTTTGAACAATCAATTAAGGCAATATATCAGAGACAAACAGCTCAAATAATAATTAATGGAGGCCTAACTGATAACTTTGAAACAGAAAAAGGTACAAGACAAGGATGTCCATTGTCTCCATTATTGTTTATTCTGTCATTGGAAATATTATTGAATAAAATACGTGAGCTAGAAAGTATAAAGGGAATTAAAATTAGACAGCATGAATATAAATTACGTGCGTTTGCAGATGACCTGGTTGTTACCTTAACCCAGCCATTACAATCCATTAAGGTTTTGATGGATATAATTAAAGATTATGGACAAGTATCTGGTTTTAAAATAAATGCAGCCAAAACAAAGATAATAGCTAAAAATATGACTGTAAAACAAAAAGAGGAGATGGTAAGCATAACAGGATTTGAAGTAGTTAAAAAGCTCAAATATTTAGGGATTAATATCCTGATAACAAATATGAAATTATACCAACATAATTATGAACTATTGTGGAACAAAATACAAACTGATCTACAGAGTTGGGAAAAATTGCAATTGTCGCTGCTGGGAAGGATAGCTGCAGTGAAGATGAATGTTTTGCCAAGGTTTCTATTCCTTTTTCAAATGATACCTATACTTAAAACAGACAAAAATCTGAAGGAGTGGCAAAAGGGTGTAAACTCTTTTATCTGGGTAAGGAAGAAACCACGAGTAAAACAGAGAATAATGCAGGACTCTAGAGAGAGAGGAGGTCTTAAAATGCCAAATTTAGGACTGTATTGTGAAGCAGCCACCTTGTCGGCAGTTAGTGATTGGGTTAACATGACGGAGGAAAGGATATTAAATATAGAGGGTTATGGTCTGGTCTATGGCTGGCACGCTTATTTATTGTATGATAAAAAGGTAGATATTATTTTTAAGAGTCATATACTGAGGAGTTCTTTGTTGTGCGTCTGGAAGAAATATCAATATAAGCTAAATGATAAATTGCCAATATGGACAATACCCAGACATGCGATAGAGAATATAAGTATAGAGCAAAAACAAGATGGGATTACATATAAGGAACTTTTGTATAAGGAAGGGAATACACTTCAACTAAAAACTATTCAGCAATTAAAAGATGAAAGAGTGATTAAAACATGGTTTCAGTATGGCCAGCTACAGGCCAGATGGATAGAAGACCAAAAAATGGGAATTTTGTTTCAGGATGATAACTTGATTAAACAAATACGAGATCAAAGTCAAATGCACATAGAAAGGTTATATAATGTATTATTGGAAATAGATTCAGAAACTGAATTAGTTAAGGATTGTATGATAAAATGGGCGCAAAATATAGGGGAAGTAATCTTGATGGACACATGGGAAAATATTTGGGTTAGAAATGTAAGATTTACACAAGCTCAAAATTTAAGAGAAAACTTTTATAAAATGTTTTATAGATGGTACTTAGACCCGAAAAAATTGGCTTGTATGTATCCAAATCTTCAGCCTAAATGCTGGAGATGTGAGAACCAGGATGCTACATATTATCATATTTGGTGGACATGTAAAAAGATTAAGGCGTTCTGGGTGAAAATTTGGTGGGTTATTCAAAATATTTTTTTAAAAAAGATTAAGTTTACGCCACAGGTTTTTTTTTGTTGGGAATAATTACGGATTGTACAGTTATAGAAACAAAGTTGATTTTAAATCTGATAACAGCAGCTAGGTTATTGGTGGCACAATATTGGAAGAAGAAAGAAATACCCACCATGGAGGAATGGACATTAAAAGTGGTACATTTGGCGGAAATGGCAAAAATCTCCGCATATCTCAGAGACTATTCGAATGAAAGATATATAACAGAATGGAGAAGATGGATTGATTATATCCAGAGTAAATATCGGACTAAAAAACTTCAAATAGCTTATGAATGAATATTCTGTATAACTTGTCAGTGGTTTATATGCATATTGTTTTTGGGTGATAGGAGTTAAAGGTCTAGGGTTAATAGTAATTCAATGTATTGTTAGCTTATTATAGTTCTAGGTTTGTTAAAGGTTATACCCTGTGCTAGTCCTGGGAAGTTCAGGGGGGTGGGGTGGGGGGAAGAGTGGGAGGGGAGTGGGAGAGGGAGGGAGGTAGGGAGGGGTTTGGGTTGGGGGGTTAGGGAGGGGGGGAGAAAATATCTGTATTCATTATAAAACTTTTTAATAAAAAAAATGTTATAAATTTTAATTTGTTTTAATCTATTGGTGTTTTAATATTTTTACGGCCAAATTTATTTAATTGGATTTAATTGGGTTTTAAATGTTATACTTGTATGTTTTATTTATGGCTGTTCACGGCCCTGAGTCCTTCGGGAGGAGGGCGGTATACAAATTAAATAAACTGAAACTGAACTGAAACTGAAACTCCAAATGTAGCTTTTTTGAAGCTTTTTTTCAGCCCTAACTAGGCGCTAGCTGAGTGAAGCAATCTCCCCACTCCCTGCTTTGCCTGCTTTTCTCATTGCTGCTTCCTCTCAGCTGTGCCTTAGAAGCTGTTTTTTATCCCCAAGCAGGGGATAAAAAAACCAGCAAACTAATGTGCTGAAGCTGACCAGACTAGGGACGCTAGCCAGAGGAATACCTGGTAGGCAGATTTTTTTCCCGTTTTTCTCCCCAAAAACTAAGCTGCATCTTATACTCCGGTGCGTCTTATACTCCGAAAAATACAGTAATTTTAGAAAAGGACACAATTCTTAGTTGGAACCTGCAACACGCAGTCCAAAACTTTCAAGAAAAAAATTTTTTTTTTGCTTTTGAACCGTAACAGATATAAACTGTTTGTGGATTCTCTTTCAGATTATTATTTAGTGGAAGCTTCCCCCCAATCCCCCCCCCCTGAAAAAAAACCCTTGCTTTTTTTATCCTGGTAACAAAGCAACATAAAGGAAGCCCTACTATGTCCAGAGTACAGGCAGTCCTGGATGTAAGGCCACCATTCAGCCCCAATTTTCCATTGGTAAGTGAGACATTTGTTAAATGAATCAAATCAACTCGCCATGGCCAATTCGCTGTGGCCAACTTAACCCATGGCCAACTCGCTGCCAGACAATTCAACAATGCAATTTAATTAAGCTGCTGATGCAGTTCTACAGAGGAATTATTGAGTCTGTCATCTGCACCTCTATAACTGTCTGGTTTGATTCTACAACCCAACAAGACAGACACAGATTTCAGAGGAAAATAAGAACTGCAGAAAAAAACAATGGCTACCAACCTGCCTTCCATTCAGGACCTGTATACTGCACCAGTCAAAAAGAGGGCTGTGAAAATATCTACAGACCCCTCATATCCTGGACATAAATTGTTTCAACTTCTACCCTCTGCACACCTAAAAACAGTGTTTAGAACAACTAAACACAAGAAAGTTTTTCCTGAACGCCATCACTCTGCTAAACAAATAATTCCCTCAACACTGTCAAACTATTCACTAAGGCTGCTACTATTAATCTTCTCATCGTTCCTATCACCCATCTCCTCCCACTAATGACCGCATGACTGTATGACTGTAACTTGTTGTTGTATCCTTACGATTATATCGATTGTTTCCTAGTATGATTTGACTGATAGTTTGTACCCTATGACTAGGATTAAGTGTTATAACTTATGATTCCTGACGAATGTATCTTTTCTTTTTATGTACACCGAGAGCGTATGTGCCAAAGACAAATTCCTTGTGTGTCCAATCACACTTGGCCAATAAAGAATTCTATTCTATTCTATTCTATTCTATTCTATTCTATTCTATTCTATTCTATTCTATTCTATTCTATTCTATTCTATTCT
>WNWU01000024.1:6110501-6122458 GCA_012654045.1 Ptyas mucosa
CTATTCTATTCTATTCTATTCTATTCTATTCTATTCTATTCTATTCTCTGTCCTCCCCTGCCTGTCCTATCCTGTCCTGTCCTGTCCTGTCCTGTCCTGTCCTGCCCTACCCTATTCTATTCTAATTTTAATTCTATTCTAATTCTATTCAAATTATTTGAAATAACTAAAACATTATTGTAATACTTGTCATTCACATTTAATTTTATCCCTCCTTCAGCATCCTTTCTTTAATGATTCTGTTGCACTATTTCTTTGATACGAGTGTAACTCTTGCCCCTCGGAGAGTTGGCGGCAGCAAGTTGGCCATGGCTAGCTGTCACGCGCCTGCCCAACATGGGAACTCACGAAACAATTTATTAAACCTTTATACCAGCATGTGAATGTGATGCATCAAATCCAGGGACAGCAGCATCAGCTCCATGATGAAATCGGTGTAATAAACATAGGTGCCTTTGCTCTCCCAGGTGCCTTCGTGATTCAGATCCCAGAGATGAATGATGTAACTGGGTGAAAGGAGAGAGAAATCCTGCTTTGATTTCCCCTGCCAGTTCTACGGGGAAGAGAGCAGCAGCAAAAGTCTTACTGCTAACAGGTGCTAATGTCCATACCATAAAAGGAGATTTGTAGCTTGGGGTTGAAATGAGGGGCCCTTGGTGCTCTCTGAACTGGATTGGTTTCTTGCAGACGTTTCATGACCCAACTAGTTAACATCATCAAGGCTAGAAGGGAGTGGGATTTGTAGACAGCAGGAAGAGGAGGAGGAGGAGGATGACTGTGGGTACTCTCTGAGCTTGGTTCTTTTCTTGCAGACATTTCATTACCCAACTAGTTAACATCATCAGGGCTAGAAAGGAGTGAGGTTTGCAGACAGCAGGAGGAGAAAAAGGAGGACTGTAGAGTCCTTGGTTGTTTTTTTAGCTTGGTTGTTTTCTTGGTAGTCTTCTTTCTAGGCTAGCACTGATGATGTTACCTAGTTGGATAATGAAACAACTGCAGGGGAAAAAAACAAGCTCAGAGAGCACCAAGGACCCCTCAGATGCTAATATACACACCTATCAATAATCCCACAACAGATAATCCAGCTAGAAATTATTGGGCTCAATTCCCTCCCCCTTCCCTTTAGCCCTGTGCTTCTCAAATAGTGGGGCGTGCCCCCCAGGGGGGGTGTGAGGCTCCGTAAAAGGGGGCACGTTTGACCTCGGCATCTGATTGGCTGTCCAAAACCCTTGTGACACGAGCCTGTCGGAGCCATCTTTAGTGTGGGACGTCCGTCCACACTTACTTTGTTGCCCGACGGATGTGCGCCCAATTGATGCTCAAATGACTGACAATGACCTTCTCCTGTGAAACATAACGCTGCCCCAATTAATCAAACTTGCTAAAGAAATCGGGCTACCGCTGCTGACATTTGCATCGATAGTGAGCATTAAGCCAGTACATGTGACTGCGCATGCTCCTCCCTTTCAAGGAGAACAGACCTTTTTCTAATAATGATACTATTTACAGTCGCGCGGGGGGCGCGAAAAATGTTTTCTTCTTCCTAGGGGGGCATGACAGAAAATGATTGAGAAGCACTGCTTTAGCCCAAGTGGGAATAGGAATCCCACATGCAGAGAGCAGACATAACTTAGGGAGGTACATCACGAGTGTTGCAGTACAAGGTGGAACTATGAACCTGGAGGTGACAATGTTGGCTGCGTGAGATGGTTACACTTCCAATCCTACTAAATGGGGGTTGCTCGAGCATAGGGTTGGACTAGAAGACCTCCAAGGTCCCTTCCAACTCTATGTTCTAAGGGTAAAAATATGGAGTGGTAAAATGGGTGGAGGGTTAAGAAGTAAATCTTGACCCACCTGTAAATCAGATCTTCTGTAAATAACTATTAGACAATGCTGGAGCAAAACCATCTCAATTTTGTGGCTTTGACATAGTGCAAGAATGCTAATTCTACCAGAAGTGTACCTTCCAGGTACAGATAGTCATCAACTTACGACCACAACGGAGCCCAAAATTTCCGTTACTAAGCAAAGAACATTGTTAAGTGAGTTTTGTTCCACTTTTATGACCTTTCACGCCCACCGTTGTTAGGCGAATCCCCGCAGTTATGACAGTCACACGGTTGTTAAGTGAATCTGGCTTCCCCATTGATGTTGCTTGTCAGAAAGTCGCAGAAGAGGATCACGTGATCCCGGGACATTGCAACTGTCATAAGTACATGCCAGTTGCCATGCGTCTGAATTTTGATCCACGCGACCACGGGGATGTTGCAATGGTTGTAAGCATGAAAAAACGGTCCTAAGTCACTTTTTTCAGTGCCGCTGTAACTTCAAATGAATGGTTGTAAGTTGAGGACTACCATATTAGATCCATTTTCAGCTACGATCTCATTCACCCCATTGGCGTTATTTGTACAAAAAACTTAACCTGGTTCCATAATGGCGAACCCATGACACACATGCCACAGGTGGCACGCGGAGCCATATCTGTGGGCATGCAAGCTTTGCCCTAGCTCAGCTCCAGCATGCATGTGTACGCCAGCCAGCTGATTTTTGGGCCTTTTGGGCCCACTGGAAATCGGGAAATGGGCAGTTTCTGGCCTCCGGGGAGGAGGGGAAGGCCATTTTCACCCTCCCCAGGCTCCTAGAAAGCCTCTGGAGCCTGGGGAGGGCAAAAAACACGCCTACCAGGCCCACCATGCTATCATGTGCCAAAAGCAGGGGGAGCGCATGTGTGTGTGTGTGTTGCGCATGCATGCATGGGGGGCGGTCACATTGAATTATGGGTGTCAGCACACGTGTGCTCGACCTCCCCCCCCCCGTGCTCCCCCTCACTTTTGGCACACAATGGCAAAAAGGTTAGCCATCACTGACCTAGTTACTCAATAAGATATTTCTTGGATTTCCACAATACACTGAACCAGAGCTGAAGAAGCTTCCTGGATGAAAAGCGAAATGTCTTCAAAGAAAAATCAGAAAGTCCAGTTGCCTCTTGAAAAAAAGCACTTTTGGGACACTGAACCAACATTTCCCAATCTTAGCAATTTTAAGATATATGGGCTTCAACTCCCACAATTCCCCAGCCAGCATGCTAAATGCCATTTTAGTCACATTTTTCGTATTTTATGTTTGAATGACTCCCTTCTACATTGCAAAACTCAGTTTTATTGCATTTCTGGAAGGTGTTGATAATTACCCGCATGCTCACAAAGGCAAAAGTCAACCAACACAAAACAACAGCACCACAAAATAGCCACTTTCATGTCAGATGAATGACAACCTGACCTTGCGGTCACACCCATTTTGTTAAGGAAATCCTACACAACCTGTTCAACATGGATATCGCACTTACCGTAAAATCACATGCACGGTTCTTACGGTGACCAGCAGGGACTGCAAAGGGACAAAAGAATGTGACAATCATTCTCTGAAGCTGGAGCGGTTGCCACAAAAGCAAGTAAACAGCTTTTCCAGTCCTACGAGTTTAAATATCCTTTCTGCATTCCGCAATTGGCAACGGCCAAGATCAGAAAAAGATTAAGTTACAGAAACTATATGTCTGTCTGATCTCGGACACTTGCAGGGTTTTGTGGGTTTTTTCCACACACACACACACACAAAAACCAAAATATCAGAGTAGCTTTGCTTTGTAAGATACAAACTTTGGAAAATGTTTTTACAAAAATGGGTAAAATCGATTTATTATTTATTATTATTTATTATTTTATTAATTTTTATAACGCCCTTCTCCTACTGGACTCAGGGTAGTGAACAGCCAAGAATAAAAACATCACATACGAAATTTAAAATTTTTAAAAGAATTAAGACAAATTTTGGCCCAATAAGTTTAAAACACCCCAACTAAAATCAATTAACAATTAAATTTATACCTCGGAAGCACAAATAGAACTAACAAGGCCCTGTGAGATACAAAAGTTGTTGTTGTTAGTTGCGAAGTCGTGTCCGACCCATTGCGACCCCATGGACAACGTTCCTCCAGGCCTTCCTGTCCTCTACCTTCCCCCGGAGACCATTTAAGCTCACGCCGACTGCTTCAGTGACTCCATCCAGCCACCTCATTCTCTGCCGTTCCCTTCTTCTTTTGCCCTCAATCTTTCCCAGCATTAGGCTCTTCTCCAGTGAGTCCTTCCTTCTCATTAAGTGGCCAAAATATTTGAGTTTCATCTTCAGGATCTGGCCTTCTAAAGAGCAGTCAGGGTTGATCTCCTCTAGGACTGACCGGTTTTGATCATGTGAGCATGGGGATGCTGCCATGGTTGTACGTGTGAAACTTGGTCATAAGTCACTTTTTTTCAGTCACGTTGTAGCTTTGAATGGTCACTAAGTGAAACTGTTGTAAGTTAAGAACTACCTGTACTAATTCAGATTTTATTAGTTTACACAGTAGGACAGTTTGCAGAATTTTGTTTTTAATGTGTGCTTGAGAGAGAAACCTAATGCTGAATCTATGGTCAATTTACGAGAGGAAAGTAAAAAGGACGAGTAATATGTAACAGAAAATATCATTAAGTATTAATCATATTAAGTAACTTGAAAGAGGAAACTGGATATTTTTAACGCTGCTAAACAGGAAAAGCTTGCAAATCCTACGAAGGACAGGCTCAAAATACAAACTAAAGAACTACAGGTAGATCTCGACTTACGACCACAATTGAGGTCACAAAATTTCTGTTGCTAAGCAAGACATGTGTTAAATCAAACTTGCCCCATTTTACGATCTTCCTTTCTTCCCCATTTGACTTTGCTGGTCAGGAGGTCGCAAAAGGGGATCACAGTGACCCCGGGGATACTGCGACCGTTGTAAATATGAGCCAGTTGCCAAGCATCTGAATTGTGACCATGTGACCATGGGGATGCTGCAATGGTCGTTAAGTGTGAAAAAAGTCATAAGTCACTTTTTTTCAGTGCCGTCGTAACTCTGAACAGTCACGAAATGAAATGTTGTAAGTCGAGGACTACCTGTATATTTTTAAAAAACCTTTAAAAAAATAAATCAGATTACGTTTAACGAAGGGCCGTTCAGAACAATCCATTGCTACTTAGGATCTCTGCCATGACTATCCCGATGCCAAAAAAAAAGAGCTCAGGGTTATCACAATGACACCAGAACACAAGAAAGGAATGTGATGTCACTGCAAAAGGACTCAGGTATTTAATGGGTCCCGTCAAACAAGCCAAGGGGCTAAAATAGACAAGGTCTCCAGGCACTTGCTAAAGCTTAGATGCATAACTGCCTGCATAACCAACTTCCAGGAACACAAAGAGCTGGAAATTGTAAATCCGATGCAGACAATCCCAATTGTTTATAAGTTTTTTGATAGGTGCCAAATAAAGAATCAAAGGACTATGTGGCTTCTAGGTTTCCATGTAGGTTCTAAGCAGCACAAGGCTGACTCGGCCTTCCAACTTTCCAAGGTGGGTAAAATGAGGACCCAGATTGTTGGGGGCAATAGGCTGACTCTGTAAAACCGCTTAGAGAGGGCTATAAAAGCACTGTGAAGCGGTATATAAGTCTAAGAGCTATTGCCCTCCCTTCCTTCCATCTATCCATCCATCCATCCATCCAGTATTTTATTTATTTATTTATTTTATTTTATTTGTATACCGCCCTTCTCCCAATGGGCGGTGAACAGCCAAAATTAAAATACATATAAATACAAAAGTTATGATAGTTAAAAATGCATTAAATTAATTGGCCTCCCAATTTAAAACCCCAAATCTTATAAAATTTAAAATCCCACTAAAAAACTATTTAGGCTAGGCTAGGTTTTAGGGCTGCAAAGCACTGCAAAGCGGTATGTAAGTCTAAGTGCTATTGCTATCTTCCTTCCTTCCTTCCTTCCATCCATCCATCCATCCATCCAGTATTGCAGGCTGACTCTGCCCACTGCCAACAGTTCAATCCTGACTGACTCAAGATTGACTGAGCCTTCCATCCTTCCGAGGTGGGTAAAATGAGGACGCAGAGTGTTGGGGGCAAGAGGCTGACTCTGTGAACCACTTAGAGAGGACTATAAAGCACTGCAAAGCAGTATATAAGTCTAAGTGCTATTGCAATTGCTAGTTTGTAGAAAGGGAGGCGAAGTAAATAGGCTATAAATCTGTTGAAACCTTTTAACCTTTCTAGTAGGCCAAATATGGGAGCTGTGCCGGTATCGAGTTTCAGGTATTAATTTATAATTACGTAATTATAAGGATGAGAGTTGAAACTTTGAAGCGTATGCCTCCTGTGCTTACCCATGAGAGGCTGGGAGGGGAACATTCCCAGCTCGCAAATGTTGTAATCTTGAACTGATTATATAAACAGCATTAAGACAGGCAGACCAATCTGTTCTTGAAAAGAAGCTACATCTTCCAATGATTCCAATCCAGCTTGTTTGAGCTTTGCTCCATAGACCGTGACTTGCTCAGTAGACCGAGTGTTGAATCCAGCAGCAAATCACTCAAGCATTGAGCAAAATAGAGTAATAGCAAGAGCAATCACACTTAAGACTTATATACCACTTCACGGTGCTTTTACGACCCTCTCTAAGCAGTTTACAGAATCAGCTTCTTGCCCCCAATAATCTGGGTCCTCATTTTACCCACCTCGGAAGGATGGAAGGCTGAGTCAACCTTGAGCCGGTCAGGATTGAACTGCTGGCAGTGGGCAGAGTTAGCCTGCAATACTGGATGGATGGATGGATGGATGGATGGATGGAAGGAAGGACGGAAGATAGCAATAGCACTTAGACTTATATACCGCTTTGCGGCCCTCTCTAAGTGGTTTACAGAATCAGCCTATTTCCCCCAACAATCTGGGTCCTCGTTTTACCAACCTTGGAAGGATAGAAAGCTGAGTTAACCTTGCGCTGGTGAGATTTGAACTGCCAAATTACAGGCAGCGGCAGGCAGCAGAAGTAGCCTGCAATACTGCACTCTAACCACTGTGCTACCATGGCTGATGAGAATGATTCACACTTGACTTATGACCACAATTGGGGCCAGAACGTCCATCGCTAAGCAAAGTGGTCCTTAAGCAAATGCACCAAATTTTATCACCTTTTTTCCCGGGATCATTAAGTGAATCATGCAGTTGTTAAGCAAATCTGGCCTCCGCCGCACTGACTTTGCTTGTAGGAAGCAGGCTGGGAACATCGCAAATGGCGATCACGTGACCATGGGATGCTGCAAACACGGCAAACACATGCCAGTCGCCCAGTGCCCAAATCATGACTGTGTGACCATGGAGATGCTGTGAGAGTCATAAGTATGAGGACTGGTTGTAAGTCACTTTCTTCAGTCCTGTCATAATTTTGAATGAGTGTTAAACGAATGGTTGTAAGTCGCAAACTACCTGTACTGGCTACAATTAACAATTTCCAGTATATAGAGGTAGTCCTCGACCTTACAGCAGTTCATTTAGTGACAGTTCAAAGTTACGACGGCACTGAAAAAGTGACTGCCAGCCTCCGCCTTTATATTACTTGCTTGCTATGGCTGCCATTGTAACAGGGAGGTGGGGGAGCTGTCTGGATATTTGGGAATGGGGAAGCGAGCTGGTGGAGTAAATTGGAGAAAGTTTTCCTCAGCGTTTCTCTGCAGCTGGGAGGCACACTGATAACTAGTCAAGGTTAACTGTTGTGGCATACCAGATGGATGGAGCCATCGGAAGCTGCACCCCACATGACCCCTTGGGGGGATGTGGATTGGATAATCCTGACTGGGCCCTTGGGGGGAGGGTTTTAGGGATGCTTTCTATATGTGATTTTCGTGCCTATTGCCTCAGACCTTGCTTTTCTTTCGTTGCATTCAGTTCATACTCAGTAAAAGTACCTTCCTCTATGAAAATGGAGTCGGGGTTTTTCTTTCTTGGGTACTGAAAGGAGGCATACCTGACAGTGACATGTCCGTTTTTCACTTTTACAACCATTGCATCATCCCCACCAGTGCAGACACTTGGCAACTGACTCATATTTATGACGGTCGCAGTGTCCCAGGGTCACAGGATCCCCTTTTGCAAGCTTCTGACAAACAACGTCAATGGGGAAGCCAGATTCACTTAACAACCGTGTTACTAACTTAATAACTGCAGTGATTCACTTAGCAATGGTGGCAAGAGATTCACTTGAGCCTTGGTGGCACAGTGGACTAAAGTGCTGTTAAGTAGCAGTTAGCTGCCAGCTGCCTGCAATTACTGCGAGTTCAAATCTCACCAGGCTCAAGGTTGACTCAGCCTTCCATCCTTCCGAGGTAGGTAAAATGAGGACCCAGATTGTGGGGGCAATAAGCTGACTTTGTATAAAAAAGAACACCGCTTGGGGGGGCCGAAAGCCGTACTAAGCAGGTATATACAAAAGTATGAAGGCTATTGCTTAATGCATTGTAAGCTGCCCTGAGTCTCTGGAGAAGGGCAGCATATAAATCGAATCAATCAATCAATCAATCAATCAATCAATCAATCAATAAATAAATAAGAGAGGTCGTGAAATGGGGCAAAATTCCCTTAACAAATGTCTCACTTAGCAACAGGTATTTTGTTCCATTGTGGCCGTAAGTCAAGGACTACCTGTACTGGCTAAAGACACAAAAACAAATGTGACACCCTTCCCAGCCGCATGAACAACAAAGCTTGATATTTATATATATTTTTTTCTTTAAAATACATAAGTGCTTAATAGACAGTGCATTGTCTGGATCAATTTGCTTATACAAAGTATTAATAAAATACTAGTAGTGATAGTAGTAATAATAACAACAACCATAATAATAATACTAATGTTTGCTTATATATCGTAAAGTTCTTACATTATTTACTTATGCAGATCAGTGATCTTTCATCCTTTAATTTCTACCCCATTTATCTAACCATTGATAAAACTTATCCCATGTTAAAAAGTATTCTGTTTCTTTCCTTATCTTTTATTATCAATGTCAGTCTATCCATCTCTGCACAGTTTAATATTTTTCTGATTATATTTTCATCTGTAGGTATATCCTCATTTTTTCAATATTGTGCAAATACAATTCTCGCTGCTGTCAACACATGTATTATTAAATATGTAATCCCCTTTATTATAATTTCTGGTAATATACCTAACAAAAATATTTCTGGTTTTAAGCCTATGCATTGCTTTATCGTTTTCTCTAACCACATATGTATTTTCGTCCAATATTTTTTATTTTTTTTATTTTTTTTTGCCTTTGGACACATCCACCACATGTGATAATAGGAACCCGGTATCTGATTACATTTCCAACATTTAGCAGACATATTTTTAAACATCTTTGCAAGTCTTGCCGGTGGCAAATGCCACCTACAGAACATTTTATACAGGTTTTCCTTACAATTAGTTGTCATTGTCAATTTGTAATTTCTATCCTGCATAAATAAAATTTAAAAAAAAAAAGAGGAATGGAACTCAACAGGAAAAAAAAGAAGCTCGATAAACCAGAAAGCCTAAAACCTAGGTGATTTAAGCAGGAATCTCACCTCCGCCGCCATGAAGGATAGGGTGTGCATTCCGTGTGCATAGCCAATGATGCCGCACACCACTGCAAGGCCACAGCAGGAAAGCAGCATGACAACCAGCAGCGTCAGGACCCGAATGTGGCTGTTTAACGGGGTGGTGGGCGAAAAAGACAGCTGAAAAATACCAACACGTAAATTAGAAAATGCCCACCACTCATTCTGCCCACCAGCATTCTTAGCTGAGACTCTTCAAAAGGGTTCAGGAGAAGATTTCCGCGACTTGCCTTTAAGGAAATTGGTGAACAGTTTCAAATTAGCAGATTCCCTGTCCTTAAAGAGGCAACAGTAAGAATAACACAAGTGCCAGGTGGATCTGGCCCAGTGGTGGAATTCAATTTTTTTTACTACCGGTTCTGTAGGTGTGGCTTGGTGGGCGTGGTGTGGCTTGGTGGGCATGGCTTGGTGGGTGTGGCAGGGGAAGGATACTGCAAAATCTCCATTCCCTCCACACTCCTGGGGGAAAGATACTGCAAAATCCCCATTTTCTCCACACTCCTGGGGCAAGGATACTGCAAAATCCCCATTCCCACCCCACTCTGGGGCCAGTCAGATGTGGTATTTGCCTGTTCTCCGAACTACTCAAAATTTCCACTACCTGTTCTCCAGAACCTGTCAGAATCTGCTGAATTTCACCCCTGATCTGGCCCCAGGCCCAGTGTGTCCAGCATTATAGGTCACAGGCTGGCCAGCTGGACATAGAAGCACAAAATCCAGGACTGGATGGCCACAGCTCCCCTTCCATTCTGGCTTCAAATTCCACAATTTAATTATCTGCTGGGTGAAGAAAAGTATTTCCTTCTATCCAGTGGTGGGATTCAAGTAATTTAACAACTGGTTCTGTGCCCTAATGATTTCTTCCAACAACCAGTTTGCCAAACTGCTCAGAAAGTTAACAACCGGCTCTCCCGAAGTGGTGCGAACTGGCTGAATCCCACCACTGCTTCTATCCATCCTTAATCTCCCTGCATTTAGCTTCTGAATTGTCACCTCAAATCCTAACCACATAAAATAGAGAGAAAACATCTGTGGGCACTTTGAGGCTCTCTGAGCTTGGTTGTTTTCATGACCCAACTAAGAAACATCATCAGTACTACCGGTAGAAGGGAGTGGGGTTTGCTGTCTGTGACTCGCTCTGTCAGTGTTGGTGGGAGTGTTTTTATGGTTTCTTGATTAGGCTGTTGTTTATTGTTTGATTATTGTCTGCATCGATAGTTCCTTAATTGGGTTATTGTTTACTGCTTGTTAGTTTAGTACTAATCTTGATGTTAATCTGCAAGATAAAGAGTAAACGCCATACCCTTCTAGCACTGATGTTGTTACCTAGTTTGAAAATGAAACATCTGCAAGAAAACAACCAAGCTCAGAGACCACTTAGGACCCCCACAATCCAACTCTGAGCTACAAATATTCTCTTCTATCAGAATGTATTTCCTTTTACAGCAACTGTAAAATCTAAAGACACAGCTCCATTATCTATTCTATATGGGGACTGGAGGCTAAAACATATAAAGAACGGTTGCTGGAATTGGGTATGTCTAGTTTAATGAAAAGAAGAATTAGGGGTGACGTGATAGCAATCTTCCAATACCTCAGGGGTTGCCACAAAGAAGAGGGAGTCAAGCTATTTTCCAAAGCACCTGAGGGTAGGACAAGAAGCAACAGGTGGAAACTAATAAAGAAGCAACTTAGAACTAAGGAGAAATTTCCTGACAGTGAGAATAATTAATCTGGATTGCTTCCAGAAGTTGTGGGTGCTCCAACATTGGAAGTTTTTAAGAAGATGTTGGATAACCATTTGTCTGAAGTGGTGTACGGTTTCCTGCCTGGGCAGGGGGTTGGACTAAAAAAGTGATGGCGAACCCCCGCACGCACTCCCCCCCGACTCCCCCTCCCTCCCCCTGCTCCT
Organism: Ptyas mucosa; assembly: GCA_012654045.1. NCBI lineage: Eukaryota > Metazoa > Chordata > Lepidosauria > Squamata > Colubridae > Ptyas > Ptyas mucosa. Next base: position 6,121,940 of record WNWU01000024.1, read on the forward strand.
GGCACACGATGGTCCATTTTTCTCTGTCTCCAAGCTCCAGAGCCTTTCTAAGAGCTTGGGGAGGGTGAAAACGGCCTTCCCCCCACCCCCCCCAGAGGCCCTCCGGAGGCAGGAAATGGGCCCTTTTGTCAACTTCAGGTCCAGGCCGTTTTCGCCCTCCCCAAACTCCTAGAAAGGCTCTGGAGCCTGAGGAGAGAGAAAAACGGGCCTTCCCCACCACCACCTTGAGGCCCTCCAAAGGCAGAAAACAACCTGTTTCCTTACTTCCAGTGGGCCCAGAAGGCCTGAAAATCAGATGGCGCGCACTGGAGCTGAGCTCGTGTGCCTTCTGATATGGCTACACGTGCCACCTGTGGCATGCGTGGCATAGATTCGCCATTACGGGATTAGAAGATCTCCAAGGTCCCTTCCAAGTCTCTATTCTCTATTCTCTATTCTCTCCCATCCCATCCCATCCGTTCTAGTCTAGTCTATTCTATTCTATTCTATTCTATTCTATTCTATTCTATTCTATTCTAT
>WNWU01000024.1:6122468-6132966 GCA_012654045.1 Ptyas mucosa
ATTCTATTCTATTCTATTCTATTCTATTCTATTCTATTCTATTCTATCTTTCTGGCAGGGCACCCAAATTCGTGGCCCATTTCACATGCAAAATAAAACTGATTCTTGCACCCCAAATATCCAACTTCAATGACCTGAACGACAAATTGCTGATAAGGTCTCTCCCTTGCCCAGATACATGGAGAAATATACTTACATATTCAAACCTGTCCTTGCAAAGCTGAACCATGAGATGTAAGAAGACAAGTCCAGAAAACCAGAGGCACCACATGATCACTTCGTCCACAGTCTGGACATTTAACACCCCAAAAATAAAAATAAACTTGTAGAAGATGAAGTTCCAAAACTTATCCTTGAGATGCTGAAAAAGAGATTTGCATATACGGTAGTTATTATTCTTGTTTTTAAAGGTCACACTATGCATTGTGAACTATTATGCAATAGGATAAGCTATAATTGGGTTATTAATTGGTGGAGGGATATTTAACTAAACTGCAGGTGGATAGTCATGCATAATTCACGTAAAATTTATTCTAAAATTAAAACACAACCATTTTTGTTTTTGAATATTTATTGAATTTTTTTAAAAAAAGATAAAACATACTGAGCAGCCGTTTTTGAAAAAAAAATCTGGTTTTTTGGAATTGCACCTAAAAATTAAAATTGTTGCTCTCAGGGGCTCAGTTAACAAAAGTAGGTGAAGATGCCCATTAAAGAGAAATAATTTAATGAATATCGTTCACCCATCACTCATCATACGTTGGAAATATCATAAACTTAATGGTCATGTCAAGCCAACATTCTTACCTGCCTTTCACTAACACGAAGGGGACCAAAAACAATGGTCTGTATTAGCTTTGCTATCAGCATCAGAATGCAACAGGCTGTATTCACCAACACCTGGAAAAAATAAAACAAAATAGAAGAATTAGAATTAGATTGGTGATGTATTAACTTTATGCCCCACCCATCTCATTATCAAGCAACTTTGAATACAGCAGAATCTCACTATCAAGCGAGTAGAGTAGAAATAAGAATGGAATGGAATGGAATGGAATGGAATGGAATGGAATGGAATGGAATGGAATGGAATGGAATAGAATAGAATAGAATAGAATAGAATAGAATAGAATAGAATAGAATAGAATAGAATAGAATAGAATAGAATAGAAAATAGGATAGGATAGGATAGGATAGGATAGGATAGGATAGGATAGGATAGGATAGGATAGGATAGATAGGATAGGATAGGATAGGATAGGATAGGATAGGATGGCATGGCATGGCATGGCATGGCATGGCATGGCATGGCATGGCATGGCATAGAGGAGAGCAGAGCAGAGCAGAGCAGAGCAGAACAGAACAGAACAGAACAGAATCGAATCAATCAGTGCTCCATTGCTGGAGGTTTGTAAGAAGAGACTGGAAAGCCACTTGTCTGAAATGGTATAGAGGCACCTGCTTGAACAGGGTGTTGGACTAGAAGACCTCCAGGGTCCCTTCCAACTCCATTATTCTGTTTGGAGCAGAATGGAATAGAATGGAACAGGCGTTTCAAAGTCTGTATACTGAATCTTAAAAAGAACAAGGTTACCAAAGTATCTTAAAGCTCAGATTTACTTGCCAAATAATTTCCTTTCAGATATTTGGGACAAAGTGTAACGCCCACTTAGGACAGCAGGCTGTGGAAGATGGGAATTCATAACTACTAACATTAATATAGCACCAATTCAAAATTTGTAACCCAAATGACGTGCAGCAAATGAAGCAAACATAAGAACAATCAAAGCCCTATTAATGCACACATCATTATTTAAAAGATTTCAAGCAAGGGCTAATCCATAGTTATGAGACTCAAGTAATTAATAAGGAGCTATAATTCTGATTTGCATACTGTAGACCTACACCTTCTTGTCTGTCACTTTTTATGACATTTATTCATAACATCTGAGTCACCATCTAGGTTTTAATTTTTTTACAGTGATTTATTCTGGAGTTCACAACATGACATGGCTTGATGTCAATAACAGAAGTCACACAATGGAAAAATCTGATACAACCCAAAATAGGCTTTTAAGTAGATCTGACTAATTGGGCTATACATAAGGAAGTCACTCATCCTAATCATTATTTCTCGCAACCTGAGAACCCTTCGCACAAAATTTTGCTGAGCAAAATTTAAAAACAACCTTATAGCTGACGTTCACCTAAAGATCTGAGAACCATCCTAAAGAAAATTATTCTATGAACAAAGGGACCTTCTGTTCACAATCCTCTTCCACAAATCCACTAATCCCGTGATGGCGAACCTATGGCATACGTGCCAGAAGTGGTACGCAGAGCCATCTCCCTGGGCACACAAGCCATCACCCGTTGCTCTTCCAGGATCCAGCGTGCCGGCCAGCTGGTCTTCATGTGTGTGGGAGCGCCAGAAGAGCAGCTGCCCGGCGCGCATGCATGCGCATACACACGCTGGGTGGCTACTCTTCCAGTTTCCAGCACACATGCGTGTCAAGACCAGCTGGCCAGGGCGCATGCACGCGCCAGAAACTGGAAGAGCAGCCACCAGGCACATGCATGTGCGCCAGGCAGCTGCTCTTCCAGTTTCCGGCACGCGCTCCCATTTTGGAACTCAGTGCCGAAAAGGTTTGTCAACACTGCCCTAATTCCTTACATATTGGCAAAAATATGCAAGACTTTTGAACAATAAAGAATCAAATGAAGTTGATTTCAAAAACCTTACATAATTCTGCAATTGGCTACTGATTTAACAGAGTAGGAACAGCAAAAATATCATTCAATTTTTTTTTTAGGACTGTCGTAATCTCTAACACACTATGTTTCTCAAGCTGGGCAACTTGAACATGGCTGGAATTCAGCTCCCAGAATCCATTGTTGGCTGGGGAATTCTGGAAGTTGAAGTCCATCTAACTTCAAGTTGCCAAGTTTGAGAAAAGTTGACTCAGCCTTCCATTTTTTCAAGGTGGGTAAAATGAGGACCCAAATTGTTGGGGGAAATAGGTTGACTCTGTAAATAGCTTAGAGAGGGCTGTAAAAGCACTGTGAAGTGGTATATAAGTCTAAGTGCTATTGCTATTGCCCTCCCTCCCTCCCTCCCTCCCTCCCTTCCTTCCTTCCTTCCTTCCTTCCTTCCTTCCTTCCTTCTTTCCTTCGCAGTATTGTAGACTAATCCTGCCATCTGTCGGTGAAACGTCGGAGGCAGCTCGGGAGTTCATGGCTTCCATGATGGCCATGGACCTGACCCAGCTAATTCATGAACCCACTCACACAGGAGGACACACTCTGGACTTGATTTTTGTCTCTGGGCAGTGGATGAATGATCTTGAGATTGGGGTGGTAGCTATTGAGCCCTTGTCATGGTCAGATCATTCCCTTCTTAGGCTTGACCTTCTAACCACCACACCCTGCTGCAGGGAGGCGGAACAGACCAGATGGTTCTGCCCCAGGCGCCTGATGGATCCTGATAGGTTCCAGATGGAGCTTGGGCCATTTCCTGAGGCTCTGACTCATGACTCGGCTGAGGAGCTGGTGGCCGCCTGGGATAGGGCGGCCGCTGGAGCTTTGGACTGAGTCGTGCCTTTGCGGCTTCTGACCTGTCGCCGAGTCTACCTGGCTCCTTGGTTCTCTGAGGAGCTGAGGGAGATGAAGCGCTGGAAAAGACGCCTAGAGAGCAGTTGGAGGTCGAGCCGTTCCGAATCCGACCAAACACAGGTAAGAGCTCATATTAAGACTTACCTAGTGGCGATAAAAGCGGCAAAATTTAACTATTTTTCCGTTCTTATCGCATTGGCAGATAATCGCCCAGCTGCTCTGTTTAGGGTGACCCGCTCCCTCCTCCATCCGGGAGTGCGGGAGGATCCCTTGCAGGGTTGTGCTGAGGATTTTGTGCAATATCTGCACGATAAAATCACTCAGATTCGGGAAGGCCTGGTCTCTGACTAGGTAGGTACAGACGGGATGATGGAGGCCGGTCTTGAGAATGTCATTTGGGAGGAGTTCGATCCTGTTGCTCCCGAGGACGTGGACAGGATACTCGGGCGGCTGAACGCAACCACATGTTTATTGGACCCATGTCCCTCCTGGCTGGTACTGGCCTCCCAGGAGATTATGCGAGGCTGGCTCCAGGGGATTATCAACGCTTCCTTGGGTGAGGGTGTCTTGCCACTTGCCTTGAAAGAGGCGGTGGTGAGGCCCCTCCTCAAGAAGCCTGCCCTGGATCTGGCTGTTTTGGCTAACTATCGTCCGGTCTCCAACCTTCCCTTCGTGGCAAAGGTTGTTGAAAGTGTGGTGGCACGACAGCTTCCCGGGTACCTGGATGAAGCTGTCTATCTGGATCTGCGCCAGTCCAGCTTCTGGCCTGGGCACAGCACGGAAACGGCATTGGTCGCGTTGGTGGATGATCTCTGGAGGGCTCGGGATAGGGGTTGTTCTCTATCCTGGTCCTATTAGATCTCTCAGCGGCTTTTGATACCATCGACCATGGTATCATGCTGCACCAGTTGGAGGGGCTGGGAGTGGGGGGCACCGTTTTACAGTGGTTCTCCTCCTATCTCTCCGACCAGATGCAGTCAGTGTTGACAGGGGGGCAGAGGTCGACCCCGAGGCGCCTTGTATGTGGGGTGCCACAGGGATCGGTCCTCTCGCCCCTTCTGTTCACCATTTATGTGAAGCCACTGGGTGAGATCATCCGTGGCTTTGGGGTGGAATTCCATCAGTACGCTGATGACACTCAGCTGTACATTTCCACCCCAGGCCATCCCAACGATGCCCTTGAAGTGATGTCCTGGTGCTTGGAGGCCGTGCGGATCTGGATGGGGAATAACAGGCTTCAACTCAACCCTTCCAAGACCGAGTGGCTGTGGCTTCCGGCATCCCGATATAGCCAGCTGGTGCCATTATTGGCTATTGATGGCGAGTTATTGGCCCCCACGGAGAGGGCTCGCAAGTTGGGCGTCCTCCTGGATGCACGGCTGTCTTTAGAAGAGCATATGACAGCCGTGGCCAGGGGGACTTTTTATCAGGTCCGCCTGATTCGCCAGTTGCGTCCCTTTCTGGATCGGGACTCCTTACGCACGGTCACTCAGGCACTCGTCACTTCCCACCTGGACTACTGCAACGCTCTCTACATGGGGCTCCCCTTGAGGTGCACCCGGAGGCTCCAACTGGTGCAGAATGCGGCCTCGTGGGGGATTTTGGGAGCGACGGGGCGCTCCCATGTGATACCTCTCCTGCGTGAGCTGCATTGGCTCCCGGTGGACTTCCGGGTGCGCTTCAAGGTGTTGGTTACCACCTTTAAAGCGCTCCATGGCATCGGACCTGGGTATTTGCGGGACCGCCTTCTGCCACCAATAGCCTCTCACCAGCCAGTGCGTTCCCACAGAGAGGAACTCCTCAGGGTGCCGTCAGCAAGGCAATGTCGGCTGGCGACCCCCAGGGGGAGGGCCTTCTCTGTGGCAGCACCTGCCCTCTGAAACGATTTGCCCCTGGAGATTCGGAGGATATCAGATCTCCGGGTTTTTCGCCGTGCCCTAAAAACTCTTCTTTTTCAGCAAGCAGGGCTGGCGTAACCCCTCCCCCTTTTCTGAGATGTTAGATTTTAATTATAAAACGGGTTTTAATTGGTAGATTTTAAAATCTTTGGCCATAATATATAATTCTTTTATATTTCTTTTAAATTTTGTATTGTATGTTTTTACTTGGCTATGCCCCGCCCTGAGTCCAGCAGGAGAAGGGCAGTATACAAATTTAATAAATAATAATAATAATAATAATAACAACAACAACTCCCGGCAGTTCATTCCTGACCAATTCAAGGTTGACTCAGCCTTCCAACCTTCCGAGGTGGGTAAAATGAGGAGCCAGATTGTTGGAGGCAAGAGGCTGACTCTGTAAACTGCTTAGAGAGGGTTGCAAAGCACTGTGAAGCGGTATATAAGTTTAAGTGCTACTGCTATTGAGAAACACTACTGTAACAGAACATGTTATTGTTACCCTCCTTCACATGTTGTCTTTTGTACAGTCAGGAGCCACACTTGGCAAAAACTGAATGAAATTAAAAGCCGGCCTATCAGATTCAAATGTTACCCGAAACAAGACAGTCTTATTATTCAAACAGGTGAACGAACCCCGAACCTGATTCAGCATAAGATCCCAAACTGGTTTCCAACATTTCCATTTGATGTAATGGGGATACATGTATAATTCAGGATCATAGCAACAAAAAGTGCCCCCCAGCAGGACAGTTGAGAAATAGGGCTGCACTTCCTGGCACCTCTGAAAATACACCCAGCAAATTAGCTTTTAGGGAAATGGTAATGGGTGTGAGCTAAAGTTATTTTCACATACCGTATTTTTCAGAGTATAAGACGCACCTTTCCCCCCCAAAAAAGAGGGTGAAAATCTGGGTGCGTCTTATACTCCGAATATAGCCCCACCCAAACGGAGGTTTCAGAGGCTGAAAAAAGCATCAAAAATGAAGCTTCAGTAGAAAAGCCCCCAAACAGAGCTTCAGAGGCTTTTTTTCTGAAGCTCTGTTTCAGAGGCTTTCAGAGGCAAGAAAAGAAAGTTTTTTTCTGAAACGGAGTTTCAAAAGTTTCAGAGGCAGGAAAAAAAAGCAAAAAAAAAAAAAAGCAAGGCACAGAGCTCACAACCAAGGAACCTGTTGCCAAAATTCACCTCTGGGAACAGCTGATTGGGGGTATTCCGGGAGGCCGATCCACCTGCCAATCTGTTTTTTTCTTATTTTCCTCCCCAAAAAACTAAAAACTAACTTTGGCAAGGCTGGGGGAAACTGAAGAATAAAACAGGAGAGATAGGTAGACAGGATACGGCATCTCCCCGGAAATGCAGGAGATGGTCATGGGAACAGGTCAGCCCCGAGTTGAAAAAAATAAATGGAATTTATTTATTTTTACCCTACCTTTTATTATTTTTATAAATAACTCAATAAACAAAAACAGTCAGATAGGAACCGCGTTTCGGAGTCCAGAAAGAAAAACAAATAACCAATGAAAAGAAATGTAAACAAAACAATTACGTTTAGTTCTCGACTTTAGGGACCGTTCAAAGTTACGATGGCACTGAAAAAAGTGACTTATGACTGTTTTTGCACACTTATGACTGTTGTGGCACTTCCAGCTGGTCACGTGATCAAAATCCGGTGATCCCCTTTTGAGACCTTTCCCACAAGCAAAGTCAATGAGGAAGCCAGATGCAAATTACAACGGTTTTATTAATTTAACAACTGAAGTGATTCACGTAAACAACTGTGGCAAGAGAAGTCGTAAAATAGGGGCCAAGCTCGCTTAACCACTGTCTTGCTGAACAACAGAAATTTTGGGTTCCATTGTGATCGTAAATTGAGGATTATCAGTAAGTTTCAACCTTAGCCAGCAATAAAATGGGACTTTCTGAAAAGCAGATCATTAAAAAGAAGCCTCCAAGCAATTGATTGTCCTGACTGAAGAACCAGCTTAGTTTGTTCCCCTGACCAGGTAGCAGGTGTTTTTACCTGCTGCCACGCCCCCTCCCAGGTGATTCGCTTCACTTCCTGTCTGGTAGATTGCCAAGTCACAGGACCAGGGCTGAGTTGGGTTGGATTGCAGGCACTGATAATGTGCCCATTCTACATTTAAGGTGCTGATTTTAGTGCTAGTTTTAAGCATCAAAAGCTGTACAGGTTTGACTACCAGAAAAGGTTCTTGCACTCAGATCAGTCTCCCTCAACCTACCACATGAAGGAAGGATCCTTCAGCAAGGATTGTTGGCTTGGTGAATATTCAGGGCAGGACCTGCTCTGTGATGGCCCCTTCAGGGTTTTCTTCCCAATGACAGCTCTATAGCTTTGAAACAGATCCCTAAGTACTGTTTTAAAACAAAAAGTTCAATGTAAAACATTTATATACCTGCCATCTTAAAACAGGAGGGAGGGAGGGAGGGACGGAGGAAGGAAGGAAGGAAAATGGAGGAAGGAAGGAAGGAAAATGGAGGGAGGGAGGAAAATGGTGAGAGGGAGGAAGGGAGGGAGAGAGGAAAATGGGAGGGAGGAAGGAAGGAAGGAAGGAAAATGGAGGGAGGGAAGGAAGGAAGGAAGGAAAGAAGGATAGAAGGAAAGAAGGATTTCTGATACTTCCTGCCAGCTTCCCACAAGAAAACTCAATGGGGAAGCCAGCAGGAAGTCAGGAGTCCTGCTCCCTTTGCATTATTTTACCTACTTGTGGTCATTTTGTTTCTCTGTTCAGGTTTCTGAAACGATGATGACCCCCCAATGGATCACGAGTTGTCTAACTTTTAAAAACCTCATGCTGTTACGCTTTTCTTATACAGTTAGTTCTCGACTTATGACAACAACCGGGGCCCAAATTTCTTTTGCTAAGTGAGACAGTTTTAGTTTTGTCCCATTTTACTATCTTTCTTGCCACAACTGTTAAGGCAATCACCGCAGTTGTTAACTTAGTAACATGGGTGTTCAGTGAATCTGGCTTCCCCATTGACTTCGCTCACCAAAACGTCACAAAAGGTGACCAACACTGCAACGGTCATAAATATGATCCAGTTGCCAAACTTCTGAATTATAATCACGTAACCATGGGAATGCTGCAATTATATGACGACCCAGATTTTTGGGGGCAAGAAGCTGACTCTGTAAATCGCTTAGAGAGGGCTGTAAAAGCACTGTGAAGCGGTATATAAATCTAAGTGCTATTGCTATTGCCCTTCCTTCCTTCCTTCCTTCCTTCCTTTCCTTCCTTCCTTCTTCTGCCGACTGTCAGCAGTTCGATCCTGACCAGCTCAAAGTTGACTCAGCCTTCCATCCTTTCAAGGTGGGTAAAATGAGAACCCAGATTGCGGGCAAATAGGCTGACTCTGTAAACCGCTTAGAGAGGCATATAAAAGAACTGTGAAGCAGTATATAAGTCTAAGTGTTATTGCTATAAGTCTTTTTTTTTCAGTTCAAAGTTCACTGTAACTTTGAATGGCCACTAAAGAAATGGTTGCAAGTAGAGAACTACCTGTATTACGTTAATTGTATTATTTTATGTTACAAATCGTTCCATTGTATATCGGTCACTCTTTTTACACCAAGCGACTGACGGTTTGAAAATATGTACCTGGCATTGTGAGCTCACCTGGCGCATAGCAGGTTATTAAGCCAATTCAGTAAGTAATGTGGAGCAATTTAAACCAGACAATAACATGCCAAGAATCCTCGCCCATTTGCCTTACAAGAGTTGTCAGGAGAGCTCATCGCAGCCGCAGTGATCTATATACGCAACATCCTGTCCAGAGTGGGTTTGCACAATACAACGCAACAAAAATAGCATCTCAATCTTGGGTGTTACAGAAGGCTAGCTACTATCTTAACTACATTGTGGGAAGCAGCTACCTGTAAAGCTTAGATTGAAAAATAAACCAAGGAAAAACAGGACAGGTACAGTTCTTGACTTACGTCGGTTCATTTAACGACCGTTCAAAGTTACAACGGCACTGAATAAAAAGGGGATGATGACAAATTTTTCACACTTACAATCGTTGCAGCATCGCCACGGTCACATGATCAAAATTGGGACGCTTGGCAACTGGTTCGTATTTATGATGGTTGCCAGGGTCACGTAATCCCCTTTTGCGACCTTCTGGCAAGCAAAGTCCATGGGGAAGCCAGATGCACTTAACAACGGTGTTATTAATTTAACAACTACAGCAATTCACTTAACAACTCTGGCAAGATAGGTCGTAAAACGGTGCAAAACTCACTTAACAAATGTCTCGCTTAACAACAGACATTCTGGGCTTATTTGTGGCCGTAAATCGAGGACAACCTGTAGTAAGGACGACCAATTTAAGTACAGAAGTCCTCAACTTAAAACTGTTTGTTTAGTGACCGTTTTAAGTTACAATGGCACTGAAAAAAACAACTTACAACCAATCTTGCAATTACAATTGTCGCAGGATTCCCACAGTCACATGATCACAACCAGAATGTTTTTTCAATGGCTGCCGCATCCTGGGGTCATGTTATCCCAGGAGTGAAATGCTCCCGGTTTGGACCGGATCGCCCGATCCGGTAGCGATGGCGGCGGGTGGTTCAGAGAACCGGTAGCAAAAATCCCTGCCCCCCCCCCCATGCCCAGCTGAGCCACACAATCATCAGAGGCTTTTTTTTTTAACTTTTAAAAGCATTTTTTCTACAACATCTTCGGCTAAAAAATGCTTTTAAAAGTAAAAAAAAAAAAGCCTCTGGTGATCGCGCGGCTCATCCTCTTCCACCGAAGAGGTTGTAGAAAAAAATCCTTTTAAAAGGCTCTGACGATCCGAGCTGAGTTGCCTGATCCGCAGAGGTTTTTTTTTTCTTTTAAAAACATTTTTTCTACAACCTCTTCCACCGAAGAGGTTGTTTTAAAAAATGCTTTTACAAGCCTCTGCCGATCAAGCAACTCAGCTGGGATCGTCAGAGCCTTTTAAAAGCATTTTTTACAAC
>WNWU01000024.1:6137966-6157365 GCA_012654045.1 Ptyas mucosa
AGTAAAAAAAAAAAGTTGGCCACGCCCACCCAGTCACATTAACCCTTCCCCCCACCAAGCTATGCCCACAGAACCGGTAGTAACAAATTTTACATTTCACCACTGCCTGATCTCCATCTGTAACCTTCCCAGCTGGTTTTCGATTTGGGGAAGCCGAATTCACTTAACAACCATGATGTTAAGGCTTCGACTCAACCCTTCCAAGACCGAGTGGCTGTGGATACCGGCGTCCCGATATAGCCAGCTGGTGCCATCGCTGGCTATTGGGGGCGAGTTATTGGCCCCTACAGAGGGAGCTCGCAACTTGGGCGTCCTCCTGGACACACGGCTGTCTTTAGAAGAGCACATGACGGCCGTGGCCAGGAGGGCTTTTTATCAGGTTCGCCTGATACGCCAGTTGCGCCCCTTTCTGGATCGGGACTCCTTATGCACGGTCACTCATGCCCTCGTTACATCTCGCCTGGACTACTGCAACGCTCTCTACATGGGGCTCCCCTTGAGGAGCACCCGGAAGCTCCAACTGGTTCAGAATGCGGCCGCGCGGGTGATTATGGGAGCGACGGGGCGCTCCCATGTAACGCCTCTCCTGCGCGAGCTGCATTGGCTCCCGTTGGTCTTCCGGGTGTGCTTTAAGGTATTGGTTCTCACCTTTAAAGCGCTCCATGGCTTAGGGCCAGGGTACTTACGAGACCGCCTGCTGCTACCGATAACCTCCCACCGGCCAATACGCTCTCACAGAGAGGGCCTCCTCAGGGTGCCGTCAGTCAAGCAATGTCGGCTGGCGGCCCCCAGGGGGAGAGCCTTCTCTGTGGGGGCACCTGCCCTATGGAATGAGCTACCTGCTGGAATAAGACTGATCCCGGACCTTCGTACCTTCCGCAAAGCCTTGAAGACTTACTTATTCCAGCAAGCCGGCCTAGCTTAAATGGTTTTAAATTGGGATTTTGAATTTTATAGACTTGGGGTTTTAAATTGGGAGGCCGATCGATTTAATATCTTTTAATTTATCTTAATTTTTGTATTGTATGTATTTTAATTCTGGCTGTCCACCGCCCTGAGTCCCTTCTGGGAGAAGGGCGGGATACAAATTAAATTATTATTATTATTATTATTATTATTATTATTATTATTATTATTATTATTATTATTATTATTATTACGTGATTCCCTTAATAACTAAAACGATCCACTTAATCACCATGGCAAAAAAAACCCAAAAACGTTGTAAAATTGGGTGTGACTCATTGAACAAGCACCTCGCTTATCAGTGAAAATCCTGATTCCAGTTGTATAAATGGAGGACTGCCTGGATATGAATGAATAATCATGTTATATAAAATTAAAAAAAAAACAAGCGAGTTAAAAGTTAACCTGCCTTTAGGTTCAGCCTGCTGTGTGAATTAAAACCCATACATTCAAGGTGGAAAAGTGAACGATAGCAACGGAAAAACTTTGTCGCTGCTTCCAACCACTGCAGTTGTGAATCTTGGCACCATGCACAACAGGGTGGACTAGATTTCCTTTACAACCCCTTCCAACCCTTACATTCTTTAGCGCTTAACACACGGAAGAACGCATTTTTCTTTCTCTCTTCTCTCTAGCATTTCTAAATTATGCAGAACTCATCCAGGTCTTTTTAAAGCAGTGTTTCTCAACCTTGGCAACTTGAAGATGAATGGACTTCAGCTCCCAGAATTCCCCAGCCAGCATAGCATAGCTGGCTGGGGAATTCTGGGAGTTGAAGTCCATTTATCTTCAAGTTGCCAAGGTTGAGAAACACTGCTTTAAAGCAACCTGTTGAGAGACCCAAAACTCAATCTGTCTTGGAAACCGAGATCTCTTTCTAAGCAAATTCAAGAATTTGTCCCTCATACCAGTAAGGCGATCAAGCCAAGGATAACCTCAGATTGAAAGACTACAGCTTCCCTAATTTCCAGCCATTTGGCCATCATCCAAGGTGATGGGAGATACCATCCAAACCATCTCGAGGCCATCCAACTGTTCATCTCAGGTTAAGAGACGTGCCTGCACCCCAACTATTCTTCACACTGATTCCAAAGCAACTCCAATGCCCCCTCTCCCCCCGTTCTTTAGGTCCCTCATGCCACAAGGACCCCAGAAAATGTCTTCTACCCACACATCACTCAAGGCCCACCTAGACCTGGGAAGCTTCCCATTCTTCTCAAGCACAAAGCTTCCTGGGGGGGGGGGGGGTCTCTGAGCCAATCCCTCCCACTCAATCCAACCTACATCCCAGGGTTGTTTCAATGAGAGGTCCTTGTTAAGTTGGGTGAATGAGGACTCAGTAAACCAGGCAGTGAGTGACAACAGCTCTTTATTTCAGGGTGAGAATCCAGCAACTGACCTGGGGAAACAGCTCCCCTTATATACCTTGCAGCTGTGGTGGTCAGCCAATCAGCTGATGGTCAGTTAATTCAAACTTCCCGCCAAAACTTATATACATAACAGTCCTACCACCTCACATCTCCTCCCTCTGTCATAATTTTACTTCCTGACTGACACATTGGCCCCATCATTGTGCTATTGGTCCAGTTTTCCAAACATGGCTAGGAGGTAGGTACCATCCTTCCCTGTCCACGTTGGCCTCAGATGATGAGGTTCTCCAAATGGGGCTGGACCATAATTTTTAAAAAATTTGATTTATATGCCGCCCTTCTCCGGAGACTCAGGGCGGCTTACAATGCGTTAAGCAATAGCCTTCATACTTTTGTATATTTACACAAAGTCAGCTTATTGCCCCCACAAACTGGGTCCTCATTTAACCTACCTTAGAAAGGATGGAAGGCTGAGTCAACCTGGAGCCTGGTGAGATTCGAACTTACAGTAATTGCAGACAGCTGGTGTTGATCACTATGCTTTTAGTCTGCTGAGCTAAATCACCTGGTTTGTTTGTCATACAGATGGGAAAGAAGAGTAGGCATGGGTCCCCTCTTATATCTAGCTGGGCCCATCAAATGCTTTTGACTAGGTAAAGGTTCCTCTCGCACATATGTACTAGTCGTTCCCGACTCTAGGGGGCGATGCTCATCCCCATTTCAAAGCCGAAGAGCCAGCACTGTCCGAAGACGTCTCGTGGTCATGTGGCCAGCATGACTCAATGCCAAAGGCGCACGGAACGCTGTTCCCTTCCCACCAAAGGGGGTCCCTATTTTTCTACTTGCATTTTTGACGTGCTTTCGAACTGCTAGGTTGGCAGAAGCTGGGACAAGTAACGGGAGCTCACCCTGTTACGCGGCGCTAGGGATTCGAACTGCTGCACTGCCAAACTTTCGATCAACAAGCTCAGCGTTTTAGCCACTGAGCCACCATGTCCCTTTTGACTACAACGCCACAAAACTCTGCCAGCAGAGAAGGGTAGAGCTCTCCAAATGCTGGTGGCCAACACATTCTCGCGAAGACCCATCCCTCATTCCCACCCATAAACATCCTTCAGAGCCTTTTCTGTCAGCCAGGTTAGCTAGGGATGGGACTACAATGCCCATCTTCCCTGAAGAGGCTGGGTAGTGTAGAATAAATTGGAATTGGGACACTCCCACGCAGGGGGGCAAAGAGGTCCCCAAAAGTTGATGAACCATCCCTCCCATCGCCCGCTCCTCGCAGCTAGGGAACCTGGGAATCAGACTCCATGCCTAAGGCTCTCGAATCACCCATTGTTGTCCAATCGTCCCAGCTGGGGATCATGGAACCTAGAGTCCCAAAGAACTTGTCAAGGTGCACTCTCTTGAAAGTGCAAAAGGCTGTCCTCCCCAACCCACCCCCCACCCTGCTAACTGGGGAACATGGCATTCAGAGTCCACTTCTGAGCTCTCAAGTCAGTCCTCCTATCACCCAGTCTTCCCAGCTGGGGACCATGGGAATCAGACTCCACTCACCAGGAGCGCCAGATCGTGCTAGGAGGGCAGGGCAATCCCCAGAAGGAGCACCCTCCCTGCCTGGGGTGGATAATGGGAGCAGGAGTCCAACCCCCCTAGGCTCCTATACCTTCATACACACACACACACACACACATGCACGCACATCACCAGCGGGAATAATGAGAGCCGGAGTCCATCCCCTAGGCTCCTCTAACTTCACCCACCCACCAGCTGGAGATAATCGGACTCCGAGTCCATCCCCCTAGGTTCCTCTATGTCTCCCCCTGTCGCCAGCTTGGGATAATGGGATCCAGAGTCTATCCCTCTAGGTTCCTCTATCTTTCCTTCCTCCCCCCCCCCAGCCAGCTGGGGATAATGGAACCCAGAGTCCATTTCCCTAGGCTCCTCTACCTTCACACACACACACACACCCAGCTGGAGATAATGGGACTCAGACTCCATGTCCCTAGGCTCCTCTATGTACACCCCCTCCCCTCAAGCTGGGGATGATGGGTCCCGGAGTCCGCCCTCCTCCACATCCTGGGGCTCACCCAGACGCAGAGGCCGTCGGAGAGCAGGTAGTAGGCGAGGTCCAGCGCGGCGGGGCCGTGGCCCGGCGGCAACGACAGCGACGGAGGCGGGGGCGGTGGGGGAGGCTCGAGGGCCGCCTCTCCTCCTCCGGGCGGGTCGGGGCCGGGCTCGGGGGTCTCGGCCTGGCGGAGGGCGCTGTGGGCGCTGAGCAGGCAGCCCAGCAGGGCCAGGGCGCTGAGCGTCGCGTAGACGCGCAGGCTGGGCCAGGGGAAGCGCTCCAGGAAGAGCAGCGGCATGGCGGGGGGCTCGCTCCGAGGGTCCGCGCTCCGCGGGTCTCCCGGCAACCGCCGCTTCGCTCGCTCGCTCGCTCGCTCGCACCGGGGCAGGGCAGGGCCGAGAGGGGCTGCGTTGCCTGCCTGCCTGCCTGCCTAACCGGGAGGCGGAGGTGGAGAAGGAGGAGGAGGAGAAGGAGGAGCCGGGACGCCTTGGCTCCCCGCCCGCGGGGCCCTTTCGGCCGGGACCGGACCGGACCGGACGACGCGGCGGCGAAGCCTCCGCTCGGCTTTCCCGGGCCGGGGGCGGGGCTGGGTTAGTCGCGCGCGCCCCCCCCCCCACTACTTCTCGCCGGGCCTTGCTACAATGTTGCCAAGGGAGCTGCTGCTGGGACGGAGAAGGGGCTGCGACGCTGCTTCTTTGGCGGCCGCGGAGGGGCTTTTTGTGTGTGGGTGGGGGGGGGGGGGTGGGGACGGGGGGGGGGAAAACACACCCCCCTCCCCCGGGGAAAGGGGGGCCAGGGGGGATTGGGTTCTTTCAGACGTCAATGGGGGGGAGGGGGGAGGGGGCAAAATGCCCCTGGATGTTGGTTCTTAAAGAGCCGGAAGGGATTATTTTGAGGTCTTCTAGTCCAGCCCCCCACCCACCCCCACCCCCTCAAGCAGGAGACGCTATATAGCAGGGGGTCTCCAACCTTGGCCACTTCAACTTCCAGAATCTGGCTGGGGGATTCTGGGAGTTGAAGTCCGCCAAGGTTTAAAGTGGCCAAGGTTGGAGACCCCCTGCTATATACTATTTCAAATGAGTGCTCTTCTTTAAAAGTTCTGGGGAAGTGGAGGAGTTGGGGACACCCAAGTTATGGGCGGGGGGGGGGTCTAGATAAAAAGAGGGGGGGTTGCAGGGAGAAGAGATGCTTCCTCCTAACTTATTTGGGAGGGAGAAATTACAGGTAGTCCTCGACTTACAACCAGGGCCGGATTTTCCTTTAGGCTAACTAGGCTTCAGCCTAGGGCCGTGATGGTGAACCTATGGCACGGGGGCCACAGGTGGCACGCGGAGCCATTTTGGTGGGCATGTGAGTGTTGCCCTAACTCAGCTCCAGCACGCATGCGTGCAGCAGCCAACTGATTTTCAGGCCTTCCGGTCCCACCGGAAGTCAGGAAACTGGCTGTTTCCGGCCTCCGGGGGATGGGGGGGGATGGGGAAGGCTGTTTTTGCCCTCCCCAGACTCCTAGAAAGCCTCTGGAGCCTGGGGAGGGGGGAAAACGGGCCTACCAGGCCCACTGTGCCAAAAGCAGGGGGAAGTGGGGGGGGGTCAAGTGTGCATGCGCGGCATTGAATTATGGATGTGGGCACCCGCACCTGCGACCCCCCTAGGCCCCCCGCTTTTGGCACGCGACGGCAAAAAGGTTAGCCATCACTGGCCTAGGGCCTCTTTTCATCTAAATCCGGCCCTGCTTACAACCACGGTTGAGCCCCAAATTTATGGTGTGCTAAGCAAGGTTGTTAAGTGAATTTTGCCCCCATTTTACGACCTTCCTTTTTTTTAAAAAAAATTTGATTTATATCCCGCCCTTCTCCGAAGACTCAGGGCGGCTTACAATGCGCTAAGCAATAGCCTTCATACTTTTGTATATTTCTACAAAGTCAGCTTATTGCCCCCACAAACTGGGTCCTCAATTTACCTACCTTAGAAAGGATGGAAGGCTGAGTCAACCTTGAGCCTTGGTGAGATTCGAACCTGCAATAATTGCAGGCAGCTGATGTTAATAACAGGGCTTTAGACCACTGTACTATCCAAGGCTCCTGTTATTCAGGGAATCGCTGTGGTTGTTAGTCACCAGGGTTGTTAAATGAATCGGGCTTTCCCTTCCCGTCACCTTGACTTTGCTGGTCAGGTAGTCGCAAAAGGAGATCACGTGACCTTGGGACACTGCAACCGTCGTAAATGGGGTCAGTTGTAAAGCTTCTGTATTTGGATCACGTAACAACAGTTTACTGTGGAAAAACGGTCATAAGTCACTTTCCCAGGCCCGTTGTAACTTTGAACAGTCACTAAATGAATGGTTGTAAGCCAAGGATTGCCTGTATGTGTTTTTTCGTCCTTATCCATTTTTTTTCCTTTCTGTGCATCTTTTATTCTCTTGACTTTTGTTTTTTCTTTGCTCTGGTTATTAAAAATCCCCATTATTATTATTTTTTTTAAAGAGAGGGGGAAGGGTGACAACAGCCCTCGAATAATTTAGAGAGATGTATGGGAGGGAGAATCCGGGGGCCAGAAAATGGGGACGAGCCTACCTAGCAAGATGGTTGTGAGATGATGCAGTAGTACTGGACTGCCATTTGTCAGAATTGATGTAGGGTCTCCTGCTTGGGCTGGGGGTGGAGGGGTTGGACTAGATGACCTACAAGGTCCCTTCCAACTCTGTTAATCTGTTAGTAGAGCAAGGTTCCCCATACTTAATGACTTTAAGACTTGGCCAGAAATAATTCTATTCCATTCTTGTGGACTTCAACTCCCAGAATTCCCCAGACCTGCAGAAGGAGGGTTCTCTAAGGAGCTTTGAACGCCTGGAATATAAAAACATATATAACCAAAATGCTTCCCTCCCAGGCAGTTGAGCCCTGCCTTAAAGAGTCACTTTATCCTGTCCTGATGATTCATCCTTGTTTAAACCCTTCGTTCGGGCTACCAGACATCGCACGCTGCTCCGTGTGGCCTCTGGACTACGGTCCTTCACGTCACACACCACCTCAGCTGTCAGGTGCCACTTTGGGCCTGTAAAAATGTCAACCTGCCTGGGCCTGATTGCTTTGAAGCGCTGTGAAATGAAGCACCTTTACAGCAGCTGCAGACTGCCAGATATTTTTTGCTTTTTTTAAAGATGACAACCTCCATCATTTCTGGCTAGAGACTTGAGTCTAGGAACGGAATGTATTTTCATATATATCTATATATCTACACATATCTTTAGATCATTGTATCTCTATATCTCACTATATCACTATGTATATATCTGTATGTCATCTATTTCTATTGTCTATGTCAACTATCATCCATATTATCTATATCATCTATCCACCATTTTTTTTTTATTTGATTTATATGCCGCCCTTCTCCGGAGACTCAGGGCGGCTTACAGTGCGTTAAGCAATAGCCTTCATACTTTTGTATATTTATACAAAGTCAGCTTATTGCCCCCACAATCTGAGTCCTCATTTTACCCACCTTAAAAAGGATGGAAGGCTGAGTCAACCTTGAGCCTGGTGGGATTCGAACTTGCAGTAATTGCAAGCAGCAGATGTTAATAGATGTTAATAACAGGGTGCTTTAAACCACTGTACTACAGGCTCTGTAGTATTTATATCCGTCCATCATCTATCCATCTATAGCTATCTATCAGCTATCTTTCTACCATCTATTATCTATCTATCCATCCACCCTGTCTTTCTGCCTGCCCCTCTCCCTCCCTCCCTCCCTCCCTCCCTCTATCATCTAATCTATCATCTATATCATCTATCCATCTATATCTATTTATCTATCTATCTATCTATTTATGTATTTATTTGGTTAAATTTTTATACCGCCCTTCTCCTTGCGGACTCAGGGCGGTGAACAGCCAACTAAAAACACTGTACACAAGAGTTAAGACAAATTTTAAAATAATTTAAATAAGATTTGGCCCATAATTTAAAAACAATTCAAGTTTAAAATCAAAATTTCCGCTACTGGTTCTCCAGAACCTGTCAGAACTGGCTGGATTTCACCCCTGCTCCCAACCTCTGGAATATTCTGCCATTGGAGGTAAGGATTAAAAAAAATAAAAAAAAATAAAAAAGGATGATAAATTTAATATTTTATATTTTCCATTTTTTTTAAAAAAAAATTTAATTTCTGGGAAATTGTTTGCAATCTGGTACATATTTCGACAGGAAAGCAGAAGCTTTAAAACAACAAAACTGCACGGCCCCAGGTAACCAAACTGGCTAAACTACTCGTCAACATGGAGTACAAATATTAAATGTGAAAATTACTTGTCTGCAATGCAGCAACAATATGTGAGCCAGAAATCAGCATTTTTGCACAGAAGCCTGTAGAAATGAATTTCCTGGCCTCAGCTGATAAGAGGCATGACACAATTTGAAACTCAGTGGTGATTCCTCAGTATGAGTAATCCTGTATATTTAGTTCACTTCTTTAGCTGCTTCTTCAATTCTATGAAAGGTAGAGAGAAAAATGGCATGGCAAGAGCTGAGTAAATTAGATGTAATGGGACACCCCTTTCTTTCTTTCTCCCTCCCTTTTTCCTTCCTTCCTTCCCTCCCTCCCTCCCTCCCTCGAATGTTGCATCTTACTAATAAGGTGACTCTGGGCGGTTTAGAAATGTAACTTTATTTAACTTTTATTGAAGTTTAAAAAGTTGCCAAAGCAATTAAAATTACAACCCTCGCCTTCCTCCCTCCCTCCTTCCTTTTTGTCTCCTGGACAAAATCCTGCAGTTTTTATGGCAATTTTTTTTTTCAGAAGTGGTTTGCCATTGCCTCTTTCCTAAGGCTGACAAGAGTGAGACTGGCCCAAGATCATTCAGCTGAGCCAAAGGCAGGACCAGAACTCACAGGCTCCTGGTTTCTACCCCGATGCCTTTTTTTTAAAATTTATTTATATGCCGCCCTTCTCCGGAGACTCAAGGCGGCTTACAATGCGTTAAGCCTTAACCACTAAACCAAACCAACTGGTATTTTTCCCACCATTTTGCCACCTTTTCTAGACAAAAACTACAGAAGCCAATCGGCTGATGAAAAACTACCTCAAATTTCAACCATGCAATTTTTCAGAAATCCTCAAGCAATACCCACTTATTACCGGCTCTCAACTTTTTTTTTAATTTCCCAAGTTATGGTTAAAACGCTGAAGACCACTTCCATTAATCCACACTCACCCCAGAATACTATGGTGCCAATCAGCCAATGGATTAGAAAAATCTCTCTTACGAGTATTGAAAAAAAGCCACACATGAATGCACAGCTGAGTCCATTTTTGTTTAATGTTATTTTAAAAAAAAATCAGGTGACTATCACAACGTAAGTGATTAAAATGCAAATTACAGTTCTTATTCCATTGTCTAAACAGTCAAGATTCTCTTTCCTATTCAGATAGTAGAAAGTTGGGGAAGGGGGAAACTCAAAGGAGAAAAAGAAACATAAAAAAAATCCTTGCGTCACATTTTCTCTTCTACAATTTTAAAGCTGTTCTCACAGAGACGGCTTCTACTCACACTTCAGGAAATTCAGTTGTAAATAAAATTGAACCTGCCAAAGAGAATGGAAAGAAGATAATAAATTGAATTATCTTATATTCTCCATTAAAATTTATCTTTTTTTTTTAATTCCTGGGGAATTGTTCACAAGTTGGCTCTCTTTCTGTGCACCTCAAAAAACTCTGGAGCACAATTTAGGCGATATACTTGGTTCATAGCAATTGGGACTTTTGGGCTAGAAATGGCTGGTTAACCTCCTAGCCTTTGAATTTTAACCCGGTTTATTTTTATTTGTAAATTTTAACTTGTTTTAACTTTGTTTTTCAGTTCTGCTTTGATTTGGGTATTTATATGGTTTTTATTATGCTGGATGCTGTTGTGCAATTGTCCAGAGCCACTAAGGTGCGATGAGCGGTGTAGAAATTTAATAGTGTTAAGAGCAGAATTCCAGAACCTCAGACTGAATCCGCAACATCATCATCCAAGAGTGATGCTGCCTAAGACATATAGAATATATATCACTAGTGAAAAGATATAGCAATAGCACTTAGACTTATATACCACGTTTTACCCACCTCAGAAGGATGGAAGGCTGAGACAATAGCAATAGCACTTGGACTTATATACCACTTTACAGTGCTTTACAGCCCTCTCTAAGCGGTTTACAGAGTCAGTATATTTCCCCCAACAATCTGGGTCCTCATTTTAGTGACCTCAGAAGAGTCAACCTTGAGCTGGTCAGGATTGAACTCCTGGCAGTGGGCAGAGTCAGCCTGCAATACTGCAGTCTAACCACTGCGCATAATGGATGGATTGATGGAAGGGCAATAGCGCTTAAACTTATATACCGCTTTACAGCCCTCTCTAAGCAGTTTACAGAGTCAGCATATTGCCCCCAACAATCTAGGGTCCCCATTTTACCCACCTCGGAAGGACGGAAGGCTGAATCAACCTTGAGCCTGGTGGGATTTGAACTGCCGAATTGCAGGCAGCTGGCAGTCAGCAGAAATCGCCTGCAGTACCGCACTCTAATCACTGCGCTGAGGCTCATAGTCAGAGAAGAAAATTTTTGCTCCTCTGCTCCACAAAATTTCTTTTATTTTCCACACAATCTCAAACCAAATAGTTGCACAGAAAGAGAAGGAATAAACTTTCCTTCTTGAGTTAACTTGGTCCAAGCTCTCCTTCTTTAAGAGGATCAGCCAAACCCCCCTCTAGAATTAAAAGATGGGGTTCAAGAAAGCGTCTCCGTTTCCCATGAATCACGCAGAGCTGCAAGCGTACTCTTACCTGCTCAAAAGTTGCGGGAGGCTGGAAATGATAGGACCGTAGCCCGGCGCGTTGTCGTAAAGCTCAAATAAAGGAGCAGCTACTAGCTTGTAGTTTTTGGGGACCGCAAACAAAGCTGGAACAAATTCAAAGGAAGAAGTGACTTAAGTTTCTCCTTCATCTGGTTCGCAGCACAAGCAGAATAAAAATCATTTGCCTTCTGCTATACCCATCACCACTGGTAAACAGATCAGAAAGTATGATTAAAAAGGGTTTCCATTTTTTAAAAAAAGTCTGTTGTATTCACTGCAAAATGTTTAGAAAAATGTGCATTCAGACATTAACACGGCGTGGATTGGTCTTTGGAAAAGTTGAGCAAGTTAGCTTAAATGCTAAATTCCAAAAGGACCGTGTAGATGTACTTCTTGGAGCAATACACGTAGTCCTCGACTTACAACAGTTCACTTAGTGACCATTCAAAGTTACAACAGATTCACTTAACAACCGTGTTCCTAATTAACAACTGCAGTGATTCACTTGACAGACATGGCAAGAAAACTCATAAAATGGGGCAAAACTCACTTAACAAATGTCTCACTTAGCAACATAAAATTTTGGGCTCAGCTGTGGTCATACATCGAGGACTACCTGTACGGACAAATAGGTAAAACTGTTATAATTAAGGAAAAGCAGTGTAACATCAATGTAAGACTCCTGGGTAGAACCAGGAAAGGTACAGGTTTCCAGTTATTCTTGGATTAAACCAGTGCTTCTCAATTATTTTCTATCATGCCCCCCTAGGAAGAAGAAAACATTTTTCGCGCCCCCCGCGCGACTGTAAATAGTATCATTATTAGAAAAAGGTCTGTTCTCCTTGAAAGGGAGGAGCATGCGCAGTCACATGTACTGGCTTAATGCTCACTATCGATGCAAATGTCAGCAGCGGTAGCCCGATTTCTTTAGCAAGTTTGATTAATTGGGGCAGCGTTATGTTTCACAGGAGAAGGTCATTGTCAGTCATTTGAGCATCAATCGGGTGCACATCCGTCGGGCAACAAAGTAAGTGTGGACGGACGCCCCACACTAAAGATGGCTCCGACAGGCTCGTGTCACAAGGGTTTTGGACAGCCAATCAGATGCCGAGGTCAAACGCGCCCCCTTTTATGGAGCCTCGCGCCCCCCCTGGGGGACGCGCCCCACTATTTGAGAAGCACTGGATTAAACAAAGGTAGTTCCTCAATTTACAACCGCTGTTGGGATTGGAACCTCCGCCGCTAAGCAAGGCAGTTGCTAAGTGAGTCACGCCTCATTTTACGATCTTTTTTTGTGGTGGTCCTTAAGCAAACCTGGCTTCCCTCATTGACCTTGTTTGCCCTAAGCCTGCTGGGGAATTCACAAATGGCCATCCTATGAACCTGGGATGCTGCAGCCATTGTAAGTACAGGCCGGTTGCCAAGCACCTCACATGACTGTGTGGGATGTTGTGACGGTTGTACATGCGAGGTCTGGTCATTAAGTCTTGGATTTTTTTTTTTTTAGTACAGACATAACATTGGACAGTCGCTAAAGGAACGGACGTAAATCCAGGACTTCCTGTATCTATGACCTATCCTACAGCATAGCAAGCTGGGGCTGATATTTGAAGCCAAGCATCTGAAAGCATGCAGGTGTTGGGAGTTTCCAGAAGGAAAAACCAACCGATTAAAATCTCACAAAGATGCTGAACGTAGAGTAACCACCACTGAACATGCGTTGTTGTGAAAAAATAAACCGGGACTACTTTGTACCACTGTATATTAATTGTCTCAAAGGTGCTGTTTTTTTCCTTTTCTTTCAAAAGGAAACTGGCCTGTTTTTTTCCTTGAAGTAGTAGTTTTGCTTTTCATCCAAGAAGCTTCATCAGTTGTGACTGGATGGTGGAGGGATGACTTCTTCGATGACAAGCGAAACATCTTCTTCCACAAGGAAAAAACAGTTCATTGCCTTTTTTTTTGGGGGGGGGGGGAGTTTAAAAAAAAACACTTTTGAGACAACTATGACCTGGATGACAGAGAATCTCCAGACACTGTTTCACAAAAAGCTTGTGGCCAAGAGTGATCAGGTTCTTTTCTTCTGGAGGTAGAACAGGTATTTACCATAAGTGAGAAGATGTCATCTAAACCAGGGATCTCCAACCTTGGCAACTTTAAGACTTGTGGACTTCAACGTCCAGAATTCCTCAGCCAGCAAAGTCTTAAAGTTGCCAAGGTTGGAGACCCTTGATCTAAACATTTGGTAGTGGCAGCATCCACCGGATATAGGCTGGGCTAGATGGTCCTGGTCATCTTGACATTTACCTTGAACTCTGCTCCCCCATCTCCAAGAAATAAAGCCGTAAGAACCAGCTGCTTACCTTTTTCTTGGAGCTGAACCAAGAAGAGCTTCTTGTGCTCTTTTGGTTTTGTAATATGAGCTGGAATATATGGGTACTGTGGGAAACAATAAAAAGGGTTATTTACTTGGCATCTTGGGATCAATAATTAATTAACTCACTTTTGGAACAGAACGAGCCATGTAATTATCTTTTAAATCAGGGTTTTTCAAACTTGGCCACAATAAGATGCGTGCACTGCAGCTCCCAGAATTCCCCATGTCTTGGCCAGATGGCCAGGTTTGAGACTCACTGGTTTAAATTAAAGAGTTGGCTTCAATTCTCACCTGTGGGGGCTCAAAATTCGGTCTCCACCAGTTACCAATGCAATCATCAATGACCCAGTCTTGAAGGACGCCATCTTGACGTCCTAGTATCTGTCAAAATACAAATTGCAGGTGAAATCTTAATGCATTTCCAGGCAATTCACTGAGACAGAATATAATGGGCTCAGGATTAAGGCCAGCAGTCAGCATTTTTTGTATCAACTATTAATTAAGAAGCATTCAGGGGCTTGCCAAGAGTTGTGGTTTATTAAGTTTATTAAGAACACATTATGTATCTACCGTCTGATCTGAGAGTTATTTTTCACTGCTACATATGTGTTTTCCCCAAGTCTTTAGAGCAGCTTCTTCCAGTAAATTCTTATAAGAATAACTGAAACAGCCTGGAGCTACATCTCCACTGGATTTTCCTGAAGCATATTTGTGAGAATGATTTTATTAGTTCTACATCACTTTTTAAAACCTGTTATTTATTTATTTATTTATTTACCGTATATACTCGAGTATAAGCCGACCCAAATATAAGCCGAGACCCCCAATTTTACCACAAAAAACTGGGAAAACTTATTGACTCGAGTATAAGCCGGGGGGTGGGAAATGCAGCGGGCACTGGTAAATTTCAAAATAAAAAAAGACTGGTCAAAAGTGCAAGGACCTGTCAGAAATCACTCTTTTCAGCCCTCTGGGTAGTCCTTTTGTGCATATGCACTACTCAGAGGGCTCAAAAAGTAATTTTTGACTGGTCCTCGCACTTGTGACCAGTCCTCGAACTTACGAAGGTCCTCACATTTTATGTTTTTGCCCTATCTTATCACCATTTCTTTCTCCCCCTCTCTTTCTCATTCTTTCTCTCTCCCCCTCTTTCTCTCTCTCTCTCTCTCCCCCACTCTCTCTCTCATTCTCTTTCTCCCCCCTTCCTCAAAGAGAGAGGTGGTAGGTTTGAGGAGAGAGATTGCTGTACAATAAAAAAGATGAAAGGGAAGAAAACCAACCCCAAACAAATATAAAGATATTAAGATAAAGAATGAATTGTTAAACTTTAAAGAATAAAAGAGAACAAATATGAATAAATAGCAATAATTAGAAACACACATGCAAACATACAATGTATTTTCTTTGAACAGAGTATTTGGCCGGTTCACAAATTTAAACAGTGTTCAGTCATTTCACTTAAATTTACAATTTCTATATTTCCTTTTTGCCATATTTATTCCTCTATTCTTTTAAAAAACCAATATTACCCTTCATCCTCATCTCTAATCTTAATCAAATTCAATTTTTCACTTCTATATTATATCCCTTCCCATTGTCATCTATTTTTATATCCATCCTCACATTGGTTAATTATGTAATATTACAGTTGTTCAATACAAATTCAACATTTTAATATAAATCAATTAGTTATATAACTATCTTTTTTGTATATTAATCAATATGAACATGAATATTCCAATTATTTCCATGCAATCCAATTTCTTACAAATCAATTACCGGTAATTATATTTACCAATAATAATAAACCAAATAATTTCCCCCATATATTCTTCCAAACCACAACTTAACCATTTCTGCTTTCAACACAATATATAATTAATAGTATCTCAATTATTACAATTCCCTAGTTAAATAGAGCTTTTTCTTTTGTGTTTTAAAATCTTGAACTCTCCTCTTTTGCGATTTGCCATGAATTTCCCATTGTTTGCACCTACTTTTTTTGATGAGGAAAAAGAAATCTGCCTTTCCAACATTGCAAGCAAAAGAAAAAGAAATCTCTCTCTGCCTCATTTTGTCACCTTGCAGCAACGACCCTGCTTTAGTTTCAGTTTTGCTTTTTTAGCATAGCTGGGAGGGGGAGGGAAAATGCTCCAGCAATTTACCTCTTTGCAGCTAGCTAGCAACAGAGCCCAGGTAAAACAGCTGAGAGCAGATCAGCTGAGAGTCGGG
The DNA here is from genome assembly GCA_012654045.1 of Ptyas mucosa. NCBI lineage: Eukaryota > Metazoa > Chordata > Lepidosauria > Squamata > Colubridae > Ptyas > Ptyas mucosa. The sequence goes on from WNWU01000024.1 coordinate 6,153,811, forward strand.
AGGCTCTTCAAATCAACTTATGGTAATTAACCTATACTGACGCTGAAAGGGGCTGTTTTTTCTATTTTTGCAGACAGGGATCTACTCATTTGTTTTCTTTTAAAAAGGCATTTTTTTTATGACTCGAATATAAGCCGAGGGGGGCTTTTTCAGCCTGAAAAGCGTGCTGAAAAACTCGGCTTATATTCAAGTATATACGGTATTTATATTTATATGCCGCCCTTCTCCGGAGACTCAGGGAGGCTTACAATGCGTTAAGCAATAGCCTTCATACTTTTGTATATTTATACAAAGTCAGCTTATTGCCCCCACAAACCGGGTCCTCGTTTTACCCACCTTAGAAAGGATGGAAGGCTGAGTTAACCTTGAGCTTGGTGAAATTAGAACTCGCAGTAATTGCAGGCAGCTGGATGTTAAATGCTGCCTTAGTAGGAGGCATTAGCCTGCTATGCCACTCAGGCTCCTAATATAATAATGTAACTTCAAACACACACACACACACACACACACACAAAACCCTGAATCTGAAGTGAAAGAGGGTGCTTTAGATCTCCCTTCCCCATCCTAGGAAAAAACTGATATATGGGTAAAAAAAAATAAAACATCCAATTTTATTTGTCATCTTTATTCAGATTCAAAATTATTTTATTACTTTAGGAACATAAAATGGGTTACAGATTAATTTATTTATGCATAAATAACATTCCTAGATTACATGTGAAATCTAAAGGGAAGAATTGGACAATTGAATTCAAATTTACCAACAGAATATGTAAATGTTATTGATGAACTTGTTCCAAATGGGCTACAGCTTCTGAACATTATCACTTCTGAATTACTGCCTCAGAACCAGGCAAATAATTAAAATGAAAAGCACAAGACATTCTCAACACTAAAATAAAGCCAATGATTATACTCCTCACAATATCCAGCATGGATGAACAGAAACAGATTTTTAAAAACTGTTTGGAGGGAACCATGTATAAAATAGTTCCTGCTCTTTTGAATCTCTTCTAACTGCAATTCTGCCCATGGGAAATAAATTATTTCTAGTCTTGTATTTGAGAATTATGGTATATGGTTTGTCTTCAAAGTACAAAAAAGGTAATGAACCAATATTAAACATTTTATATAAACATTTTCACGATGCCGTTTTTAAGTTATTCTGAGAAAATGAAGACCTGAGGCAAAGGAATGTCTTGTTTTAAACAGTTTATTCAAATTTCTAAGGCAAAACCTGTGTTCGTTTTTTCCAATATTTATAGGGGGGAGGGGGGAATACAAAATGTCTTGCAGAGAAAAAGGGAGAACATCTCTCCAGCCTGCTCCTTCTCTAAATGACCATTTCTCAGAATAATCATTTGAATAAATGTAGCACTTACCTCTGTCATTAAACGTTTAAGACCTTCTACCTCATCTTCTCCGGGATTAAGTTCACCACCTGGCCTTTTGAAAACATAAAAGATGTGTTTTAAATATTGCCACTTTATTTTATACAGGCAAAAATATAAAACTAGTATGTAACCCTAAATTGTAAAGAAATCATACATTAAGCCATGAAGCGGATGTGCTAACACACTTTAAGTAGGACAATTACTAATTATGTCTGTATTGCGTTCCTTTTAAAAAACGGCCAGCCATCTGTAAGCAATCTTGGACAAAGTCAATTGTTCGGTTTTAACTCAGTTTTTGTACTTCTTTTGAGTCAGTTTTTGAGATGACTTGGCAAGGGAATGCTGGTTCTCTTGAACTACTCCAAAGCTTTTTCAATGCAAAAAATTAAGATATCATTATGGCTCAGGAGTCTTTACTTAAAATGTTTTGTTTTAAAAATAATACCTTTCCTATCTAGAGTTTTTCAAAAAGGGATGTGATCATGTGACTGCGGGGGAAGGGGGGCACAGACCATATGAAAAGAGAAAGGAGAAAAACAAGCAACTATACAGCCTGTGATTTTCTGATTGCTACAGAACAATCAGAAAGAAAGCGCTGGACAGGGAGGCACCTAACAGTCACTGGTTCCTGACAAACCCCAAAGGCCTGGAAGGAAAAGAGCTACTGGGAGAAATATTTTCCCTACCTGCCACTACTACCCTTCAGAGATGCCCTACTACTACAGGTAGTCCTCGACTTACAACGGTTTGCTTAGTGACTGTTCAAAGTTACAACAGTACTGAAAAAAGTGACTTACGACCATTTTTCAGGTACCACCTTTAGCATCCCCATGGTTGTGTGAACAAAATTCAGATGCTTGGCAACCGGTTCGTACTTGTGACCGTTGTTGAGTCCCAAGTTCATGTCATCCCATTTTGCGACCTTCTGACAAGCAAAGTCAATGGGGAAGCCAGATGCATTTAACAACGAGGGTTACTGACTTATCAACTTCAGTGATTCACTTAACAATTGTGCCAAGAATGGTCATAAAATGGGGCAAAGCTCAACTTAAATGTCTCACTCAACAACAGAAATGTTGGGCTCAATTATGGTCGTAAATCGAGGACTACCTGTATAATCTTTTTCCGTGGCTTCCCAGTTTGGGAGGAAACCTTGCAGCTCACTTAGTCCAGCTCCCTGCTCAGTATGAGTGTTGCCACCGAAGATGTTGACAAGTGTCCTTGACAAATAACAGTGCAGCCTCGGCTTAAGAAAACCGCGAAAGGGACATTTGACTTACAGTTTGAAGAAGGTTGTGCCCAGCTGCAAGAGCAGCACGTGTGGCAATCTATGTTCGTGCACAATGAGGACCCCCTCAACGGTCCGCCTCATCCCAATCTTGTCGAATTCTTCCCTCATGCGCTGGAATCGGGCGGCTACCGAACTATCCTTCTCATAGAGGGGTTCCTTGGTCCCAAAGGTATAATTTGTCAGCGGGTACCTGGAAGGAAGGAAGGAAGGAAGGAAGGAAGGAAGGAAGGAAGGGAGAAAGGAAAGGAGGGAGAAAGGAAAGGAGGGAGAAAGGAAAGGGAAGGGAAGGGAAGGGAAGGGAAGGGAAGGGAAGGGAAGGGAAGGGAAGGAAAGGAAAGGAAAGGAAAGGAAAGGAAAGGAAAGGAAAGGAAAGGACATCTTAAATCACACAATTTCATGTAAACTATTTCAGGATTTTATCAGTTTGCTAGAAGGTAATACAAATTGTAACTCGTTAGTACTGTATATTTATTTCCAAAAAGGAGACACTCCTAGATTTATGACACCTCCCCTTCCAAAACAAGATATTGCAGAAATATTCATCTACCTCCCTTACTATGGTTAAATCTAAGATGAGTTGCTTATATTGAAATTAAATTACTTGGAGAAAACAAAAGCAAGTTATTTCAGCAGCTTCTGACTCTCCTGCATAATCGATTATTAGGCAGGTAATATGAAGATGAAAATAGCAGAGAGGCGGCTTTGGTGTCACTTCCTTGTCACAAGAGAATCAGGCAGACTTCAAAAGTCTAACGCAGAGGTCTTCAAACTTGGCAGCTTTAAGACTTGTGGACTTCAACTCCCAGAATTCTCCAGCCAGCCAAGCATAGCATAGCATAGCATAGCATAGCATAGCATAGCATAGCATAG
>WNWU01000024.1:6157375-6182368 GCA_012654045.1 Ptyas mucosa
AGCATAGCATAGCATAGCATAGCATAGCATAGCATAGCATAGCATAGCACAGCACAGCACAGCACAGCACCGCACCGCACCGCACCGCACCGCACCGCACCGCACCGCACAGCACAGCACCGCACCGCACCGCACAGCACCGCATAGCATCGCTGGCTGGAGAATTCTGGGAATTGAAGTCCACAAGTCTTAAAGCTGCCAAGTTTGAAGACCTCTGTTCTAACATTTCTACTCACTGCTTGTAATGCGGAAATAGTTCTCAGTTTCAGTTGTGAACGGAAACTAGAATCCGTTTTAGCTCTACATTTCCTAACTGCAAGTAAATGAGTCAAGTTATTCTTCTAGCCTTTCTAACTGGCTCTAAGTTAGGAATATACTAATTTAGGAATATACTAACTGGCCTATGCCCAGATTCGTCTGGTGCGCCAGTTGCGCCCTTACCTGGACCGGGATGCCCTATGCAGTTACCATGCGCTAATCACCTCCCGTATTGACTACTGTAACGCTCTCTACATGGGGCTGCTCTTGAGGACCACTCGGAGGCTTCAGCTGGTGCAAAATGCGGCCGCGCAGGTTGTGATGGGAGAATCCCGATACTCCCATGTAACACCCCTCTTGCGCGACCTGCATTGGTTACTGGTTGCCCTCCGGGTGAGATTCAAGGTGCTGGTGATGACCTATAAAGTCCTACATGGCTTAGGCTCAGGATATTTGGCGGGCCACCTGCAGCCAGCAACAACATCCCATCGCCCGGTTCGCACCCATAGGGAGGGCCTGCTCAGGGTGCCGTCGGTGAGATAATGTCGGCTGGCGGCCTCCAGGAGTAGAGCCTTCTCTGTGGGCGCACTCACCCTCTGGAATCAACTTCCCTTGGGGCTTCGGCTGGCCCCTGACCTTCGAACCTTTCGCCGCGAATTAAAAACTTGGCTATTCGAGCTCCCCGACCTGGACTGATGGGGTTTTTACAGGTTTTAATTGTATTTAATTTAATTAGGCATTTTAATTTGCATAATGGATTGTGGTTTTTATTGTTGTGAGCCACTCTGAGTCCGTTGGAGATAGGGCGGCATATAAGCCTAATAAAATAAATAAATAAGTAAATATGATTTAATTTTATCTTTATAATTAAAGCAAATACTGCTTTAGCTAGAAAGATATAACTAAGCAAATACTAAGAGAAAGTGGCATTACACAGCTTAATAAAGACCCGGGATGGATGGAGGGCTGTAGAGTTGGGAGTTCTAAGTCTTTCATAAATTGATCTGCAATTGTATCAATCTTAGCAACTTAAGTTGTGTGTACTTCAATTCCCAGAATACCGCAGCCAACAGGAATTAAAATCCACACGTCTTAAAGTTGCTAAGATTTGAGAAACCCTGATTTATCTCATAGCTGTACCATTCCAGCGCTTAATAAAACAAATCTCCCAAATCAAGGATTGTGCTTTTACTATGTTTAATCTTCTGCTTTGCAGCCAAATTATTGGGAAGATGTTACTCTCAGCACTTAAGAAAATTTTCACATCATCTTAAATTTCACCATAATAATTCATACACTCATTTACAAGTTACTATCAAACTATAGCACAAATTATGAATGCAAACCAAATGCATGATGCTGCATACATACTTATGATAAATCATGTGCTGCAAAACAAGGAGGCATGCCTATAGGTTTGGGTCAGGAGTCTAAGCACAAAAAAGTACACACATGGATTAGGTACACGCTTTCTCAAAAAAGTGTCCAACATATGAACTGGGTGCAAATCATGCAAAAGTAATTAGCAGCACATGTATGGTTAAGCCTTCATCATTGTTTACATCATGCAGAGAAGATAGTAAACCCAGTCAGACGACCAGCACAGGAATCCTCAGAAACAGAATTCCAATTTGCACGGTGGTTTGTTCCTCACTCAGAAAACCCCTGGGCATCTAGTTAACAGCTGCATTCACCTGTTTACCAAAGTAATTACTTGGGAAGACGGCGTGTCTCATACTACACTGAATCATGAATTGTCTCAAAAGGTGCTCTTTTTCAAAAGGCAATTTTTTCAGTTCCTCAAAAAGGGAGCATTTTCCAGTTGCCTTTTGAAAAAGCATTTTTGAGGCAATTATGACCAGGACAACCGATGGACAACAATACACTGAATCATGTCTTATTTAAAGGAGGCCACCTGGTAATTTGGAGTCATAGAGCAGATCGGGAACTAAAACTCCTGGGAGAAGAATGGAAAAGTACTTCCATACTCTTGCCCAAAAAATCCACTTCTTGCTATATCTATGTATAAGTCAAACTGGGGAGAAGGGAATCTATATTTTGTCCAGTTCGTGGAGCAGCACACAAAAATATATATTAAAGATCTAATTTGTGGAGCAGCACACAAGAAAAAATATTAAAGAGCTGTTAAGAACTAAGATCACTCTGTTAAGAACTTGGATGGGAGACCACAAGGAAATCCCAGCATCACAAACTTCAGTCCTCCTAAAAATCTGTAGAGATTCTCAGTCGTACAGGTCACGGTTGTCCCAAAGATGCATTTTCAGGAGGCAACTGGACTTCCTTGTTTTTTCTTTTGAAGACGTTTCCCTTCTCATCCAAGAAGCTTCTTCAGTTCTGACAGGATGGTGGGAAATGGAAGGATTTATATTCCTTGCAGGCAGCTGGTCATTTGAATTCCTTTAGAGAGTCATTGAGGCCACTTGGAGGTTTACCTGTGTCCTCAGGGTCAACTGAGTGATGCTCCTGGTTCCTGTAGTCTGCAATTTTTCCCCTGGAAATCCACTCCTACTCCCACCCCATTCAAAGGGTGACCATCCCAAATTGGATAGCTGTTATAATTGTATAGAAAAGATTGCAGACTACTAAGATTGCCCCCTGGGGGGGTGGGGGTGGGGGTGCAAAAAAAAAAAAAGCACCTTTCAGTTCCTCCTGAAGACAAGTCCCACCTTCCAGGGATGGGAGACCACCAGGAAAGAACAAGAGCTGTCAGTTTGGGTGACAAAAAGCCCTCCGAGGTGGGTCAAGAGAAGCGAGAGGGGAACGCGGCTCCCTGAAAGGAGGACCACGAGGTGGGCTTTCTCCCCCCCCCCCCAAAAAGGAGCCCCCGGATGGCGCCTCTACATCGTCAAGAGGAAGGAATTCTCCTTCGGGAAGAGCGAGAGAGTGGGGAGAAAAAGGGGCTCAAGAGGGATTTGAGGGCAGCTGCCAGGCTATCGACGCCCCGTTTAGAACCCCCGACTCGACCCGTGTTATGATTTCCACACAAGACGCCGCCCGGGCCTTTTTTTAAAAACAAATTCAACCCCCCCCCTCTTCTTCCCCGAAGCGACTCACAGGTTGATGGTCCGCTCGAGGGTGAGGGGTTTGCTTTGCTGGATGTATTTGTTCCCGAACTGGTTGACCCCGCGAGGCCAGCCGGTCTGGGAGCGATTGGGCGGCACGACGGACATGGCGGAAGCGGCCCCGGCTCACAAGCCCACCAGCATTCCCCGGCTAAGACGCCGTCCGTCCCCCTCACGCCGCGTTCTTCTCACACACCGCCAAAGGGCGCACCGGAAACTACAAGGCCGCACTTCCGGGAGCCATAGAGTCCTCACGCGGAGTGGGTGGGATGAGTTTGTTGAGCCGCCTTTGCTTGTGAGGGACTGCCATAGAGAGGCCGGGGTAAAAAAAAGAGCGTCCCTGTGTCGTTAATGGCAGTGGAGGAGTTTGAGGCCATAGGAGCGGAGAGACTGCCATAGAGAAGGAGAGGTTAAAAAAAAGAGCGTCCCTGTGTCGTTAATGGCAGTGGAGGGGTTTGGGGCCAATAGGAGACGAGAGACGAATTTGAGCCTATTGGGTGTCAGAACAGAGAAGCCGCCTTGGAGTGCTCATTGGCTGTTCTCAGGGCCCGCCCCTCAGCGGTTCTAAATGCCACTAGTAAAGACCATAGACTATATATATACAGAATAGAAAAGGAAATCTCCTGCCGCTATTCCGGGACAGCTTTTCCTTTATTAATTTTTTTTATTATTAAAATATAAACAAAAATATAAAGACAATACAAAGACGAAAAAAATTCCTCCACCTACAAAACCCACACAACATTCTACATATAAGTTTTTTGTCATCAACAGAATATATAATATTAAGCTTTAATATAAATTACTTATTAAATTCCTAATTCCAATTCTATGTGCTAAGACTATAATATTTTTATTCAGATTTTTCCTCCTGCTACAAATCTTTCACCCTAGTCTCTATCTTCAATATTTTGGCTTCGGGACAGCTTTTCCAATGGACGCCCTTGTGAATTCGACTACCAGTCTTCTTCTTGTGCCATATCCGTCATCGGTCTATGTCGACTTACAGCAGTAATGTTTATTTATCTGGCGGGCGGTAGGCGGAACTTCCGTTCCCTTTCACAGGATACTCCGAAGAGCTTTTTCCCGCGTCCGTCGCGTTGATTGGACAAGTCAACCCTTTAGGCCCGCCTCTCGGCGTAACGTCCTCCTGCGGGGCCTGTCGGGAGTCGTAGTTCTCCGCTGGGACACGTGCTAAAGGAGAAAGCATGAACGGGAAGCCTAAGCGGAGGCCGCCCCTGGCCGGGTCTTCGTCTCCGCCGCTGCCGGGGAAAGCCACCAAGAAGCGCCTGAAGCGGCAGATCTGCGTGGAGTTCTCTGCCGCCTTGAAGGAGCCGGCCTTGAAGGAGAAAGTGGCCGCCGCTTGGGCCAGCCAGGAGCCGTTTGAGCATGGTAGGGGGTGCGGGTTCCAAGGGGCTAGTCCTCATCGAGGCAGTGGCCCCGGTTGTGGCTGGCATTGACCGGTAGGGGGTGCAACTGAGCTTTATCCCATCCGTATTTTCCAGATGCATTGCAAAATGCCATTTGATCTTATTATTAGATTTTTTTTAAAAAAAATATTTTTAAACAAAACATAAAACATCCATCATCCATTACAATTGCAAGCAGTGTGTCGGTCGGTTACAAATCTTTTGTGCTTCATCCCATATTCATTATTTACTAATTTTCTAATTTCTCATATGATCAATCTAATATATATCTGTATATTATTGTTCTCATTTGTCCTTTATTTAACAATGGCATTTTCATCCCATAAAAATGATTTTCATGTATTATATTGTTGATTATTATTTTTAGATTTTTATCCTGGCCAGTATTTTTAAGAGAAGAGAATTCTTTTTTTTTTAACAAAACTTTTTTATTTTTTTAAAATTCAAACAGGCAAACATTACATAATAAATTGTCATTCATCATTTTATCCCCACCCAAAAAAACCCTCCCCAATTCCCCCCCCACTTCCCAGAGCAAAAACAGGATATAACATTTATCCAATATAGACTAAAATATGGTAACTATTACAGAATTCAAAACTCTCTCACACTTGCTAACTCCCCTTTTAAAAATTATACATCAATCTTCCTTTTATAAATTCTCTTATCACATTTCAGATTTATAAAAAATTATTTTAAACATTTTAATCCCTTAGCAAAATATTTTCCAAAATATAAATTTCAAAGCTTTCAAAAAGTTATCCGTTAAGCTTTAAATTATCCACCTTTAATACTATAAATCTATCATAAAATATAAAAGTTGTATATATGAAAAATCCCAAAATATGACCAGTCTGTCTGTCTTTCTTTCTATATTCTTTGCCTTTAAACTTCTATACCTTAAAACTACCATAAAATTCAAAAGTTATCCAACTTTAATTAAATCTTTTAAAATCATAAGGCAATCCAAAATATGACCAGTCTTTATTTCTTCATATATTTTCCCCCCTTCAGCGTTATTCCTCCCCCTACTCCAACTTTAATTAAATCCTTTTACTTGATAAAACAATCTCCAAATTATGGCCAGTCTCTCTTTCTTTCTATATTTTTTCCAGTCCTTCTCCAATAAAATCTCCTTCAACATTGCTCCTCCTTCTGCTCTTATTTTCGAGAATTTTTTAATTTGAAATTGTAGATAATATGTCTTAGGAATTTGTTCTCTTCTTGGGGTTATTTGCTTTATTTTGAAGCCCCCATTTCGAAGACGCCTGCATTTGTACTCCATCAGTTTATTCCTTATATAACGATTCTGTCTATAAAGTCAAACCTTGTCATAGTTATCAAACTGCAGTAAAAAGTCCTCTTGCTGTTTTTCAGTTAATTGAGTGGAAGCCTCTTCCAAAACTTGTGATTCTGATGTAATAATCTCCATTTTAGCCTCAACAATGTCTCTTTTACCTTCCACAAACACATTATTCGGATTAATCTCTTCCTGTTCTACAGCCAGCAAAACATCCCCCAATTTATAATCTTGAATAGCTCTGTTAATTGTCTGTCTTATCTCAGCAGTAAAAGCTTTTACAAAGTCTTTTAAGTCTTTCACAGTCATCGCTTGTTCAGCCATTTTTCAATTGTCCTTTTTATATTTGTATTAATTCCACTATCAGGTCATTAACTTATTTCCAGACAAATTAAAGATATAAGTCAATTAAAGTCAATCCACAGTCTTTTCCATTCCACTTCCACTTTAAACCTTTTTCTTAAATAACCTGATAGCTTGTTGCCAATGTTAACAAAGACTTTCACTTTTAGGTTTCAGTTTTCACGCAAGAGAAGAGAATTCTTTATTGGCCAAGTGTGATTGGACACACAAAGGAATTTGTCTTGGTGCATTTATTTGTGTCAATTATATATTTATATACCATACATACACATAACTGTATAATTTGTAAGATAATACACACACACACACACACATAAAAGACATTCTATAGCCAAATTTAAATATAGATATATGGATATTGATATACCTTGGTATAGACTAGCCAATGTGCTTAATATTCCTGCCTTCTTATTTTCTAGTTCTTGTTATCTTGGCCATCATCAGTGCTGAAAGGCACCCAGTTTGGGGTGGGTTGGGATAACCAGCCCAAGATTCAACCAGAATTGGATATTAAAATTCATATCTAAATTTAGGATTCAATTATATGCAAATGGTAGGTAGGTAGATACAGGTAGGTAGGTATATAAGTAAATAAATACTGGTAGGTAAGTAGATACCAGTAGGATAGGTAGGTAGGTAAATAGATAAGGTAGGTAGATAGCAGAGGTGGGTTTCAGCAGGTTCTGACTAGTTCTGGAGAACCGGTAGTGGAAATTTTGAGTAGTTTGGAGAACCGGAAAATACCACCTCTGACTGGCCCCACCCCCATCTATTCTCTGGCTTCCGAATCCCAGCTGATCGGGAGGAAATGGGGATTTTGCAGTAACCTTCCCCTGCCACGCCCACCAAGCCACGCCCACAGAACCGGTAATAAAAAAATTTGAAACGCACCACTGGTAGATAGGTAAGTAGGTAGATAGGTAGATATAGATGGATGATAGGTAGATACATGGTAGGTAGGTAGAGAGAGATGGCGAAAGAGAGACAGATTGATGATGGATGGATGGATGGATGTAATTCAATCTATAATTTGATCATTATATTTTCAATATATGCTTAATTAATAATGAAAGTTAAGACTAAAATAAAGCCTAAGACAGAGTCTTATTTATTATAGGGTATTAATTGCCGTGACCTCCATCATGCTCTCCAGCTCTAAAACCTGCCGTATGGGTTGTGTTCCCTCTAGAGGCAGTCATTCTGGATCCTGCTCCTTTCCCCCACTGTGTTATCCCAGGGTTCATCCCCAATGAGGACTTCCTGGAGGATCTGCAGAGGGAACTCCTGAGCCTAGATTTCCACGAAAAGTGTAATGATCTGTACAAGTTCAAACAGGTGAGTGTTCCGAACTAACACAAGGCACTGATATATCCAACACTTGTTTATTGACTGCATTGTTTAATGACTTTTGAAGTTATGACAGTGATGAAAAAATAACTTAAGTAAGGGGGCGTGCATAAGCGCACGAGCGTGCCTACCGTCCCTGTCCCACTGTCTCATTTATTTGTACTCATTACCTGTGCTCATGTCCATCTTTATACTTCTACCTGTTATCTCATACATGTTTGACAAACTAAATAAATAAAATTTACAATCGATGCCCGTTACATTCATCATGTCCCTTAGTCACGTGATCACCGTTACAGCCAGTACTTGTTTCTTTTGCCTGACCTTTTTTTTTTCTTCCCTCATGCGGAGTGGAGAGTTTGGAGAGAAAGGGATTACTGTACAAGAGAGTAAGCAGGCATGCAATGGGAAATGCACTGGCTGTTTATGTAACATATGGGGACTGCCAGCACCACTATTGTTTTTGATGTGCATTACCTGTGTTGTGGCCTGCTTAGTATCTTGTGAACTTTCCTCTTCAATGGATGTAAAAACAAACATGAATTTTCTTCTTGCTAATTAGCACCGTGCGGAGGTGAGGGTGCGAAAGGACAGTGGAAAAGGAGAGCACACTTTTGTTGATGGTGATCTTCCACTTAAGATTCACTTTCCTTAATGACAGAGCTGCTGGGCCCAGTTGTGATTGTACCTGTATGGGTTTCTTCTGCAAAAGCTTCCATCTCCGAATAATCTAATATGTCTTTCTTGTTGCGAAGTCAGATGACCTGAAGAAGAGAGGAGGGCCCCACGTAGCAGCATTAAGGTAAATTAGCCCCGATTTGGCCATTAACTAGGATCAGCAAAGCTATGCTAGTCCTAACTTGATGTAGTGGCAATCTACTTTTTTTTTTTTTTGCAAAATAAACTATTTTAGTTTCTTCGGCAAATCATGGTTTAACAAATGCAGATTTAGCTCTGTGAAATTGCAGTCTGAAAGCAAAGTAATGTTTGGCATTTCATTTTCCCACTTAGAAAAATTGCCCTGCTTTCGCTTATTGTTCAGCTGGGTCAGCTTGAAAATTGTGTGTATTTATTTAACTACATGTAAAGCCCATTCCTCTCCAGGTTTATTCACCTTGAATAATGAACATGCCCTTAATGAGGAACTGGGCCATATTTTTTAGAATACAAGATGCTCCGGAGTATAAGACGCACCATCGCTGCCTCCGTGCCTCACATTTTCAGCTACATTTGGTGTATAAGACGCACCCAAATTTTCATCCTCTTTTAAGGAGGGGGTGCATCTTATACTCCAAAAAATACAATAGGTATAAAAGCTTACCTGTTTTGTAACAGCAAATGCCAAAATGCCTCCTCCTTTAGACAATAAGCAGAACTGAGATGCTGCAAGCTCACCTGTCTTCTCTCTCATCTATTAGAAAAATTCTTTTTGAAGAATTCCGGTCTTGGCTTTCTGACATGATCCGGGTAGAACTGGAACCAACTATTGATCTGTCTTGTGCTAAATATGAATATACAGGTAAGCCAAAAATTAAAAGAACCCTGAAGGTATGAATCCATTGTGTTGCTGGAAGAAATTGTATGATACTGAAAAATCCTGAAAAGATAATTGAGCAGTGGATTTGTGAGCACCTAAAAATAAATGGAGATTACTAGACGTCAGCATGCGTTTATTAAAAACATCATGCTGGACAAATTTTTTTTATTATTATTATTAAGATATAAACAAAAATATAAAGACAATACAAAGACAAACAAAACCCCTCCACCTACAAAACCCACACAACATTCTACATATAAATTTTTGTCATCAACAGAATATATAATATTGAGCTTTAATATAAAATACTTATTAAATTCCTAATCCTAATTCCAATTCTATATGCTAAGACTATAATACTTTTATTCTGATTTTTTCTCCTCCTATAAGTCTTTCACCCTAGTCTCTATCTTCTATGTTTTGGCTAATTTCCCTTTCCATCCATTGGTACCATTGGTGCCATACAAGATAGTAATCACTTTCTTCCTTATTCTGGAGTTCCAGCGTCAATCTGTCCATTTCAGCACATTCTGTTATTTTTGAGATGATTTTATCTTTGGTTGGGAGTTGGTCTAGTTTCCAGTTTTGGGCGTACAGTAATCGTGCTGCTGTCAATATGTGTATAATGAGATATTTGGTTTCTTTGTTATATTGTGCTGTTGTCATGCCAAATAAATAAAATTCTGGGCTGTTTTCTACTTGTAGGTTTGTTATTTCCTCGATGATATTCTTTATGTTTTGCCAATATTCTTGGGCTTTCCTACATTTCCACCAAGCATGATAATATGTCCCTTTTTTTGTTTTACATTACCAGCACAATGCAGAGGTGTTTGGGTGTATTTTAGCTAGTCGGGCCGGTGGTAGGTGCCATCTGTAAAACATTTTAATGAGATTCTCCTTATATGATGTGGCTCTTGTCATTTTAATATTCTGTTTCCATAATTTCTCCCAGTCTGCCAATTTAATGTTATGTCCTATGTCTCTGGCCCACGTTATCATATTGTGTTTGACTGTTTCTTCTATTAAGTTATCTCTCAAGAGGTAGTTGTATATTTTGGTGATCATTTTTTGGTCTGTTCCTAGTAGAATTTTGTCCAATTCATTCAGGTAATTTCGTCAGTTGTCAGTCAAATCATGCCGACTGGCGACTCCCAGGGGGAGGGTCTTCTCTGTGAGGGCTCCAACCCTTTGGAATGAACTGCCCCCAGAGATACGGAATATCCCTGATCTCCGTGCTTTCCGCCGTGCCCTCAAGACCCTGTTGTTCCAACAGGCGGGGCTAAACATGAACATGTGAATGATCTTTTAAAATGTACACCGCCTTGAGTCCTACGGGAGAAAGGCGGTATATAAATATAATAAATAAATAAATAAATAAATACATAAATACATAATTTGCAATTCAGTATTGTTTTTGGTCCATGTTGTATCTTGAGTGTTTTTGAATATAGTGCCACCAATCGATATTTATATCGCCAATTTGAAGTTGATGTCTTGGAGTAATTTCGCCTTCCTGGTTTACTAGGTCTTGGTATCGCTTCATCTTTCCTATCTCAAGGGTGTTTGGATATATCAATGCCTCCATTGGGGACCACCATTTTGGTATTCTGGTATAGTAATTTTTCTTGATTCCCTGCCAAATCTTGAATAGTGAAGCCCGAATTATATGTCGTTGAAAATACTTATGTCGTTTATCTGGTCCGTCCCATAGGAAAGCGTGCCATCCTCGTATAAGATCAAAGCCTTCTAAATATAAAATACTTTTATTGTCCAATTTCATCCATTCTTTGATCCAGGTCAATCCTGCTGCTTTATAATACAGCTCCCAATCTGGTATTGCCAGGCCTCCTTTGTCTCGTGAGTCTTGTAGAGTTTTGATCTTAATTCTAGCTTTCTTTCCCTGCCATATGTAAGTCGTTGTTATTTTATTGAGGTTTTTGAAAAAATCCCTTCCCGGATGTATTGGTATTACCTGGTATAGGTATAGTATTCTCGGTAATATATTCATTTTTATTGAGCTGATTCTGCCCATCAGCGACAGTTGTAGCCTATTCCAGATTTCTAAATCTTTTTAAATTTGTATTAATAATTTGGTGTAATTGTCTTCTTTAATCGTAGTAGCTTTTGCCGTCAGCCAAATACCTAAATATTTTATCTTTTTTACTATTTGGATTCCTAATTTTTCTTCTAATTCCGCTCTCTGTATCTGAGTCATATTTTTTGTCAGTTTTTTTGTTTGTTTATTTTGAGGCCCGCAACTTCCCCATATTCCTCTATCATCGATATCAGCCTGGGTCCAGAACGTATTGGATTTTCCAAATTGAAAATTACGTTGTCTGCAAAGGCGAGCAGTTTATACTCCTCTCCTCGGATCTTAAGTCCTCTGATATCTTCCTCCTTTCTTATTTCATTTAATAGGCCTTCCAGTGCTAATATGAATAGTAATGGTGACATGGGGCATTTTGATATCCTTTCTGGATATCAAAAATTTGTGTCATATCGCCATTTATTGAAATTTTTGCTGTTTGGTAAGAATAAATTTTTTTAATCAGATTATGAAATTTCTCTCCACAGTACATCCACTCTAGTTATTTTTTGAGAAAAGCCCAATTTAAGTTGTCAAAAGCCTTCTGGGCGTCAAGTGAGATTATGGCCACTTCTTTGTCTATCTTCTGGTCGTAGTATTCCAAGATATTCATAATCGTTCTCAGATTGTTTTTGATCTGTCTCCTAGGTATGAAGCCATTCTGGTCTGGGTGTATATAATTATGTATTATTGCTTTAAGTCTCTGTGCCAATATTGACATAAATATAATATATAATCCATGTTGAGTAGTGAAATTGGTCTATACTTTCTAATTTGGGTCGAGTCCGAGTCTTCCTTGTGTATTAATGTAATAATAGTTTCTGTCCAAGATTTTGGAATTTCAGCTGTCGATAGTTGAAAACTTGTAATAATATTTGATCTATAGATTGTTGACAGAGTTTATAAAATTCAGTGGGAATTCCATCCAGTCCTGGGGTTTTATTGTTCTTTTGTTTTTTGCGGGCTTCCGTCAGTTCAAACATTGTTATGGGCCGATTTAGGGTCTCTCTGTGTTCTTCTTCGATATGAGTGAATTTAGTTTTGTGGAGATATTTTTTGATTTGGTCTTCCGGGACATCTTCCTGTCGGTAAAGTTTCTGAAAAAAATCTTTGGCTATATTTTTCTTCTCCAGATGTGTACGGTGAAGAATTCCTGATTCATCCTGGAGTTGGTAAATAATTCTTTTTTCTGTTTGCTTTTTTAATTTATACGCTAACCAACATCCAGTTTTGTTTACATGCTCAAAGTTGATTTGTTTTACCATTCTTATTTTCTGTGCCAATTCTATTTTTGTGGTTAAATTCAATTTGCCACATATGCAATGGTTAGGCCTCTGATATAGGCTTTCGTCGTGTCCCATAGATTTTGTAGCGACGTTTGATCTTTTGTGTTGGTTTTTGAAAAATATCTTCATTTCCTTTTCAATCATTTGTAAGTACTCTTTTTCCTTTAGTATACTTGTGTCCATTTTTCATCTTTTCTGTTTTCGAAAACCTTTCCAGATTATTTTGATAGGGTTGTGGTCGGCCCATTTGCTAGGCATAATTTCTACTTCATGTGTTTCTTTGTTTAATTGAGGTGTCATCCAAGCCATATCCAGCCTGGACCACGATTGATGTGGGCCCGAGAAATATGTGTATTGTTTTGTTTTGGTATTGAATTCTCGCCAGGTATCATGTAAACTTATTTCTTGTGCTAGATCTTTAAATGTTTGTGGCAGTGTCTTCCTTTTAATTTTGTTCTTCCTATTACTATGGTAGTCATCTCGTGAATTTGCTATCACGTTGAAATCACCAACGATGCATACATTTTGGTAATCCAACTCTTTTAGCTTGTCGTGTAGTTTTTTGTAAAAATCTGATTGATTTCCGTTTGGAGCATAGATGGCTACTAACAGTATTGTTTTTATTTCCAATTTTAGTTCTATCATTAAGACTCGACCCTCCTTATCAGTATGGATTAGCTTGGTTCTTATATGGTCTCTGATGTATGCTACCACTCCCCTTTTTTTGCAATCTCCCAAAAATGTGTATGTTACTCCTAGTTTTTTGTTTTCAAGTAGTTTTTTCTGTGGTTTTCTTATGTGTACTTCTTGCAATATAGTTATATCTGCCCCTAATTTTTGCAATCTAGTAAATATTTGGTGTCTTTTGCTTGGTGAATTTAAACCATTTATATTTATGGAGATAAGGTTTAGTTCTTCTTCCATTTCTGCTAGTGTTTATTTATCCATTATTTTGAGTTTTGTTGTGTTTCTTGTGATTCTTTGTGAGATCCCCATCGTTTCCTCTTTCTCCAGCCTTCCCTTCTTTTGCTCCTTGTCTTCCTTATTTATTATTTGTACCTCTTGGTCGCTAAGGTTCAGTTCTTCTCTGCTATCTCTGCTTCCCTGTTCTCCTTCGCTTCCTAGGTCTTGAGCCACGAAGTCTTGAGCTTTATCTATAGTGTCTATTCGAAATTTTCTTCCTTCCCATAAGTACGCCTTCCAGTATGAGCCATCTAAATTTTATCTTGAGTTTATTCATTGTCTAGTTAGAAAGTTGTAATCTCTTCTCCTATCTCTGGCCCTTCTCGGTACTTGTTTTAATGTTAGAACTTCCCTCCCTTTGTACATAACTGTCTCCTCTCTCATTCTTCTATATATTTCTTCTTTCATCGTTTTTTTCGTGAATCTAATATGAACTTCTTTAGGAAGTTTGTTTCTCCTTGCGTAGTTTGTAAAGGCTCTGTAGATTTCGTCAATTCCATTTCTGATTTCATCCTTATCTTTGTGTGCTGCCCTTGCCAATATTTCAATCATAATTTCCCCCAAGTCTTCATCTCTCTGTTCTTCTATGTTTTGGAACCTTAAAAAGAAGGATGCCTTCTCCATTTCAAAAAATGTGAGTGCATCTTCGGTGTCTCGACTCCTTATCGTTTGTTGATTCTCCATCCTCTCCAACCTAGTGGCTGTAGCTTCGGTTTTTCCCTCTACGTTATGAATTCTCTGTTCATTTTCCATAATGTTTTGTTGGATTTTCACTACCTTCTCATCTATGTTTCTGATTTCATCTTTAATTTCCCCTACATCCAGTCGCATCTGTCCATGGTTCCTTCTAGTCTCGTCATGATTAAGAGTCATCTTATCTTCCATTCTTTTCATTCCCTCCTGAATCATTGCAAGGGTAGCTTGTATATTTTGCATACCTATAATGGTATTGGTCTTCTCTTTGTCAATTGTTTTCCCTGGCTTTTGCTGTGCCGGGGAGGCCACCAATAATGTTTGGGTTGGATGTATCTTTTTGGTTGTTTTAGTAATGGTTGTTGTACTTGAAGTTGCCATGTCTATTATGCATGTTATTCTTGCCCACAATTTCATACAATTATCTATTGTCTAATTTATATTGATGGCTTAAGTGCAAAATTGTTGTTGCAAATAATATTGATAAGGGTACTTCTAATCTAATCAACAATCAGCAATAAAATGATATATGTAGAGAGAAAGGGGAAGCGGGGGGAAGTGAAAAAGGAGGAGACAACGGGAAATAGGCGTTTCTAGCAATTCATTAATTACCTTATTTTTCAGTTAATTAAAAGATAAAATATATTTCGGTAGCAGTTTTTATAATAATTCTAAAATTAAATCTATGTCAATATATATACTTTATAAATATCCCTTTATCAATCAATTTCTAACTGTCTTAACTATTATAAATTAATTATCTTCCAATAAATATATTTATCAAATTTAGTACTCTATAGTTGTTTCAATAATCAAATTATTATAATCACGTTGTTCCGTTATCAGTACTTAGGCAGAAAAACTAATAAACTAATAAAAACTAATAGATTATTAAAAGTGTTCTTTTCAATTCTCTTGCGTTCTAATATAATATAATAAAGTTAAACCAAACCAGTAATAACTATATTGTCTGTTTGTTTTTTATTTGGACTTTGAATTTATAGTCTTTTGTCTTTTTTGTTGTTGTTTGTTTATTTATTTATTTATTGAATTTTTATACCGCCCTTCTCCTTTCGGACTCAGGGCGGTGAACAGCCAGAATGAATCATTTATATACAAAAGTTAAAATAATTTTAAGATAATTAAATAGAGTTTGGCCCATAATTTTAAAATATTCAATTAAGATCAATATCAATTTTAAAAACCCAACGTAAAACGTAAAATCAGGCCAGCCCGGCTAACTGAAAAAAATAGGTTTTAAGTGCCTGACGAAAAGTCCGGAGGTCAGGAATCACTCGTATCTCTGGGGGTAGATCGTTCCAGAGGGTGGGTGCCATCACAGAGAAGGCTCTCCCCCTGGGGGTCGCCAGCCGACATTGTCTGGCTGACGGCACCCTGAGGAGGCCCTCTCTGTGGGAGCGAGCTGGTCGGTGGGAGGCAATTGGTGGCAGAAGGTGGACCCGTAAGTACCCCGGCCCTAAGCCATGGAGTGCTTTAAAGGTGATCACCAACATCTTGAAGCGCACCCGGAAGTCCACTGGAAGCCAATGCAGCTCGCGTAGGATGGGGTGCCTGTCGCCCCCATAATCCCCCACGCGGCCGCATTCTGCACCAGTTGGAGCCTCCGGGTGCACCCCAAGGGGAGCTCCATGTAGAGAGCGTTACAATAGTCCAGACGAGAAGTGATGAGTGCTTGAGTGACTGTGCGTAAGGAGTCCCGGTCTAGAAAGGGACACAACTGGCATATCAGGCGAACCTGATAGAATGCCCCCCTGGCCACGGCCATCGTGTGCTCTTCTAAAGACAGTCCTGAGTCCAGGAGGATGCCCAAGTTGTGAGCCTTTTCCGTGGGGGCCAGTGATTCGCCCCCAATAACCAGCGATGGCACCAGCTGGCTATACCGGGACGCCGGAAGCCACAGCCACTCGGTCTTAGAAGGGTTGAGTCGAAGCCTGTTTCTCCCCATCCAGACCCGCACGGCCTCCAGGCACTGGGGCATCACTTCCAGGGCATCGTTGGGATGGTCTGGGGTGGAGATGTACAGCTGGGTGTCATCAGCGTACTGATGGAACTCCACCCCAAAACCACGGATGATCTCACCCAGCGGCTTCACATAAATGTTGAACAGGAGGGGCGAGAGGACCGACCCTTGTGGCACCCCACAGACAAGGCGCCTCGAGGTCGACCGCTGCCCCCCTGTCAACACAAATTGCCACCGGTCAGAGAGATAGGAGGAGAACCACCGCAAAATGGTGCCTCCCACCCCTAATCCCCCCAACTGGCGCAACATGATACCTTATCTTGTTGCGTTATCGTTTGGCCTTATCTTACTTTCATTTAATCACCATTCCACAATCTGGGTCGCCCCTTTCACCTGTTATTTCCAGGTCATTCAATAGTTAAATAGTTCAATGTTTGGTGGTTAAATAGTCAGAAAGTCAGAGTAATCAAAAGTTTTCACGTTTTCACATTATATGTCCTAATTTTAGAAAGAAATGTCACTGGAAGTAATAAAAATATTGATAGTTTATAAAAATCCACTTAAATGCGTTATACCAAGATTTATATTCGTCTTTGTCCACTCTCTTCTGCTGTCTGTTTCACACTCCATTTTCCCAGTTCAGTCCAATCGGTCCAATCGAAGCCAGTATAATCCAATACGATCAGTTTATAAAAATCCTTCCAAAGTCCTTCCTCTGATCTCCAGCATGCCACACTCCTCGCTCTCTCTCAGTTCACTTCAATCATGCACGATCTGTCCTTATTCTCAATTTAATCCTCTCGATCCAATCCGCACCAGTGTAATCCAATCGTATCAAAGTTTTAAATCCTCCACGAACCTAGTTGTCAAACTCAAAATCACAAAGTACCTCGTCAAGCTCTCTCCATACACTTCGGCTGTTCACGATTTTTGCGTTGTCACTTATCTGTTCAAAATGGCCCTGGTCTGCTCGATCCTTCTGTCTCTGCTTATCTTGTGTCTTTTTCCGGTATTCTCTGCCACCAGCGTCTGCTTCTTGCTGTCAAGTACTTTTTGGGTTTTCCTAGATTAAAGCCTTCTGTTAATGACTTCTTTTCTTTTTCGATCTTCGCTTCCCACTCACGCAGTTATCAGCACCTCCAGCCAGTCTCGAAAGGCTGGTTTTTCCTCACTCTGGATTAAGGGCTTGTCTTGTACCTTCGAAGGAGTTGCGATCTCCTCCGAGGTCCTAAGACGTTCCCCTTTAAACTATCGATCCCTCCAAGATCGATAGCGCCTGTTTCGGCTTCAGATGTGGGATTGTTAGAAACTCAGGAACGGAGCCCCGTCCCTTTCGTTCCTAACGTGCTGAGGTCACCGCCGGAAGTCCCCATGCTGGACAAATCTTATTGTCCTCTTTGACAAAGTGACTTAAGTTAGTGGATCAAGGAAATGCTGTGGAGATAATTTACTTACACTTCAATAAGGCATTTGACAAAGTAGACCACAGCCTACTTCTTGCTAAGATAGAACAATGTGGGATAGATCACCACCTGATGGATTTGTCATTGGCTGACCAACCACACTCAGCATATGGTCCTCAGTGGAATTACAACTACGTGGAGGGAAGAATGCAGTGAGGTACCCCAAGATTCTGGCTTAGGCCTAGTACTGTTCAACATCTTCATAAATGATACAGATGAGGAGGTACTGTAGAAGGGGGACTCATCAGATTTGCAGACAATACCAAGCTGGGGGGAATTGCAAACACTGGAAGATAAGCTCAAGATTCAGAAGGATCTTGACCAATGGTGAAATTCAATTTTTTTTACTACTAGTTCTATGGGCTTGGCTTGGTGGGCGTGGCAGGGGAAGGATATTGCAAAATCTCCATTCCCACCCCACTCTGGGACCAGCCAGAGGTGGTATTTGCCGGTTCTCCAAACTACTCAAAATTTCCGCTACCGGTTCTCCAGAACCTGCTGAATTTCACCCCTAATTTTGAAAGACTTCAGCATTGGGCAGATGGAGTACTACGTCCAGTTCCGGTCACCACAATATTAAAAAAAAATGCTGAGGCTTTAGAAAGAGTGCAGAGAAAAGCAACAAAGATTATAAGGGATCTGGAAGCTAAATTGTACAATGAACGATTGATTAAGGGAACTTGGTATGACTAGTCCAATGAAGAGAGGGATTAGGAGTGATATGATAGCTGTCTTCCAAAACTTGAGGGGTTGTGGCAGAGAAGAGGGGGTTAAGCTATTCTCCAAAGTACCTGAAGGCAGGACAAGTAACAGATGGAAGGTCATTAAAGAGAAATCCGACCTGGAACTAAGGAAAAATTGTCCTAACGGTGAGAGCAATTAATCAGTGGAACGATTGCCTCCAGAAATTGTGGGTGCTCCATCATTGAAGGTTTTCAAGAAGAGATTGGACAACCATTTGTCTGGGATGCAATAAGGATTCCTGCCTTAGGAAGGGGGTTGGACTGGAAGTCCTCCAAGGTCTCTTCCAGCCCTGAGATACTATGAGATATGGCAGGGGTCAGCAACCTGCAGCTCTGGAGCCACATGTGGCCCTTTCACCCCTCTGCTGCAGCTCCCTGTCATTCAAAATAGGTGTCACAACCGCCAATGTGCGACACCCGCCAGCACACAATTTATTGAGCTTTTCAACCTCCGATAGGCCAACCATGGATCAATCCAAGAAAAGAAAAAAGTTTCAAAAGAAAACAATAATTCAACTACAGATGCTAGTTTTGTGGCCGCTCAAGAAATAGTCAGGCACGGGAAGGGTGGCTCCCGGTGTTTTCTTTTCTGTGGGAAATGGGTCCAAATGGCTCTTTGTGTGTTTAAGGTTGCAGACCCCTGAGATATGGGAAAGATACTGTTGAATTGGAACACAAACAATAGATTTGGACTTGGGTGCGAAGAATCAGCACTGACCCGGTGGTATACAATCAACTTGACGGCCTTGCTTTGTTTTAGCCGCATTGTGTGCCTCACACAACCAAATTCCTGTTTCGTTCCAGATACCCTGCTGTGTCATGATGATGAGCTGGAGGGGCGTCGAATCGCATTCATCCTGTATCTTGTACCCCCCTGGCATAAGCATGATGGGGGCACTTTGGATCTCTTCTGTACAGATGGTAGGTAGGATTTCATTATTTTGCCTGCTTTGGTAGATTTTATCCTTCCATTCCTCCCCACCTCCATCTCTCTTTGAACATAACTGTTCTGGCCTAGGCCTCCCAAGATCATGAAGCAGACTCCCCGTCCCGATAAAACCTCTTTTATTTAGATTAAAGGGAATTCCTCTCCAGCAAAGTCCTGGCCAACAATCTTTCATGAGATTTCACAACTACAGACCTTTATCAGGCTTGGAGAGCTGCTTGCCAGACAGGGAATATAAATCCTTCCATTCCCACCGTCCTGTCAGAGCTGAAGAAGCTTCTTGGATGAGAAGTGAAATGTCTTCAAAAGGAAAAAACCCAAGAAAGTCCAGTTGCCTCTTGAAAAAACACCTTTTGGGATAACCACGACCTGGATGACGGAGAATCTCTACAGACTTTTAGCTATTTGGGATAGCTTTGAATGGTGTGGGAGTATAGGACTATAGAAACCAGGAACACTACTCAGGTGACCCTGGGGACACAGATAAACCTTCAAGTGCTTCAACGACCCTCAAAAAGAATGCAAACGACCAGCTTTCTGCAAGGAATATAAATCCTTCCATTCCCCACTATCCTGTCAGAACTGAAGAAGCTTCTTGGATGAGAAGCAAAAAGTCTTCAAAGATAAACCAAAAAGCCCAATTGTCTCATAAAAAAGCACCTTTGGGATAACCATGACCTGGATGACTGAGAATCTCTAGACTGCAAGCTCCCCATCTTTAGATATGTGCTTTCTTACTGCCACAATGGGCTGCTATACAGTATACCTATAGTATTAGGGCCAGGTTGAGACTTGGATCCTTCTAGATTGTAAACTGAGCCTTATTTGTAAACTTGGTTCTTCTGTTTCACCTGTCTCCAAGGGCCACTTTTCCTCTCTTTCGTTCAGAAGCCAGAAAGTGATGAAAGAGTAAACAGAGTGAGAGAATTCTAGATAGTTCTGCTTACACATGTCTTGCATGTGTCCCTGTCTCTGGCAGATCATTTCCAGCCTTTGCAGATTGTCAAGTCTTTGGTCCCTTCCCGGAACTCGCTCGTTTTCTTTGAAGTATCACCAGTCTCCTTCCACCAGGTGAGCAATTATTCCTTTTCCTACGTCGAGACTCTTAAAAGAGTGCAGAGGAGAACAACGAGGATAATTTGAGGACTGGAGATTAAAACCTATGAAGAATGATTGGAGGAATTGGGTATAGCTAGTCTAGAGAAAAGAAGGACTAGGGGTGACATGGTAGCAGTCTTCCACTGCCACAAAGAAGAGCCCTACCTGAGCTACCTGGTCTCTGGCCAGTGGTTGAGTGGTCTTGTTATAGGGGATATAGACATGGAACCCTTGTCATGGACTGACCACTCACTCCTTCGCCTGGATCTTCGAACCGCTGCACCCCGCCGCAGGGAGGCAGACCCAATTAGATGGATCTGCCCCAGGTGCCTGATGGATCCTGATAGGTTCCAGATGGGAGCTTGGGCCATATCCTGAGGATCTGGCACATGACTCGGCCAAGGACCTGGTAGCTGCCTGGGATCGGGCGGCTGGTGGGGCCCTGGACCAAGTCGTGCCTTTGCGGCCTCTGACCCGGTGCCGATCCCATGCGGCCCCCTGGTTTACCGAGGAGCTGAGGGAAATGAAGTGCCGGAAAAGACGCCTGGAGAGCGGTTGGAGGGCCAGTCTCACTGAATCTGACTGAACACTGGTTAAGGTTGCACATTAAGGCCTTTAGTTACTGACCGAACACTGGTTAAGGTTGCACATTAACGCTACTTAGTGGCGATAAAGGCGACAAAGTTTAA
Organism: Ptyas mucosa; assembly: GCA_012654045.1. Lineage (NCBI taxonomy): Eukaryota > Metazoa > Chordata > Lepidosauria > Squamata > Colubridae > Ptyas > Ptyas mucosa. The sequence continues at coordinate 6,178,645 of WNWU01000024.1, forward strand.
TTACTTTTCCGCCTCTATTGCATCATCAGGGAATCGTCCAGCCGCCCTGTTTAGGGTGACCCACTCCCTGCTCCATCCGGGAGTGCGGGAGGATCCCCTGGAAGGCAGGGCGGCGGATTTTGGACAATACATGTATGACAAAATCGCTCAGATCTGGGGGGATTTGGACTCTGACTGGGTAGATCAAGGCAGGGTGACGAGGAATAGTCTTGAGAACATTACCTGGGAGGAGTTTGACTCTGTGACTCCCGATGATGTGGACAGGATTTTGGGGAGACTTAATGCGGCCACATGTTTATTGGACCCGTGTCCCTCCTGGTTGGTACTGGCTTCCTGGGAGGTTACACGAGGCTGGCTCCAGGGTGTTATCAACACTTCATTGAGTGAGGGTCACTTCCCCGCTGTCTTGAAAGAGGCGGTGGTGAGGCCTCTCCTCAAGAAGCCGTCCCTGGATCCGGCAATATTGGCCAGCTATCGTCCTGTCTCCATCCTTCGCTTTATGGCGAAGGTTGTTGAGAGTGTGGTCGCGCAACAGTTTCCACAATTCCTGGAGGAAACATCTTATCTAGATCCGTTCCAGTCGGATTTCAGGCCTGGATACAACACGGAAATGGCATTAGTCGCGTTGGTTGATGATCTCTGGGGGGCTCGGGACAGAGGTTGCTCCTCTGTTCTGGTCCTATTAGATCTCTCAGCGGCTTTTGATACCATCGACCATGGTATCATGCTGCATAGGTTGGAAGAGTTGGGGGTGGGAGGCACTGTCTTACGGTGGTTCTCCTCCTTCCTCTCCGACCGGTCGCAGTTTGTGTTGGCAGGGGGGCAGAGGTCAACCTCGAGGCCTCTCATTTGTGGAGTGCCACAGGGATTGGTCCTCTCGCCCCTTCTGTTCAACATTTATGTGAAACCACTGGACGAGATCATCCATGGCTTCGGGGTGAGATACCACCAGTACGCTGATGACACCCAGCTGTACATCTCCACCCCTGGCCACCCCAACAATGCCCTTGAAGTGATGTCCCAGTGCCTGGAGGCTGTGCAGATCTGGATGGGGAGGAACAGGCTCAAGCTCAACCTTTCCAAAACTGAGTGGCTGTGGTTCCCGGCATCCCGATATAGTCACTTGACTCCATCACTGACTATCGGGGGCGAGTCTTTGGCCCCCACGGAAAGGGCTCGCAATCTGGGAGTCCTCCTGGATATGCAGCTGTCCTTGGTGGAACATCTGATGGCTGTAACCAGGGGGACCTTTTGTCAGGTTCGCCTGATCCGCCAGTTGCAGCCCTTTCTTGATCGGGATTCCCTGTGTACAGTCACTCATGCCCTCGTCACCTCTCGCCTTGACTACTGTAACGCTCTCTACATGGGGCTCCCCTTGAAGAGCACCCAGAGGCTCCAACTGGTCCAGAACGCAGCCGTGCGGGTAGTGACGGGAGCAGCATGGCGCTCCCATGTAACACCGCTCCTGCACAAGCTGCACTGGCTTCTGGTGGTCTTCTGGGTGCACTTCAAGGTGTTGGTGATCACCTTTAAAGTGCTCCATGGCATAGAGCCTAGTTATCTTCGAGACCGCCTGCTGCCACCAACGACCTCCCATCGACCTGTGCGCTCCCACAGAGAGGGACTCCTCAGGGTGCCATCAGCCAAACAATGTAGGCTGGTGACCCCCAGGGGGAGAGCCTTCTCTGTGGGAGCACCTACCCTCTGGAATCAGTTGCCCCCAGAGATAAGGAGAATTCAAGACCTCAGTGCCTTCTGCCGTGCCCTTAAAACCCATTTTTTCCAGCAAGCCAGGCTGGCTTAAGAAGGAATTTTAAATGTTTTAATTGGTTTGTGATTTTTTAAATTTTTAGGGCCAAATTTATATATTTTTAATTGTTTTTTAATATTTGTATTTCATGTTCTTAATTCTGGCTGTACACGCCCTGAGTCCTCAGGAAGAAGGGCGGTATATAAATTGGAAATTAAATTAAAATTAAATTAAAAGAGGAGGTCAGCCTATTCACCAAAGCACGTGAAGGCAGGACAAGAAGCAACGGATGGAAACTAATCAAGGAGGGAATTAACCTAGAAATGAGGAGAAATTTCCTCACAGCATGTCAGTGCTTACATCTTCTTTTGCTTTTCCTCTATCCCAGGTGTCTGAAGTCGTCTCCAAAGAGAAATGCCGCTTGTCGGTAAGCGGCTGGTTTCATGGCCCCTCGGTTGCAAGGCCTCCACGTCATATTGAGCCACGGGTTCCACGAAGCCCCCACATCCCTCGTGATGTAAGCTGCTTGCTACCTGCAATATTGTGGTATTGTTCTACAATACTTTTGCTTCTTGGTCTGGACTACCAAGAAGAAAGGCCATTTCTGCCTGTGCTTTCATGTTTCTGTTCTGACCTAGGCTTCCCGAGTCAGTAAAACGCACGAGTAGTCCAAAAAAACGTCTTCTATTGCAACAGCTGTGAATTCTGTTCATTCACAGATGAGTCCCAAATAGTTGTAAAGAGTCCTTCGGGATAAGGCTGATAATCACCCACCTTGATCTCCCTTGAAATGCTGCCAAAGAGCTAATTGGCAAAGCCATACGGAGTCCAGAATCAAACAGAGCTTCAGACTTTAAACTGCACAGAATTAACAACGTTGCTTCCTGCAAAGGTTCATGTGCCTTGGCTCCTCTTTTAAGTCTTCTGGGAGGGACCAATCATCTCCAAGCCCTACTCCCGAGTCGTCCCTTTTGTTTTAACTGTTCTTGCCTTCTGGCAGCTCTGCGCATGCGTACACTGGGAACAGGTTCCCCCTGTTCCTCTGCCTCGCTGAGGTCCGACTCCGGAGGCAGCACATACCCCCCAGATGGCCCTTTCTCTGCCTCCGATGCAGAGCCCTCATCCGAGCCTTCCCCAGACTCCAGGACTGTGCCATGGTCCTCCCCAACCTCCTCACTGACTCTGCTGCCAGCTCCGCAGGCCACTGGCAGACCACAACAGTTTCATCTTTAGCCTAACATTTGAGAGAGCCAAGTTGAGAATAGTTGTTTCTCCAAATAGAGGCTGCACTTGCTGATTTTGTGTTGCCCCGGTAATGTACAATTCAGTGTGAGTGTGGGGATGATGTGTTGACTACTGAGTGCACAGCGATGTAAGTACACGTGCTAGACTGGTATTTGCTGGACCTGATCAACTTTAAGATGCTTGGGTTGGCTAGGGAATTCTGGGAGTTGAAGTCCACACATCTTAAAGTTGACTTAAGTTGAGAAACACTGTAGTGGACTACGTGTGACAAGGACATACCAGAATTTCTGAAAACAACAGCAACAAAGAACAAAGGTGGTTACTTTGGGACAAGTTGATTTTCAGTGCCATAATGTAAATTTCAGCCTTGTCTTCCGTTCCTCCACATTTTTCCAGCATGAAATCTTGTATGATTGGATCAATCCAGTTTATTTGGACATGGATTCCCAAACACAGATCCAGGAAGAATTTGAAGATCGATCTGAGATCTTGCTGAAAGACTTTCTCAAGGTGAGGCCAAGCACATTCTTGGGTGCAAGATGAAAAGGCAACAGGTACAATCCCGATTCTCATATTTCTTTCAGCTTCATATGGCAGGTTGAGAGGTGCCGAGTACAGATAGTCCTTGACTTACAACAGTTTGGTTAGTGACCGTTCAAAGTTACAACAGCACTGAAAAAAGTGACTTATGACTGTTTTTCGCACATACAACCAGTGCAACATCTACAC
>WNWU01000024.1:6187368-6214413 GCA_012654045.1 Ptyas mucosa
CTCCCAGAATCCCCCAGCCAGCACTGCTGGCTGGGGGATTTTGGGAGTTGAAGTCCACCCATCTTCAAGCTACCAAGGTTGAGAAACACTGATTTAACAGATTAACAGAGCTGTAAGGGACCTTGTCAGTCATCTAGTCCGGAATGGAACTTTTCCCTCCCTCACCCAATTCTTTAAAATGGTATGTAGCCATCCTGAAAGCTGAGAACATCTGGTCTTTTCTCCCTCAGGCATCCCTCTTTACACTGGAGAACTGAGACGCTGGAGAAAAGGATGCTACACACTGATCCACGATGCCCAAAGAGCAGAGTTTGCCCTGGATCTGCTGTTCTTCTGTGGGGCTGAAGGTTGGTTTCATTTTTAAGCTTGTCTGAAACTGTTCATAGGGAGAGCTTTTCCTGCCCCACTTTCCATCAAAGGCCAAGGAGCTGTTGTTGAAGCACCACAAAAGGGATTAAATTCAGCCACTCCCAAGCAACAGGTTATATGCTCACTGATCTTCAAACTCACCCAGCACTGGCTAGGCTTGGAGTCTCTTTTATCCATTAATGCAAGAAGATCATCCAGAGTTAACCACGGAAGGGAAAAATTCCTTTATGCCTAAATGACGAAATATAATATCTCCCTAGAAACTGTCCCAAAGGTACTTTTTCCAGAGGCAACTGGACTTTCTGGGTTTTCTTTGAAGACATTTTGCTTCTCATCCAAGAAGTTTCTTCAGCTCTGACTGGATTTCCATTCTTCTATTCCCCACCCTCCAGTCAGAGCTGAAGAAGCTTCTTGGATGAGAAGCGAAACATCTTCAAAGATAAAACAGAAAGTCTAGTTGCCTCTTGAAAAAGCACTTTTGGGACAACCACGACCTGGATGACTGAGAATCTCTATAAACATCCCTGGAAATTGCTTATATTTTTAGCCTTACAGATGTTGTATACCCGTCTTCACAATCTAAAGCCATCACTCGGGGTTTTTTTGCAATTGAATTGGCCAACCCTCCTCTTCAAAACCAATTTTAAAATCTTCTTAGTGCCGAGATGGGCGGCACATAAATCAGCAAAAATCAATCAACTTTACTATTGTGTTTGGGCAAATGGATTTGTTTGTGGCTGCTCGCTTTAAAATTTAAAACGTGGATGTTCATTCCTTTTAAGATTGGGACATCGAATCGGGAGGCTTCACTTCATACATTGCAAAAGGTGAAGATGAAGAGGTAAACGTATTTTTTTCCCCCATTTTCAGGGGCACCGGTGAACTTGCTCAGCGCACAGGTCGTTTTGAAACTGACCATAAACTCTTCCTATCCCTCCCTTTGCAGATGTCCAGCTACCTGTAGACATGTCCCAAAGGTGCTTTTTCAGGAAGGAATTGGACTTTCTTGGTTTTTTTTTTTTCTTTTGAAGATATTTTGCTTCTCATCCAAGAAGCTTCTGTAGCTCTGACTGGATGGTGGGGAATGGAAGGATTTATATTCCTGGCAGATAGCTGGTCATTTGCATCCTTCAATGACCCTCTAAAACAGTGGTGTCAAAATCAATTTCATTGAGGGCCGTATTTGACCTTGGGGAGGTGTGAGTGTGGCCAGGGTGGCCTGAGCACTCTGCCAGTGAAAACGGGTTCCCAAGCTCCATTTTTGCCTGTGTCGGCCTCCTGCAACCCTCTGCCAGCAGAAACGGAGCTCGGGAAAGCCACCACCCGCAGCCCATGCGAGCTCAGTTTTCAGGTGGCAGAGGCATGGCGGGCCAGTTCTTCACTGTTTCTAGGGCGGCCCCACGGGCCAGATCTAAGCACCCCGTGGGCCGGATCCAGCCCCGTGGCCTTGAGTTCGGAGGATGCAAATGACCAGCTGTCTGCAAGGAATAGTGGGGAATCCTTCCATTCCCCACTATCCAGTCAGAGCTGAAGAAGCTTCTTGGAGGAGAAGCGAAACGACTTCTAAGAAAAACCAGAAAGTCTAGTCACCTCCTGAAAAAGCACTTTTGGGACAACCATGACCTGGAGGACTGAGAATCTACAGACTTTTTACTTGTATGCTTGTTCTTATTTATATTATTTCTTCCCTTGCTCAACTTTATTCCCCCATCACATACTGTACCTCAATTGTTTGTTTCACCCTGCAGGGGATCTGTTTCAATCCAGTAATCACTTTGGTATCCTCCCTTTTCTTGTTTTTTTTTTAAACCTCCCTTTTTTTTTTAAGGTGCATTGACAAAACTGAACAGAATACTCTGTCGTAAGAGCATTGCTAATACTATTACGTTACTGCCAAGTTCTACTTTCAATTTCCCTAATTCTTTCAAGCAAAGAATTTGCCTTTTTTGTGCAGTTTCAAAAGGACTGGAGCTGGCTGAATAGAGGGACATTTTGTTCCCACAGTAGCCGCTCGATGCCTCTGTGAATTTGAACAAGAACCTAATGAATGTAGCATCTCGTAATGAGTAGCCATTGAGAATCCTGTTTAACACGCTGCAGTGAAGTTACCTTAATGTTTATTTTATGGGAAACTATAGTTACTTAGATCCTATTCTTCTGTGCATGCGGCCTGAGTTTCCAGCAGAGGAAGTAGGGTTTTTATTGAAACCCATCATTTGGACGGATCTGCACAGGTGCGTTCATGAAAGTTAAGGTTTTCCTGCACGCTCCTTAGACGTAGTAAGCATAGGTTGTTTTACTGAACTGCCCTTGTTTTATTCTCTTTTCCAGCTTCTGACAGTTAATCCAGAGGCCAATTGCTTGGCTTTAGTTTACAGAGATCGAGAGACACTGAAATTTGTGAAGTACATTAATCGGCGGAGTTTGGAGCAAACGCCTGATCCAAAAGAATTCTGGGACTTCTCCTTTGTTTACTATGAATGAGAGATGGTGCCAGCCAGTGACGGCAAGCCATTTCTCTTAGTTAAATACTCAAAAGGACAGGGGTGGGGTTTCTTACAAAGAAAGATCCTGTTGCACAATCTGCTTTTACTCTGATGCTCCTGCAAAACACCACTTCTTTTTCTGGGGCCCTTTTGGAAATTTAACCATGGTCTGAACTTCAGGGGTGGGGGGCACAAAACTTCTGCATGTTAGGAATGCGAATACCACATCATTTGGACTGAGGTCAGGACTTTGGTTATGGCTCATCCTAAGCAGCCTTAGGGGATGTGTTGGCTCAGTGGCTAAGATGCTGAGCTTGTCGATTGAAAGGTCAGCAGTTCAGCGGTTCGAATCCCTAGTGCCACGTAACAGGGTGAGCTCCCGTTCCTTGTCCCAGCTTCTGCCAACCGAGCAGTTCAAAAGCAAGTAAAAAAAAATGCAAGTAGAAAAATAGGGACCACTTTGGTGGGAAGGTAACAACATTCCATGCCCCTTTGGCGTCGAGTCATGCCGGCCACATGACCACGGAGACGTCTTCAGACAGCGCTGGCTCTTCCGCTTTGAAACGGAGATAAGCACCGCCCCCTAGAGTCGGGAATGACTAGCACGTATGTGCAAGGGGAACCTTTACTTTTACCAGCCTCAGAAAAACATAACACAGTAGCCTGGAAGAAGCCAAGATTTGCTGTGTTCTCCAAAACTCCACCGCTTCTCACAGACGGCCAAAGAAGGGTGTTTCCTATTGGTCTAATTATGTGGCGTTTTGCAGCTTGGGTTAATAATCATGGAAGATGATTATGGTTTGTTGAGTAAGCCTCTACTGGTTGGGATTCATGGAGGTTGTTAAACCGTAAATCAAGCCGGCCTTTGAAATGTGTAAGCCTAGACGGATTACTGTCAGCTGCACCAAAGGGAGAATCCTAACTCAATTAGAATAGTTGCAACCAGCTTAAAAGGCAGTGGTCCTTTTCAAACTTTATTCTTAATCAAGACCTCACATTAATTTATAATAATAAAGATTTGGTGTTGCTTTAAGCTTTTCTTTTCTTGCTTCCTACAAAAACTAGAGAGTACAGTTTCTCCTCGTCCGGCTCACGGATGTCCAAGCTTGGCCATTTTAAGACATGTAGACTTCAATTCCCAGAATTCCCCAGCCAGCTGGCTAGAGAATTCTGAGAGTTGAAGTCCACAAGTCTTAAAAGCTGCCAAGTTTGAAGACCTCTGTTCTAAACCAACCTGCTCAAGCAAAAGATCGTATACCAGGATTCTGGACAAATGGCTGTACAATCTCTCCTTGAAAACTTCTAATGATGGAGCACTCACAACTTCTGAAGGCAAGTGGTTCTGCTGATTAATTGTTCTCACGATGAAGGCTGGGGAATTCTGGGAATTGAAGTCCACGGGTTTTAAAGTGGCCAAGATTGGACACACCTCTGATCTAAATGAACTAAATCATACAGATAGACTGAGGTCTGTCAGTTTTATTGAAGAATCAAACATTGCTATTTTAAACAGCCTCCAGGGCAGTTTTTGGCTTCTGAAATTCCCAGATTTTGGTCTATATAACGTCCATAAAAGCTTGGCCATCTCTCTGCTTAGCATGATATTTATAAAGTACCAACATTCCTGGCCTTCTCTTCCCCTACCACAGGCAGCCGAACGTTCAAGCCTATAATAAAGTCTTCGTACTGCACTTCACTGGGCACTAATCTGACAGCATTATCTAACTGTTTTATCTACCGCTCAATCTTTCTGCTCGTCTCCCTTGGCTAGTTTTTCGCCTTCCAATCTTCACTCCGGATCAAGAGCACGATGTCCCCAAACGCATGATTTTGATGAGCATATTAACACTGTTGTTCTTAATAGCATCCCGGCAAGCAGCAATCATTTGCATTTTGTGTTTACCAACTGGAGGAAAAAAGAAAAGAGTTAGTGGAGTCTGTTCTTTTGCAAAAATGCAAATGAACTTTTTTGCAGTTCAGAAGGGGAAAGTGTTCTTTTCCCGTCCCGTCCCCCCCCAACCCAAATCAGCTGAGGGCTGAGAGGGGAACAGCCTGTGCAGGACACAGCTATTCTTGCTGCTCACTGTTTATGTTATTTTGAATTCCCCCGGAAGGTGGATGGGCCCTTCGTGGCCCGTTTTTAAATCTGTTGGAAAGGCATGCTAGTAGTCATGTGACAGCATCTCCCAGCCCAGCAGTCTTTTAAGAGGAGACTGAAGGGCTCTCTGGAAACTTGTGCGAAAAGAAAACAAATTGGAGATCTGAGGCTCGAATTTATACAAAAGGAAGCCTCAAGGAAGAAGAAAAAGGCCAGCCCTTTTCCGGATGGGATTAAAGTAAATGGGGGGGGGGGGGGCCCCAGCGCCTTCTCCAAATGTGTTGGCATTTTGTTAACGTTCTAATGAAGCCCATAAAAAGCAAAGAAGATTGTTCTGTATAAAAGAGACCTCCCATTTCAATAATTTTTGGAGAAAGGGTGGATCAAACCGTATTTGCCACACGGCTTTTTATTTCCTGCCAGAGAAAAGAAGGCTTGAGTTCTGCGGAGCTGCAAATTGGGGCCAAAGTAATCTAGATCAGTGTTTGTCAACACTGTTTTGACAAACTTTGTCAACACTGTGTTGACTGTGTTGACACTTTGTTATGTGTGGATTTCAACTTCCAGAATTCCCTTAACCAGCCTTGCTAGTATGGTTAAAGGCCTTGGTGGTTTCTTAACCTTGGCAACATAGCTGGCTGGGGGATTCTGACAGTTAAAACCCACACATCTTAAAAGTTGCCAAGGTTGACCAAAAAAACAATCTAGATTGCGATTAGTAGCATGTAATACGAATGCCAGTTAAGGCCTTTCTTGACACTATAATCCCCAAAGTGCCTCTTGTCAAGTGCCACTTTTTTAAAAAGCCTGTTTCCTACCAGTGACAGTTTGTGATTTTCCTAGAGGGTTGTTGTGCCTTAGGAGAAAAGCTCATACTTTCCAAAATATTACTTTTTGGAATATTACCATACGCATGTTGATGTAACTGATTCCAAAAGCAAAGGAATGGTTTTATCTATGGCTTTCAGCTTGGCCCCCTTTCCCTCCCACCCCACTTCAGTTATAATCTGAACTGCCATCACATCTTTAGTCCCCTGTTACATTTCAATAACCCAGGAAGCACCTCCTCCTGTGAGATCTTTGGTGTTAACTGATTTTGGTTGCTTTCCTGCAGCATGATGATGATGTTACCTAGTTTGGTAATGAAACGTCTGCAAGACAAGAACCAAGGTCAGAGAGCACCAAGGACCCCACAGTCTTCCTCCTTCTCCCCTTTGCAATCCCCCCTCTCTTCTAGCACTGATGGTGTTACCTAGTTTGGGCAATGAAATGTCTGCAAGAAAACAGCCAAGCTCAGAGAGAACTAAGGACCCTACAGTCCTCTTCCTCCTTCTCCCCTTTGCAATCCCCCCTCTCTTCTAGCACTAATGATGTTACCTAGTCTGGGCAATGAAACGTCTGCAAGAAAACAACGAAGCTCAAGTGAGCATGGAGGACTCCACACTTCGACCCTGAGCTACAAGTTCTCTTCTGTTGGAATATGGTCATCTGTGGAGTCCTCGGTACTTTCTGACGGTGGTGGTTTGCTTGATAATGTTTTATGACCCAAACATTATGGGCCACATCATCGATGCACTGAAGAGGTTACCCAACCGGATTGTGAAATGTCTACAGAGGATCAGCCAAACTTAGAGAGCACCAAGAATTCTACAGGGAGCTACAAATGTTCTCTTTCATTGGTACCTCCTCTTGTGTTTAAACCTAAGCATGTGAGTACAGCTCTCCAAACAACTACACAGTTTTATTTGAGAATCGGATCACAAGGAAAGGTTTCCTCAAGTTCAAACGCAGGATTAGCTCCCCTTGAATCCTCCAGCGAAATGTATACTGTATTTTTTGGAGTATAAGATACTCCGGAGTATATGATGCATCTTAGTTTTTGGGGAGGAAAATGGGGGAAATAAAATTCTGCCTCTGCCTACCAGGTAGTCATCCAGCTAACGTTCTTAGCCTGGTCAGCTTCAGCATATTAGTTCGCTGGTTGTGAGTGCACATGCGCCTCATTGGGGCTGATAAGCAGCTTTAATAGCACAGCTGATTGCCGGAGGGAGCTCTGGTGAGTAAAGCAGGCAAAGCGCGGAAGCGGTAAGACAAGGCAGCAGCTGTTCCAGGTTGCCATTTTGGGCTCCACGCCTCGCATTTTCAGCCTCCAAACACTCCGTTTGAGAGCTGTTCAACGCTGCGGGAATCGGCAAAGCACATCACTGCTGATCACCGCCCGAAAACGTGATGCGCAAAGGCCAAGAACAGGGCATGCAGAGACCTAAAACACAATGCGCAGAGGTGGCAGCCTTGAACGGCTCTCAAATGGAGCGTTTGGAGGTTGAAAACGCGAGGCGTAGAGCCCAAAAACACAAGCCATTGTCTGTGGCAATCTCTGCAGCCAGGAAGAGAATGCACAGAGGCCGAAGGGTGGGGGATGGTGGGTAGGTGGGGCTACATTCGGAGTATAAGATGCACCCAAATTTTCAGCCTCTTTTAAAGGGGGGAGTGCATCTTATACTCTGAAAAATATGGTAAATGTCTGCAAGACAATTTAAAGATTTCCCTGCATTCAGCTGAACGCCTCCAGAAACTCAAGTATCGATGCCGCCCCCCCCCCCCCCCCCTTCAAAATTCACATCCATTTCTTTCCAGGTTAAAATTCACTTAAGCATACTCTTTTCTTTTCAAGCTTCTTTTCAAGTGACATGACATGTAAATGAGAAATTATCCTCCCTCAGAACCTACCTCGGAGATTTCCTGCTCGTTGGATGGCCTGATTTATTGCTTTGAGATTATTTAAAAGCTCTGAGTGATTGGTGCAACGAATCTTGTACTGAGACAGTAAATCCTTGTTGAGGTCATACAGTTCATTATACCGTTTCTTCATGTTTTTCCTGCAAGGGTAAACAAAAATATAAGCAAATAACGTTGAAAGCTTATTTTAGTTGTTGGGATTTGGGATGCAATGAATCCAAGGCAAGCTTTCCTCAAACTTTTGTTAGCGCCAATGTTGGATCTGCTGGAGACAGAGGTGAAAAGGTAACGTAGCCTGCTCTGGGACAGGTGCATCTCTTGGCATTTTGGTATGTGATGCCCCTGGCAACTTCCTGGGTCCTGCATCTTCGCATCCCCCATCCCCACCCCTCTATGGGCTTCAGTTTGGGGTTTCTGGAGGAAAGAGACCTCCTAAGACAGAGGTCAGCAACCTGCGGCTCTGGAGCCAAATGTGGCTCTTTCATCCCTCTGCTGCAACTCCCTGTCGCCGGTCGGCACCACAATTTTGAGATGAGCTCCCAGTTGGGGGCGGAGCAGGGCATGCCAGGAGGAGACTCTATAGCAAGGGACAGGTTTTCCGGTCGGCTCTAGAATTGTTAGGGCTTTCGGTTAGGACTGGTAGAGGAAAAAGAACACCGCACTAGGAGGAGACTCTATGGTGGGGGAACCGGACTTCCGGTCGGCTCCAAATTTGAACGGGGGGGGGGCTTCTGGTTAGGACTTTTGTGGCTCTTTGAATGTTTAAGGTTGCCGACCCCTGTCCTAAGAAGAATCATGACTTCCTTTCCAACATTTAGCGGAGTTTCCAATAACTAGCCCAGAATCAGAGGTGGGTTTCAGCAGGTTCTGCTTAGTTCTGGAGAACCGGTAGTGGAAATTTTGAGTAGTTCGGAGAACCAGTAGTAAAAATTCTCACTGGCCCTACCCGCATCTATCCTCTGCCTCCCGAGTCCCAGCTGATCAGGAGGAAATGGGGATTTTACAGTATCCTTCCCCTGGATTGGGGAGGGAATGGAGATTTTACAGTATCCTTCCCCTGCCACGCTCACCAAGCCATGCCACACCCACCAAGCCACACCCATAGAACCGGTAGTAAAAAAATTTTGAAACCCACCACTGCCCAGAATGGGTGTCTGTCAAAGTGAGATGTAATTACGGATGGAGGATAAGAGTTACGTGATGAGAATTCTTATATTTGAGAGCATAAGGAACAATAATATACTTTCGTGTAGAGTTATAACCAGTGATGGGATTCAAATAATTTAACGTCCAGGGTCAGGTTGGCTGTCAGGGAAGACATAGCCCATCCCCGTCCTCCAGCTCTGCCACACATGCAGGACAAGCCTCCCGCAACAGCCAACCTGACCCTGGGTGAACTGGTTGTTAAATTCACACACACACACACACACACGCCGTTATCAAAGTGATCCTGGGCGCTGCACTGCAGTGGAGAAACAGGCAATGGAGCGGCCGGCACGAAGGAAGGAGGAGAAGCAGGAAGAAGAAAGAGGGAAAGTGGCCTTCTTCCCCCGTGCTGGCCGCCCCGTTGCCCGTTTCTCCATTGCAGTGCAGTACCCAGTGGGGTCGGGGAAATTTAACAACCATTTCCCTTGAACCGGTGCAAACCGGCTGAATCCCACCATTGGTTATAACACTATACGACCATAAGGGTGAAGCTATGGCATACATGCCACAGGTGGCACGCATAGCCATATCGGTGGGCACGCGAGCTCAGCTCCAGCGTGCACATGATTTTCGGGCCTTCTGGGCCCACCGGAAGAAGGGAAACAGGCTGTTTCCTGCCTCCGGAGGGCCTTGGGGGTGGTGGGGAAGGCCCGTTTTTCTCTCCCCCCCCAGGCTCGAGCCTTTCTAGGAGCCTGGGGAGGGTGAAAACAGCCTTCCCCATCCCCCCAGAGGCCCTCTGGAAGCTGGAAATGGCCCATTTGCCAACTTCCGGTGGGACCGGAAGGCCGGTTTTTTTCTCTCTCCAGGCTCCAGAGACTTTCTAGGAGTCTGGGGAGGGTGAAAACGACCTTTCCCCACCCCACCCCACCCCACCCGGAGGTCCTCCGGAGGCCTGAAATAGCCCGTTTGCCTACTTCCAAAAGTCAGCAAATGGGCCGTTTTCACCGTCCCAGGCTCGTAGAAAGCCTCTGGAGAGGCTAGGGAGAGAGAAAACGGGCCCATTGTGCCATTGCGTGCCAGGAGCAGAAGGGTGTGTGTGTGTGTGTTGCACGTGTGGGGCACATAGAATTATGGGTGTGGGCATGCACCCCCCCCCCCCATGCGACCCCTGCTCCTGGCACGCGATGGTAAAAGATTAGCCATCACTGTTATACGAGGCGCACCTAACTGCCAGTCTGCAGCAGCATTCTGGATCAGGAATTTCTTTCATCTTGAAAAATGTACAGGTAGTCCTCGAGATAGGCAACAAGATCTCTGTTGCTAAGTAGGACATTTGTTAAGTGGGCTTTGCCCCATTTTACAACTTTTCTTGCCTCAGTTGTTAAGTGAATCACTGTAGCTGGTAAGTTGATAACTCAGTTGTTAAGTGAATCTGGCTTCCCCATTGGCTCTGCTTATAAGAAAGTCATAAAAGGGGATCACATGATCTTGGGACACAGTAACGTTCATAAATAGGAGTCGATTGCCAAGCGTCCGAATTTTGATCACATGACCACAGGGATGCTGTAAAGGTTGTAACTGTGAAAATCAGTCATACCTTCCATTTTTTCAGTGCCGTTGTAACTTTGAACGGTCACTAAACGAAGTGTTGTATGTTAGGATTACCTGTACAGACCTGCAAAGGTGGTAAATGCAAGGATTGATCTTAAAGTTACTTTTTCATCACGGTGGTAACTGCAAACAGTGGCCAAACGAAGCCATCGCTAAGCAAGAACTACCTGTGCCAGGTGTCATGTATCTGTCCAGTGCAATTCCGTCCAGGAGGTTTTCCCCATAGAGCAGTGATGGCGAACCTTTTCAGCACAGAGTGTCAAAACTGGAACATGCGTGCATGCGGGTGCATGTGCATGCGCCAGAGCACTGGAAATCCGAAGAGCAGTTGGACGGTGCACATGAGTGTGCTGGCCAGCTGATCTTCGGGTTTATGGCATGAGCATCTCCACCGACCAGCTGGTCTTCAAATGCACCGGACCACTGGAAACCCGAAGACCAGTTGGCTGGCGCACTCATGCTTGGTTTTTGGCAATTTTCTGGGCTGTTTTCAGGGTGTTTTTAGGACCGTTTTTGGCCCAAAAAATGACCTGAAAATGGCCCAAAAAATGGCCCGAGAATGGCCTTGATAACGGCCCCAGAAAATGTCCTTGAAAACGGCCAAAAACGGCCCTGAAAACAACCTGAAAAACAGCCTAAAAATGGCCCAGAAAACTGTTCCCAAAATGGCCTTTTTGGCTGTTTTTCGGGCTGTTTTCAGGCTATTTTCCGGTGCTCCGGTGTCCACAAAGACCAGCTAGCTGGAAACCAGAAGAGCAGCTGGCAACGGCATGCATGCCCACAGAGAGGGATCTGTGTGCTACCTCTGGCAAGCGTGCCATAGGTTCGCCATCGCTGCCACAGAGCATCTGAAGTTTGGCTTCCAATCTCCCTTTTGTTTTACTCAAGTACCAATTTTGCTTTGATCATCATCATCATCATCATCATCATCATCATCATCATCATGATTCTAGACCAGGGGTCAGCAATCTGTGGGTCAAGAGCCACATGCAGCTCTTTGGGCCCTCTGCTGTGGCTCCCTGTCGGGTGACCCTACCACTGGCTGGCCCTGCCCCTCGCCCTTTCCTACCAGTCACTCTTCGCCTGGCCTGAGAAGGTAAGGGCGACGGCGGGGGATGGAGAAGTGGCCAGGGCAGAGCGAGAGAGATACAGAGAGAGGGGGAGAGAGAGAGAGACATAAAGAGATACAGAGAGAGAGGGAGAGTGGGGGGAGAGAGGGGGGGAGGGGAGAGAGAGATGTCAAAAGGATTTTGTGGTTCCTGGTGTTTTCTAACAACTGGTTCTCTGCAGAAGGGAGCGACATTGAGTTGGCCACGCCCACCCAGGTTTTGTGGCTCCCAGTGTTTCCTTTTCTGTGGGAAACGGGTCCAAATGGCTCCTTGAGTGCTTAAGGTTGCAGACCCCTGTTCTAGCCATTGTCTAGCCATTTCAAGATGAAGACCTCTTCTGCATGTTTCCAACCGATACAGTCCACCCTACTTTCCTTCGCCAGTTGGGGCCCACAATACTCACTGATCAATCTGTGTTCTATCGGTCAATGTTTTGATCAATCCGTGTTACTCACTCACCAGTCTCCCATGAGGCGGGAATCTTCAGCTCGAACCAGCATGCTGCGGATGGAGTTGGAGCTGTCAGCCATGTTGGCTGTGAGCTTCTGACAAACAGTATGAGAACTGTCCACCTATGGAGGAGAACCACAACTTTATACACATAACAGGAGGGTGAAGGTTCGTTCTCTGAGCTTTGTGGGTTGGTTTCCAAACTTTTCGTTACCAGACTAGGTAACATCTTCAGTGCAGTTTAGGGGATGTCGGTGTCAGTGTTCTATTTATAAGGACTTCAGGTGTGGGTGTGTCACAACCCACCACTGTTCTGACCCAGCTCCTCCAAACACGACAAACTCTCCGAAGTGAACTCAAAGATTCCTTTAATTAGGAGTGCCGGCAGCCCAGCGAAAAGGTTTGTATCACCGCAGGCTAACAGGTCCGGCCAGCCGGAAGATGAATAGTTGTTTGCCACATCTATTCATCTCCACCCCCTGCCTTTTATCCCCAGAGCTAGGGTGGGGCTTCGCTAGCAGCGGTGGCTCTTCCGTCCCAAGGAACGGCCCATAGATTTCCACTGCTCTCCTCTCCTTTTCCTTCTGCGCATCCACGCGTCAGGCACTGGACCCAGCTGTTCCGCTTCTTCCTCATCAGCCACCTCCAGACCTGGGGGCTGTTGACAACTCCATCTGAGGGCTGACGGATGGCCCAGGCTCCGCCTCCATCTCCCTCTCTCCCTCTCTGCCAGCTCCATTCCCTCTTCCCCCTAGGAGCTCTCAGGTTGCCTTGATGCTGACCCTGACTCCCATATGCCTCCTCCTCCTCTGAGTCCGGTGCTGGAGGGGCCAGCGGCCGGCAGGCCACAACAGCCACGCTCGTTGGTTCATCGAAGCCTGGCACTCCACAAGCAATTCCATCCACTGACACACTGACCCACAACCAGCCTATGAACCCCTCAGAATCCAAATCAACCACCCAGCCAACCAGAGACGGCACCGACCCTCAACCAACCGACACAATCCCCCACCACCAGCAGTTAACCTTCCCAATGGCCCTGACCTGATGTAAACTCCTTATCACAAGACCCATCACAAGACTCTCACGGACGACTCACAGCTGACCCGTCACAAGATCCTCACTTGACCCACCCACACCTGAAGCCCTTATAAACAGAAGAACACTGACATCCCCTAAACTCCGCTGAAGATGTTACCTAGCCCGGTAATGAAACGTTCGGAAACCAACCCACAACTTGAAGAACGAACCTTCATCTTCATCCTACACCTGAGCCGGAGGCGGGTTTCAGCAGATTCTGATAAGTTCTGGAGAACCTGTAGAGGAAATTTTGAGTAGTTCGGAGAACCGGTAGTAAAAATTCTGACTGGCCCCGCCCCCATCTATTCTCTGCCTCCCAAGTCCCAGCTGATTGGGAAGAAATGGGGATTTTGCAGTAATCTTTCCCTGGAGTGGGGTGGGAATGAAGATTTTACAGTATCCTTCCCCTGTCACGCCCACCAAGCCATGCCCACAGAACCGGTAGTAAAAAAATTTGAAACCCACCACTGACCTGTGCTACAGATATTTGCCATTATTGCACACCCATCATATAATTGTCTAACTGTCTTATCTATTTGCCAGACAAGACAATTAGATGTTTGCTTTCTGGAAACAGGGCGGCTCTGCACTGCCTAAAGTCTTCGTGTTATGGAGCCACTTCCTTGAGGCAGACGTTCAAAGTACCTCCTGGTCTAATACTTCCTTGAGATTTTAGGGTTCTGGGACTCCACCTGTCACCACAGACCTCTGCTTGCAAAATCATTAGCATTCCAAACCTCACAGATGGCTAATTCAGATTCAGACAAAGCAAGTTATTTTGTTGAATGAATCTCCAGCCTAAAAGCAAAACTGTTGACAATTCAATTCTCCTGTTGCAAGTTTTGTCTGGAAATGGAGCATAAATTCCATCAGGCGGGAAAACAACGAGATGGCCTGTGTTGCCATGAAAGAGGCAATCTTTTCTAAGGCAAAAATGGTCTGATCTGCTGGAAGGTAAATAATTAAAGAGTCTGGTGCTGCTTTAGGAAAGTTCTAGATAGACCAGTTAGTGTTGTTCGCTATTTTAAAGCCCTTGAGAAAAACCTCTTGCTTGTGGCCCACCAAATCCATGGATTTCTTTAGCTCCTACCTATTCCGATTTATTTAAGCCATGCAATCCATCACAATGAGGTATCTTAGATATCTTGGTGCTTTCTGGGTTTTTTGATTGCATGCAGATGTTTCATTGCCCAACTATGCAACATCATCAGTGTGAGTGAATGTGTGGGGTTTTGCTGCTTGTATAGTATATAAACATCTGCAAGCAAGCAAGTTCAGAGAGTATTAAGGACCCCTCAGTTGTCCTCCTTGCCTTCTCCTCCTCTGCACTCCACTCCCTTCTGGCACTGATGATGTTACTTAGTTGGGTCATGAAACATCTGTAAGAAAACAACCAAGCTCAGAGAGCACCAAGGACCCCACAGTCCTTTCCCTTCTCCTCCTCCTCCTCCTCCACTTCACAAACCCCATTCCCTTCCAGCACTGATGATGTTACCTAGTTGGGTCATCAAATGTCTGTAAGAAAACAACTAAACTCAGAGAGCTCCAAGGACCCCATGATCCAACCCTGAGCTACAGATGTTCTCTTCTACTGGTACCCCAGATAAGTTTAGGAAGCCTTGCTCACTTACCCCAACAAAAGCTTTGTGCACCTCATCAAAATACACAGGGAAGTCTGCTTCAACCTGCAAGTCCTCAATTGCCCAAAAGGAGGCCATCGATTGGATGATGTCACCAGCCAGATCAATGTTATCGGTGTTAATGGAGATCTAGTAACCAGAAGAAAAAACAATAACTCAGATTGGCCCCAGACATGCTCATTACAATGGCAGAAGTTGATGCTTAAAGAGCCTCATCACATCTGAAACTAAACTAGGATAACCCAAGTGCTAACCTTGAATACAAATGTTTTGTGAGGAAACTAACATAGAATAGCTTACAGCAGCTGCCCTGGATCTACAAAGCTGATGAGAAACAGACTGTTCATCTATATATATATAAAAGTGAAAACCACTCACACCGTAATCACGAAATCTCCAGAACCGTAAAGCCTACAAACTTGAAATTTGCCACGTGTTTTCCTCTTGGCTTCTAGGTAAGCATTTTTTAAGAAAGGATTTTTCGAAATGACCATTAGTATTTCCTATATTATGATTAACATGCTCTGATGCTAAGGAGTTCTACTCCCCCTCCCCACCTGAAAAGAAATCTGTTCCAAATGCAAAACACAAGCAGAGGAGAGGAGTTTCACTTTCACTTTTATTTTCACAGCAGCAACCAGGGGATAGGATAGGGGAGGCTTCTGTGCGGCAAGTTTGAGGGAGAGAAGGGGATAGGATAGGGTTCTGTGGGGCAAGACTGAGGGAGAGAAGGGGAGAGGAGAGGCCGATCGGAACTACTCATTAATTTTCAAGCTGTAAGTGTCTATTTATCAAGCCCGATCACATAGTTTCGTAGCGGAACATGGGTGTCCAGCTAGTGACTAATAATCACACCATTGAGTGTGATGGAGAACAACTTCCTTACTCTAAAGAGGAATGTCCAACCTTAGACTTGTGGACTTCAGCTCCCAGAATTCCCCAAGTCTTAGTTGCCAAGGTTGTGGACACCCCTGCTCTAAGAAAATCATACTCTGTTTCTGAAGAAACATAGATAGAAGACTAAGTACGGACAGGTTACATGTAAGCTGCATTTAGAATCAAGAGACTTGGATATGCAGTAAGTTACTTAAATATAATCACGATGTAATAGAGTTTCAAGGGACAGAGGGAAAACGGGTAGTTGTTTTCAAGATCATGGCAACTCATCCATTGAAGATCATCTTGCATGAGAACAAACGTGCTTCAAACTTAAATCCTCGTTGCCTTATTCCAGTAACACACACTTCAAAAATCCCAATGTTTAGACAAGAGGAAGAGACCACAGCCAATAATATTATATATATTGTATTTTTCGGATTATAAGACGCACCAGAGTATAAGACGCACCAAGATTTCGAAGAGGTAAACAAGAAAAAAAAAGTTTTTGCCCTCCCTGGCCCCCAGGAGCACTCTGCAGGCCTCCCAAACCCTCTGCATGGGCTCGTTTTTTTGCAAAAATGGGGTGTGCAGAGGGTTTGGGAGGCCTGCAGAGTGCTCCTGAGGGCCGGGAGGGCAAAAACATGACGCATGGGGGGTTTGGGAGGCCAAAAAGGGGATGTGCAGAGGGTTTGGGAGGCCTGCAGAGTGCTCCTGGGGGCAGGGGAGGGCAAAATGCCTCCATTTTTGCAAAAAACAGGGCCGTTTTTGGCCTCCCAAATCCCCCATGCATCGCATTTTTGCCCTCCCCATCCCCCAGGATCCCCAGGAGCACTCCGCAGGCCTCCCAAACCCCCTATGCGCCCCATTTTTGTGAAAAACGGGCCTGTTTCGGGGTTTGGGGGGGCCAAAAAGGGGCAGGGTTTCGAGAGGCCAAAAATGGCTTTATTCGGTGTATAAGACGCACCAACATTTCCACCCTCTTTGTGGGGGGGGGGTGTCTTATACTCCAAAAAGTACAGTAAGTCCATACCTCCAAAAGGCAACTGGATCATCCGTGTTAAAACTGAACGGCCTCTCGACAGAGGGGATGGGATACCACACCACCTATCTCATGGTCCTTTGAGCAATCTCAAGAAAGTTCCAGATCCCATTTGATCTCTTGATTCAGGTGAAAAGCAACTTTTGGGGCAACCAGGACCTGGGTGATTGAGCATCTCCATAGACATCCATACCTCCAAAATACAGTAACAGCTTAATCAAAGGAACTGCAATACTCTGCAAATCCACCAGTACCTGCGACAATGAGTTTGAATGAAATGAAAACCAGAGACCAGGGAAGGGCTTGCTTACTTCCCAGGCTAACTGCAACGTAAACGAGACAAGCAAAAGAATAACCTCTCCGCTGGAGTTCATTCGGATGCACAGCTGTCCTGTGTCACGTAGGGAGGTGAAGCAGACTTCCAGCGACTCATGCTGCATCTCCACATCCTCAGGTAGCAGGAAATTCTGTTTTATCCACATGATGCCCTTGAAGCATAAATTCACACGGTGTGAGTTTTGAGAAAAAGAGTGGGTGGAAAATAGGTTGCAACGTCCTGATAAGTTGCTGGGAATTTGCAGCTGATGCCCTAGACTAGGGGTCTCCAACCTTGGCTTAAAGTTGCCAAGGTTGGAGACCCCTGCCCTAGATGTATAAGGGACACACCTGCAGTTATCAAGAAGTCGCAGGAATAAGAAGATTGTTGTGGTCTGCCAGCAGCCTGCGGATCTAGCAGCAGAATCAGACAGTGAGGAGGCTGGGGAGGAAGATGGACCAGTCCTGGAGTCTGGGGAAGGCTCAGACGAGGGCTCTGTGTCCAAGGCAGAGATGGGGCCAGGGCCATCTGGGAGTTATGTGCGGACTCCAGAGCCTCCAGAGTCAGACATCAGAGAAGCAGAGGAACAGGGGGAGCTTGTTCCCAGTGTGTGCGTGTGCAGAGCTGCCAGAAGGCAAGAACAGTTAAAACAAAAGGGACGACTCGGGAGTAAGGCTTGGAGATGATTGGCCCCTCCCATAATGCTTAAAAGAGGAGCAAAGGCACATAGGCACTTTGCAGGAAGTAACGTTGTGGATGATGTCGGTTTGTACTTTGAAGCTCCGTTTTTGACTCTGTGTTTCCGTGTGGCCTTGCCAAGATAATTGCCAATTAGCCTAGGTCAGAAGAAAGATGCTACAGGGAGTCCTCAATTTACAACCATTCGTTTAGTCGCTGTTCAGTTACAACGGCACTGAAAAAAAGTGATTTTGACTCTTTCTCACACTTTTTGACTGTTGCGGCATCCCCATGGTCACATGATCAAAATTCAGACGCTTGGCAACTGACTCACATTTATGACGGTTGCAATGACGTATCATATATCCCGGAGGTCAAATGATCATCTTTTCTGACCTTCTGTTGAGCAAAGTCAATAGGGAAGCCCGATTCACTTAACAACCATTTTACTAATTAACCACTGCGGGGATTCTCTGAACAACTGTGGCAAGAAAGGGCATAACAAGAGGCAGAATTCACTTAACGAATGTCTCACTTGGCAACAGCAATTCTGTGTTCAATTGTAGTTGTAAGTCAAGGACTACCTTGCATTTACTGCTTTCTTTGACCATATATAGATTCACCGGACGTGAATTTCTCTGTTGCTATGGCAAATCTAGACAGCATACTAAAAAGCAGAGTCATCACCCTGCCAACAAAAGTGCTTATAGTCAGGGCTATGGTTTTCCCGGTTGCAATGGATGGCTGTGAAAGTTGTGAAAGTTGGACCATAAGGAAGGCTGAGCACCAAAGAATGGAGGCCTTTGAACTCTGGTGCTGGAGAAGACTCCTGCGAGTCCCTTGGACTGCAAGGCGATCAAACCGGTCAGTCCTAGAGGAGATCAACCCTGACTGCTCTTTAGAAGGCCAGATCCTGAAGACGAAACCCAAATACTTTGGCCACCTAATGAGAAGGAAGGACTCCCTGGAGAAGAGCCTCATGCTGGGAACGATGGAGAGCAAAAGAAGAAGGGGACGGCAGAGAACGAGGTGGCTGGATGGAGTCACTGAAGCAGAAGGCGTGAGCTTAAATGGACTCCTGGGGATGGTAGAGGACAGGAAGGCCTGGAGGAACATTGTCCATAGGGTCATGATGGGTCGGACATGACTTCACAACTAACAACAACAACAACACAACCCAGACGGGGGGAAAAAAAAGAAAGAAAGACGACTTACCATCTGCACCTTCTCTCCCAGAGTGAATTTTACGAAGCTCAGAGGCCTGGTTGCAGGCTCTGGACTGCAGAGCAAATACATCGAGAAGCGAGGCAGCTGCCGGGACAGCTCAAAAACATGGAACTGTGTGCTGGGAAAGCAGGACACAAAAAATCATCAAGGCGGCTGAACAAATGGACTCGTCATCATTTGCTAGCTTAAGTAATTTTTTTCTAGAATAAAAAATGATGTTTCTGGGACTCTTGAGCTCTTGTTTAAAAAGTTTCTGGATCCCATGGGTGAATGTAGATGCTTCAAAGAACAAGAGATGAGTACATTCAAGGCCCAGGGGCAGCTAGAGATTTTCAGATGCAAATGAGGGGATGTAGTTTCATTACTTCCCAGCCTCTTTTATCCAGGGGTGGAATTTAGCTGGTTCAGGCAAACCGGATGTTACTTTTAATCTGGTTCGCCAAACCGGTAGTTGCAAGGAGTTGCTGACCCCGCCCACCCTGCCCCTCCCAGGAGCCTCCGTGCAGCCCGTTTTGGATGCCAAGTAAGTGCAGGCCCTGCACGGAGGCTCCGGGAGGGTGAAAAACAGGCCTACCAGAAAGTACCGGAAGTCCGGAAAAGAGCCTGTTTCCGGCCTCCGGAGGGCCTCCAGAGCCCGGAAGAGGTCTTTTCGCCCTCCCGGAGGCTCAAGGAAAGGCTCCAGAGCCTGGGGAGGGCGAAAACACTCCACTATCACCATGGTGCAGGAAGCCGGCTAAGCCATGCCCCCATGGCCACGCCCACCCAGCAACCGGGCACAGAACCAGTTGCTAAAAATTTTCAATCCCACCCCTGCCTTTACCTACTTTCTCTTCTTGCTGCCTAAGAATTAGGAGTTACTCCCAACTCCTACAAATTCCCTTATATTCTGCATGCCTCATTCTTTCTTCTACTGGCAAGACTGGGCTAAAAAAAAATAGGCACACCCATGCAAATGGAAAAACCACACAAAACACTTTATACCTCTGCATGGAAGACTATTAAGTTCGAATTAGGTTCTCGTTTAAAGGCAAGATTCGGAAGGAAACTACTGTTCTAACTGTGGAAGGGCTTTTAAATGTACTTACCTAGATGCTCCAGAATTCAAATTTTTTTTTGGAATGACAGGTGGGGAAGACAAGGGGAAATGTGCTGAGCGGTCTCAACTGAAGTGACTGCACTCAAATTTAACTTTTATCCGTATACTGTATATATATTTTCCCCATCTATCTTTTCCAAAATCTTTTAATTTTGGAGAATATATGATAATATCAGATAATATATATCTGAGATGAGGAGCGTATTTAATAGATTAACAGAGTTGGAAGGGACCTTGTAGGTCATCTAGTCCAACCCCCCGCCCAATGATATAGAGGAGACTCTATATCATTTCTGACAGATGGCAGTCCAGTCTCTTCTTCAAAGTCTCCAGTGATGAAGCTCCCACAACTTCCAAAGGCAACTTCTGTTCCATGGGTTGATGGTTCTCACTGTCAGGAAATTTTCTCCTTATTTCCAGGTTGAATCTCTCCTTGGTCAGCTTCCATCCATTATTCCTAGTATTTCTTACTAGTGTAATATTCTAGATCATGAAGGATTTCCCTACAAGATCCTTCTGACCAAGTTCCAGCCTTTCTGACTACCACTAGATCCACTGTGAGGGAGGGAGATCCAAGAACTGATGTAGAAAAGATACCCTGTAGCATAATTTAGCTGCTAACGCAGATGTGCTTGTTTCCTTTACCATGAAACGCCAAATATGAATCTCAACCCATTTGCACACTGAAGATTCTAGCTCTGTAATATCTATAAAAGAGCAAATTTGGTATACTGGTGAAGGCATCAGGTTAAAAACCAGGAGACTGGGAGTTCTAGACCTGCCTTAGGCACAAAGCCAACTGGATGACTTAAGGCATTCATTCTGTCTAAGACCTAGGAAGGAAGCATTGGCAAACCACTTCCATGCCCAAATCTATTTGAACAAAAGCCTAACCTATGTTAGAAAGGCAGGTTTGGTATAGTGGTTAAGGCATCAGGCTAGGAACCAGGAGACTGGGAGTTCTAGTCCAGCCTTAGACACAAAGTCAGCCCTGGAACCATGGACTAGTCACTTTCTTCCAGCCCTAAGAAGGAGGCAATGGCAAACCATTTCTGAAAAACCTTGCCAAGAAAACTGCAGGGACCTGTCCAGGCAATCTCCGAGAGTCAGACATGATTGAACAGAAGAAAACAAAAAATCAATCAACCGATACACGGCATTTGTTCCTTCAAAACATTAAAAAAAAAACCCTTTGCTAAATGCAAAATGCTGCACTTGCTGACTCGAAAACCTGCCTGAGGGTTTTTATCCAATATGAGATATTTTTCTCTGCATTCGACTTCTCCCACATAATTGAGGGTCCGTTTCTCTAATAAAAGCCCAAGAGCCAAAAGGATTGAGTCCATCAAAGGGTTTGGGGAAAAAAGGCAGTTGATGGGAAACCTGCCAGGCCCTCACCTCTTCTTGTATCCAACAAGGGCTTTGATGTTCAGCTCCACCGGGATGTCTTTCGGGGGGGAGAGCGGGATTTTTATGTTGCTCGAGAGGTTCTGAGGAGTGGGGTGGATCACGTGGCTCTCATTTTCAAAGATGCCTTCGGCAAAAATCAGCACCACTCGGATAATAGTGTCTTAAATGAAAACAAAGACATTCCCTCTTCATGAGTTTTGAAGGTTCTAACAGAGGTGGTCGTCGACCTACGACCGTAATGGAGCCTGCCCATTATGGTCGCATGTCCTGGCGGTTGTTAAGCAGGATTAAGAATACTAAGTTATTTATTCAAGTTAAAAAACGATTCTCCAGGACAGCAGACAGGACAGAAAAGAAGCCAAACTCATCACTGCCGCCGCCACCAAAAACAACCAACCAAATATTTTACTGGTGGCCTCAAGGTTACTATGAACATAGAATCATAAGGCTGGAAGGGACCTCAGAGGTCTTCTAGTCCCACCCCACTCCTCAAGGAAGAAGACTTTATTCCATCCAAGTCAAATGGTTGCCCAGTCTCTTCATGAAAACCTCCAGTGATGAAGCACCCACAACTTCAAGAGGCAAGCTGTTCCACTGGTTACCGTATATACTCGAGTGTAAGCCGACCCAAATATAAGCCGAGGCCCCCAATTTTACCACAAAAAACTGGGAAAACTTATTCACGCGAGTATAAGCCGGGGGTGGGAAATGAAGCGGCTACTGGTAAATTTCAAAATAAAAAAAGACTGGTCAAAAGTGCGAGGACCTGTCAGAAATCACTTTTTTCAGCCCTCTGAGGGAAAACAACCCCAAACAAATATAAAGATATTAAGATAAAGAATGAATTGTTAAACTTTAAAGAATAAAAGAGAACAAATATGAATAAATAGCAATAATTAGAAACACACATACAAACATACAATGTATTTTCTTTGAACAGAGTATTTGGCCAATTCACAAATTTAAATAGTGTTTAGTCATTTCACTTAAATTTACAATTTCTATATTTCCTTTTTGCCATATTTATTCCTCATCTATTTTTTTAAAAACCAATATTACCCTTCATCCTCATCTCTAATCTTAATCAAATTCAATTTTTCACTTCTATTCTATATTATACCCCTTCCCATTGTCATCTATTTTTATATCCATCCTCACATTGGTTAATTATGTAATATTACAGTTGTTCAATACAAATTCAACATTTTAATATAAATCAATTAGTTATATAACTATCTTTTTTGTATATTAATCAATATGAACATGAATATTCCAATTATTTCCATGCAATCCAATTTCTTACAAATCAATTACCGGTAATTATATTTACCAATAATAATAAACCAAATAATTTCCCCATATATTCTTCCAAACCACAACTTAACCATTTCTGCTTTCAACACAATATACAATTAATAGTATCTCAATTATTACAATTCCCTAGTTAAATAGAGCTTTTTTTTCTTTTGTGTTTTAAAATCTTGAACTCTCCTCTTTTGCCATTTGCCATAAATTTCCCATTGTTTGCACCTACCTTTTTTGATGAGGAAAAAGTAAAGAAATCTGCCTTTCCAGACAGCAAAGCCAACAACCTGCTTTACTTTCGGTTTCGGTTTCAGCTTGAATTGCACAAGGAGAAAAAAAAATGTGCTCCAGCAGCACTCTTTGCAGCTAGCAAAAGACCCCTGCCCAAAACAGCTGAGAGCAAATCAGCTGAGAGTCGGGAGGCTGTTCAAATCAACTTATGATAATTAACCTATACTGAAGCTGAAAGGGGCTGTTTTTTCTATTTTTGCAGACACGGGTCTACTCATTTGTTTTCTTTTAACACT
Source organism: Ptyas mucosa (assembly GCA_012654045.1). NCBI lineage: Eukaryota > Metazoa > Chordata > Lepidosauria > Squamata > Colubridae > Ptyas > Ptyas mucosa. Next base: position 6,210,574 of record WNWU01000024.1, read on the forward strand.
GATCAGCTGTAGGGCGGCCCTTTGAAGCCCCCTGGCAAGAATTTAAACAGTTTTTTTTTCCCCTCTAGCCATCAGCTGGGACTCAGGAGGCAGCAATAGATTGGGAGTGGGCGGGGTAAGCAAACCCCGTTCTCCCGCCATTCCCTAGCTTGTCCTGCATTCTTTCCAAAAATCGGGACATTTTTAAAATCGGACATCTGGTCACTTTAGGAAAAAGGCATTTTTTTTTTGTGACTCAAATATAAGCCGAGGGGGGCTTTTTCAGCCTGAAAAACGTGCTGAAAAACTCGGCTTATATTCGAGTATATACGGTAATTGTTTTCAGAGTCAGGAAATTTCTCCTTAGTTCCAGGTTGGATCTCTCCTTGATAAACTTCCACCCATGACTTCTTTGTCCTGCCTTCCAGGTGTTTTGGAGAGTAAGTCGATCCCCTTTTCTCTGTGACAGTCCCTCAAGTATTGAAAGACTGCTATCATGTCTCCCTCTAATCCTTCTCTTCGCTAGACTAGACATATGTAGCTCCCTAAACTGTTCACCATACGATTTAGCCAGGGGTGAAATCCAGCAGGTTCTGACAGGTTCTAGAGAACCGGTAGCGGAAATTTTGAGCTGTTCGGAGAACCGGCAAATATGGGTGGAAATGGAGATTTTGTAGTATCCTTTCCCTGGAGTGGGATGGGAATGGAGATTTTGCAGTATCCTTCCTCTGCCATGCCCACCAAGCCACACCCACTAAGCCACGCCCACAGAACTGGTAGTAAAAAAAATTGGATTTCACCACTGGATTTAGCCTCCAAACCCTTTATTACCTTTGTTGCACTTCTCTCCATATTTTCTAGGGTCTCAGACCCCATGGATCTGCTCAGGTTAACCTGTTGCCTTTAGAGGCTGTCCCTTAAATTTTAAGCATCGACTATTCTGCATACCTAACAACTGTCAACTCTGAAGCTAGCCTGACTGTGGCCACCTTTGAGGCTTCAGCGTTGCCACAATGAAGATGAAGGATAAGGAGTGGGAAGTAGAGATAACTGGGATTTCGTAGCCAAAATAAAATACTTTCCCCTGGGAACCAAGGACATTCCGACAGATGGCTGAAGAGAGGAGGAGTGAAGTCATCAAGCAACCGGACAGCACCTTGATTGGACCATGTGACTGACTGACTGGGGGAAGGGGAAAAACTTCTTAATTAGGTGAAAACCATGGGAACATTTAGAGTCAGTTTTCACCAGCCTATGATATATCCAAATAAAACTATTCTTTGAAGAACCTATCTGCCTCTGAGTTCTGTTTGCTATGGGTGTATTACTTGGAACCCTGACAACAACCCCATAATATAGTAATGGCCAAAATTGTGGAAACCCTTTTGGGAAAAGTGTATTTTCTAAAAGTAGCTAATAACACCACTTTTTGGGGGGAGTAGTACAATAAAATTATATATCAATGGAAAGATAATTTAATCAAGAATGGAATGCAATAATTTTTATGAAGAATTTGCTATTAGAATAGCAGTTACAGTCTAAAGAAGAAAAGCAAAACAGGTAGAAAAAATGAAATACGCAAAAATTATCACCATAGAAAAAACAAGATATACAAAAATGATCACCATGTCAGTTAATACTTAGTTGGGTAACCTTTAGCATGAATGACGGCCTTACAACGTCTTCCCATGGAGTGAACCAAGTCTTTTAGTTCTGCAGCTGTTATAATATGAAACCAAGATTGAAGGATTGCTTCTATTAACTGGGTTTTATTGCTGGGTCGCTTCTGACTAACAAGTTTCTTTAGTCGACTCTATAGATTTTCATTTGGGTGAAGGTCTGGGCTATTCCCAGGCCATTCCATCAGCGGAATAGGATTATCTTGAAACTCCCCCTCCAAAAAAGTGGTGTTATTAGCCATCAAACCTCAAAAATACACTTTTCCCAAAAGATTTCCACAATTTTGGCCACTACTGGTAGGTCATTCCTCTGACTCAGGGAGACGCTCAGATTCTTAAGATCAGGCCGAAAGCTCAGTGAAAGGTGCAAATGTCAGAGTCAAATCGAAGAAGCACCTTCCTCAGGTGTTCACAGCCAAGAAATTATGCATATGTACTGAGCCCTGCACCAACGAATGTTGGCTGCTAATCCTGACTTACCATTCGATGTGGATATGCAGAGTTCTACATGAGCAGATTCGGTTTCCGATCCCAGACTGACGGACAATGCTGTCTGGAGCTGTGTGTTTGCCGGGATCACACCCCTTTGCCCATCCATCTCATTTACCTGAGTGTTCAGCTCCACCTGCTTTAAAACAAAATGCAAGCCTTATTCGAAACGTTGGACAATGTATAGAAATACATACAATCGGCTCCACTACAGGTAGTCCTTGATTTACAACAGCTGACTGAGTGACCGTTGAAAGTTACAACAGCACTGATAAGAGTGACTCGTGGCCATTCTTCACACTTACCACCTTTGTAGCAGCCCCGTGATCACATGATCAAAATTCAGACACTTGGCAACTGGTTCATACTTATGACCGTTGCTGTATCCCAACGTCATCCGATCCCCTTTTGTGACCTTCTGACAAGCAAAGTCAATGGGATTCACTCAACAACCATGCTACTGACTTATCTACTGCCGTGATTCACTTAACACAGTGATGGCTAACCTTTTTGCCGTCACGTGCCAAAAATGGGGGTCGCGTGGGGGGGGTCATGCGCATGCGTGCCCACACCCATAATTCAATGCCACCCGGCACCACCGCACTCCCCCCACTTTTGGCACGCAATGGCAAAAAGGTTACCGGTAGCCCGGTAAGCCTGTTTTTCGCCCCCCCCTTCCCCACCCTGAGAGGCCCTCCGGAGGCTGGAAATGGCCCATTTCCTGACTTCCGATGGGCCTGAAAGGCCCGAAAATCAGCTGGCCAGCGTGCACATGTGCGCTAGAGCTGAACTAGGGCAATGCTCGCGTGCCCACAGATATAGCTCTGCGTGCCACTGTGGTTCGCCATCACCAGCTTAACATCTGTGGCAAGAAAGGTAGTAAAACTGGGGCAAAACTCACTTAACAAATGTTTCACTTAGCAACCGAAATGTTGGGCTCAATTGTGGTTATAAGTCGAGGACTACCGGTAATTGCAATAGCTTGCCATTAGCACTGATAAAACATTTTTATACTTTGCTTTCACTGAGACGGGAAGCTCCAAAACCAGGTCAAAATGTTACCTACGAAAGACGCTCAAATTTCTTATAACGTAACACCAATTGCTCCTTTCTGTCAATATTCCTAATTTACAGAGGAAAAGTTTATTTCTGTTGTCATTGTTCTTGTTATTCAATCATAATTCTTCCCCAGCAAAATAGAATAAGGACAAAATAAAGTAAAAAGTAGAGTTTTTTTTTAATTCCTGAACTTCTAGCGTCCAACTGCTGAAGTTGTACTTGCTTGCTTTCCTATAGGCCAAGATCTACTGTAGATTTTCTGTCTTTATGTAAATTACCTTTGAATTTTCTTCATAGTTTCGTAGCTCAAGGAGCAAGTTTTGCTTCTTCTGACTCAGCCCTCGAATCAGATCTTGCTCCACACTCGTGTCCATCAGTCTTCCTTTCATCTCTTGAGTCCCTGGCAGATATCCTCGCACTGTGTAAAAACAAAGTTGAGAAGTGTCTTCACCTTCCTCTTGAAGTTCTTGCTGGAAAATAGTTGCCATTGCACAAGAGTGGTTCATAAAGGATAGGATAGGATAGGATAGGATAGGAGAGGAGAGGAGAGGAGAGGAGAGGAGAGGAGAGGAGAGGAGAGGAGAGGAGATAGGATAGGATAGGATAGGATAGGATAGGATAGGATAGGATAGGA
>WNWU01000024.1:6214423-6233905 GCA_012654045.1 Ptyas mucosa
AACTTGTCTTTGGTGCATACGCTCTCAGTGTACATAAAAAGACAAGACACATTCATCAAGAATCATAAGGTACAACACTTAATGATAGTCATAGGGTACAAATAAGCAATCAAATCATACTAGGAAACAATCAATATAAATCGTAAGGATACAGCAACAAGTTACAGTCATGCAGTCATAACTGGGAGGAGATGGGTGATAGGAACAATGAGAAGATTAATAGTAATAGTAATGCAGACTTAGTGAATAGTTTGACAGTGTGGAGGGAATTATTTGTTTAGCAGAGTTCAGGGGAAAACTGTTCTTGTGTCTAGTTGTTCTGGTGTGCAAAAGAGAGAAGAAATGGACCACATATTAGTCCGGCCTAAGCACAGAATAATACAGGTTTGTAGGAGAAACCTCTCCAATCCAAACCAACAAAAGGAAAATGTTGGTTTTATGAGATTAAAAGGGCATTCTACAGTTTGACTTCCAACTTGTTAATCATCCTGCTGAAGTTCCACAAAAACTCTTCTAATACGTAATAAACAACCGTACACACCGACATGCACAGAGAAGCAGAAAGACCCCAATTAAAAGACAAAATCCAGATCAATTACAGGTAGTCCTTGACTTAAATCATTCACTTGGTGACCACTCAAAGTATGGCATTGAAAAGGTGATTTATGACACTTTATCACCCTTATGACCATTGCAATGTCCCTGTGGTCACATGACCGAAATACAGACACTTGGCAACTGGCATATATTTATGACAGCTGCAGTGTCCCGGGGTCGTGTGATCACCTTTTGTGACCTTCCGACGATGGGGAAGCCAGATTCACTTAACAGCCGTGTTACTAACTTAACAAGTGCAGTGATTCACCTAAGGCAGGGGTCAGCAACCTGTGGCTCTGGAGCCGCATGTGGCTCTTTCACTCCTCTGCTGAGGCTCCGTCACTCAAAATATGCGTCACAACTTCCAATGTGTGACACTGGCCAGCATGCAATTTATTGAGCTTTTCAACCCCCAGTAGGCCAACCATGGATAAATCCAAAGAAATAAAAGTTTCAGAAGAAAACAGAATGTTTAATTCAACTACATATGCTAATTTTGTAGCCGCTCAAGAAATAGTCAGGCACGGGAAGGGTTTTGTGGCTCCCGGTGTTTTCTTTTCTGTGGGAAACGGGTTTAAATGGCTTTGAGTGTTTAAGGTTGCAGACCCCTGACCTAAGAACTGGAACAAGCAAGGTCGTAACATGGGGCAAAACTCACCTAGCAAATGTCTCTCTTAGCAGCATAAATTTTGGGCTCCATTGTGGCCATTAAGTTGAGGACTACCTGTACCCTCAGCTTGGTAAGGTATCTTATTTAAAATGCTTGCCTACTTTAGCAGGTTGGGATGGAGCCAGATATCATTATCTGAATTCAGAGCTGAGTGAAGTCCCTTGGGTAAGAGCGCCGAGGAAAGCTACCAGATACCAAGCTCCCCCATCGCCACGCGTCTTGAACATAAGAATGCAGCCCTGGGAAGGAAAACAGGACCCGCGAGGAGGGAGAGGCAAAAGCGGAACCTGGGTCTTTTTCTCTCTCTTTTCTCTCTCCTTCTCTCTCTCTTTTTCGCTCATACACACACACACACACACAACCAGATGCTTGTCTTAGCTAGGGTTTGAAAGATTCGGCTTGTTCTTGGGGCAGCAGAACATTTCTGCTTTAGTACAGCCACTCACATTGTTCCCACTCATTTTAAATGGAAAAAAGTCTTGAACTTGACAAAGGCAATTTTACCTTCCCCATCAACCGAGCAGCAGATTAACTGTGTACTTCCATCCATCCTGTAATCTCCCTGCACGATTCCCGCGATGGAAGAAGCAAAGTTGTCCTTGAAAATGACTTCTCCAGTTCGATCACTGCGCGCGTCAATCTGCAACACAGATATTCCCCCGGACAGCATTAAAAGGTGGAAAGACCAAAGATGAATTTAAAAATAATTAAAAGCATATACACTTTATGTGAATCTTCTAAGTCAAACAGATGTTAGAAATCCAGAACAAGCCCTAGTTCACAACCTAATCCTTCCTTTTCCTTCTGTATATTTAGTTCCATACCAGTTATTCCGTGATCTGCAAGCACACACACCCTGTAAAGGGGCAAAGCAAATTTAAGAAAATAGTCCAGCTAAACATTACCTCTTCATATCTGTCTAACATGGTCCATTTGTTCTGGTGGCAGCCATTGATTTATTCCAGCAACGCTAGCAGAAATCTAAACCAAACCAACAGTTTAATCTTTCAGAAAGAAGCAGGGAAGAAGTTTCTGTTGTGGTCCGCCAGCAACCTGTGGATCTGGCAGCAGAATCGGACAGTGAGGAGGCTGAGGAAGAACATGGGCCAGTCCTGGAGTAAGGGGAAGGCTCGGACGAGGGCTCTGCGTTGGAGGCAGAGATGGGGCCAGGGCCATCTGGGAGCGATGCATGGACTCCAGAGCCTCCAGAGGCGGATAGCAAAGAGGCAGAGGAATAGGAGGAGCCTGTTCCTAGTGCACGCATGCGAAGAGCTGCCAGAAGGCAAGAGCAGCTGAAGAAAAAAGGACAACTCGGGGAGTAAGGCCAGAAGATGATTGACCACTCCCGTAACGCTTAAAAGAGCAGCAACGAGCTGTTGGGTTCTTTGTAGAAAAGCAACGTTGATTCCAGTGCTTCTTGTCAGCGTCTGTTGAACTTTGTGGGGGTTTCGCCAAGAAAAGCCTTTAGCAGGTTGCCAAAGATATCAAAGGTTGGTGATAAGGCTGAGGGACTGATTATGAAGAATTTTGTTTTGGACTAAGCTGAGAATGAATTAATTCTCAGGTGTTTTAATGAAATAAGTTTGTTGAGGACTGAACTGTGTTTGGTAATCACTACTCGGGTCTTGGTCACAACAGTTTCAAAACAATCTTCTCTATGCTTACCTTCCCACTGGACCAGCCAGTTATCAATTCACAGACGCCATCGGAATTAATATCAAAAGCATCGATGCACATCGCCTGATTTTTAGACTGAGGGGGAAAAAATGGATCTATGAGTAGCAAGCAGGTCACTCCTTGGTACTAACCCTAATATTTTCCCACATCTAGTGGAGAGATATCAAGATGATGAACGCCATGACTCTAGATTCAGTCTTGACTCTAAGTATGAGTCCAAAAATCTCTCCTTGTAACAGTAACTATCTTACTGAGTTGCAGCAAGAATGAAAGACCTTGGACATATGAAAAGGCAGCTATTATTTTCCCTGAATAGAGGGAAGTTTTTGTCCCAAAAGGATATCCTATACCACCTGAGTTGGATCTTCCAACTTCTTTATAGCTCTTGGTTACGTATCTGTCAAGACTTTGAAATTCTCAACAAAGCAAGTTTAGAATCTCACCTACAACAAGACGATGGCTAGGGTGATATAGGAAGAAGAGTAGATTGAGGTTGAAGGTGGGGTTAAACATATCATCCGTCTGAAGTCATTGTGTTCCCACAGGAAACCCAAGTCCAGCTCACCCCCATGAATTCTGATGACCCTTATCTAGCACCAATTTAGCTTTGACCATTAATTGACCAGATTCTTGTGTATAGGTAGCATTAATAAACCTTTCTGTAGGAGATGACCAGACTGAACCTGAGGGAGGGGTCAAACACATCATCAGACTTGAGTCCCTTCAAGCCCACAAGAGATCTAAGTCCGACCTTCCTTGAATTCCACTGACTCTTATGTACTGCCAATTTGTTTTGACCGTTAGTAGTTCAGATTTTTGTAGAGAGCTTTAGCATACAATACAACCTACTGTATTTTTCGGAGTACAAGACACCTTTTTCCCCCAAAAAAGAGGATGAAAATCTGGGTGTGTCTTATACTCTGAATGTAGCCCCGCCCAGCTTCTCAAACGGAGGTTTTAGGGGCTGAAAAAAACATCAGAAACGAAGCTTCAGAAAAGAAGCCCCCAAACAGAGTTTCAGAGGCTTTTATTCTGAAGCTCTGTTTCAGAGGCAGGAAAAGAAGTTTTTTCTGAAACAAGAGTTTCAGAAATTTCAGAGGCAGAAGAAAAAGCAAAAAAAAAGCAAGGCACAGAGCTCACAACCAAGGAACATGTTGCTAAAATTCACCTCTGGGAACAGCTGATTGGGGGTATTCTGGGAGGCTGATCCACCTGCCAATCAGCTTTTTTCTTATTTTCCTTCCCAAAAACTAAGGTGCGTCTTATACTCTGAAAAATACAGTATATATTAATTTGAACCGACTGGACTCCTGATTTCCTGCACTTGACACTCACAGTGCTCTGAAATCAGCATTCAGAAGTGGCTATTTGCACCTGACAGGTTTACCCAACAGACTTAAGCAAGTCAGTTAAAGAGCATGAGGCTACCTCTGCATCAATGCAATGCCTGATTAATATTAACCTTGAATAAAACGCTGTAACAGATGAACTAAAAGATCCTTCCCAGCTCATCTGTTCTAGGCCTCTGTGTTTGTTTACATCACCCAATCAGAACTGGACAGTGTCCAAACTGAATGGAGGAGGAGGAGGAGGAGAGGGAGAAGAAGGAGAAGAACATCTATGTTGTGGCGATACTAAAAAAGAAGACAGCAGCTACAATGAAAGCCCTTATTGCACATAAAAAGACAGGAGGGGGCTTCAATTCCATAGTAGTGGCTGCCATCCGGACCTTTTTGAGACTCCCTCTGCAGATTTCCAGCAGAGTCAAATATACATTTCTCGATGCTGGATATTCCAGCTGCTCTGAAGTCTCCAATTTGATCATACTAACTTTAATTCTCCAGTAGCGTGCTGCCTGGTTATAAATGCCCACCGTGCCATTAGCAAGCGCATAGCCAAAGCGAGTGGGGCTCATCGCGGTTAGGGCAGTGATGATCTGGAAAATAAATAAAGGTTAACAACTGTTGTTGAACTAAATAATTAAGCCAACTATTTCTATGGAATAAAACTGCCTTCGGCTAAATCAGACCGATATTGGCGGTGTTGTGGTATTTTGAAATTGGCAGTTACAGTATTCATGCCCATTAAATAGGCTTGGTTTGGCAAGGACCCAGTCTCAATAATACTCACCTTATCAGTACCAACACCTGCACTGAAAATATTTGGCTAGTGCTGTATCCAGCTGTGACATGGAAGGCTTTGAGATGTGGTTTATTCTATTTCATATTTTATTCATTTGACATTGTTCACAAAACTTTATAAGGGCTCCAGATGTCATGATTTACATCTATTATGCACCAACGGTTCCCCCCCCCCCCCCCGCTTTCTTCCCTGTCTGTTCTTACTGTCAAAACTCCATGGAAAGAGGGAGGAGGTGGATGGGGAAATAAAAATGTTCCCTAATCATTTTTGTTAGCACTAAGAGCCCTTAATCTGGAAGCAGATGAAGTTCTCTTCCACATTTCAAATTGGCTTGAAGTTGCTGTACTATAGTAGTGGCCAAAATTATGGAAACCTTTTGGGGAAAGTGTCTTTTTGAGGTTTGATGGCTAATAACACCACTTTTTTTGGAGTTTCAAGATAATCATATTCCACTGCTGGAATGAATGAATGAATGAATGAATGAATGAATGAATGAATGAATGAATTTATTTATTTATTTATTTATTTATTTATTTATTTATTTATTTATATACTGCCTTTCTCCCGTAGGACTCAAGGCAGTGTACATTTTAAAAGATCATTCACATGTTCATGTTTAGCCCCGCCTGTTGGAACATCAGGGTCTTGAGGGCACGGCGGAAAGCACGGAGATCAGGGATATTCCGTATCTCCGGGGGCAGTTCATTCCAAAGGGTTGGAGCCCTCACAGAGAAGGCCCTCCCCCTGGGAGTCGCCAGTCGGCATGATTTGACTGACGGTACCCTGAGTAGTCCCTCCCTGTGAGAACGAACTGGTCGGTGGGAGGCTATTGGTGGCAAAAGACGGTCTCGTAGGTACCCAGGTCCTAAGCCATGGAGCGCTTTAAAGGTGATGACTAACACCTTGAATCGCACCCGGAAGACCACCGGGAGCCAGTGCAGCTCGCGCAGGAGAGGTGTTACATGGGCGTAACGACTTGCGCCCATAATCACCCGCATGGCTACATTCTGGACCAGCTGGAGCCTCCGGGTGCTCTTCAAGGGGAGCCCCATGTAGAGAGCATTACAGTAGTCCATACGGGAGGTGACTAGGGCATGAGTGACTGTACACAAGGCATCCTGATCCAGAAAGGGACGCAACTGGCGGATCAGGCGAACCTGATAAAAGGCCCCCCCTGGCCACAGCCGTCATGTGCTCTTCTAAAGATAGCCGTGAATCCAGAAGGACACCTAAGTTGCGAGCCCTCTCTGTGGGAAGTAAGGTCTCATCCCCAATTGTCAGTGATGGTACCAGCTGACTATACCGGGATGCCGGAAGCCACAGCCACTCGGTCTTGGAGGGGTTGAGTCTGAGTTTGTTTCTCCCCATCCAGATCCGCACGGCCTCCAGGCAACGGGACATCACAGTAAGGGCATCATTGGGGTGGTCCGGGGTGGAGATGTATAACTATGTGTCATCAGCATACTGATGAACACTCACCCCGAAACAACGGATGATCTCACCTAGCGGTTTTACATAAATGTTGAACAGAAGGAATGTTGATGGAATGATGGAATGGCCTGGGAATAGCCCAGACCTTAACCCAATTGAAAATCTATGGAGCTGACTAAAGAAACTTGTTAGTCAGAAGCGACCCAGCAATAAAACCCAGTTAATAGAAGCCATCATTCCATCTTGATTTCATATTAGAACAGCTGCAGAACTAAAAGACTTGGTTCACTCAATGGGAAGACATTGTAAGGCCGTAATTCAGGCTAAAGGTTACCCAACTAAGTATTAACCGACACGGTGATCATTTTTGTATATCTCGTTTTTTCTAAGTGTTTCACTTTTCTTCAAAATATCTTTCCATTGAGATATAATTTTATGGTACTACTCTAAAAAAAAGTGGTGTTATTATCTAGTTTTAGAAAATACACTTTCCCCAAAAGGTTTCCACAATTTTGTCCACTAGTGTAGAACCAGTGCAAGGGAGAGCAGCTGAGGAGGGGCAGCCCAGAAGAGGAATAATTTCTATGGGGCAGAGGAGAGCAGTGGGTCAATTGCAGCTCTCTGCCTGCTCTCACTTATGAAACACCAAGAAGTCTGAGATCTATTTTTATTTAAAAAACAAACAAACCCTATATGGCTTCTGAGATGTATGATTTTCCTGGAAAGAAAATACAGTACAGGTAATCCTCAAGTTACAGCAGTCTGTTTAGAGACCGTTCGAAGTTACAATGGCACTGAAAAAAGTGACATGACTGTTTTTCACACTTACCACCTTTGCGGCATCTCTGTGGCCCTGTGATAAAATAGTCAAGACGCTTGGCAACTGGCATGTACTTAGGACAGTTGCTGTGTTCCAGGGTCATGGGATCACTTCTGTGACCTTCAGACATGCAAAATCAATGGGGAAGCCAAATTCATGTAACAACTGTGTTACTAACTTAACAACTGCAGTGACTCACTTAACAACTATGACAAGAAAGGTCATAAAAGGGGGCAAAACTCACTTAACAAATGTCTCACTTAATAACAGAAATTTTGGACTCAGTTGTGGTCATAAGCCAACCTGTAATGCAGCCAATCTTTTTCTTTATAAGAAGTAAAAAGACTATTTTTTTAAAAAAAAAAGACTAATCTTGATTTCCTGGCTTTGAAACAAAACAGCCCAGATTCTCAACTGTTTAAAGACAAGTCAACTTTTGTGTCCTAAATATATTACAGATCTACGTTGAGGGTCACTGGAGTAGATTATTGAGAAAGACTGCAAACACTATTTAGAGCTGATGTTTGGAATTAATTCCCAGCCTCAGTACTGTTTAATTTATGTCTCTTGGGAATATACCACATATACTCGAATATAAGCCGAGTTTTTCAGCACGTTTTTCAGGCTGAAAAAAGCTCCCTCGGCTTATATTCGAGTCACAAAAAAATTGCCTTTCTCCCTGCAACCGTTTTGGCTCCCGGGGTTGCAGGGACTCTCACTCACCCCGCCCCCCTCCACCCAGTCACTCCTCACTTGTACTGTGTGGGTCCTCGCTTGCAGCTTGCCTGCCTGAAGTCTTGCGCCTTCCAGGTAAGCCTGCGAGTTGTGGCCTACCTGGCTGCCCCTGCCCCTGCCCCCCCCACCATCCCAGCCTGCCTCCCCTACTCCCTTCCCTGCAGCCCATAGCCCTGCCATGCTTCCCTGCCTTCCACGCAGCCTTCCCAGGGTCCCCGAGACCAGCTTGCGAAGGCAGGCAAGCGAGCCTGACCACGGGGACCGCCGGGAAGGCAGGCAAGCCTGGCAGGGCCACCCAGCTGTGGGGAAGAGAGCTAGCAGCTTCCTTCCTTCCCCGAAGCTCTGCCAGGTTTGCCTGCCTTCCATGCTGCCTTCCCGGCGTCCCCATGGCCAGCTTGCCGCCCACCCCCACCCCGCTTCCCTTTTACCTTTCCTTAACACGCCCCGCTTCCCTCCCCAAACCTTGGGAGGCAGCATCTTCCGCGCCACAAAGCCCTCAAAGCAGCTGCAGGAGGGGGAAAAGAAAAAAAAGCCCTTGGCTTCTGAAGCTTCTTGAAGGCTTCGAAGGTGTGTGTGTGTTTGGCTGCAGGAGGGGGAAAAGAAAAGCCTCTGCTCTTGAAGGCTTTGAGTGAGTGTGTGTGTGTGTGTGTGTGTCCCCCTCCCCAAACCTTGGGAAGGCAGTGTGGAAGGCAGGCAAGCCTGGCAGGGCTTCGGGGAAGGAAGAAAGCTGCTAACTCGGAGGCAGCGCGGAGGACGCTGCCTCCCAAGGTTTGGGGAGGGAAGCGGGACGCGTTAAAGAAAGGTAAAAGGAAAGCCGGGTGGGGTGGGATTTGTTCCCCCCCTCACAATCCTCTTCCAAGCGCAGATGGTTCCTCCTTTAATACCTGGTCCTGCACTTGACCTGGCCGGACAGTGCCCCCCCCCCAGCGCCCTCCCGCCTGTCCTTCCTTCTCCAGTCGTAAGTTCAAGGACTGGTCACAAGTGCGAGGACCAGTCAAAAATTACTTTTTCAGCCCTCTGAGTAGTCCATATGCACAAAAGGACTACCCAGAGGGCTGAAAAAAGTGATTTCTGACAGGTCTTCGCACTTTTGACCAGTCTTCGCACTTATGACTGGTCATCATTTATGCCCATTGTAGCATTCTTAACAACCGTGTCACTCATTTCACAACTGCTTCTCTTCACCATGGTGACAAGATAGGGCAGAAACGTAAAATGTGAGGACAGTCGTAAGTTCGAGGACTGGTCACAAGTGCGAGGACCAGTCAAAAATTACTTTTTCAGCCCTCTGAGTAGTCCATATGCACAAAAGGACTACCCAGAGGGCTGAAAAAAGTGATTTCTGACAGGTCCTCGCACTTTGGACCAGTCTTTTTATTTTGAAATTTACCAGTAGCCGCTGCATTCCCACCCCCAGCTTATACTCGAGTCAATAAGTTTTCCCAGTTTTTTGTGGTAAAATTGGGGGCCTCAGCTTATATTCGGGTCAGTTTAGACTCGAGTATATAAGTACTTTTTGCAAAAGGCACCAATGGATGGATCGTTAAATGCCAATAAAAAGCAAAATAAAGCACTTGTGCCAAACCCTGTGAACTTAAGATGTAAGAATGAATATTACAAGAATTACTAAACAAACTCAAACTGGAACCAATATAAGAAATGGGGATAACACCCCCCCCCAAAAAAACTTTTTTTCCCGCTGGAAAAAAAATACCTCTGGCAAAGTGACTGGAGTTAGCATAAAAAAAGCTTGTTGGAGCAGGAATGATCTTCCATGTCATAATTAAATCTTAACAACAGAGCCAAATTATTCCCAGAAAGGGGGAACCCTTTTCTATCTTGGTGTGTTTAAGGTTAAAATTGCATCCATGCACGGTGTTTGTTCTCTTCTCTACTTCAGCCACATCCAAGGCTAGTAATTCCAGGAGTTGAAGGCCCATAACATCTCGGAAATGTCAAGTTAGTAGAGACCTTTTTACATGCCTACAAAATATGTCTGTGGATCATTGTATCAGGTGGGAAAGCTTTTAATAGTGTGTCCTTCCTTAAAAGAGAATATTTGTAGCTCAGGGTTGAACTATGGGGTCCTTGGTGCTCTCTGAGCTTGGTTTTCTTGCAGACATTTCATGACCCAGCTAGATAACATCATCAGTGCTAGAAGGGAATAGGGTTTGCAGAGGAGGAGGAGGAGGACAACGACAACTCTGGAGGTGTTGGTGTTCTCTGAGCTTGGTAGTTCTCTTGCAGATGTTTCATTGCCAAGGTATGTAACATCATCAGTAATCTTATCTAGTGCACTGATGATGTTACCTAGTTTGGTAATGAAACATCTGCAAGAAAAACATCAAGCTCAGAAAGCACCAACTACCCCATGTTTCTTCCTTTCTTGCTCTTCTAAGAGTCACCTCTACTACCGTGTTTCCCCCCAAAATAAGCCCTCTCTTGAAAATAAGACCTACCCCGAAAATAAGCCCTCCCCAAAAATATTTAACCACATGCGCAGCCGGTACCCGCCGTTTCTTCTGGTAAGAGTTAGGGAGACAGAGCTGGAAAGACGGCAAGAGGATCCCCATCTCGTTCCACGTGCCCCAAAATAATAAGACCTCCCCAAAAATAAGGCCAAGCGCTTATTTCGGGGTTCAAAAAAATATAAGACAGGGTCTTATTTTCAGGGAAACACAGTAATTCAAATGCATGTGAGGCACAGAGCAAGCTATATTTTTGGCCAATTTCTGTCATTAAATTCATAGTGACCACAACATTTTGTGACTGAGAATGGGGTAAAAAGTAAAAGTAGTGAGTAAAAGGAAAGTCATTCAGAACTGCAGGCAATGTCCAAACAGAGACACCACATCATTTCCTATTCACATACAGGGCTAAATAGATCACCAAGTACCATACCAACATTTCTAGAAAACTAAATACCTTTTTTTAAAAAAAGTGGAAAATATAGGAGGATAAGATTAGAGCATGTGGATGCCAAAAATTACATGTACCCCAACTGTTTCTGATTAGCTCTGGCACATAAGTACTCTTGACCAAGTGAGTGAGGATGATGGGAGCTGTAATCCCAGGCGGCCATTTGAAGCAAACAGTTCTGCAAAGAACTGCCCAAGGACTGTCTATCTTATCCCACTTTTGCATGGCACTGTAGAGTTAGCACATCCATAAACCCTCAACAGAACCACTCTAAACAATGTCGCAAGACCAAGGACAATTCACTTTTTTTCAATGCCCTTGTAAACTTTGAATAGTCACTGAACAAATGGCTGTGTGCCCGAGGACTACCTATATTCATTTTGAAAGCTGCCTGTTCTCCTTGTGCAGACTAAACATGTCTCCAGGCTCCCATTCTTATTTCTTGGGGCCTTTGCCAAGTCTGGCCCCAAAAGGTCCAAGGGAGCATCTTTCAAGAACAGGCATTTTGACTGCAGCTCAAAGGAACTCATCAACACCCCCTTTATGTTCTTTCCAACATTAAACATTAAAGCTTGTTTCCCTTTTTTTTTTCTACATATTTAGTACTCTTTAGATACATCAGGATTCCTTTTTGCTATGGACTTTAACATATTATTTTCATAATATATGCTTTTCAGATTTTACATGTAATTTTTACAGAGGACTATTAGTACAGGCTGGTCCATCAATAAATAATGGGAGTCTTCTACCCTGCCAAGGACGCTGGACAGAAGCCATCTGGTCCTTCTCCAGCCCAGGCCTACAGACAAGGAATTCTTTCACAGCCTCTGAGCATTTAGCCTTCTGCTGCCCAAACAGTCATTATTACTAACCGTTACACTGGGTAGAAATTAGGACATGTTTTTCCCACCATGATACAGCAATGTTATCTCTTGGAATTTTCCAAAGTGCTTTTAAAGTTAAAATTTTAAAATGTCTTTTTGCTAGACGTTTGCTAGACCAATTCTCAAATACAGCTCATCTGTCTGGAACCCGCATTGCATATTGGCCATTAATACAACTGAGCGAGTCCAGAGGTATTTCACAAGAAGAGTCCTCCGCTCCTCTGCTCACAACTGTTCCTTATGCCACCAGGCTTGACATTTTGGGATTAGACAATTTGGAACTACGCCGCCTTCGGTCAGACTTAAGCTTAGTTCATAAAATTATCTGCTACAACGTCCTGCCTGTCAATGACTACTTCAGCTTCAACCACAACAATACACGAGGACAGAATAGCTACAAACTTAAGGTAAACTGCTCCAAACTTGATTGCAGGAAATACGACTTCAGCAACAGGGTGGTCAATGCCTGGAATGCACTACCTGACTCTGTCGTTTCTTCCCCAAACCCCCAAAACTTTAACCTTATACTGTCTACTGTTGACCTCACCCCATTCCTAAGAGGTCTGTAAGGGGCGTGCATAAGTACGCCAATGTGCCTACCCTCCCTGTCCTCCCTTTTATTCGTATCCATTTCATGTATTAATAACCATGTTTATACCTATATCTGTTATCTAATATGTGCTTGACAAAATAAATGAATTAGTTAAATAAATAAAATTGCTTCGGGGTTAAAATATTTTATCCCAGTACTTTGTGGCAGAATAAGAACCGTTTTAAATTCATTTGTCATTACAGTAAAAGCTGTCTTGCAATCTCTCTCTCTCTCCCTCTCTCTTTTTTGCCTCTCTTTCAGGCAAATGATTGTCCAATCTCTTCTTAAAACCTCCAGTGATGGGAGCACCACTGCAGGCAAGCTGTTCCATTGATTAATTGCTCTCCCTGCCAGGAAATTTCTCCTTAGGTTGGATCCGGTGGTGAAATCTAAATGTTTTTACTACCAGTTCTGTGGACGTGGCTTGTGGATGTGGTGTGGCTTGGTGGGCGTGGCAGGGGAAGAATACTGCAAAATCTCCATTCCCACCCCACCCTGGGGTCAGCCAGAGGTGGTATTTGCCTGTTCTCCGAACTACTCAAAATTTCCACTACCAGTTCCCCAGAAACTGTCAGAAGCTGCTGGATTTCACCCCTGGTTGGATCTCTCCTTGACAAGTTCCATCCTTTAATTTTTGTCCTGCCCTCAGGAGCTTTGGTAAGTAGGCCGACTTCCTCTTCTCTGTGGTAGCTCCTCAAGTACTAGAAGGCCTATAGTACTTGTTACCCCTAGTCCATTAGGCTAGATCCGTGATGGAGTGGCACACAAAGCCCTCTCTGTGGGCATGCGCACCGGCCAGCTGCTCTCTTCCGGATTCCGGCGCGCGCACTTCAGTTTCAATACTCAGTGCCGAAAAGGTTAACCATCACTGGCCTAGACATACCGTGTTTCCCCGAAAATAAGACCCTGTCTTATATTTTTTTTGAACCCTGAAATAAGCGCTTGGCCTTATTGCCATGCGCTCAAAAGCCTGATTGGGCTTATTATCAGGAGATGTCTTATTTTGGGGAAAACAGGGTACCTAGTTCCCTTAACTGTTCATCATATGGTTTAACCTCCAGTCCCCTAATCCTCCATCATGATTTAGCCTCTAAATCCTTTATTATCTTTGTTGGTCTTCACTGCACTCTTTCTAGAATCTCAATATCTTTTCTGTACCATGATAACCAAAACTGGACACAGTATTTCAAATGTGGTCTCCTCAGTGGTACTAACACTTCACATGATCTTGAAATTACTGCATTGGCTTTTCTGGCAGCAACTTAAGTCTGAGGAATAGCATGTTGTGTTGCTACATCACTGTCTGACCTAATAAGCCTGCTGCAGAATATGAATACCTGTTTGTGTCCCTAAACCAGGGGTCGGCAACCTTAAATGCTCGAAGAGCCATTTGGTCCCGTTTCCCACAGAAAAAAAAACACTGGGAGCCACAAAACCCTTTTGACATCTAAAATGAAGATAACACTGCATATATCGCTTTTTTTAACCTTTATGCTATGTCTTAAAAAAGCTATAGTGTGTTGCATTTATGAAATCAATGAACTGCTACAGAGTTTTATTTCTGCATCAAACAAAAACATTTTGAACTGCAAAAAAGGGGGGTCAAAAAGCTTAATAAATCATGTGCTAGCGGGTGTGAAAGAGCCACATGCAGCTCCAGAGCCGCAGGTTGCTGACCCCTGCCCTAAACCTAGAATGCACAACCTGGAGTCCCAGGTTATATATATTTAGCCCTTAAAAGCCCTTAGTGCTGCCCTCAGAGGCTCTCCAAAGTAGCTACCAAACTAAATCTGAATGCCAAAGACAAAGGAAATGAATAATCACACTGGCAGTCATAATTCATCTCAATTAGTTTTAATTAAACGTAAACACATGTAAGTTAAATCTGAATTAATGGTTGACCTGGCCCTGCTTCTCTTTGGAGTATGCTTCCCATCTTGCTATGGAAAGCCCAGGGTAGCCCTCAACTCAGGGGTGAAATCCAGCAGGTTCTGACAGGTTCTGGAGAACCGATAGCGGAAATTTTGAAGTTCGGAGAACCAGCAATTCCACCTCTGGCGAGGTGGGGTGGGGAGTGGGGTGAGAATGGCGATTTTGCAGTATCTTTCCCCTGGAGTGAGGTGGGAATGGGGATTCTGCAGTATCCTTCCCCTGCCACGCCCACCAAGCCACACCACGCCCACCAAGCCACGCCCACAAAACCGGTAGTAAAAAAAAATGGATTTCACCACTGCCTCAACTCCCAAAATATTGAATTCTGTCATTCTAAATCAGGGTTTCTCCAGCTTGTCACCAAGACGTTTCCTGTTGCAGATGCTAAGAATGCTGCCTGGCAGGAGGGAGCAGGAGTTTTAGGTTGTCTAAAGGTTGAGGAAAAAAGGGCAGCTGAGGAAGACAGAGGAGTCTGGCCATCCCCCTGTGAGGGTCTCTCTGCAAGGGTACGGTTTAGGGGAGGCAGTGAACAAGCAAGGACTCCAATCATTTTGCATGGCAAAAGACCAAGAAGGGACTCTACAAGGCAGAGATGGAGAGCAAGAGGAAAAGTGAATGAGAAAAAGACCAAAGGGATAATAGGGAAGGGAAGGGGAGGGGGGGGGGTTTGGGCAGCGCTTGATGTGAGGGTTTTCTGCATTCTTAGAAATGATCTTGGTTTCAGCCACCAAAGAAGGTAACATTTAACAGAGTAGTGTCGTATTCTTTGTTTTTGACCCACTGGTGTCTTTTGCATGAATGAAACAATAAAGATAATTCAGAGTGGCAAGTCTTGGGTAAGGAACTAATTCTTAATCTTTGTGACTGGGGGGGCATCCAGGCCCTAAGAAGCTTCACATTCTGGACCTCTAGTTCATGTCTCTGGGGAACACCTCCCCTTCACACCAGGGGTGAAATCTAAAATGAGTTACTACCGGTTCTGACTGGGTGAGCGTGGCCAACTTTTTTTTTTTTTTTACTTTTATAAGCATTTTTTCTACAACCTCTTGAGCCTTGGATAGTACAGTGGTCTAAAGCCCTGTTATTAACATCAGCTGCCTGCAATTATTGCAGGTTCAAATCTCACCAAGGCTCAAGGTTGACTCAGCCTTCCATCCTTTCTAAGGTAGGTAAATTGAGGACCCAGTTTGTGGGGGCAATAAGCTGACTTTGTATAAATATACAAAAGTATGAAGGCTATTGTTTAGCGCATTGTAAGCCACTCTGAGTCTCCGGAGAAGGGCGACATATAAATCAAATTAAAAAAAAAAAGACATTGAAGAAAAAAATGCTTTTAGAAGCCTCTGACGATCAGACAACTCAGCTGGGATCGCCAGAGGCTTTTAAAGGCATTTTTTTTTCTACCACCTTTTCAGCCGAAGAGGTGGTAGAAAAAATGCTTTTAAAAGGCTATTGCTTAACGCATTGTAAGCCGCCCTGAGTCTCCGGAGAAGGGCGGCATATAAATATAAATAAAATAAAAAATAAAAAAAATAAAAGCCTCTGAAGATCCCAGCTGAGCCGCACGATCATCAGAGGCGCTTTTTTTTACTTTTAAAAGCATTTTTTCAGCCGAAGAGGTTGTGTCGGTGGGCGGGGCATGGGGGGAGGAGTCTCACACACATTGCATTATGGGTTGTAAGTGCAGGGTGGCCTAATAGGCCTAAAATGGGGCACGGCGGGTGGCGGCCCCCCCACAGCTCATTTTTGCTCCCAGGAGGCTGCAGGGAGGCCTACTAGGTCCAAAATGGGGTGCGGGGGAGCATGGGAAGGTGTCACATGCGCGGGGGCGGGGGCAGGGGCAGGAGGAGAGCGGGGGGGCGGGCGCACATGAGCAGGGGCGGGGCGTGCGGGGGGGTCACACACACATTGCTGTGTGGGTGTGCGCATGTACTATCAACTTTCGGCACGCGACACCAAAAAGAACAATCATTTTTATATTCCCTTAGTTGTCACAACAAAGAAAGCAAACTCTGGACATTTTTCTCCCTGAATTTTATTCTGCTCAGTTTGAAGTTGTTCTCAGTTTCCTCTGTAAAAGTAAAGCAACAGGTAGTCCTCGACTTACGACCATCATTGAGCCCAAAATTTCTGTTGCTAAGTGATACAGTAGTTAAGTGAACTTTGCCTCATTTTAAGACCTTTATTGCCACAGTTACTAAGTGAATCCCTGCAATTGTTAAGTTAGTAACATGGTTGTTAAGTGAAATCTTCCCCACTGGCTTTGTCAGAAGGTCGTAAAAGGAGATCACGTGATTTTGATCACATGACTATGGAGATGCTGCAATGTTCATGTGAAAAATGATCGCAAGTTATTTTTTCCCCAGTGCCATTGTAACTTTGAGCAGTCACTAAATGAATTGTTGTAAATTGAGGATTAGTTGTATTCCCATTTCAGATTTCCTTTTGAATGAGCCTTAACAGGCTGGCAGAAGGCAGAGAACCTTCTGGAAAAGGCAACATCGATGCACTCCAGTATATAATAATAATAAAAAAAATTACTGCTGCTATTATTATCTCTTTCTCCTGAATCCACTTTCCCATGTCTTTCATTTGGTATTGAATGAAATTATTTGATTCATGTCCAATTTCCATTAACCTGTCAAAAGGAGTTCAGTTACCAGGGGAAAAAGAGAACAGCATAGCAGGCCTAGAGGAAACTTTTGAATATGCCAAGTGATAAAATGAGGTTTTCCTCTATTTGAAGGCTGCTTTATGGTCAAAAAGATTCCAAAACTTTATGTTTCTCCAATCTTTCTATCTAAATTGAATCACCACACTAAACTGAATAACCACATAATTTTAGTATTTAATTTCTCCCCACTTACCTCAGTCTCAGACATTTCTGCCACAATCTCATCTTCTTTAAAAACCCTAATATCAAAATCCTCAGATCCAACAAGAAGCTATTTGGGGACAGAGGGGGAGAGAGGGAGAAAGAGAGAGAGAGAGAGAGAGAGAGAAAAGCATTTAACAAAACATATTTTATTTCCATTAATTTGCTCTTCTAGCTGCCAAAACAGGAAAAACGTTAACGTGATCTGGCTTGTTGATTTCTAGACATCTTGATGATTTATGGTTGGGAATGATGACAGTTAAAGCCAAAAAACATATGAGAACATCAGCACAGGAAGGCTGTCTAACTCACAGCTTCAATAAGTAATAAGTTATAAGTTCAATAAGGTAAAGGTTCCCCTTGCAAATATGTGCTAGTTGTTCCCGAGTCTAGGGAATAATCTCCATTTCATCTCCATTTCCATCTCCATTTCAAAGCTGAAGAGCCAGCATTGTCTGAAGACATCTTCGTGGTCATGTAGCCAGCATGACTCAACACCAAAAGCACAGGGAACGCTGTTCCCTTCCCACCAAAGGTGGTCCCTAATTTTCTACTTGCATTTTTTACGTGCTTTCGAACTGCTAGGTTGGCAGAAGCTGGGACAAGTCACGGGAGCTCACCCCGTTACGCGGCACTAGGGATTCGAACCGCCAAACTGCTGACCTTTCTGATCAACCACTGAGCCACCATGTCCATCTCAGCTTCAATACAACATGCTAAAATATATTCTAGAGAGTCCCAAAGGTGCTTTTTCAAGAGGCATTTGTTTTTTCCTTGAAGACGTTTCACTTCTCATCCAAGAAGGAGCCTGAAGAAGCTTCTTGGATGAGAAGCGAAATATCTTCAAGGAAAAATGGATGTCTCTTGAAAAAGCACCTTTGGAATAACTATGACCTGGGTGATTGAAAATCTCCCCAGACATATTCTAAGAAAGTGCTGCTGATAAAATCAGGAAATTATCTCATGATTAGATGAACAGTCCAATTTATGATGTAGGGAAACCAGGAAAAACAGTCTTGGTTAACATATTTTTCAAATCCCATAGTTATTGCTGAAGTATATCCTAGATCTGTAATGGCTAACCTTTTTGCTGTCGCGTGCCAAAAGCGGGGAGGAGGGGGGGCGGCGCAGGGGGGGTGTCACACGCGCATGCCCACACCCATAATTCAATGTGCCGCACCCCCGTGCATGCGCGTGTGACCCCTCCAACCTCCCCCCACTTTTGGTACGGTGAGCCCGGTAGACCTGTTTTGCGCCCTCCCCGGGCTCCAGAGGCGTTCTTGGAGCCTGGGGAGGGCGAAAACTGCCTGCCCCCCCAAGGCCCCCTGGAGGCTGGAAACAGCCCATTTCCCGACTTCCGGTGGGCCTGGAAGATCCGAAAATCAGCTGGCCGGCGCACGCATGTGCAGTGGAGCTGAGCTAGGGCAACGCTTGCATGCCCACAGATATGGCACACGTGCCATAGGTTCGCCATCACGTTCCTAGATCAAACTTCAGTTTTTACCACTAAGCTACACATCATTCCAAGAGTAAATATAACTTAGGGCAGTACTGTTCAACTCTGGAAAATTTAAGATGTGTGGACTTCGACTACCAGACTACCCTAGTCTGCATGCTAGTTGGGGAATTCTGGGAGTTCAAATCCACACATCTTATAGTTGTCAGTATTGAGAAACACTGACTTAGGGCATGCAAAATATGGTTTGGGATTTAAAAGGATCAACTCCCCTCGCCTGGGGCCACAGGATAGCAGTTCTTTGTTCTTACACGTATGGCCCTTCCAGCAAATCGTCTTGCATTCTTGCTTTGGGAGGCGGCTGGGCTGGGAAAGCCCTTAGGACATGTCATCCCAAGTAGCCAGACAAGGAATGTCTCCTGGAACATACATGAAAGGGGAACCAAGAGAATTGGCGCTGGCTCTTAAAAGTAAGGAGGGATGTAATACACGTGCTGCAGCCAAGGAAGCTGTGTGCTCGGACTGAACTTAGAAGACCTCGTGGGTTTCCATTCAGGGAGCTTCTTCTAAAGACTAGATGCTTGGATATTTTCTTCCATTGAAAACGCAAAAGTAGTAATCGAGATATTCTTCAAAAATCCATCTGCTCATTGATTGATTGATTGATTGATTAAATGTATTAAATGTATTAAATGTATTAAATGTATTAAATGTATTAAATGTATTAAATGTATTAAATGTATTAAATGTAT
>WNWU01000024.1:6233915-6244869 GCA_012654045.1 Ptyas mucosa
ATTAAATGTATTAAATGTATTAAATGTATTAAATGTATTAAATGTATATTGCCGCCTATTTGCCCTTAGCGACTCAAGCCGGCTTACAGAATATAAAAACCACATTTAAAAGTAGTAAAAACTAAAAAACAAAATCAAATAAATTAATGTAATAAAATCACCCCCCACCTCCCGCCCCAGCGACAGCAACATCTGATCACACGAGCCATTGAATGGGCTCTATCCCACTCTGGGTTCCCCAGGCCTGCTGGCAGAACCTTCTGGAAGAGAATTAGAGTGGGGGCCGTTCTAATCTCTGGGGGAATGATGTTCCCAAGAGAGGGAACCACCATGGGGAAAGCCCTTTTTCTGGGTCCCACCAGGTGTATCTCCCTTGGGGATGGGACCCACAACATTCCTTGCCTCCCCGCTCAGGTTGGTCAGGTAGATGTGACTGGCAAGAAACGGTCCCTCAGATCACAAGGTCCCAAGCCATGAAGGGTTTTAAAGGTGACAACCAGCACTTTGAATTGCACCCGGAAGCAAATCGGCCACCAATGCAGCTCCCGCAGGAGAGGCAATACATGTGCATATCGGGATCTGCACAAAACCATGTGGGCCACTGCATTTTGCACCAACTGGACCTTCCGGATGCTCTTCAAGGGCAGTCCCATGTAGAGCACAGGTGATTATAGTTTTCAAATCTGTCTTCAACCCCCCAAAAATGCAACAAGATACAACAAATGCAATACGAACTACAGGTAGACCTCAACTTACAGCTTGGTTTATTGACCATTCCAAGTTACAACGGCACTGAGAATGTGACTTATGACCGCTTTTCACACGGTTGCAACATCTGCATGGTCACATGATCAAAATTAGATGCCTGGCACTTGACTCGTATTAATGACGGTCGCAGTGTCCCTGAGGTCACGGGATCCCCTTTTGCAACCTTCTGACAAGCAAAGTCAAGGGGGAAGCCGTATTCACTTAACAACCATGTTACTAGCTTATCAATTGCAGTGATTCACTTAACAACTGTGACAAGGGAGATTGTAAACTGAGGCAAATTTTCCTCAGCAAATGTTTTACTTTGCCACAGAAATCTTGGGCCCAATTGTGGCTGCAAGTTGAGGACTAGCTGTGCTAGTAGTACAATGGAAATGTAAGTTCATGCACATGCCACGTGCCAGAAACATACCTCTTTTTTCCCATCACCGTCGAAATCACAGAAGGCTAGAGCGCGAACATTGTCACCAGTGACCTATAATTATATTTTTTAAAAATATTTCTTAGTTTAATCTGACAAAAGAGAAGTAACATCAAAAAAAAAACATTAAAAGATGCTCGGTATTTCATCATACAGTGTCAAAATCTGCAGGATCGTTAGTGTGCTCGGTGGTTTTCTTGCAGACATTTCATTACCAAACTTGGTAACATCATCAGCGCTAGTAAAGGATGACGTTTGCTTTCACTATATATTCTAGTGCAGTGATGGCTAACCTTTTTGCTGTCGTGTGCCAAAAGCGGGGGGAGCACAGGGGGGGTCGTGCGCGTGTGTGCCCACACCCATAATTCAATGACCCTCCCATGCCCCGCCCTGCCCCCCGTGCATGCATGCGCAACCCCCTGCGCTCCCCCTCTTTTGGCACACGATGACAAAAAGGTTACCGGTGGTCCTGGTAGGCCCTCTCTTTGCCCTCCCCAGGTTCCAGAGGCTTTCTTGGAGCCTGAGGAGGGCAAAAACAGCCTCCCTCACCCCCCGGAGGCCTTCCGGAGGCCAGAAACAGCTCATTTCCTGACTTCCAGTGGGCCCAGAAGGCCCGAAATTCAACTGGCCAGCGCCAGTCAGGGACCACCTGTATATAATATTCTTTGTATCTCTCTCTTTTTCAAAACGCCATTCATTCAGAAGTCTAGTGGCTCACATAACACTGAACTTCTCAAAGTGTCTTGGAGAACTTTTCCTTCATCTCCTTGCTCTTGCAAAGAAATCCACGAGGAAAACTGCCTTCACAAGACTAAGATTCCAAAGATCAGGAGTAATAGATGGGAAAAGACTCAACACAACCTTTCCCTCGACCATGCCTGGCTATAAAATCCCACAAGCCTTGGCACGTTATTTTAGCCACAACACTAATCTTGAAATGATCAGTGGGTTCCCTTTATAAAACGGAAATAATAATAGTTGTTGTTGTTAGGAAGATAAATAAAACGCTATAATATATGCATACTCACCGTCCAGAACAGATCTTTCCCTTCATAATTAAAGCCTTGCAAGGAACAGTTTCCGCCAATAACTGCTATGGGGGAGGAAATGTCTCCCAATGTTCCTACGACTATAGAGTTTGCTCCATCGGGAACCTGTGGGGAAACAACAGAGAAATCAATTCACCTACAAATAAAGGTACCAAGAAAAAAAAAGTGAGATAAATTGGAGCATTCAGACGTTTCTCCACAATCCAAGAGCCTTGGATAATACAGTGGTCTAAAGCCCTGTTATTAACATCAGCTGCCTGCAATTATTGCAGGTTCGAATCTCACCAAGGCTCAAGGTTGACTCAGCCTTCCATCCTTTCTAAGGTAGGTAAATTGAGGACCCGGTTTGTGGGGGCAATAAGCTGACTTTGTATAAATATACAAAAGTATGAAGGCTATTGCTTAGCGCATTGTAAGCCGCCCTGAGTCTCCGGAGAAGGGCGGCATATAAATCAAATTTAAAAAAAAAAAAATTCTAGAGCTAGGGCAATTGAGAGAATGTTTTTAAAGATAAACATAATAAAAAGGTAAAGGTAAAGGTTGCCCTCGCACATATCTGCTAGTCGTTCCCGATTCTAGGGGGCGGTGCTCATCTCTGTTTCAAAGCTGAAGAGCCAGTGCTGTCCGAAGACGTCTCCGTGGCCATGTGACCGGCATGACTAAACGCCAAAGGTGCACGGAACGCTGTTACCTTCCCGCCAAAGGGGGTCCCTATTTTTCTACTTGCATTTTTTACGTGCTTTCAAACTGCTAGGTTGGCAGAAGCTGGGACAAGTAACAGGAGCTCACCCCATTACGCAGCACTAGGGATTCAAACTGCTGAACTGCCAACCTTTCAATCGACAAGCTCAGCGTCTTAGCCGCTGAGCCACTGTGTCCCTGCTATAAACATAATATAGTGTAGTAAATACACTATGTTACGTTTTTGCTAGCTTTTGTTATGTTTAGCAAAAACGTAACACTGTGTATTTGCTACACTATGAAAGTTGGACCTTAAAAAAGCAAGACAGGAAGAAAATTGACTCGTTTGAGCTGTGGCGCCTGCGTATTCCTTGGATAGCAAAGGTGACCAACGAGATGGACTCGAGCACGTAACACCAGACATGTCACTGGATGCAAATTCACGAAACTGCATCTCACTTACTTTGCCCGTGTCATGCGGGGGACTTCAATGGAGAAAGCAATTATGCTTCGAAGAGTTCGCAATAAAAGGAAACCAGGTCGCCAAAGAATACAATTGTTCTGACCTAGGCTTCACAAAAGCACGAAGCAGATTCTTTATCCCAACAAAAAACCTTTTTATTAAGCTAATGTGAATTCCTCTCATTCACATCCAGCAAAGTCCCGGCAAACAGTCTTTCCAGGGTGAATTTACAACCACAAACCTTATCAGGCTTGGAAAGCTGCCAGGCCGATACCTTCCAAACGCAATGCTGTGCAAGAAAAGACTTGGCAAGGAGTCTCTGAGAGTCATGAACAGTTCTTCACCCTAATCAATTGAACTAATTGTTTCCTGCAAACTCCACTCCCCTTTCTCTCCTCTTTATTCCCTATGGGAGGGGCCATTCACCATCTACCTGTGGCTTTACTCCCAAGTCGGCCCTTGTTCCTCAGCTGTTCCCTTCTCCTGGCAGCTCTGCGCATGCGCACATTGGGAACAGGCTCCAGCTGTTCTTCTGCCCCACTTATCTCCGACTCCGAAGGCAGCTGACAATTGTCAGACGGCCCTGGCCACCTCTCTGCTTCCGACGCAGAGCCCTCATCAGAGCCTTCCCCAGACTCCAGAACTGGCCCATGTTCCTCCCCAAACCTCCTCACTGTCTGAGTTTGCCACCAGCTCTGCTGGCCAATGGGTGGACATCATCAAAGCTGACACCAGCCAGAGCAACTCAGAAAAGTAGTGCAAGTTTGGAAGATGTGGAGAGACCACCTGGGCCATTGAATTGCCAAGAGTCAGGCACAACTGAATGGATAACAATGTCATCAGTGTAGCAAGTAAACAAGGACGTTCACCTTCCCAAAGCCTTCCACCTAGCACAGTACAGGTAGTCCTTGACTTACAACAGTTCATTTAGTGACTCTTCAAAGTTACAATGGCACTGGGAAAAAAAGTAACTTATGACCGTTTTTTGCACTTACGACTTCTGCAACTTCCCCATCACGATCACGTGATCAAAATTTGGACACTTGGCAACAGGCTCATATTTATGACAGCGGTAGTGTCTTGGGGTCATGTGATCATGACCTTCTGACCAGCAAACTCAAAGGGAAAGCCAGATTCACTTAACAACCGTGTTACTGCAGTGATAACTGCAGTGATTCGCATAAGAATTATGGCAAGGAAGGCCGTAAAAATGGGGCAAAATTCATTTTACAAATGTCTCCCTTAGCAACAGAAATTTTGGGCTCAATTGTGATCGTAAGTTGAGGATTATGTGAATATCTTATCGCTTACAGTCAGTCAGTCTCTGGATGGCAGTTAAGTCTCTGCTCCTGGAAATGCTCAGGGTTGGATCTGCAAAGTTAAACATGCAATATTCTATACCAAGACCCTCTCTTATATTTTTTTGAACCTCGAAATAAGCGCTTGGCCTTATTTTCAGGGAGGGCTTATTTTAGCACATGCGCTCAAAAGCCCGATTGGGCTTATTATCAGGGGATGTCTTATTTTCAGCAAAACACGGTATAATCCTGGAAGATTTCTTTTAAAAGGCAAAAATATTGTAAAATAGGCATTTGGGGGCGGGGGGGAACCATATCATTTCTATCTTCATTATCTTATAAAACTGGTCAAAAGTTTGATAACTGCCCATTGGCAAGGCTGATGGTAAGGCATTTAATCAAGCCAAAATAAACAGTATTTTGCCATTGCCATGCTGAGAGGAAATCGACAAGAACAAAACTATCATTAATGCTTCTTTCATAGAAGGGGCTTGAAAATTACTGTTGTCCCTTTGAAGAAACAATCCTGGATCAAATGTTGAATGACTCTTTGAGCAAGGCAGAGCCTGAAACACAAAACAAAGACAGTTCCGGTGACTTACTCCACACTGATCTAACGTTGTCATCCACTAATGATGCCAAAAGCCAGCTGGTGTGTACCATTAAATTATGAATTGGAAAAACAAAAACAAATTCTAATTGCCTGATTCCAACCTAAGTAATTTGGAACGCCTTTAGAGACATAAAACATGCATCCTAGTAACAACTTGGGACTGTACTTTTTCACTTCGGATTTGGTCCCATAAAATAATACCATATTAGGGCATACTAAATAGGGTATAATAAATACACCTAAAAGATAAATTGCTAGTTATTCCAAACACAGATAAAACCTTCCTCTAGAACTGTGATGGCGAACCTATGGCATGCATGCTATAGTGGCGCGCATAGCCATATCTGTGGGCACAGGAGTGTCGCCCTAGCTTAGCTCCAGTGCACATGCACGTGCCGGCCAGCTGATTTTCAGGAAACGGGCCGTTGAGGGCCTCCAGAGGGCCTCCGGGGGAGATGGGGAAGGCTGTTTTCGTCCTCCCCAGCTCCTAGAAAGGCTCTGGAGCCTGGGGAGGGTGAAAAACGGGCCTTCCGGTCCCACCGTGCCATCGCATGCCAATAGCGGGGGGGGGGGGGGACTCCATTTGGGGGGGGGGGGGGGGGCGCTTTGATATGGGTGTGGAGGCATGTGTGTGCGCCACCCCCATGTGCTCCCCCTCTTTTGGCACGCGATGGCAAAAAGGCTAGCCATCACTGCTCTAGAACAAGGAAATAATCAATTTCAAAGAAAATAATTAACATCTGGATTATAGTTAGCCACCTATAATAAAAGCTGAATCTGTAGGATCTTGGGGCATATTATTTATTTCCTACTTCAACACTCACCCTCTCCAAAAACGCTGACTTCCTTAAGACAAGAAAATAGTGCCTGCTTCCTCCCCCCACCCCAAAACAGCGGAAAACTGTCATCAACTCTTCACTATGTAAATCCTGCATCATTCCTGAGCTCTCTACTACTCTCTACGACCAATTGAGCCCAAAATTTCCACTGCTGAACAAGACATTTGTTAAGTGAATTTTGCCCCATTTGACGTGCTTTCTTGCCACAGCTATTAAGTGAATCACTGCAGTTGTTAAGCTACTACCACGGCAGTTAAGTGAATCTGGCTTTCTCATTGACTTTGCTTGTTCAGAAGGTTGCAAAAGGGGATCAAATGACCCTGGGATACTGCAACTGACATAAACACAGGCCAGTTGCCAAGCAGCCAAATTGTGATCACGTAACCATGGGGATGCTACAATGGTGTGAAACGATTGTAAGTCACTTTTTTCAGTGCTGTTGTTAACTTTTGAACAGTCATTACCTGAATTATTGTAAGATGAGGACTGCCTATGTTGCCATGTTTCATTTGGGGAGGAATATTTTTTTTTATTTTTTTTTATTTTGATTTATATGCCGCCCTTCTCCGGAGACTCAGGGCGGCTTACAGTGCATTATGCAATATTTCTGAGTTGAGGGAATGGGACTTCTATTTGAAAAGCTTACATTTCCAAATATGTTGTGGATGGAGCTATAATCCATTGTAATTCGTGTGTCAATCCTTAGTTCTCCAAAATCCCTCAAAATCAATTTCACATCGCTAGAAGAGAACCCAAATTCACTCACCAGGAGTTTCCTGCTATTCACAGGGCATCTCCAAGCGGGCAAAGAGGCCATGCACTGTAGAGGCTCCAATTCTGATACAAAATTCTATTTTATTGAAGTTGCAGAATTTAGCCATTTCATGATAATATCCAAGCAATGAGCAAGCGATGGACCCACTTTGCATTTCCTGCAAAGAACATTTATTTCACAGGAGAGAATATGTGTAGCTCAGAGTTGAACTGGGCAGTCTGAGTTTGGTTGTCTGCTTCCAGAAATTTCACTACCCAACTAGGCAACATTATCAATGCAAGTGAGGGTGGGGTTTGCTCCCTGTTCATATACAGTAGCTTGCCCTGCCAGACCACTAGGAACCACTAGGAAATTCCTGGAAGCTTGGCATTCAAAGCACCTATCAATAGAAATATAGAAATAAATCATATTTACACACCATTCAAGACAATAAAACAAGCTAAGAAGGAAACAAAATGACCTGGACATATGAAAGAGCAAACACCCAGATAAATAGGAATTAACATCAAGCAAACAAACAGAAAACAATGCCCTAATCAATGAACTACCAAGGAGAAAACTACACTCACGTCAATACTGGCAGAGCTAACTATTTTTATATAAATAGGGAGTAAACCAGTGGTGAAATCTGAACTGGTTTACTACTGGTTTGCTGGCTGCGCATGAGCGCCGTGCGCCGAATGTGAGCTGTGCACACACAGTGTGCGCGCCAAAAGGAGGCTTGGGAAGATAAATAGAACAGCGTGAGAGGGGTAATCAGCTGTGACGCGATCGTGGGAACCTTTTGAAAAACTTTTTTAAAGCATTTTTTACTACCAGCTTGGGTGAATAGGTAGTACAAAATGCTTTTAAAAGGTAAAAAAAAAGGCTCTGACAATCACAGCTGTGCCGCGTGATCATCAGAACCTTTTTTTACCTTTTAAAAGCATTTTTTACTACCGGTTCAGGTGAATAGGTAGTAAAAAAATGTAAAAAAAAAAAGGCTCCAACAATCGCGCAGCTCAGCTGATCGTCAGAGCCTTTTTTTTTTTACATTTTTTACTACTGGTTAGGCGAACCAGTAGCCTTTTTTACTACAGATTCGGGCGAACTGGCCCAAACTGGTAGCATTTCACCTCTGGAGTAAATGCCACACTCACACTAATGATGTTACTTAGTTGGGTTTTGAAATGTTTGCAACAAAAAATTAAGCTCAGACAGCACCAAGCTTCCCAGAGAGTTGCATATTTTGAGAGACAGAATGTAAGCTAGCTTTGCAGGAGAGAATCTACAATATTCTGAAACTTCTCAGAAGTTTTTCAGTAGAACAACCAATAATGCTGGATGTCTTCTTTAATTTAGTCTGCCCTTGACTTACTGCTTTCCTTTAATGAACAATGACGAATCTTTGAGGCAAAGATGTGTTCTCAATTAAGAAGGTAGCTTTCAAGAACAAAATCTATGTTTAGAAACGTCTCCCGACATTGGTGAAAGGATTTCAGGATGATGTTAGGTGAGACAGCGAAAGCGTGTTAACATTTCATCGATTCAAATGACACCATCCAGATATCCTTTCACCAATAATTAGTGATGGAAGCCTCTAGGAAGCCTCCACATTTTCTGCAGTTTAACATTTTTTCCCGTATACAAAATATGTGAAACGGAAAGAAGGTAAATTTAAAGTTAAATTCAGTTATGGTGTATTCGAGCACCATAACAATTTAAAAATTCAGCTCTTGATATGTAATCCTGGGGGGAAAACAAAAATGAACTCACCCCAGCATAAAACAAATCAGCATTGTTGTGTACATCATATGCCAACAAACTAGTCCGTGTGCCAACTAGGAGGGAATCACAGCCAAGATCAGGGTTCAACAATCCAGCAGTCAAACAACTGACGGCTTCATTGATATTCAGCAAAGAAATATCAGCATCCTGGTTACTTAGTGCCAAGCGGTTTGTATTCGTGTGCTGGCCACGTCCATGAGGATTGTGAATAAAAACCTGTTGGTATTAAACAAAGCATTAGCAGCAATACAAATCCTTTCCTGATCAGTTCCACAAGTCATAATAATTCCAAAATGATGTAAGACTCCAATGTATTCCTATATATCAAGTATCCCCAATTGATAGTGTCTAGGTAGCAACCTGCTTATCCTTGAGAGATAGGAGAAGTCCTCTGAAGGAGGACAGCCAGAAACCATAGGCTTCATCCTCAGGGAGCAAAGATTTGGTTGCAGGTAGGAGAATTCAGTAGATAACTTCTCTTTGAGGAATAGTGTCCACCTCTATGGGCATCAGCTCCATAGTAGATGCACAGTCCCACAGAGTGGGAAGAGATCTTGAAGACCTTCTATTTTTATTTTTTTATTTTTTATTATTATAACATAAAATGACATTACGAGACATTCAACATTTATATATATATTCTCTTAACAGCTATTTCGTGATGATCTAGTATTTACATTTTCTCCCTTTTCCCTTTATATTATTCGTTTCTTCTTGTCCCCTCTCTTTTAATTACAGTGTATTTATTAAGACCCCTATTAACTTTATATTTTCTATACATTGACATATTCATTCTTTCCTTTTTTTACATTTCACCCCTATTTTTTCTTCTCTGTTATTCCTATTCCTATTCTCCAGCCACTTATACCATTTGTGCCAGATTATATAATATTCCGTATCCTCTTTTTCTTTAAGCTCTTTTGTTCATTTATCCACCTCGGAAGACTCTAAGATTTTTTTTACCAACTTTTCTTCAGTTGGTATATTTTCTTTTTTCCAATTTTGTGCGTATACTATACGGGCAGCTGTTATCATGTGTAAGATCAAATATTTTATTTCCTTGGTGTATTTTTCCGTAAATATCCCTAATAAGAATGTCTCTGGTTTTCCACTCATAGGTTGTTCTATTATTTTCTCTAGCCATTCTTTAATTTTAGCCCAGAACTTCTTTGCAGCTGGACATGTCCACCAAAGGTGGTAATATGTTCTGTTGCTCTTGTTACATTTCCAACACACTGGAGATTTACTCGGAAACATCTTTGCAAGTCTAGCCGGTGGTTTGAAGACCTTCTAGTTCAACCCCTGATCAACCAGAAGACCCTATACCAGTGATGGCTAACCTTTTTGCTGTCGTGTGCCAAAAGCGGGGGGAGCACAGGGGGGGTCGTACGCGTGCGTGCTCACACCCATAATTCAATGATCCCTCTCATGCCCCGCCCTGCCCCCTCTGCATGCACGCACAACCCCCCGCGCTCCCCCTCTTTTGGCACACGATGGGGTAGGCCCTTTTTTTGCCCTCCCCAGGCTCCAGAGGTTTTCTTGGAGCCTGGGGAGGGCGAAAACGGCCTCCCTCACCCCCCCGGAGGCCTTCCAGAGGCCGGAAATGGCTCATTTCCTGACTTCCAGTGGGTCCAGAAGGTCCGAAATTCAACTGGCCGGCACACGCATATGCGCTGGAGCTGAGCTAGGGCAACACTTGCGTGCCCACAGATATGGCTCCACGTACTACCTGTGGCATGCATGCCATTGGTTCGCCATCACGGCCCTATATCTTTTCTTGAAAACCTCCTGAGATGGAGCACCCACGACTTCTGGAGGCAAGCTGATCCACTGATTAATTGTCCTCGTTCTCATAGCTGACATATATCATCATTTGTCAACATAAACGACAAATATGAAGGTGATATGAGGCCCCAGGGGCTTCTGCCAGAAACAGGTCAAAATGGAAAGTGCAACCAATCAAAACTTTGCCCCTTTCAAATGCACGTTTCATGCATCACACCCATGGAAAAGGGTCAGAAGGTGCATTGCCCGCTGAACCTCTCTCTATACTGTTGTCCATCCCCACAAACCCGTTTAATGGGCATAAAACAAAGCAGCAGCCTTGGCCAACATGGACACCTGCCAATGATGGGGACTTCATTTCCCAGAATTCCTCAAGCAGAAAGGCCCGGGTGAGATTGACTGAAACTGATTGAAATTGGAGAATGCTGAATACATCCCACATCTCCCATCCATTTTATAGGATGGGGATGGGAAATGAAATAAAAATAGAAATAA
>WNWU01000024.1:6246313-6260077 GCA_012654045.1 Ptyas mucosa
TCTATTCTATTCTATTCTATTCTATTCTATTCTATTCTGTTTTTTTAATAAAATGTGCACTGTAATCTGCATAAACCTAGGATTTATATTTATTTTGAGTCGGGGCTAAACAGGTCAATACAAACTCAGGCGGAGGAATTACCACCGACATGAAGTTGCCTCCCCACCCCACCCCGCCCGACACGCCCAGGAAGCGTCGGCGGGGCCACAAAGTGAGGCGTGGGGCGGAGGGCGCCCGTGCAAAGCCGGGGCCTTCCCCCTCCCGTGCGCTCTCCAGATCCCCCGGGGGTGGAGTCGGTCGGGCTACCTTGCCGGCCTGCGTGGCCGCCGTCAGACACGGGTGGGTCCCGTCGTACCTGCCCAGCGCCACGCCGCGGGGCAGGATTTTGTGGTTGAGCTTCAGGCTGAAGACCGGCACGAGCATAGCGGCGGCAAAGTCGTCGGAGGCCGGCCTGGGCCTTTCCTGCCGGTCCGCGAAGCGAGGGAAGGATCCGTTGCTATGGAAACCGCAGCAGGCCGCAAGCCGGGCCTGCGAGGAAGAGGCGGAGGGAAAGCAGCCTCTCTCTCCCGGCGCTAAAGTAATACACGCACCCGCTCCCGAAATATTACTCCCATAACCCCCCAGCCGGCCGAGGAAGATGGGAGTTGTAGTTCGGGAGCGGCCAGACCGGCGCCCGCATCGCAGCCCGGAGAAGATGGAAGTAGATTCAGCCCCTTTTGCTCTCCCATTTTGAAAGAATTCAGGATTCCTAGGGTGGAGAAAGTTAGTTGGGTCTGGTTTGGATTCGCTGTTTTGGAAAGCACCGGTTGGGGTTGTTTTCTCTGCAGGGAACAGCAACAACGTCGTGATTGGCAGGGCCCAGCCTGGGAGCCGCTGGGATGGGAGGCCACCCTAAAATCCTATCCCAAAATGAGGGCTAACAGATGTGTATATGCATGTTTGCACGACCAAGGCAGAGCTTTTGTGCTATCCTCAGCAGAGGGCAGCCTGCAGCTGAGTTTGAAATTGCTGAGCAGGGCTAGATCTGGTTTGAGCTTGGATGGAGCACCACCAGGAAATCCAACAGGTCAGGGTGCACTGGGAGAAATCTCCCAGAAGAAGACAATGGCAAACTATTTGGGTGCTGCTGCGTTGAAATTTTGTTTTTGCATGCACAAACACCTCCAAGTTACCCTCCACCGGATTCAACTAGCCCTGATTTAGAGTTTACAGGATGCTTGGATGGAAGGGCTGTAAAACAGATTCAGAAAAGCAAACATGGCCAATCCTGACATCTTACTTTCAAAAGCTAAACTACTGGCATGTCTATTTGCAACTCAAGGGTATCAAAAGATCCAGCAGATGGGAATAGCAGCATCAGGGTGATGAGTAAGTGGATGGGAGACTACATGAAGTCCTAGAGCTGAAGGCTAACCTACAATAGCATTGTTTTCTTTTGGTAAGCAGTCTCTGGGGCAATGTTTCTCAGTCTTGGCTATTTCATTTTGGTTGCTGGAACTGGGTATGTCTAGTCTGATGAAAAGAAGGGCTAGGGGTGATTGCAGTCTTCCAATATCTCAGGGGCTGACACAAAGAAGAGTAAAGGTAAAGGTTCCCCTCGCACATATGTGCTAGTCGTTCCCAACTCTAGGGGGCAGTGCTCATCTCCCTTCCAAAGCCGAAGAGCCAGCGCTGTCCGAAGACATCTCCGTAGTCATGTGGCCGGCACGACTCAACGCCAAAGGCGCACGGAACGCTGTTACCTTCCCACCAAAAGTGGTCCCTGTTTTTCTACTTGCATTGTTTACGTGCTTTCGAACTCCTAGGTTGGCAGAAGCTGGGAGAAGTAACGGGAGCTCACCCCGTTACGCGGCACTGGGGATTCGAACCACTGAACTGTTGACTTTTTGATCGACAAGCTCAGTGTCTTAGCCACTGAGCCACCACGTCCCTCCACAAAGAAGAGGGAGTCAAGCTTTTCTCCAAAGCACCTGAGGGCAGGACAAGAAGCAATGGGTGGAAACTAATCAAGGAGAGAACCAACTTAGAACTAAGGAGGAATTTCCTGACAGTTAGAACAATTAACCAGTGGAACAGCTTCCCTTCAGAGGTTGTGAATGCTCCAACACTGAAAGTTTTTAAGAAGAGGTTGGATAACCATTTGTCTGAAGTGGTGTAGGGTTTCCTGCCTAAGCAGAGGGTTGGACTAGAAGACCTTCAAGGTCCCTTCCAATTCTGTTATTCTATATTCTAAGGTCATTACAGGGAAGGCTTCCTCCATTCTCCATATTCAATATCTTCAGTGAGTACTTTTCCTCAAATTTAATTCAGTTTGATTACTTTCATCATCTTTTCTTTCCCAGATGATAGAGATTTCTCAGGAAACCAACCAACACAGCGGCTAGTTTCACTAACTTTGGCATAGTCACATTTCTTGTTCTGCTTGTCTGCAACGATTCGTTCTGAAAGTACAGTAATATACCTTCAAGGGTTCCTTCCCTCCCAAAATGATAAAATATTCCATTCCTCTGCCAAAGAAAATCCCTTTTTGTAGTCAAACATATTGTTGTAAACACTAGTCTGTGACCGTAATAAAAATTATGAATAATATTGTGTAATATAGATGCTGATTTCTCTGGGCTCTGTAATCCATAATTATTGTGATGATTGTCTTAATATTTTAGTATTACCTACTATATGTGACAGTCTCATAGCGTGTGTGTGTGTTATCCCATTCCCCCCCAAATAAGACATCCCCTGATAATAAGCCCAATCGGGCTTTTGAGCGCATGGCAATAAGGCCAAGCGCTTATTTCAGGGTTTTAAAAAACATAAGACAGGGTCTTATTTTCGGGGGAACATGATAAAGCTGACCCACTTTGAAGAGTAATCAAAGAATATGAGGTCTCCCTAAAGACTGCAGCAGCTAAAATGAAGTAACAATAATAATATAATTTACTGCTAAATTGCAACTATAAGCACAGATGGACCAGAAGGCAGGACAAGAAGCAATGGATGGAACCTAATCAAGGAGAGAAACACCTTAGAACTACAGTAAGGAGAAATTTCCTGACGGAACAGTTGATCATTGGAACAACTTGCCTCCAGAATTTGTGGGTGCTCCATCACTGGAGGTTTTTAAGAAGAGATTGGATAGCCACTTGGAATGGACTTCTGCTTGAGCTGTGGGTTGGACTAGAAGACCTCCAAGGCCCGTTCCATCTGTGTTATTCTGTTGTGAATGGTGTCCACTGCTCTTGTAAATCTGCCTTCCCAATGTGGTGTTTGATTTGGACATGATGAAATCACAATGTCTAGCATTGGCAACCTTCAGTCTCAAAAGACAATGGTATCGTGCTCTGGAAAGAGGTCCTAAAACAGCATCTAGTGTGACTAAAAACGCCAATTCCAGAGTGGCCATCCCTTCCGCACGGAGGGCAGATACATTCCGTCCCCTGCCCAGCCCCCAGATTTCGCTGGTTCCGGGACTGCCTCTTTGCCTCAGCCTGCCGAGCAAGTGTCTCTTCGAATTGGAGATGGCCATGCTGCGTCTTTAGCCTCCAAGCTGAACGATCGGAGGTCAAGGTTTCCCAATCATTAATATCAATTCCTAAAGCCTTTAGGTCCCTCTTGCAGATATCCTTATATCGCAGCTGTGGTCTCCCTCTGAGGCGCTTTCCCTGCACTAATTCTCCATACAGGAAATCTTTCAGAATCCAACCATCAGCCATTCTCACGAAATGCCCCAGCCAGCGTAGACATCGCTGTTTCAATAGTGTATACATGCTAGAAATTCCAGCACCTTCCAAGACTGCTATTTGAAACTTTGTCCTGCCAGGTGATGCTAAGAATACGTCAGAGACAGCGCATATGAAAGGTGTTCAGCTTTCTCCTGCCACGCATAAAGGGTCCAAGACTCACTGCAGTACAAAAGTGTGCTCAGGACGCAGGGTCTATAGACCTGGATCTTTGTATGTTCCGTATGTCTACAACACAACATTGTAGTTTCCCCATTAAAAAGGACAAGTTTTCTGCCATTATTCAAATGTTTATTAGCATTTGGTTTCTTTACTAAATAGATTTCCAAACCCAGCCAAAGGATTAATAAAAAATGATCACGGATTTAAAAGCCACCCAATACTCTGTAGAAGAAGTTCATTTTGTGCTCAGGTAGCTTTTCATGCAAAAGCTTTTGGCCCATTAATTTTAGACCTCCAGGGTCGGGATGCAACTCTAGAGGACAATACAATATACTCTGATTAGTGTTCCTGTTTTCCCTTCTTGGTCAGATCCACAAAGTACAGGCAGTCCTCAACTTACATCCCACAAGCCCAAAAAATTTGTTGCTAAGTGAAACATTTGTGAAGTGAATTTTGACCCATTTTACGACCTTTTGTGCCACAATTGTTAAGCGAATCACTGAAGTTGTTAAGTTAATAACAGCTGTGAAGCAAAATCTGGCTCCCCGCATTGACTTTACTTGTCATAAGGTGTCAAAAGGCATGACCCCAGGACAATGCAATCATCAAAAATATGAGTCTGTTGCGAAGCGTCTGAATTTTGATTACATGGCCATGGGAATGTTGCAAGGGTCATAAGTGAAAAACGCTCATAAGTCACCTTTTTCAGTGCCATTGTTTTTGAACCAGAGGTGCGTTTCAGCAGGTTCTGACCAGTTCTGGAGAACCGGTAGCAGAAATTTTGAGTAGTTCGGAGAACTGGTAGTAAAAATTTTGACTTTCCCCACCCCCATCTATTCTTTGCCTCCCAAGTTCCAGCTGATCAGGAGGAAATGGGGATTTTGCAGTAACCTTCCCCTGGAGTGGGGTGGGAATGGAGATTTTACAGTATCCTTCCCCTGCCACGCCCACCAAGCCACACCCACAGAACCAGTAGTAAAAAATTTTGAAACCCACCACTGCTTTGAACAGTCACTAAATAAGATGTTATGAAGTCAAGAACTACCCGTAGCTTAGGGGTGGGTCTTACTTACCTTTACTACCAGTTTGCAATGGGGCTGCGTGCGCGCCTGCGCTTCTGCACAGAAGCTTCCTGATGACGTCGGGGTTGGTGGGTGGAGCCTCCTGCCGGTTTTACTACCGGTTCTATAGAACTGGTCCAAATCGGGGGCAACCCACCACTGCTGTAGTTGATGTATCATCACAGGCGCCTCTAGGGATACCAGATAAGAGATGCTCATTTGTGGTACTTAAAACAGAATTGATGTTGAGATTTTCAATCTCTGTGAAAATATGAAATCAGGCCGTATCCTGACACTGTTCAGCCTCTGTCCTGCAGGAGCACGGAGTTGAAAGCCATCTAAGAAATGAAAAATCACATGCCCAAAACAGAAATATTGTGTTTTTCCTCTCAACCCAGAAGGAAAGACTGCACAAATAAAAGGCAAGATGGAGATTTGAACGGAGCTGCATTTGCAGAAGCTTATAAAATCATAGCGTCATAAAACATTTATCTTCCAGTTACCAGACATCAATCCTCCGTGTTGGGGGGGGGGAGCAACAGGTAGGGCAGGATGGACTGACATAAATGACATGAGAAACTGGTATCTTGCCAATCCTCCTCAGATGTGATAGACTTAATTCTTACACAAAGCACAGTGCCAATGTTGCAAATAGGGAGTGACTATTGGCCACGTGATCATATGCTGTGCTCAGACAGATAAGTTATAAACCTTGTGGTTGCATTCATATTAAATGCTAAGATTCATAATTTCCTTTAGTGCTTTAATCTGTCACTCACACAGACACACACACATGCGCACCCCTGACTTAAGGCGTGTCTTGTATAGACCCAGAAAACTGAACCACTTGGGAAAGTTTTTGGACTAAAACAAGCATCTCCATTCATTCAGTACCTGAATTGGTAGGCATGTGGTGGCTCAGTGGCTAAGACGCTGAGCTTGTCGATTGAAAGGTCGGCAGTTCAGCGGCTCGAATCCCTAGCACCACGTAACGGGGTGAGCTCCTGTTACTTGTCCCAGCTTCTGCCAACCTAGCAGTTCGAAAGCACATAAAAAAGGCAAGTAGAAAAATAGGGACCACCTTTGGTGGGAAGGTAACAGCGTTCCGTGCACCTTTGGCGTTGAGTCATGCCAGCCACATGACCACGGAGATGACTTCGGACAGCACTGGCTCTTCAGATTTGAAACGGAGATGAGCACCACCCCCTAGAGTCAGGAACAACTAGCACATATGTGCGAGGGGAACTTTTAACTTTACCTTTACCTTACTTTACCTTACTGATGCAAAATGGGGACGCACAAATATGATGGATGCCCACTGGAATTAATCTTGGTGTTAGTGTACATGTATAGAACTGACTAAAGTACAGGTAGTCCCTGATTTACAACAATTTGTTTAACGTTCAAAGTTATAACAGCACTGAAAAAAGTGACTTATGACCGTTTTTCACACTTACAACCATTGCAGCATCCCCATGAGCACGTGATCAAAATTCAGACGCTTGGCAACTGACTCATGTTTATGACGGTTGCAGTGTCCCAGGGTCACGTAATCCACTTTTCTGATCCACCTTCTGACAAGCAATTCACTAAACAACCGTGTCACTAATTTATCAACTGTAGTGGTTCACTTTAACAAATGTGGCAAGAAAAGTCATAAAATGGGACAAAACTCACTTAACACATTTCTCATTTAGCAACATAAATTTTGGGCTCAATTGTGGTCGTAAGACGATGACTACCAGTAGTGTTATCCCAAACAGGGCAGCCTCCAATTAACGGCAACTTCAGTTTCCAGAATTTTCCAGTAACTACTGAAGAAGTTGGGAGTTGAAATCCATCCTACTAAAAGTTGCCAAGATTAAGAAACTCCGGTTTAAAGTGATCATTTTTCTTTCCGACTCTTTAAAAAAAAGGGAGATCTAATTATGGAAGGAAATAATGCACTGTGCTACAGCTGGTGTTTTGTGAAAAGATGATTCTATGACAAAACCTTCACCTTCACCTTAATGCTGAACAGTATCTTAAAGTTGGTAAAATATTATGGACTAGATTTGAAAATATGAGAATGAATGATACATTATTCTCCACAGCAAGGGAAGCTGAGGTGGTTAAAATGTTTCTTTTATCCAAATAAGAGATTCTATTTAATTTTGTCTCTAGTTTGAAATTGCTTCTGGATTCTGTGTTTGCAATGAGGGGAAAAAAATGAAATTTTGATTGTTTTTGTAAACTAGGCAGGCTTACTGTTATAGAAATGGCTTGTTCATACTGTTGTGTAAAAGCAAAAAGTTGTAATGTTGTTACCTGTGAATTTTCCCTCTTTTTTTCTCCCATTACACTATATCCCCTCTTTTCCCCTTCCTCTCTACTTACTTTTCCATGGTTTTTTTCCCTTTGTATTTTATACTTCGATAAACTAAATTTTAACAAAACGTTCACCTTATTTGTGTTATCCATAGAGTGGCCCAACAAGTTTAACTCAGTTAGTTAAAGATCTAGGTGTCTGCATTTGCACATAACAAGCTCAACTTGATTAGGTTTAATCTCAGTTAAGATTACTGTGATACAGCATGATGAATAATCTCCACTTGTTTGGTTATTTTAGGTTTCCCTGGCTTGTAGGAAGGTAGGAAATGAGTCAATGGATGCAGTAACCAAGTTCTGTGTGTTCTGAAATGGTGTCCCTTACACGGTTTATTCCACACTGTATCTTGAGTTTTTTCTTCTTGATACAAGTGTCTGAATCTTACAAGCACAGACAAGCATCTGCTTAGCACTAGGAGCTTTTTATTTTGCTGGCTCTCAAAAGCTTGTCTCTAATTCAGAAAATTACCAAACAGCAAAAAAATGTAATATCAATCTGTTCTACAAGGTTTGGCAACCTCAGGGCAGATATTACTCAGAAGAAGGAGGTTTTGCGGGTTTCGGTTCTCCTCACCTGACAGAGAGCATCATCTCAAAGAAATGGTTCATAAAACCACAAGGACCTTAACACCAAGATGGAAGTTCTGAGAGAGCTGTGTGTTGCTTCACCAACTCTTCCCAGGAATAACGTTCTTCCCAGGAGCTAAAAACATATGAAGTACAGTTGCAAAAATTGGGTATGTCTAGTCCAGGGGTCAGCAACCTGTGGCTCTGGAGCAGCATGTGGCTCTTTCATCCCTCTGCTGCGGCTCCATCATTCAAAATATGTGTCACAACCACCAGTGTGCGACACCAGTTGGCACGTGATTTATTGAGTTTTTCAACCCCTGGTAGGCCAATCATGGATAAATCCAAGAAAAGAAAAGTTTCAGAAGAAAACAGAATGTTTAATTCAACTACATATGCTAGTTTTGTGGCCACTCAAGAAATCGTAAGCCACTGGAAGGGTTTTGTGGCTCCCGGTGTTTTCTTTTCTGTGGGAAATGGGTCCAAATGGCTCTTTGAGTACTTAAAGTTGCACATCCCTGGCCTAGTCTAATGAAAAGAAGGATCGGTTTCCAATTTTTTGCATACATTATTCGTGCTGCCGTTAGGATATGTATCATCAGGTATTATATTTCTTTGGGATATGTTTTTATGAAGATTCCTAACAGGAAGGTTTCTGGTTTCTTCTCTATTTGTAGTTTTGTTATTTGTTCCAACCATTTCTTAATATTAGACCAAAATTACTTTGCTGCCGAGCACGTCCACCATAGATGATAAAATGTACCTTGTGTTTTTTTGCATTTCCAACATAATGAACTATTTTTCGAGTGAATTTTTGCCGGTCTTGTGGGCGACATATGCCACCTGTAAAACATCTTCAACTGGTTTTCCTTATATGCCACCGCTAATGTTAATTTTGTGTTCACTTGCCATAATTCTTCCCACTTCTCCAAGTCTATTGTGTGTTTAAAATTTTGCATCCATTTAATCATCATACCCTTCACTGTTTCCTCCTCCATCTTGTATCGCAACAGAAATTTATAAATTTTACTAATTAATTTCTCTTCTGAGTCTAATATAATTTTATCTAGTTCTTGTTTCTCTCTATATATTTCGTATATTTTTGTGTGTTCCTTATGTTTGGATTGAATCTGTGTGAAAGTCCACCAGTCGATTTCTCTGTTTAGGTCTGTTTCCAACTGTTGTTTGGTTTTCAATTTCCCTTGTTGGTTGTTAAGTCTTTGTATCTAATTACGTTTTTAGGTTCTGTTAAATTTGGGTGCCTTACTGCTTCTGATGGTGAAAGCCAAATCGGAATTTTTGTATAGTGCTGTTTTTTAATTTTTAGCCAAATTTGTAATAGTGCATTCCTAATTGTGTGTCTTTTAAAGTAGATACGTGTTTTGTATCTCTCATCCCATAAAAAGGAATGCCAGCCTGCTTGTAATTCGTATCTTTCGATTGTTAGTATTCTGCTGTTTTTTAATTCCATCCAGTCTTTTACCCATGATAACACAGCCGCTTGGTAGTAGAGTTCCCAATCAGAGAGTGCTGTTCCTCCTCTATCTTTTGTATCTTGTAGTAACTTAAGTTTAATTCGTGGTCACTTCCCCTGTGATACAAATTTGGAAATTGTCTTACTCAGTGTTTCGAAGAATTTTTTCTCTAATTTTATTGGAGTGACCTGAAATAGATATAAAAGTTTTGGTAGGATATTCACTTTAATAGTGGAGATTCTTCCCATTAGTGAAATCTGTAGGTTTTTCCAATTATCCAAATCTTTCTTTATCTGTATTATTAATTTATCGTAGTTGTTTTCTGTTATTGACGAGCTTCTTGCTGACAGCCAAATCCCTAAGTATTTTATTTTCTTTGTTGTTTGAATTTGTATACTGTTCTCCAATTCTTTTTCTTGATTCTTCGTGAGATGTTTTGTTATTAATTTCGATTAACTTCAATTTATTTTTAGTCCTGCCACTTCTCCGAATTCCTCTAATTTCTTAAACAATTTTGGTGCTACTTCTAATAGTTCTTCTACTATAAATACAAGGTCATCGGCAAAAGCCTGAACCTTGTATTCTTCTCTTCTTATTTTTAACCCTTTAATTTCTTGGCCTTCCCTGACCTTTTTTAACAAGATCTCCAATGTTAAAATATACAATAGTGGAGAAAGTGGGCAGCCTTGTCTAACCCCTTTTGTTATGTCAAATTGGTCTGTCATGTCGTCATTCATAATTATTTTTGCTGTTTGTTTTGTATAAATTTCTCCTATGATTTTTTCAAATTTTATTCCAAATTACATACTCTTTAATTGCCCCATTAAAAATTTCCAATTTAAGTTGTAGAATGCTTTTTGGGCGTCAAGGAAAACCAGTGAAGCTTGTTTCTCCGGATGTGCTTCATAATATTCTAGTGTATTTATTATTATTCTCATATTGTTCTTAATATGGAGCCTGAGTGGCGTAGCAGGCTAATGCCTCCTACTAAGGCAGCATTTAACATCCAGCTGCCTGCAATTACTGCAAGTTCTAATCTCACCAGGCTCAAGGTTGACTCAGCCTTCCATCCTTTCTAAGGTGGGTAAAATGAGGACCCAGTTTGTGGGGGCAATAAACTGACTTTGTATAAAATATACAAAAGTATGAAGGCTATTGCTTAACGCATTGTA
The DNA here is from genome assembly GCA_012654045.1 of Ptyas mucosa. NCBI lineage: Eukaryota > Metazoa > Chordata > Lepidosauria > Squamata > Colubridae > Ptyas > Ptyas mucosa. Next base: position 6,256,856 of record WNWU01000024.1, read on the forward strand.
AGCCGCCCTGAGTCTCCGGAGAAGGGTGGCATATAAATAAAAAAAATTTTTTTTTAATTTGACGGCCCGGCAGAAATCCATTTTGGTCCAAATGTATATAGTTATTTAGTCCTTTTTTTATTCTTTCCGCTATGATTACTGCAAATATTTTATAATCTGTGTTCAATAAGGATATTGGTCTGTTGTTTTTAATTAGTTGGTGGTCCATGTCTTCTTTGGGTATGATAGTGATTATTGCCTCCGTCCAAGTTATCGGGATTTTTGACTTCTCCAGAGCCTCATTATATAACTCTAACATAATTTCTCCCATTGTTTCCTGTACAGTTTTATATAATTCCACCGGTAGCCCATCTGCCTCGATGTTTTATTATTTTTTTGCTTTTCCAATGCAAATTCCAATTCCATCTTAGTTATTGGCCTATTTAGTGCTTCTCTTTGTTCTTCTGTGATTATTGGCATTTCTGATCTTTCTATATATTGTTTTATCTTTTCTCCCTCTACTTCTTCTTGTTTGTATAGGTTTGCATAAAATGTCTGGATAATTTCTTTTTTCGCCTCTCTTCTATATTGAATTTCCCCCTTTTCATCTCTAAGTTGGTGTATCATTCTTTTGTCTTTTTTCAGTTTGTACGCCAGCCATCTGCCTGTTTTATTCACAAACTCAAAATAGTTCTGTTTGGCCATTTTTTTTTTCTGAGCTAATTCTTTTTGGTTTATCAAATTTAACTTATGTTTGATTGTTTTCCATTCCTCTTTTATTTCTTTTATTTTGGGGGTGTTTTTGTAATTTATATTCTATGTTTTTTAATTCTTCATATAATTTATCTAACTGTTGTTTCCTCTCTTTGTTTTTCTTCCCTGTATATGCGATAGTTAAGCCCCTTATGTACGCTTTTGCTGTATCCCAAGTATTCTGTAGGGAAGTATCCTCTTTTTTGTTTATTTTAAAAAATAATTCTAATTCCGTTTCTAACATATGTTTGAATTCTTTTTCTTTACATATTCTTTGATTCATTGTCCACCTCCTAAACCATTTTTTTCCTTTCCAATTTACAAGAATTGGATTATGATCTGCCCATTGATTTACTTCTATCTCTATTTTTTCTACCCCAGTCCTAATATTCGCAGTCATCCAGGCTACGTCAGTTCTGGACCAGGATTGGTGAGGATGAGAGTAGAAAGTGAATTGGTTCTCATCTTCATGTGTTTCCCTCCAAACATCTCTCAAATTTATTTCCGCAGCCATATCAAAGAATTCTTTTGGGAATATTTCTTTTTTTTTCTCCCCCCCCCCCCCTTTTGTAATCTTTTTTCATGTCTACTATCGCATTATAGTCTCCAATTAGGCATATATCTTCATATTCTAATTCTACTATTTTTTTATGTATTCCTTTAAAAAAATCCTGTTGACTTTGATTAGGGGCATATATTACTACTAATAATATTTTTCTATTTTCTAGTACTAACTCAACCATCACCGTCTACCTTCCTCATCTGCATAAATTAATTTCGAATCTATCCTTTCTTTTACGTAAACTGCTACTCCTTTTGTTTTTTTGAATCAGGGATGTATATAATTTTCCTAGTTTGGGATTTTCTAATATTTGTTGATATCCTTTTTTAATATGTACTTCCTGAAAGCATATAACATCTGCTCCTAATTTTTGTAGTTTTGTAAATATTTGAGTTCTTTTCTTCGGTGCGTTTAATCCATTTATATTTACAGAGAAAAGTTTCATTGCCTCTTCCATTGCCTAATGTAATTGTTTTTTAGTATATCTTGTTTCCATCCGTGATTTTGTTTTTGCACCTTCTCTTTCCTCTCTTTCTTTCTCTTGACTTTTTCTTACTTCTTTCTCTTGCACCACTTCTATTTGCTCTTCTTCCTGACTTCTACTTTCTGTTTCTTCTTTACTTTCCTGTTCCTCCTCCTGGTTGAAGTGCACGCTATAAAATTCCCTTGCTTTCTCTGGTGTGTCTATTTTATATTTTTTGTCTTCCCAAGTGACCAAAATCCCTTCCGGTGTTAACCATCTAAACATTATTTTATATCTGATCAGTTGGGCTGCTAAAAACTGGTATTGTTGATGTTGGTTTCTGATTCTTCGGGGTATTTGTTTTAGGATTGTGATTTCTTTTCCTTTATATGTCAACGTTTCTTCCCTGGACTTTCTGTATACCTCATCTCTAATTGATCGTTTTGAGAATCTAACATGCACTTCTCTCGCCAGGCAGTTTCTTTTTATATAATTTGAATATACATTATACATTTCGTCCAATTGTCCTTTTATTTCTGATTTGTCCTTTTGTATTATTTCTGACACTATCTCCGCTATTTTTTCTCCCAGATCTTCATCTTTTTCTTCTATTACATTTTGAAAGTGCAGAAAATATGAAGCTTTCTCCATCTCAAGCATTGCTATTGAATCAGACAATTCCTTATTTAATTGAAAGGCTTTTTGCTCTATTGCCTCTACTTTTGTCTCTGTTTTTGTTTTTGCTTTTCTAATTCTCTACAATTAATGTCAGAAGTAATTTTAATTCATTGTATGTCTATTGCCGGTCGATGACCGTAATAAAGTTTTATTCTATTCTTTCTAATTCTTTGTTTGTTTTCTGTTATTGATTGTTGGATATCCCCAATTTTATCATTCATATTTTTAATGTCCTCCCTGACTTCTCCTATTTCATTTTTAATCTCTGCATGAAATGTTCTCATTTCTTCATGGTTTTCTGCCATTTTTTATTGTGTTTTTAATAATGTTTCCTGGATCATTGAAAACATGTTCTGCATGGCATTTAGTGTCAATTCCAATTTTTCTTTTTCCTTTTCTTTTCCTATCATGCTATCTATTGTTTTTTGCTGTAGTGGTGATGCCACCGTTGCTGTGGTGTTTACAGTTGGTTTCCCCCCTGTTTTCGTTATGGTGGATGTTGTTGACATTTTTAAAGCTCGTGTAAAACTTTCCCACACTAACATATAAATATTAATCGTTAATTTTTCTTCCTCTGTATCCACACACCTTTGTTACTTCTATAAATATAAACTTTCCACATTTTAACTGTATCACACTATACTTAATTATTGTTTTGCAGGTTTTCAATTCTTACTTTACAATATTTTCAAACAATCTAAGTTATAACTCATTCACCTTCCCCCTTTTCAAATTTTATAATTTTATAAATTTACAATACCCTATACCAGTGATGGCTAACCTTTTT
>WNWU01000024.1:6265077-6316949 GCA_012654045.1 Ptyas mucosa
CTTTTGGCACACAATGGCAAAAAGGTTAGCCATCACTGGTATAGGGTCTCCTGCTTGAACAGGGGGTTAGACTACTAGAAGATCTTCACCGTACCTTCCAACTCTGTTTTTCTGAGAAAAACCATGGCCAAACATAGAATTATAGGGTTGGAAGGGACTTTGGAGGTCTTTTTATCCAGCCCTCTGTTCAAGGCCTTATATACCATTGCAGTCAAATGGTTGCTTTTTTAAAACCTCCAGTGATGGAGCACCCACAACTCTGAGAGGCAAGCTATTGATAAAACATGTATTGATTAAACTCTGTTTAGGAGCCCTCCAACATTGGGGCCCTTTGAACAAATTTGGAATTTTTGGAAAATGTTGGAGGTGCTCTCTCAAAATTGTTGTGCTGCTGTGAGAAGGACAGTCTTCTTTTTGATGCCAACGGGCCCCCGTTTCCAAGAGGCAAAATGTTGAGGCTGCTTCTCAAGAGCTTCTCAAGAATTTGGTCTTCCGGGCACGCTTCCAAACAATGCTTTCTGTGTTGGAGCAATTTGCCAGTTTTATTGTCTAATTATAAGATCGGGTACAACATGGAGCCTACAAGGCAACAAAGAAGGTGTGTCCACTGATTCATTGGTGCCCAGGAGCCCACGCTGCCAGTTCCTGCCCTGTTTGAATGAGTTCTAATTCCGTTGGCATTCATTACAGGCAGTCCTCAACTTACAACATTTCTGCCAGGGTTAGGGTTAGAGTTCCCCAAAGAATAGCTTTATTGGATATATCATATTGGCACAAATCTGGTGAAAACCGACTCTGAAGGTTCTTGCGGTTTTTCACCTAATTAAAAGCAAATAACCGGAAACAATCAACCCCAAACAATCAGTCACATGGTCCAATCAATCAAAGCGCTGTCTGGTTGCCTTGGTAACATCACTCCTCCTTCCTCTGGCCAGGTGCGAGAACATCCTTGGTCCTTGGTTCCCAAGAGAAAGTATTTTATTTTGGCTACAAAACCCCAGCTATCTCTAATCCCCCCTCCCTGAACCTCATCCATTGTGGCAGCACTAACACTCCAAGATGGCTTCAGCCAGGCCAGCTGCAAGGTTGAAAATTTCATTTAGTGACCATTCGAAGTTACAACGGCACTGAAAAAAGTGTCTGATGACCATTTTTCACACAAAGTCACGTCAAGAATTTTTTCTACCACTTCTCCGAACTACTCAAAATTTCCGCTACCGGTTCTCAGAACTGGTCAGAACCTGCTGAAACCCACCTCTGCTCCCGCCCCATTTACTACCGGTTCTAAAGAACTGAACAGAACCAGGAGCAGCCCACCACTGATTTGGACACTTGGCAACTGGTTCCTCTTTATGACGGTTGCAGTATCCAAGGGTCATGTGATCTCCTTTTCTGACCGTCTGACCAGCAAAGTCCATGGGGAAGCCAGGTTCACTTAACAACCGGGTTACTAACTTAACAAATGCAATGATTCACTTAACAACTGTGGCAAGGTCGTAAAATGGGGCAAAACTCTCATAACAAATGTCTCACTTAGCAACATAAATCCTGGGTGCAATTGTTGTCGTAAGTCAAGGACTGCCTGCATTTCTTAGTTTGATATTAAGACAGTTTGGCTCCCCCCATTGACTTAGCCTGCCTGAAGCTGGCTGGGAAGATTATGGCAATCACACATGACCTAAAAGACTCTGCAACCATTATAAATACACCTGGTTGCCAAGTTTCCAAATTTTGATCACATGATCATGGGGATGCTGCAATTGTCGTAAGTGCGAGGACCGGTCATTACTCCGGTCAATACTCCAAACAATGCTCCAATCAAGGACTTTTTTCAGTTCTTGTGAGCTTCAAACTGAACAAATTACTTGCAATTGTTTGTACCGTTCTCCTTCTGCTAGTCTATGTCCTAAATAAAGATTTGATGGACATTTTTTATAGGACAACAGCAGAGGTGGGTTTCAGCAGGTTCTGACCAGTTCTGGAGAACCGGTAGCGGAAATTTTGAGTAGTTCAGAGAACCGGTAATAAAAATTTGGATTAGCCCCGCCCCCATCTATTCTCTGTCTCCCAAGTCCCAGCTGATCGGGAGGAAATGGGGATTTTGCAGTATCCTTCCCCTGGAGTGATCTGGGAATAGAGATTTTACTGTATCTTTCCCCTAGAATGGGGTGGGAATGGAGATTTTACAGTATCCTTCGCTATCACACCCACCAAGCCACACCTACTAAGCCATGCCACGCCCACAAAGCCACACCCACAGAACCAATAGTAAAAAATTTTGAAACCCACCACTGGACAACAGCCTCCAAAGACCATTACTCATTAAATATCATTCAATATTTTTAAAAAACCTTCACATAACAATAATTTATTGCTTAACATATTGTAAGCCGCCCTGAGTCTCCGGAGAAGGGCAACATATAAATATAAATTAAAAAAATTTTTTAAAAAATATTCTTTTACTGCAAGGTGCTCTGTCTGAGCAGAAAACTATGCTTCAGGGAGAACATTTGGGTTTCCCCTTCTTGCCTTGATGTGCTGTCAATACAGACCAGAATTAATGTGGAATTCGATTCATCTAGGGCATACCCCCAGGATGAAAGAAGAAAGGAGGAATTAGGAACTATAGCATCTAGATAAGCTCAGATAAACACCAAGATTAATACTAGACCAACAATCAAGAAGTAAACACTACTCCAATCAAGGAACTATCAACTCAGGTAGTTAGATAGGATAGAAAGAATACGTTTCTTAATAAAGGGGGACATGATTAAAAGGTAGAATAAGAGACAGAAATAAAAGAAAGGGGGAATATTAGTGTATACATTTTTATATGTATGACTGTATGACTGTAACCTTGTTGCTGGTATCCTTAAGATTTATATTGACTGTTTCACTATGACTATTATTAAGTGTTGTACCTTATGATTCTTGACGAATGTATCTTTTCTTTTATGTACTCTGAGAGTGTATGAACCAAGACAAATTCCTTGTGTGTCCAATCACACTTGGCCAATAAAGGATTCAGTTCTATTCTATTGTATATAATAAAATAAAAGCAATAACGAGCAATCATGGAATAATTGAATAAGGACAGTCTGCAACTTAATATAAATGTGTATTATTATTAGAAATATATAAGTTGGTTGAATGTAATTACTACTTTTATTTGTATTAGAATGTACGACCCAGGAGCCACACAGCTCACGCATCGATACATATATATATATAAAAAAAAATTTTTAAAACCGTGGGTGGGGAAAAAAGAGGAACTACCAACTCAGACAAACCATCAAATGGCAAATAACAGCCTAAGCAAGGAACTATTAAGAAGAAAACAACACTCCCACCAAGACTGACAGGGCAAGCCACTAGCATAAATAGACAGCAAACTCCATTCCCTCTAGTATTGATGGCGTTACCTAGTTGGGTAATGAAATGTCTGCAAGAAAATCACCCAGCTCAGAGAGCACCAAGGACCCCACAGAGGGGGAATTATTCTAAGCTGTTAGACTCAAATGTGGTTATCTGGTTTCTTTTTTTTTTTGCATGAAATCCACCACCAGGATAAGTTTATAATTCATTGCATTGCACAAGCCCAGGAAATTCAGTTAAACCCTGGCTTAACTGATTGCATGAAGGCAGCCTAATTTTTTACATCCAAGTGCTGGATCCTAGAATGCCCCAAACAAGAAATTAGATGAAATTAGACCCTGAAATTTACCCAGCTATGTGAGAACATCCATCTGATCTATTTGGATTAGCCACCACCAGGGGTGGGCTGCTGGGGGGTTCGCAGGGATTTGGGTAAGGTGACCAGATTTTAACATTGGTAAAGAGGGACACCATTGACGGGGGGTGGGGTCTTGATTAAAAATTTGGTCTATATGGGGCAACAAAAATTTTCATAGAACGCAAAAATAGTATTGTAATATATTTTTTTAAATTTCAACGTAAGTACAATTTACAAACAATAAATAAATAAAAAATGTATAGTATTATTTTATTCTATAGGGACTACTCAGAGGGCTGAAAAAAGTCATTTCTGACAGGTCCTCGCACTTTTGACTGGTCCTCACACTTATGACCATCCTCACATTTATGCCCGTGCAGCATTCTTAACAACCATGTCACTCATTTCACAGCTGCTTCTCTTCACCATGGTGACAAGGTAGGGCAAAAACGTAAAATGTGAGGACAGTCGTAAGTTTGAGGACTGGTCAAAAGTGCGAGGACCAGTCAAAAATAACTTTTTCAGCCCTTTGAGTAGAAAAGAGAAAGGTGGTAGGTTTGAGGAGAAAGATTGCTGTACAATAAAAAAGATGAAAGGGAAGAAAAACAACCCCAAACAAATATAAAGATATTAAGATAAAGAATGAATTGTTAAATTTTAAAGAATAAAAGAGAACAAATATGAATAAATAGCAATAATTAGAAACACACATACAAACATACAATGTATTTTCTTTGAACAGAGTATTTGGCCAGTTCACAAATTTAAACAGTGTTTAGTCATTTCACTTAAATTTACAATTTCTATATTTCCTTTTTGCCATATTTATTCCTCATCTATTTTTTTAAAAAAACAATATTACCCTTCATCCTCATCTCTAATCTTAATCAAATTCAATTTTTCCCTTCTATTCTATATTATATCCCTTCCCATTGTCATCTATTTTTATATCCATCCTCACATTGGTTAATTATGTAATATTACAGTTGTTCAATAGAAATTCAACATTTTAATATAAATCAATTAGTTATATAACTATCTTTTTTGTATATTAATCAATATGAACATGAATATTCCAATTATTTCCATGCAATCCAATTTCTTACAAATCAATTAATTATATTTACCAATAATAATAAACCAAATAATTTCCCCCATATATTCCTCCAAACCACAACTTAACCATTTCTGCTTTCAACACAATATACAATAATAGTATCTCAATTATTACAATTTCCTAGTTAAATAGAGCTTTTTTTTCTTTTGTGTTTTAAAATCTTGAACTCTCCTCTTTTGCCATTTGCCATAAATTTCCCATTGTTTGCACCTACCTTTTTTGATGAGGAAAAAGAAAAGAAATCTGCCTTTCCAACATTGCAAGCAAACAGCAAAGCCAACAACCTGCTTTACTTTCGGTTTCGGTTTCAGCTTGAATTGCACAAGGAGAAAAAAAAATGTGCTCCAGCAGCACTCTTTGCAGCTAGCAAAACAGCTGTGCAAAACAGCTGAGAGCAAATCAGCTGAGAGTGGGGAGGCCGATCTAATCAACTTATGGTAATTAACCTAGGCTGAAGCTGAAAGGGACTGTTTTTTCTATTTTTGCAGGCACCGGTCTTCTCATTTGTTTTCTTTTAACACTGATCAGCTGTAGGGCGGCCCTTTGAAACCCCTCGGCAAGAATTTAAACAGGTTTTTTTTCCCTCTAGCCATCAACTGGGACTCAGAAGGCAGCAATAGATTGGGAGTGGGCGGGGTAAGCAAACCCCATTCTCCCGCCGTTCCCTAGCTTGTCGTGCATTCTTTCTAAAAATCAGGACTTTTTAAAAACGCCCCGGGACACAGGACAAATTGTTGAAAATCAGGACTGTCCGACCAAAAGCGGGACATCTGGTCACCTTAGGTTTGGGAGAACCTCTAGCTAAGATTCTGTGCAATTCGGAGAACCCCCAAATCCCACTCCTGGCTGGCCCCACCCGCCCCTCCCCTCCCAGGAGTCCCCATGTGGCCCATTTTGGATGCAGGTAAGTGCAGGGTGTGCACGGAGGGTCAGGGAGGGCGAAAAACGGGCCTACTGGAAGTCCGGGAAGGCCTCCGGATGGCCTCCAGAGCCTGGGGAGGCTGTTTTTGCCCTCCCGGAGGCTTGAGGAAAGACTCTGGAGCCCGGGGAGGGCAAAAATCCCCCCCCCATCGTGACTAGCTCCAATTCAGTGCTGACTGTTGGTTGACTCAACTCTTGTGTATAAGAGCAACCAGGATGATGAGGGGACTGGAGACTAAAACATAGGATGAACGGTTGCAGGAACTGGGCCTGGCTAGTTTAGTGAAGGACCAGGGGAGACACGAGCAGTGTTCCAATATTTGAGGGGCTGCCACAGACAGGAGGAAGGAGGTCAAGCTGTTTTCTAAAGCACTCAAAGGCCAGACAAGGAATAATGGATGGAAACTGATCAAGGAGAGATTCAACCTGGAAATAAGGAGACATTTTATGATGGTGAAAACAATCAACCGATGGAACAGAAGTTGCCTTCAGAGGTTGTGGAGCTTCATCCCTGGAAGCTTTCAAGGAGAGACTGGACTGCCATTTCTCAGAAATGGTGTAGGCTCTCCTGCTTGGGCAGGGGGTTGGACTAGATGACCTACAAGGTCCCTTCCAACTCTGTTATGCTGTTATCTGGTGCAGGAGGCCAACTAGATCATGGCCATACCCACCCAGCAACCAGGCGGAGAACTCCTTGCTAACATTTTTGAAGCCCACTCCTGGCCACTCTTTGTCCTTGACCCAAAAGGATTTGGTAATATAGTTTGACCTGCCCCGCTCCTGAAGCCATTAAATCTTTCAACAATGGCTTCCAAATCTCAACTTATTTAAACTTCATGCGTTCTTCAGATGGTTTTCTTGGTATCTCCTGCCAACCGCCTTCAGGATCAAGGGCATGGTGGCCCCCAAGATGGAATATTTGATTAAATCTGGCTTCCTTTTGTCAACAAAACATCCTTTCAGCCAGCCCTGGATTAACCATTAAGCAAAACATCAAGGGAAGGAGGGGGGGGGGCATCTTTTTTTTTTCTCCCCTAACTAACAAATCTTAACTCTTTCACTGCTATCCTTGACTTGAGTCAGTTCCTTCACAATTGTCCTGCTCTGCGGCGTTAAACTTTAATTTGCATTGTTTTAAAAAAGAAACATTTGATTTAGCATCCTGATGGACTTAATCCTGAGGGGCTAAGGCAGGGGTCTTCAAACTTGGGAACTTTGTGGACTTCAACTCCCAGAATTCCCCATGCTGGCTGGGGAATTCTGGGAGTTGAAGTTAAGTCTTAAAGTTCCCAAGTTTGGAGACCCCTGGTCTATGGTGTCAACATTTGGTCGGAAGGCGTCTTCAGATATCACCTTGGTTTCTATCTCATGACATGAGAATTTCATTTCCCAAGTGTTGTTCTATTGATGTACCTTCTATTCACATTTGCAAGAGTTGCCGGCTGAGATCAAAGGTAGAAAAAGCCCTTTCATCTTCTTTCAGACAGGCCCAAACACAGAGTTGCTTTATTACAATTGTGATCGTTACTGGAGGCCATAGCCGAACTTTCTCCTGTTGTATGGAGCATGCATGCCGCACATGGAGGGAAGAAATTACACACGTTGATGAAGACCTTGGTGAGAAGACTTAAGATCCATAGATACCTCCAAGGGATGACTTGAGCTGGAACAGCTTTCTAAAGTGAAACTCCATGGGGGATCACTTCAGACATCTTGACAAGGTCTGTTCTGGAAGTCCTCAAGTTCTCTCACCTCATTGCCCTGAAGAAAGACACCTATAAAATGTTGCAGCCACCTGTTCAAGGGTGAGATCATCTATCTGCCAGATGTTCTCGTGCAATCCTTTTTAGCATGGTTAATGGTGAAGTCTAACCATGTGTCTCAACATTGGCTCAACTTTAAGACGGGGGGACAGGGGGGACGGAACGGACTTCAACTCCCAGAATTCCCCAGCCAGCATATTTATTATGTATCTTAACTTCACATCAGTCTTCCCCAATCTACGCTTCTTCCATAGCTAATTCTGGGAAGCCCAATAGATCTTGATGTTTGAGAAAGCCTGAACTGTATCTTATTGCGGGTTACTTTATGTTCAAATCCAATCAAGAATGCAGTAGTGCAGGCTAATTCTACCCACTGCCAGGAGTTCGATCCTGAGCAGTCTAAGTGCTATTGCTATTGTCCTTCCTTCCTTCCTTCCTTCCTTCCTTCCTTCCTTCCTTCCTTCCTTTCTTCCTTCCTGTAAAACGAGGAGCCAGTTTGTTGGGGGCAACTCTGTAAACCACTTAGAGATGGCTGTAAAGCACTGTGAAATGGTATATAAGTCTAAGTCCTATTGCTATTGCTTTTAAACCCATTTCCTCTTTGGTGCATGACTCCTGGCACGTTTCTTGAGGTTAACCCAGCCTTTAAAATAAAGTTGTGTCCTTAATTAAAGAATTGGCATTTCTCATTCTCTCTTTCGTACTATCACGTTTCGAGATCTCTGTGTTTTTATTGTGTTGCCTTTGAGTCATTGCACAACACCTAGAAAAGGTGTTTTTACAAACATCTTGCACATAGGAATACAGAAAGGGAAGTCACTATTGTTCATTTTGTAGGTGGACAGGAAAAGGCTGAAAAAAAGAGCTTGCTTGACAAGAAGTCAGGATGATTGTGAGATGGTAATGGAGAAAAACAGGACCTCTTTGGGCCCATCTGGTTTTGCAGCCCAACTCATATAGATCTGCTCATTGAAGCCTGTTAAAACACAATTCCTAGTGGAGCAAGATTCAAATCAAAGATTTCTTAATGCACAGTTCCTATAGCAGTGTCTTTCACCCTTGGCAATTTAAGATTTGTGGACTTGAACTCCCAGAATTCTGCAATCAGCATCCTACCTGGGGTATTCTGGGAACTGGAAGTCTACACATCTTCAAGCATGCTGGACTAAGAATTTTGAGTTGAAGTCCACACATCTTAAAATATGCTAGCTGGGGAATTGTGGGAAATGGAGTCCATACACCTTAAAGCATACTGGATGAAATATTCTGGAGGATGAAGTCCATATACCCTAAAGCATGTTGGCTGGGGAATTCTGGGAGTTGAAGTCCACATATTTTAAAGTTGCTAAGGTTGGGAAACATTGTCTTACAGGCATTGGAAGTGGACACAATAGCCAGGTAGACAGGAAGTTACATTCCTAAATCAGCAATTCAAAATGAGGACAACCTAAACCAAGTAAATCCATCCGAGGTGAAAATTTTGCAAAGGGGTACCCATATAATTAAAAATGGGTATGAAACTCTCCACTTTTGTTGCTGTTGATTGTAACCAACAGCAGAAGCAATAGACATCAATGCCGTTGTGTAATTGTAGATTCAGGACTTTATTTAAGTATAGATTTATGTAGCTTCTATTCCACCCAATATCAAAATTGACATTGTAACAGTAAAGAGTTGGAAGGAACTTTGGAAATCATTTAGTCCAACCCCCTGCTCTCGCAGGAGACCTATACTATTTCTGATAAATGGCTGTCTAGTCCAGGGGTGAAATCCAAAAAAATTTCCTTCTGGTTCTGTGGGCGCGGCTTGGTGGGCGTGGCAGCGGAAGGATATTGCAAAATCTCCATTCCCACCCCACTCCAGGGGAAGGATATTGCAAAATCTCCATTCCCACCCCACTCTGGGGCCAGCCAGGGGTGGTATTTGCCAGTTCTTCGAACTACTCAGAATTTCCGTTACCGGTTCTCCAGAACCTGTTAGAACCTGCTGGATTTCACCCCTAGTCTAGTCTCTTCTTAAAAGTCTCCAATGATGGGGCACTCACAACTTCTGAAGGTAAGCTGTTCCACTGGTTAATTGTCCTCGCTGTTAAGAAGTTTCTCCTTAATTCCAGGTTGTTTCTCTCCTTGATTACTTTCCATCCACTGTCTCTTGTCTTGCCTTCTGGTGCTTTGGAAAGTAGGTTGCCACCCCCTCTTTTTGTGGCACCCCTCAAATATTAGAATACTGCTATCGTGTCCCCTCTACGCACAGCAGGAGAGAAAGTTGAACAGTTTTCATATGCGCTGTCTCTGACGTATTCTTAGCATCACCTGGCAGGACAAAATTCCAAGTAGCACAGTCTTGGAACGTGCTGGTATCTCTACATCTATACACTATTGAAACAGCAACGTCTACGCTGGCTGGGGCATGTCGTGAGAATGGCTGATGGTCGGATTCCGAAAGACCTCCTGTATGGAGAATTAGTGCAGGGAAAGCGCCTCAGAGGGAGACCACAGCTGCGATATAAGGATCGCAGGTCAAGGTTTCCCAGTTGTTAATGTCCGTTCCCAGGGTCTTTAGGTCCCTCTTGCAGATATCTGCAAGAGGGACCTAAAGGCCCTGGGAATGGACATTAACAACTGGGAAACCTTGACCTCCGATCGTTCAGCTTGGAGGCTAAAGACACAGCATGGCCTTCTCCAATTCGAAGAGACACTTGTTCGGCAGGCTGAGGCAAAGAGGCAGTCCCGGAACCAGTGAAATCTGGGGGCTCGGCAAGGGACAGAATGGATCTGCCCTCAGTGTGGAAGGGATGGCCACTCTCGAATTGGCCTTTTTAGTCACACTAGATGCTGTTTTAGGACCTCTTTCCAGAGCACAATACCATTGTCTCTTGAGACTGAAGGATGCCAATGAGGTCCCCTCTAATCCTTCTTTTCTTTAGACTAAGTACTGTATATTAAATTCCTGCAATTGTTCTTCATATGTTTTAGCTTTTAGGTCCCTAATCATTTTGGTTGCTCTTCTCTGAACTATTTCCAAAGTCTCGCCATCAACGATCATCATTCGTTGGTATCTTTTGAGAATGAAGATAACCCTGATTTTTCATCTGGAGCCATACTAAGCCATCTGGATTAGTACGGGATCCAGTTATAAGGAACATCGTTTTCCTGGCCCCAAATAGATGAGTCATCCGTTGGCTCAGTTTACAGAATGTCAACTTCAATGGGAAAATTGATTTTTGGTATGAAGATTTGCCAATGAGGCATTAATTGCTTAATACATTTCACTGGCAGAGCAGACAAGAAAAGTTGTGGGTCATGAAATTTCTCCACGAAACCCTAAGGCTTTTATTTATTAATATTCCAAACAAGGCTGTTATTCTTCAAAACAAGGCTTAAACTCTACCATGAAATTTAGAAAAATGTCTCATTGGTATTTTAGAAACTAAAAAGGGTGAATGGTTAAAACACAATGCTTTGTATCGAAATGTTTCCATCTGCCCAGAAAATGAAAGGGAAGGGGAAAGGAAGGAAGGAAGGAAGGAAGGAAGGAAGGAAGGAAGGAAGGGAGTACCTGTATTCTCTAACCATTCAACTTTTTGGTTATCCTATTGGTATATTCTTGCTGTGTTCCTTATCACTATTTGTTTCATAGTTCTATTTTTCCCCTTCCGTTTAGTTTTATTTTGTTCTTTCTAAGGCGTATTTTCAGAAATTCCTTCTCTCCTAGCCAAGGCAGGCCCAGAGCAGGTGCTGAAATTCACCAGTGACAATTAACTATTAATTACTATGCAGTCAGAAAGATAATTAATAGCCTGTAATTCTCATAGTTAATAATGAAACAGAAATGCAGTTTCATCAGGCTCTTTTTCGTCTAGCATCTTTCCCAACTTGGTGCTTTCGAGATGTGATGGATGAATAAAGATCCTCTCACCTTCAGCTCCTGTATGATTTTTTTTTTTTGTGGCTGTATAAAACTGGTCAAAAATCTTTCAAATTGCGGCTGCTATCTTACCTTTGTTTTTAATCATATCCTGCAGATATATCTAGCTTTGCCTCTGCCTTTTTCTAGATTTTTTTTTTCCTGGAAATATAGAAGTGGCTTATCCAAGAGTGCTTCAGTTTGCATCCATGTCCCTCAACCTTTTTACTTGGATCTTACACTTGGACAGGTAGTGTTACTAACTGCAGTGATTCACTTAACAACTGTGGTAAAGAAGGTCGTAAAATGAGGCAAAACAAATGTCCCACTTAGCAATATAAATCTTGGGCTCAATTGCGGGTCATACATCGAGGACTTCCTGTACTCCTATACCCGTGATGGCGAACCTATGGGACGTGTGCCACAGGTGGCGTGCAGAGCCATATCAATGGGCACACGAGCGTTGCCCTAGCTCAGCTCCAACATGCATGCACACATGGGCCACCTGATTTTAGGCCCTTTTGGGCCCACTGGAAGTTGGGAAACGGGCTGTTTCCGGCCTCCGGAGGACCTCCGGGGAGGTGGGGAAGCCATTTTTGGCCTCCCCAGGCTCCAAGAAAACCTCTGGAGCCTGGGGAGGGTGAAAAAACGGGTCTACCGAGCTCACTGTGCCATCGCGTGCCAAAAGCAGGGGAGGCGCAGGGGGGGTCACGCGCGTATGTGCGGGGCGCATTGAATTATGGGTGTGGGCACGCACGTGCGCAACCCCCCCCCACTCCCCCCGTTTTTGACACACGACAGCAAAAAGGTTAGCCATCACTGTCCTATACTGTCACCTTTCTTCCAGTGTTGTTATAACTTTGAATGGTCACTAAATGAACTGTGGTAAGTCGAGGACTACCTGTTAAGGGGGTCCCGAGGGTCAAAAATATCGAATTAGTGACTGCCACCATTCAGCAAACTCCCATTCCTTGTTTGGTGCATTGCATATCATGCACATAAAAATCACCCGGTGAGGCTGCTATTTTGGCTTCTTTCCTGCCCTTGTTATAATCTCTTGAAATAGCTGCAGTGGCTAGATTCAGACAGCATAGGGGGTCCTCAACCTATGACAGTTCGTTTAGTGACCGTTCATAGTTACAATGGCCCTGAAAAAAATGACTTATGACCATTTTTCACACTTACGACCATTGTAGCATTCCCTACAGTCACGTGATGAAAATTCAGAGCCTTGGCAACTGGCTCACATTTATGACGAATGCAGGATTTCAGGATCATGGGATCCCCTTTTGTGACCTACCTTCTGACAAGCAAAGTCAAGGGAGAAGCCAGATTCACCTAACAACAGCGTTACTATCTTAACCACTGCAGCGATTCGCTTAACAATAGTGGCAAGAAAAGTCGTCAAAGGGGACAAAACTCACTTCACAACTGTCTCGCTTAGCAACATAAATTTTGGGCTCAATTGTGGTCGTAAATTGAGGAGTGCCTGTATAGGTAATCCTCGACTGAACAACAACAATTGGGAGCAGAATTTCCCTTGCTTAGCAAAGCTGTTGTTAAGTGAGCCGCACTCATTTTTATGAGTGTTTTCGCCACACTTCAGCGAACCACTGCAGTTGTTAAGTGATTTATGCATCACTAAGTGAATCTGGTTTCTTGGCTTGTCAGAACCCGGTTTAAAGGGTTGCAAATGGCATTCATACAACCTTGGCATACCACAACCATTGTAAATTAATGCCGGTGGCCAAACTCCTGGATTTTGATCGTGCGACCGTGGAGATACAGTGACGGTCATATATCTGAGGACTAGTCCTAAGTGGCTTTTTTTTAAAAATACCTTTGTAACATCAAACATTCCTTAAAGTGAAGACAGGTAGTCCTCGACTTACGATCACCATTGAGCCCAACATTTATGGGGCTAAGTGAGACATCTGTTAAGGAAGTTTTGCCCCACCTTGCAACTTTTCTTGTCACAGTTGTTAACTGTGAAACACCGCCGTTGTTAAGTGAGTCACACGATTGTTAAATGAATCCGGCTTCCCCCTTGACTTTGCTTGTCAGAAGGTCGCAAAAGGGGATCATGTAACCACGGGACACCGCAACCGTCGTAAATGTGAGTTGGTTGTCAAGCATCTGAATGTAAATCAGGTGACCATGGGGGAATGCCACAATGGTCACTAAGTGTGAAAAATCATCCATTTTTCAGGGCCGTTGTAACTTCCGTCACTAAGTGAACGGTTGTAAGTCGAGGACTTGCTGTAGTTGTTCGGCGGAGGACTGGCCTGTAAAAACCAGAGTGGCTGAAGTCACCTGTTGCCCCTACCCACTTTGTTAAATATATTGCAATTTTTTGGCTTTTTGGAGGGAGAAAAACGGATCAATCACATGAAGAGCCGACCTGGAAAACTGGAGGAGCCCAGAAGAGCTGAAAATCCAGGTCCCCCCTTATCCTCCCAAGCTCGTCGGCAGCGCTCCGCACACGGCCAG
The DNA here is from genome assembly GCA_012654045.1 of Ptyas mucosa. Lineage (NCBI taxonomy): Eukaryota > Metazoa > Chordata > Lepidosauria > Squamata > Colubridae > Ptyas > Ptyas mucosa. The sequence continues at coordinate 6,279,008 of WNWU01000024.1, forward strand.
ACACCATTCTTCCCAATTCCCAGGCTTAAATAAACTCCCTAATTCAAGGGTCTCCAACCTTGGCCACTTTAAACCTGGAGGACTTCAACTCCCAGAATTCTTAATCCTCCAGGCTTAAAGTGGCCAAGGTTGGAGACCCCTGTCCTAATTAACCAGATTCCAGGGTCAAGCAAGAGCGCGTGGCTGGGGGGGGGGGGACAGTCAGAGCTTAACCCCCCTCCTTCCCCTCCCCGTCCATCCAGGTGAGAGTCTGCCTCGGGAAGCGCGGAGCCCGTGCAGGTGCATCCGTCGCCCGGGGGCCAACGCGCTCAGCTTCCCAGCCGGGAGAGGCGCGGCGACTGCTTTTTCGGGGGCGGGCGCCGGGCGCCGTGTGCACCGGGCGGGGCGGCTTTTGCACCCGCTCACCGCGGGGAAATAAATAGCGGTCGTGCGGGGCTCTTCGCCTCACTGGATGCGCATCTTCGCCCTGAGCCTACTTTGCATCAACCCGGAGCACCAAGACTCAAAGCGCCCGCATGGATTCCGAAGACTGCTCGTGCTCCAGCGGTGCGGCTCCGCCTGGACTCCCCTTTATCTCTTCCGCCCTTCTGCTTGGAGAGAGAGAGAGAGAAAGGAGACAGAGAGAGAAAGAAAAAGAAAGAGGAGAAAGAGAGAAAAAGAGAGACCCAAAGAGAGAGAAAGGAGAAAAGAGAGAGAAAGAAAGAAGATAGAGAAAAAGAGAAAGAGAAAAAGAGAGGGGGGAAGAGAGAAAGAGACAGAGAGAAAGAAAAAGGAGAAAGAGAAAGAGACAAAGAAAGAAAGAAAAAGAGGAGAAAGAGAAAAAGAGAGAAAGAGATAGACAGAAAGAAAAAGAAGAGAGAGAGAGAAAAGAGTAGAGAGGAAGAGAGAGGAAGAGAAAAAGAGACACTCAGAGAATGACAGAGAAAAAGAGAAAGAGAGAAAGAAAGAGAAGGAGAGAGAGACAGAGAATAAGAGTGAGAGAAAAGGAAGAAAGAGAGGGAGAGAGAATGAGAGTGAAAGAAAGAAAAAGAGAAAAAGAGAGAAAAGAGAGAAGAGAGAGAGAGAGAGAAACTGACCTGTGCTCCACTTTTTGGGACCCCCTCTCCCTCCTCGCAGGTCCTGCTTTCCTTCCCAGGGCTACATTCAGGACGGGTGACCCTGGGGGAGCTCGGCAGCTGGTAGCCAAGGGACCCACCCAAAAAATCCCTTGGCTGCTTCCTCGCTCTCTTTTCAGACTTTGGGGTGCTGTAGCCAAGGGCCAGCTAGGGGGTTGTGAAGAAGCTGCCACGGGCATCCTTGCTTGGGTGAAGGAGAAGTGTCCCCCACCCCCACCCCACCCCCCACCCCGCTATTCCTTCTTGGGTTAACTTGGAGGGATTGCTTGCCAAGGCTGGAAAGCGTTGGAGTCCTTGCGGGTTGATGTTGAAAGCGCCCTTTTGTCTTGTTTGTGCTCCGAAGGTGATTGTGTGTCTTACTTTTTTTTTTTTTTTTTTGCAGGTGGAGTGTGCTCCTGTGGCAACAACTGTCAGTGTAAAAATTGTAAATGCAAATCCTGCAGGAAAAGTGAGTACCGTGATCCGCTTCCTAAATGTTTCATCTTCTCTCCTTTCAAGTTGTGGCTCGGTGTTACGAAGTGTGTGAGTTGCAGTCGCACAGCATCCTTGCCAGGGCAGGTCCCCCACTCGCCATCGTTTATTCGGTTCACCCAATCTGCGTTGTATGGGGCACCAAACCATTCAAACAACATAGCAGGTTAATCAAAGGTGGCCCTGATCATTTCATCTATGACAATGTTTCTCAACCTTTGGTAGCTTGAAGATGGGTGGACTTCAACTCCCAGAATCCCCCAGCCAGCAGCGCTGGCTGGGGGATTCTGAGAGTTGAAGTCCACCCATCTTCAAGCTTCCAAGGTTGAGAAACACTGATCTATGGAGATTCTCAATCATCCAGTTTCATGGTTGTCCCAAAGGTACTTTTTTCCAAAAGGCAGCTGGAGTGACTTGGGTGTTTCCCGCTGAAAATGTTTCACTTCTCCTTCAAGAAGCTTCTTCAGTTTTAACCAAGTGAGAAGCTTCTTCAGTTTAGACTAGTGAGAAATGAATTAGAACTGTAGAAGCTTCTTGGAGGAGAAGTGAAATGTTTTCAAGGGAAAAAAAGCAAGGAAGTCCAGTTGCCTTTTGGAAAAAAGCACTTTTGATCATTTCATTCCTCGTACAAGACTTTTTGCCTTACTTACGTTCCAAAGTTGTCTAACTCAAAACCCCAAATTCCCAACAACCTGTTACTTTAAAAAAAAGGCAAACTGTCAACTTTTTATTGCTGCTTAATTTAATTGCTGAATTAAACTGTTTTGGAGAGCGCATGATGGGATGAATCATAAATTAACCCAATGGAGTATGTGGTCTGTACTGCTAAATATTTAACAAAAGTTAATGCCAGATTTAGCAAGTGGCACAAATGTGGGCACTGTTTTCTTCCTGATTAAATGTCCTGTGAACGGATAGGCTCCGATGAATCACTGCTGGAGAATGGGTGGCTTGGGGAATTCTGGGAGTTGAAGTCCACAAGTCTTAACATTGTCAGATTTGGAGAGACTGGTCTATATAGTAGAGGTAAAATTTCTCCAGGACCAGCACATAAAATGGTTAGTAAGCATGCTGATCAGAATTCAAAATATTTTCTGCCAAAATTACAGGCTGACTTATGACCGCTTTACGACAGCAGCATTCGCTTAATGACTGCTGCAAAAAAAGCCAATAAAGCTGGATCAGTCACATGATTTATGGACCTCATGAGTTACAGCTGTCATGGGCAGGCTTCATTATGGTCAGAACTCGAGGATTACCTGTAATGAAGGCAGTACATTCCTGAGAGCCAGGGTGTGGTTAAGCTAGAAAACAGGAGACTGTGAGTTCTAGTTTCACCTTGGACCAGTCACTTTCTCTCAGCCCTAGGAAGCAGGCAATGGCAAACCACTCGTCAAGAAAACTCCAGGGGCTTCTCCTTGCCAAGAATACACTCTGCTTTGGGGGCACCCTCCAAAAAAACCCCATTGCTGTAAGAAAGGCTAGAGAACATTATGTGGAAGGATTAAGAAGGAATGTGGTACAGTTTAATAATTAAGATTATGTTGTGCTTTGGATCCAGTTCTAAAAGGGCGGAATTAGAAAGCACAGTCACAGCAGATGAAACACCTGCCTTCAATCTTTTAAGGCAGAGGCAGGGGTGAAATCCAAAATTTTTCCCTACCAGTTCTGTGAGCGTGGCTTGATGGGCGTGGCAGGGGAAGGATATTGCAAAATCTCCATTCCCACCCCACTCCAGGGAAAGGATATTGCAAAATCTCCATTCCCTCCCCTCCTGGGGGAAGGATATTGCAAAATCCCCATTCCCTCCCCACTCTGGGGCCAGCCAGTTCTCCAAACTACTCAAAATTTCTGCTACCGGTTCTCCAGAACCTGTCTGAACTTGCTGGGTTTCACCCCTGGCCAACTATGCTGGCTGGAGAATTCTGGGAGTTGAAGTCCACAAGTCTTAAAGCTGCCAAGTTTGAAGACCTCTGGTTTAGAAGACCTCCAAGGTTCATTCCAACCCCGTTATTCTATGTTCTTCCATTCCCGTGCATACAAAAGCCTCACTGTGGTTGTCACATATACAAACAAAACTCCATTTTGTTTTTCAATCTGTTTGTCCATCAAACCTCAGAGAAAAGCCTCTGAATTCAATTGAAGGTTCGGTTTAAGGCTTCTCTGTGTTGAAGGTTGAGGTTGACATTTTTCCATTTCTCTTTTCAGGCTGCTGTTCCTGTTGCCCGGTGGGCTGTGCCAAGTGTGCCCAGGGCTGTATTTGCAAAGGCCCCCCTGCCACTAAATGCAGCTGCTGCAAGTAAAAGAGAGGCTGGCTTCGGCCGTCTTGAAATCTGTATATTTGCCCGCAGAAATGTAATGTTGATGTCCTGTTATATTTTTGCTATTGCCTGCTCTCATTGTTAGTTGTGAACATAAATGACGCTGACAGTAATAACGCCACATATGTATATAAGAAATGTTTGCGGTGTTTTGGCATTTGCCTTTGCCAAGGGACCAGCAGGAGGCGTGGATAGGCATGAGATGCTGTGCTCCAGTTAGGAATCTGCTCTTAAATGAAGTTGTATTACCGCTATATTTCAGATATCAGAATTTTTGGCAACCAATTGCAAGGTACTAACTCCTGTTTAAAAATAAAATGATTTTAAACACCTAAAATGTGTCCACTTGCTTTATTCCTAGTCAGCAATGCTGTGAATTGGTAAATATGATATCTTCCAACCCTATTATTCTATATTCTAGATTAGCTGCCTTCATGGATAAAAATACTGCATTGGAAGAGTTGTTACCAAAGATGTAACTAATAATTTCCAAACTGTAGTTCAGGAGGACTAGGGAGAAGTTAGGGAGTTCTTACATCTCCTTTTTTCTTCTTGTTGTTCAATTGCTAAGTCGTATCCGGCTCTTCGTGATCTTATGGACCATAGCACACCAGGCCAACCCTCTTCTCCCCTGTCTCCCAGAGTTTGCCCAAATTCAACTTCCTTGTGTCGATGACACTATCTAACCATCTCATCCTCTGCCGTCTCTTCTCCTTTTGCCTTCCATCTTTCCCAACATCAGGATCTTTTCCAAGGAGTCTCCTGTTCTCATTTGGTGGCCAAAATGTTTGAGCTTCAGCTTCAGGATCTGTCCTTCCAAAGGACGACAGTGAGGGTTGATTTCCTTTAGGATTAACTGATTGGATCTCCTTGCAATCCATGGGACACTCAAGAGTTTTCTCCATCACCACAATTTGAAAACATCACTTTTTTTCAGTGCTCAGCCTTCCTTATGGTTCAACTCTCACAGTTATACATTATTATTGTATAATAATGTGAGTCACGGTGGACAATGGTTAGAGTGAAATACTGCAGGCTGTTTCTGCTGATCACCGGCTGCCAGCAGTTTGGCAGATCGAATCTCACCACGCTCAAGGTTGACTCAGCCTTCCATCCTTCCGAGGTGGGTAAAATGAGGACCCAGATTGTTGGGGGCAAGAGACTGACTCTCTAAATCGCTTAGAGAGGGCTGTGAAGCACTGTAAAGCGGTATATAAGTCTCAGTGCTATTGCTATTATTGGGAAAACCACAGCTTTGCCTCTATGGAACTTGTTGCCAAGGTGGTATCTCTGCTTTTTAATATGCTGTCTAGGCTCTTCTCCTTGATAGCCATCAAGGGGGAGGCTGTAACTGTGGTAGAATGAGGTCTGAATTCTCCGGAGGGAGGGGCTGCATTCCGGAGATGCCAGTTTAGATAGTTTGTGTGAGAGAAAGAGGATGAAGATGGTTCCTCCTCAAGAGTTCCCAGACTATACGTTCTATGGCGCAAGGAGCTGTTTCAATCTGACATGATTTCTATCCATAGGTGAGGAACCATAAAGAAAACTGGAGTGTGTTTTTCTCGCTTTTGGAGCAGCCAAGCAATATTTATTCAATTAATGGCACATATGAAATTTTGAGAACATGATGGCAGGAAGGTGGAATTGGACCAGGTTGCTGGGTGTCAGGCAAGGGGTGTGTGTGTTTGTTGGAGGTCAAAAAAAAAGTCAAGATAGCGATCACAACCATGAGATTGAAGCTCAGCCCCCTTTTTATGTGTGCGGTGATGCACGTGAAGGGAAGAGTCCTCAAACACAGCTGTCGCCACCCATCTTGACTTGTTTTGAGCCATCTCCCTACGGACCCTGTTTTTACGTCAGGGATGTCCATTAAAAACCAAAATTACCAGCAGATCAATCACCGTGAATGGGTTCTAGATACCTCTTGAAGCCTGGAACTTATCTTAGTCTTCTCCCTTAGGCAGGCTGCCCTTCTAAATTCCGTATTTGGTCTCCTAAAAACGCCTGGGAGTAATATGTGGGCCCAGAGGTTTACATGGGAAAAGGTGGGAGAAGACTCCAATTTTAGTTTCCAGCATGGCAATTTCCATATATATATATATATATATATATATATATATATATATATATATATAGGTTTGATTCTGAATTTTCAGGCAATTGTGCTACCCTTTCTGGTTCCAACCAGGTCTAACTGGGATTATGCTGAGGTGGCCTACTTTAAGTATCCTGTGAGGTAAAAATTAACTTTTTTAAGAAAGAAGGCCACTTATTATGATGATGCCGGATTCGCATTTCCGAGCTTATCTTTGCATAATTTGAGAGCCAGTTTGGTGTAGCGGTTAAGGCACTAGTCTGCAGAGTAGGATACGGCGAGTTCTAATCCTCCCGCAGGCATGAAACCAGATGAATGATTATGGGCCAGTCACTCCCATTCAGACTTAAAAAGAAGACAACCAGGACCAACCACTTCCAGAAATCTTGGCATAAAAACTGCAGGAACCAGTCCAGGCAGTCACCAGAGTCAAGATTGACTTAACAGACAATAAATATTTAAAAATGAAAAACTAGCCAGTTGTACAACTTTATGCTAATTCTTTAACTTGATTAAATGAGTTGTGCACTCCCAATTAAAAATTAAACACACTGCTTGCCCACTACTAGAGTACAATAATATTATTTATTTGCTGGCTGCGGAATTCTGGGAGTTGAAGTCCACACATCTTAAAAATGGCCAAGGTTGGACACATCTTTGCTAAAGTAAGCCACATTTTGATTTGGCGGCCCAGATGGGTTGCTGTTCGGTGTCAGGGTTCTGACAGATGCCCTAATTAAATCATGACCCTTCTCCCCAGGGTGTGTCACCAATCACATTAGCCAACAGAGCGATTTCGCGGGTTGTAGAGACCACTCCCCTCCAGCTGCTGTAGGTAACCCTGGGATATAGCCTTGAGAGAGATAAGTTTGGAATGTGCATCTGTCTTTGGCTGCTGTGCCGTTCGTCAGTTTCCCATCCCCCCTTGTTTACGGCAACTCAAAAGCAGGCCAGGGATGCTTTGCGAGTTGACTCCAGGACTACCTGTAGGTGCCTTTTCAACTCAGCTGTATGTTTTTGTCAACACAAACTGTTGGGACCACCCACAAAAGTTTCAATTTTTTTTCTCTAAACTTCTTTGTCAAACCCTGATGTCTGGGTTTTGCCATAACCGGGCAGTATGGGGTGGCACTGGTGGCTAGGCTAACACATGACTGACGATGGGGTGGGGCTAGCCATGGGAATCTTGGACCCCTGAGATTCTTTCTTATACCTGAGTCATGTAGCAGTTCCTGTACCTCAAGGTGGTTTTCTTTTTTAAAGATCAGTCCTACTCCCCTTTCTAATTTTGTACATGGGGGATCATCAGGGGACCTAAATTTGTCTTGGAGGTTTGAGGAATTTGGTCAGCAGGAGAACAAGACAGAATGAATTTACCTTTGGAATCAATGTAAGTTCTGTATGCAGGAATGAATACAATAGAACAGAGTAGGAGTAGAATAGGAGTAGGAGTAGAGAAAGAAAAGAGAGAGCAGAGAAAGAGTAGAGGCAGAAAAGAATAGAGAGAGAAAAGAGAGAAGAGAGAGAAGAGAAAGAATAGAGAGAAGAGAATAGAGTAGGAGTAGAGTGGGAGTAGAGAAAGAAAAGAGCAGAGAAAGAGCAGAGGCAGTAAAGAATAGAGAAAGAAGAGAAAGAAGAGAGAGAAGAAAAGAAGAGAGAGAGAAAAGAAGAGAAAGAAGAGAGAGAGGAGAAAAAATAAAGAGAGAAGAGAAAGAATAAAGAGAAAAGAGAAAGAATAGAGAGAGAAAAGAACAGAGAAGAAAAAGAATAGAGAGAGAAGAGAAAGAATAGAGAGAGAAAAGAATAAAGAGAGTAGAGAAGAGAACAGCAGAGCAGAGCAGAACAGAATAAATGATTGGTCAAAGCTCTCAGTGTACATGCAAACAAGCGATAGGTCATAGATCATAAAACATACCGTAGTTACAATCAATCATAAGATACGAGTGATAAATCATAAGATACCAATAAGAGAAGATAGTAGGAAAGATGAGAAAGGATGAGAACTGAGAAGATCAGAAAGATGAGAAGATGAGGATAATAGCAATACAGCCTACTACATGGGTAAATATCTTTAGGCCCAAGACAGTGCTGTCTTAGGTGATTTGTTTGATTTTTTATTCATTCCACAGCTACCCTATCTTCCTTCCTCCCTTTCTTGTTTGCCAAGAAGAGTGAACTTTCAAGTTAGAATCTCATCTTTATTGAGCAGATAAACCAGACTTTTCTGTAAGGTGGCTGGTGGTCCTTTCCTGATAAGATAACCAGTTCTTGTTCCTGCCTTCTTGAGCAAATTTGGAATCAGTGGCAAGAACTTTCTGTAGCTTCTGGAGAAATGCATGCCACAAATGCTAGCTAACCATAATTATCGAATCAAATTCCTAGTAGTTAGCCTCCAAACACTGGTCCCCCCCAAGCCACAGGTTTATGTTGTGCGTTGTTGGATGCTGCCAAAGATTTTCACGCTCGTTCCGGATGCAGCAAAAGCTTCGCTAAACAGTCAGCCTTGAATTCAGGACAAAATGTCCACTATTTAACAGCCAATCTCTTTCCTTTGCAAGCTGTGGAGCAACTGTATACCCAAACACTTTCTAAAATGTGATTTATCATCCTTGTCACAACCTGGACGGTATTCAGGACACACAAGGTGGGAGTGGGACTCAAGATGGTGGCCAAAACTGTGTGACTGGAGCCCCACCTCCTTTTTAAAAATCTGCATAAAAGGGGGCGGGGCTTCAATCACATGGCTGTGGATGCCATCTTGATTTTTTTTTACTCTTTTCCTGGGTTGTAACCCAGTGGTGGGTTGCTCTTGGTTCTGTCCGGTTCTTGAGAATTGGTAGTAAAAGCGGCAGGAGGTTCCGCCCACCCGCCTGGACGTCATAAAGTACGATCTGCGCATGCGCATAAGTGCCATGTGCGCCCGCACGCTCTCGTTGCAAACCGGTAGTAAAGTTAAGTAGAACCCATTCCTGGTGTAACCCAATCTTAGGGCTAGTTTTCCCTTTTTACCTTAATTTTTAAGGTTGGGGCTTCATATTCATACAGTAAACCTTCCACAGTCATTGGACTAAACCAGGGTTCTCTAACTTTGGCAACTTTTAAGATTGTTGGACTTCAACTCCCAGAATTCCTCAGCCAGCCTTGTCTGCGGACTTCATGCTGGTGGGGGAATTCTGCGAGTCTTAAAGTTGGCAAGGTTGGAGGCCCTTGGGCTAAAGCATAGTCTGGCTGGTTTTATTGTGTGGTATGAATTCCACTTTCCTCAAACTGTTGCTTTCCACGCACACACTGGACTACAATCCCCATCAGCTCCAGGACGTCTGAGGTGGATTGATCCTCAGGACGGGGATGGGAAATGTTTTGTTACTGATTGGTGTGTGGCTAAAATGCTTCTGGCAATTCGCTCGCGCGCACCGTCCACACATGCATGCAGCATCACAAAACATGGCAATTCGTTCATGCACGCCATCCACACATGCGTGCGATGTCAAACAACACGGCAATTCGCTTGTGCGCACCAACCGCACATGCGTGCAGCATCACAAAACACGGCAATTTGCTCGTGTGCTGTCCGCACATGCATGCGACATCAAACAACACGGCAATTTGCTCACGCGCACCATCCTTGCATACATGCGGCATCAAAACCAGAGCAATATAGGATGGGGTTGCGCCCTCACCTGCAAGTGGCCACTACCGGTTTGCCTGAACTGTTCGAACTGGCTAAATACCACCTCTGAAGATATCCCCAATGAGCTGAATTTACTTCCACAAAAGGACTCCAAGATGGCGGGGCACATCGGAAGACATTTTGGGTTCCTGCTCTGGTCCTTCTTTTCCTCACTATATAAGAAGTCCTTGAAGTACGACGACAATTGGGTCCAGAATTTCCATTGCTAACAAAGGTGGTGGTTAAGTCAGTTGTGCCCACGTTCGTGCCATGGTTGTTAAGTGAATCACTGCAGTTATTAAGTGAATCGCATGGCCATTAAGCAAACCCAACTTCCCACACTGACTCTGCTTGTTGGAAGCTGGCTGGGAAGTTCATGAATGGTGTACCCGTGACTCAGGATATCGCAACCGTTGTAAATACACATCAGTTGTCAAGCTCCCCACTTTTGATCACGTGACCCTAGAGCCGCCACAACAGTCATAAGTGCAAGGACCAATCGTTAGGACACACTTTTCAGTGCTGGTGTACCTTCAAACACTCACTAAACAAATAGTTGTAAGCCAGGAACACTTACACAACACACAGATGAATGGCCAGCAGTTTTATTCCTGATTGGTTAGCTTTAACATTGGGTAATACTGTACTTTAGTGTCTTAGCAGGTTGTGAAAACCCAGCTGCTTTCACTAATGATTTGCCCAAACCCAGAAAGTGAGTAACTCAGTAACCAAGTTAAGTGAGCTGTGTGCAAACACAGCCCAACTGCAAGGTTTGAATAGTGCTTTAGCTGTTGGTGGTGTAACTTTGAATGCCCTACGAAATGGTGTGATTTAGAATAGAATAGAATAACAGAGTTGGAAGGGACCTTGGAGGTCTTCTAGTCCAACCCCCTGCCCAGGCAGGAAACCCTACACCACTTCAGACAAATGGTTATCCAACCTCTTCTTAAAAACTTCCAGTGTTGGAGCATTCACAGCTTCTGGAGGCAAGTTGTTCCATTGATTAATTGTTCTCAGTGTCAGGAAATTTCTCCTTAGTTCTAGGTTGCTTCTCTCCTTGATTAGTTTCCACCCATTGCTTCTTGTTCTACTCTAGGTGCTTTGAAGAATAGTTTGACTCCCTCTTCTTTGTGGCAACCCTTGAGATATTGGAACACTGCTCTCATGTCTCCCCTAGTCCTTCTCTTCATCAAACTAGATTTCTTCTACCCAAACAACTCGGGGGGGCTTTGCAGGGAAGAAGGATGCTTAAATTAAACGATTAAAAACCCAAGAACATCCAATCTGGAAATTAAAGCAGTATTCCACTTCAGGAAGGCCACAATAAATGTGCTTTGGGTGCTGCCGTCATTGTTTGCTTAAACTACTAACTAGAGCTTTATCTGCTGACTCACTCGTGACTCAGCACCAACTCACTTGGCCCTTTTGCGCACTGCACTCTGCACACCATTTTCGGAAGGAGGGGGTGGAATTGTTTGTATTGTCATGTGCAAAAGGAGGCAGGCTTAATTGCTGCACACGTGGTTGCAGCAACCAAGTCTGAATGCGAAGAGGGAAGTTTGCACACTGCTGTCCATCTCATAGTTTGACCAGGGAAGATGGAAATGGCTTCACTGTGTGCAAGACGGGGGTGTCAGACGTCTGCCACCAAACCAAATCAATAAATCAATTCACCACAAGACTCTTACTTCATCACAAAACACTAAGCTAATTAAATCGACCCTTCCAACAACTGTTATTCTCTTTCTTAGCAACAAGGCTCCCAGGCCCAATTCCTCAAAATTAATCCGCTTCCAACTTTTTGGAATATGAGATAGCTTGGGATATGAGCTAAGAGAAATATTGTATTTTAGTTTCTCAAACTACCGAAGTAGAATTCTTGATATTAGTAGTTGGGATTTGAAAGACATGTAATTTATCTTTTTTTTCCTTTTTAAAGGCAACTTTACCTACTGCCAAAAATTGGCATAACTTCATGCTTGGCCCCAACTTCATGACATTTTACAAGAAGAGAATATTATTTATGCACTTTAATTTAGAAAGTTTAACCGTTAATTTTGGAGAGATGAAAGTTATGGACAGTTTGCCAAGTTTTCCCCCTTTTCATTTAGTTTGATGATTGTTTCATCTTGCTGGTTTAAGGCTTTCGGTTTCTTTTCAATTTTGCGTATGCCTCTTTTTAAAGAAACTTTGTAAAATAAATATATGGAAACAACATCCGCATACATAGTTTGGCCCGGTTTTCTTTTGGGACTTTTTAAATGATTAAATTGGTTTTCTTTTAAATTAAAAAAAAATGCTTTTCCATTGAAGTCCTTATTATTTGAAATCCTAACTTGCTGAGCTCAAAGACTGGCTAGCTAAGGTGCAGTGGGGTTGGGGGTGGGGATTATTAAATCTATGAAAAACCTTGTTTGATTTCATCTTAATTAGGATCCAGCAGGGTGATGATCTAGGACTGTGAGGTTCATCCAAGGTCCCTGAAATATTTCCTCGGACATCCTTCCCAGGGTGTTTGTTGTGGTCAAGAATAAACAATCAAGAGACCTCAAAGCCAAGCCACTGATCATCTTTGATCCACAAATAATAAAATAAAATATTATTCTAATCTAAAGAAAGAAAGAAGCCCCTGCCCTAAAATTCCGGACCAGACGGGCATTTCCAGTTTGATCAGAGAAGGGAGAAAGCAAGACTCTTCCCCGTGGACGTGGGAGAAAGCCCCATTCAACAGGATGGCAGGTCAACATCGGAGGGAATCCACATCTGGGGTGTTTGCAAATCCGAGGGATCTTCTCCCCCCCCCCTCCAAATCAACGCCACGGAGATCCAACCTGGATCCCCCACCTGTTGCTTCCAGCTGCACAGAATGAGGACCCAGGGCAGGCGTGGGGGAGGCGGGAAGGCGACCCCTCCACAGCTGCCTGGAGATCAACCGCGTGGGGCTCCCCCAGACCCGGTTTCGAATCAATGACGGCCCCCACCCCCACCCCATCCCGGAGCCTACATTCGCTCCAGGGGATAAACTAAGGTTAATTTTCGGGATGGCTTAGCGTGGGGAGAGAAGGTAGCCCGTTTCTGCTGTACCCCCTTCGCCTAGGCTTGCAAAAGCGGGAGTGGGGGGGGGGCCGAGCGCGAGGCTTTGCGCGCGGCGCTGAAGCGGATCTTTTGCGCCTATCCTCACCGCCGCGACCCGTGCGCAGGACAGGGAGGGAGGGAGGGGCGCTTTGCACACGCCTCGCTGACCTCGCGGCCGCTATAAAAAGCCGGTGGCAAGGCTGCCCTCCAGCATCCTTTCCTGCTTCGTTCCCCTTGGGCTTTTTTTTGTGCTTCTTTCTCGTTGGGATGGATCCTCAGAATTGCGGCTGCGCCACCGGTAAGTCTCGGCTTCTGCTTTCCCACCAGCCCTGCATTGGGGGGTGGGGGGGTGGCATGGTCTAAAAAAAAAAAAACAACTACCCCCCCCTCACTTTAGAAACCCGGTTTTTGCTGCGGGGAACCGCGCTGCCCCGAAACCAGTAAACCAGGATGTTTAGCGCAAAGAGATGCGCGGAAAATGCTGCGGAGAGAGAACCTATGTCTCCGCGGCTCCGTTGCTTTCGTTGGGCTGAAGTCTTGCCGGACCTCAATGGGTGGGCAAAGCGGTGTGGGGGGGGGGGGGGTTATCCGTCCCCTTCGTGCAGATTAACAGAGTTGGAAGGGACCTTGTAGGTCCATAATGGTGAACCTATGGCACGGGTGCCACAGGTAGCACGCAGAGCCATATTTTGGGGGGCACACGAGCGTTGCCCTGCTCAGCTCCAGCATGCATATCCGGGCCAGCCAGCTAATTTTCGGGACTTCCAGGCCCACCTAAAGTCGGGAAATGGGTTGTTTCCGGAGGGGGGAGATGGAAGGCCGTTTTCACCCTCCCCAGGCTCCAAGAAAGGCTCTGGAGCCTGGGAAGGGCGGAAAACGGGTCTACCGGTCCAACCGTACCATCGTGTGCCAAAAACGAGAGTAGGGGTGGGGGGTGTCATGCACACATGCGCAGGGGGTGGGGCGCATTGAATTATGGGTATGGGCACACGGGTGCGTGACCCCCACCCCTGCGTGATCCCCACTTTTGGCACGCGACAGCAAAAAGGTTAGCCATCACTGTTGTAGGTCATCTAGTCCAACCCCCCCCCCACCCAAGCAGGAGACCCTGCCTACGCCATTTCTAACAGATGGCAGTCCAGTCTCTTCTTGAAAGCTTCCAGTGATGAAGCTGCCACAACTTCCGAAGAGCTGTGCTCCAAGAGAGATCTGTTTCTTCTCCCCGAACCCCACGAACTATTTCTTGGGTGTCTGGTCTGTAACTGGGATGGGGGGGGGTCTAAGCCCCTCCCCCCGCAGGGACAGAAACTGCTATTAACTATTTCGTGATGCTGCCTGACGCTAAGCGGGCAATGCATGCTGTAGAACTATAGCTTTAGTTCTGGTTTTGGCATGTGCCTTTGGAAGCCTATAAAGCCATGATTAAATCATGGCTTAATGTGATTAAACTACGAGGTCTGTTAAACCATGGTTAAAGTGTGGCTTAACCTGAGGTGTCTTCCCTCTCTCTGGGTAGGCATACACACATTTAAGTTTGAAGAGTTTTGGGCACACTAGAGAAACTTCAAAGAGGAAAAAAAAATCTCCCACGTCCTGGTTTAAAATGCTAGGATGCCCATAAATTTCCTTTCTCGGCCCCACATTGGCTACATTTATTAAAGTACTTCACTACACTGAAATGGGACTTAGTTTTTGCAGAAAGATTGGTTTCTAAACCTTTTTGCAGCCTTTTATTACAAACTGAGGCTGAAACTTATTTTGCTTTTAAGAGCTTTTGCAAACTCACATCTTGATAGGGATACTTTACTCAAATTTTCAATGTTTCCAAAAACTCCTAGCAGCTGTTCCAAAAGGGAAATTGGTTTTCCCACTGCTAATTTATTCCCAAATTGGGTTGGAGATACACACACACACACACACACACACACACACACAAATGTAGAATTAAAACTCACTGGGAAATGAAGAAAATTGCCATGAATCTGCCTATTCTCTTTGCCACTAGTTCCTTTGAAGAAATATCTTGATTTTCTACAAGTCTAGCAGTTTTGACAGTCTCGCGGCTGCAGGGGCTTCCATAGAAACCTGGCCTGGATCCTTGGCATGAAACTAGCAACCCCAATAAGCCGAGAGCTGTTCCAAGTTGTTCAGTGCTACATCTTGGTGTCTTAATTGCTTAAGGCCCTGCACAAATTTTAATTGTCCTGGAAAGTGGGCAAAAAAAGATTCAACTGAGAGAAGAAATTTGTGAACTGTTCCTGTATTGGGAGATACCTTGTAGTGAAAGGGGTTTGAAGAATCATGGTTGTGGCTTGTGATCATTCCCTTTCAGCCAATGACCTTTGTTCTTTCCCTTCCTTTGTTTAACATTTCAGGCAGCTCTTGCTCCTGCAATGGATCCTGCAAATGCAAAAACTGCAAATGTACTTCGTGCAAAAAAAGTAAGTCTTATTTTCTGGAAAATCAATTGGGGGTTCAAATCCAAAGGTCAAGGTTTTTGAGAAGAAGAGGGGACGCTGTAAGTCATCTGATTTGACACAAGACTTACAATATAAGCCTAAGTAGTCCCATTGGAACTATCATGAATAAGTGTCTGTGGGTTTAGATATAGAGCGAATGCTCTTGAAATATATTAAAGTTTCAGTTCATGTAATTGCTCTATGAAGTACCCATTAGAATGGAAACTAAAACATGAGAATGGCTGCAGAAACTGGGCATGGCTGGTCTAGTGAAAAGAAGGACTAGGGAAGACATGATAGCAGTGTTCCAATATTTGAGAGGCTGCCACAAAGAAGAGGGCATCAAGCTATTCTCCAAAGCACCTGAAGGTAGAACAAGAAGCAATGGGTGGAAACTAATCCAGGAGAGAAGCAACCAAGAACTAAGGAGAAATTTCCTAATGGTGAGGACAATCCACCAGTGGCTTACCTTCAGAAGTTATGGGTACTCCAACACTGCGACAGCCACTTGTCTTGAAATGGTATAGGGTCTCCTCCTTGAGCAAAGCGTGAACTAGATGACCTCCAAGGTCCCTTCCAGCTCAATTCTAAAACGTATGCAATTACGTTATTGAGGTTTAATCTCTGTGCATTCTAGAGAATTTTATTCTGAGCAAGGATGATGTTCTTGTCTTGGATCAACCTAACCAGGTTTTATGGATAGGGGAAGCTACAATAAATTTCTTGGTTGAACATTTTATTGGGGGTGTAAATGGGGCAAAATACGGCTGTCCATTTGGAAACGTGAGTCACATTGAGATTGAATGTGGAAATTGAACTGGTTAGGTTCAGTCTGATATAGAAAACCCAATGTTACACCTTCAGTATCCCAAGTTGTTGATTATTGTACCCATTTCTTATGTTATTTAAACCCGTTTCTCTCTGCTCCTTCCAGGTTGCTGTTCCTGCTGCCCCGCCAGCTGCAACAACTGCGCGAAAGGCTGTGTCTGCAAAGACCCTTCCCTGAACAAATGTAGCTGCTGCCCCTGAGCCCCCCTGGCCACTTCTTTTTGTAATTATGTTAAATCTGTGGTGCAGTAAATAATGATTTTTCAGGCTACAGCAAGATGTGTTACCCTTGTTTTTTTAAAAGCCTGAGAGCATGAAAATAAAGCTGACTTCAGTCAAATGCAGCCTGTTTGGGTTTCCGTTTCTGGGAGTGGGCTTCTTCAAGTTACTAACCTGGTTTTAAAAGTTGTCTGCTACAGTGGAACTCTGGGCCGAGTCTTTTGAATATATCTTGGTTTCGTTAAACACAGTGTTTTAAATCCATTTGCAACGTGGTTTGCTTGCTTTTGGAGCCACAGAGTGGATTTTACATATATGTAAAAATATCCTATATATTCTGAACACTAATAAAGAGAGTGTGTATTCAGGATATATAGGACCGCACATCAGAGTTGAGTTTCAGCAGGTTCTGACCAGTTCTGGAGAACTGGTAGCTGAAATTTTGAGTAGTTCGGAGAACCCATAAATACCATCTCTGACTGGCCCTGACCCCATCTATTCTCTGCCTCCTGAGTCCCAGCTGATAGGGAGGAAATGGGGATTTTGCAGTATCCTTCCCCTGGAGTGGGGAGGGAATGGGGATTTTGCAGTATCCTTCCCCTGCCACACCCACCAAGCCACACCCACAGAACCGGTAGTAAAAAAATTTCAAACCCACCACTGCCACACACAATCTTCAACTTACAAGTACAGTTATCAGAATAACAGTTGGAAGGGACCTTGGAGGTTTTCTAGTTCAACCCCCTGCTCAAATAGGAAACCATACCATTCTAGGCAAATGTCTGTACAATCTCCTCTTAAAAAACCTTCAGTGATGGAGCGCCCACGATTTCTGGTGGCAAGCTGTTCCACTGATTGAATTGGTTTTTTTTTTTAATTTGACTTATATGCCGTCCTTCTCCGGAGACTCAGGGCGGCTTACAATGCGCTAAGCAATAGCCTTCATACTTTTGTATATTCATACAAAGTCAGCTTATTGCCCCCATAAACCGGGTCCTCATTTTACCCACCTTAGAAAGGATGGAAGGCTGAGTCAACCTTGAGCCTTGGTGAGATTCGAACCTGCAATAATTGCAGGCAGCTGATGTTAATAACAGGGTACTTTAGACCACTGTACTATCCAAGGCACTGTACTATCCATTCTCACTGTTAGGAAGTTTCTCTTTAATTCCAGGTTGCTTCTCTCCTTGAGTAGTTTCCATCTGTTGCTTCTTGTCCTGCTTTGGAAAATAGGTTAATCCCTATTGGGACAGAAATTACCGTCAGAAATTGGGCAGTTATAAAATGAATTATCACATGACCGGACCTGACTTTCTGACCATTTCTACTTTAAGCGAATCAAATGATGGTTAAAGCAAATTCCCTGATAGAACTGGCAAAAAAAAAAAGACCACCAATTGCAATCCTAAGACTACAGGATGCTACAAATGGTTGTAAATGAGAACAGGTTGCCATGGCCTGAAGTGCAATTGTCGGAATGCTGGCTAGGGAATTCTGGGAGTTGAAGTCCACCGGGTCTTGAAAGTTACCAAGGTTGGACACCTCTTAGGATAACTGACAATTGTGTGACTGTAGATTTGGAAATCATCTAGCCTTGACTGGGTATGATTGGAGCTGTGGTCCGGGCTTACCTGATGCAAACCACATTGGGGAAGGCAGAATTTGTCAACAGCTCCAAATGCATCATTGAGCCCAAAATTTATGTTGCTAAGTGAGCAATTCATTAAGTGAGTTTTGCCCCATTTTACAACGTCCCCTCGCTTCGTTAACTGAATCACTGCAGTTAAATTAGTAACATGGTTATTAAGTGAATCTGTTGTCCCCATGGTCATAAAGTTGCAAAAGGTGATCAGATAACCCAGGGGTGAAATCCAGCAGGTTCTGACAGGTTCTGGAGAATCAGTAGCGGAGATTTTGAGCAGTTTGGAGAACTGGCAAATACCACCTCTGGCTGGTCCCAGAATGAGGTGGGAAGGGAGATTTTGCAGTATTCTTCTCCTGGAGTGGGGTGTGAATGGAGATTTTGCAGTATCCTTTCCCCTGCCACGCCTACCAAGCCACACCACGCCTACCAAGCCACGCCCACAGAACCGGTAGAAAAAAAAATGGATTTCACCACTGACATAACCCCATAATTGCAACCATCATAAATGTGAGTCAGTTGTCAAGCATCCAAATAAGACATTTTGTGACCATGGGGACACTGCAATGGTCCTAAGTGAAAAAATGTCACTTTTTTCAGTGCCGTTGCAAACTTTGAACGTCACTAAATGAACTGTTGTAAGTAGAGGACTACCTGTACTAATTCTTGCATTGCTGATTCCTTCTTTCTTCTCTCCCTGTCTTCCTGAGAAGAGAAAAGGCAGCACCTGTTCTTATGTGAGCAGGTGGAAACCTAAAGAGCACAAGAGGGCTCACCTTAAGTCTCATCAACCTAATTACAATCTAACTTGTTCCAAAATGAGAGAGATGACAGCTTGAGCTGCAGGCAAACCAGAGGAACCGCAGGAGGTGGGAAGGAAGTAATCTTTTTAGAGACATGGTGGCTGAAAACTAGAGAGACAGACAGGTAAGTTTTCTCTTGGGGGCAGGGATGGCCCTGCGTGGATCCCAAGGTGAGATGATAAACCTACAAGTAGAAGCTTGTTCCTGTATAGCTCAGATATTTTTAAGATGTATGGGCTTCAACTCCCAGAATTCCCTTGTTGCCGGGAATGAGAAACATGAATCTTAAAGCTGCCATTTTGGGAAAGGACATGGTGTCCTTACCTGGTCTACTTAACTGCCCTATAAGAGAAATGGATCTACCTGACCCCAGGTACTTATTATCATATGCGGTGAACTTGTATGAAAGCAAGAAAACATTGGTGCTACTGTTAAAGTAGCACTTAAATTGCCAGCTGCCTGCAATTACTGCAAGTTCGAATCCCACCAGGCTCAAGGTTGACTCAGCCTTCCATCCTTTCTAAGGTAGGCAAAATGAGACCCAGATTGTGGGGGCAATAAGCTGACTTTGTATAAATATACAAAAGTACGAAGGCTATTGTTTAACGCATTGTAAGCCGCCCTGAGTCTCCGGAGAAGGGCGGCATATAAATCAAATAAATAAATAAATAAATAAAAATATATACTTGGTTGGAAAAGATGATTAAGCATCATATAGATCTGAAACCAGAAATATTTTTTGGGTGTATAATGTATATACTGACAGCAGCAAGGATTGTATTTGCACAATATTGGAACATTCCTATCAAATGAGGATGTAATTCAGAAAATATTAGACTGCAAAGATGGACAAATTGAATATTAAAGAATATTTTTAAATATTCTTTAAAAAGAAAAGACAAAGAAGACACAGAATATTACTTGATATGGAATATGAGTGCTTAGAGAGCAGAGGTAGAAATTAGATGAAGAAAGATTAGTGCTATGTATGAATTAAATATAAAGACGGTTTATAATTATAAATATGCCAATATAATTAATGCTAATATAAAGAGAAATTTAGTCAAAACTATTCTGTTACACTATTACTACTGTCACCAGTATATGTGTTAATATTTCTTTTTGTTCTCTCTTTGTTTTTGTTTTTGTAAATGATATACCCTGACAATACACTGTATTCAAAATGTTTATGAATAAATTTTTTTTAAAAAAATGGATCTAAACGGGGGCTTCTGGGAGTTGAAGTCCACACCTCTTAAAGAGGCTGAGGTTGAAGAAACAGTGCAACCCCTCAGGCTTAAAAGGAAACTCTTACCCCCCACTCCCTTGACTCTACTGCCTGCAAATCATAAAACTATAAAAACTGCCCAGTTTGGGGGAAAATTGGGGGTGGGGGTGGGGAGAACCAGGGGTTGGAAAGCTGAACTCTTTTAGGTCCAAAACAGGAAGAATGACTGCAGGATTTGGATTTGGCTAGTCTAAAGAAAAAAAGAATTAGGGGTGACAAGATAGCAGGATTCCAGTATTTGAGGGGCTGCCACAAAGAAGAGAGGGTCAACTTATTCTCCAAAGCACCTGAAGGCAGGACAAGAAACAATGGATGGAAACTAATCAAGGAGAGAAGCAACCTGAAATTAAGGAGAAACTTCCTAACAGTGAGGACAATTTTACCAGTGGAACAGCTTGCCACCAGAGGTTGTGGTTGCTTCATCACTGGAGGTTTTAAAGAAGAGACTGGACAGTCACTTGTCTGAAATAGTATAGGTTCTCCTGCTTGAGCAAGGGGCTGGACTAGGGGACCTCCAAGGTCCCTTCCAGCTCATTCATTCTAAAAGAAAAAGGGTTATGGGCAGACGGCAGAGGTGGGTTTCAGCAGGTTCTGACCAGTTCTGGAGAACCGGTAGTGGAAATTTTGAGTAGTTTGGAAAACCAGTAGTAAAAATTCTGACTGGCCCCACCCCCATCTATTCTCTGCCTCCCTGGTTCCAGCTGATTGGGAGGAAATGGGGATTTTGCAGTATCCTTCCCCTGGAATGGGGTGAGAATGGAGATTTTACAGTATCCTTTCCCTGCCACGCCCACCAAGCCATGCCACCCCCACCAAGCCACACCCACAGAACCGGTAGTAAAAATTTTTGAAACCCACCACTGCTAAATGGGCACCTTTGCTTAGGGATTTCAGTATTTCCAGATCCAAAATTGATCAAGGGGTGATCCAGAGAAAAATAGGTAGTCCCTGATTTACAGATTGTTTACTGACCATTTGAAGTTGCAACAGCACTGAAAAAGTTGATCTATGGCTGTTTTTCACACTTAATGACCATTGCAGCATTCCCTGCGGTCATTCAAATGGGGCAAAACTCACTTAACAAAAGTCTCACTTAGCAACAGAAATCTTGGACTCTATTGTGGTCCTAAGTCCAGGACTACCTGTATTTTCAATTGATAGCCCATCTAGATGCAAAAGTCACTCCAGAGAGGGCATTCCAAACTGTCAAAAATCCACCTTAAAAGCAATAAAAAAGAAAAACTTAATGACAACAACAAGATAACAACAAGTATTGCCTTGGGGAGGGGGGGGAATGTAACCTGAATTTTAATTTTTTAAAATAAAAAGTTTCAAAAAACCTCGACTGCAGATTTAAAATCACCCAGTTCTGAGATTGGTTGGAAAAGCTAGTTTTTAGAATTTTTCCCAAAAAGGTGAGACAGTCGGAGCCCTGTGGATTTCTTCTGTGTGTGTGTGTGTGTGTGTGTGTGTGTGTGTGTGTTTGTGTGTTTTCTCCAAAGGCAGCTAATAAAATGTCCCACCCCATAACAAAAGCATGCCCAGGGCAACCTTTCAAAACCATGATTAGAAACCAATAAAAATGAAGTGCAAAGACTACTAGGGAAAAAAACAGATAGATAGATAGTTCCAAACCAGTTAAATGAAAAATCTCATTAGAATTTCCTAACAGTGAGAACAGTTAACCAGTGGAACTGCTTGCCACCAGAAGTTGTGGCTGCTTCATCACTGGAGACCTTTAAGAAGAGACTGGACAGCCATTTGTCTGGAATGGTATATAGCTGTGATGGCAAACCTGTGGCACGTGGGACGTGGAGCCCTAGCTCAGCTCCAGCGTGCATGCATGCCCTGGCTGATTTTCGGGCCTTCCAAGCCCACCAGAAGTCGGGAAATGAGACATTTCCAGCCTCCGGAGGGCCTCCGGGGTGTGTGTGGGGAAGGCTGTTTTCCCCCTCCCCAGGCTCCTAGAAAGCCTCTGGAGCCTGGGGAGGGCGAAAAACAGGCCCACCGTGCCATCGCGTGCAAAAAATGGGGGGAGCGCAGGGAGCGGGACGCATTGAATTATGGCTGTGGGCACACGCAGGTGCAACCCCCATGCTCCCCACGCTTTTGGGACAAGACGGCAAAAAGGTTAGCTATCACTGGTATATAGGGTCTTTTGCTTGAGCAGAGGGTTGGACTAGAAGACCTCCAAGGTCCCTTCCAACTCTGTTATTCTGTTATTTGAGTAGTGTATAGATTTAACTTTGATCACTGACCATTTAATAATAATGACACATTTCAAGGGGGGTTTTCTTCCCCTTTATTTAAAACCATCCAAAACATCTGCTTAGAAAATGAGACACAGAATATTCCTTCTCAAAAGGACGCGTCCGCCTTCCAATATCAATACTTGCCTTCTCGATGCATGTTTCTGGATGTTCTCCTCATCTCTACAGCTCAGACAACAAGAACCTTATTTACAAGCTGTGCCCAGGTGTAGGGCACATAGGACCAGGGGAAACGTGCTGGCACCTTCTTGCCAAGGTTACAAAGGAACATGGCTTCGGGCTGAAATAGAGTTTCTCACCGTTTGCTGCATTGCTGAAGTCAGCAATTTAAAGATGTGTAGAGGGTAATTCTCCAGCAGGATTCAGATCTTTGGTGGCCTAGGGCAAAAGGGAGGGAACTTGTGTTCGCAGAGAAATTCGCAGAGCGAGAACATTGCTCTTCTAACGAAGTTCTCATGGAATTCGATGAAAGGGAGGAAGCTTGGAACAACTTTTCTCAAAAGAGAGGAGATGCTTGCATGCATTTTCCCAGGTGGTATTCTAACTCTTCTTCAGTCCTTAAAGAGCTAAGGAATTTGTGTGTGTGTGTGAATTTGTGTGTATGAATAATCTGTCTTTGTCTGCACTATCATTTGATGGTATGCAGCCTCCCTGCCTTCTCACGCTTTCCATTCCAAGAATCAAAGAGGAATTCCTACCAAGAGGCATATTATTGTTTGATCAAACTTTTATCCCACTTTTATAAGTTACTCAAGGTTGTGAACAAGCCTAAATCGTTCCTCCATCCTCCTGTTTTCCCCATAACAACAACCCTGTGAGGTGGGTTAGGTTGAAACAGAAGGACTGGTTCAAAGATACCCAGCCAGCTTTCATGTCTAAGGCAGGATTAGAACTCATAATCTCCTGGTGATTGGTCCAAAATTACCCAACTGGCTTTCAAGCCTAAGGCAGGACTAAAATTCACAATCTCCTGGTGATTGGTCCAAAGACACCCAGCCAGCTTTCATGCCTAAAGCAGGACTAGAACTCACATCTCCTTAGCTTTTATTCCTGGGAAAACAGCCGTTTTTAAGATTATACAAAACGCCTGCAGAATCTGAGCCAATCGATTATCACAGTTAGGGTGTTCCTAGCTCTCTCCAGATAGCATACACATTGTCCAAAGTTGGTGCCCCTTAAAACATAGGATAATAGGCGGGAGGTCCTATACCATTCCAGTGGCTGGTTGCACAGGACGTCCTAAATCAAAACTTAGCCTATCTCAAAAGGCATTTCTCTCAAGTTTCACCTAACAAATATCTTTACGGGCTCTTTTTATGGCCAGAACTAGAGACAGCCAAGAGGAAAATTCAAATCCTCTTTGTAATAGCAACAAGGCTCAGTTCTTGTGTCTTTTTATCCAACCAGTGTTATGGTATTATCGATGGTCCACGCAGTCAGCCAAATGTTCAGACTGGGTTTGACATTTTTATCCATCAATTGAGTCCTTTCCAAGGACCTGGGATACGCAGGTGTTCTTGTTTGATGGTATTATATGATTTCAATGAGCATGGTTCCTCATCTTCTCTAAGTGACTCTGGGAAGCTGACAACAACACTCCAATAAAAGCAATTTTAAAAAACCAGTAACTAAGCGTAAAGACTAGAGGAATGTGGTGTTTCAGTGGCTAAGACGCTGAGCTTGTCAATTGAAAGGTCGGAGGTTTGAATCCCTAGTGTCGCAAAACAGGGTGAGCTCCCGTTACTTGTCCAAGCTTCTGCCAATCTAACAGTTCGAAAGCACGTAAAAAATGCAAGTAGAAAAATAGGGACCGCCTTTGGTGGAAGGTCACAGCATTCCGTGCACTTCTGGCATTGAGTCATGCCGGCCACATGACCACAGAGACGTCTTCAGACAATGCTGGCTCTTTGGCTTAGAAATGGAGATGAGCACCGCCCCCTAGAGTTGGGAACGACTAGCACATATGTGCAAGGGGAACCTTTACCTTTAAGTGTAAAGACTACACTGCTGTCAACTTTGAGTGATTGGCAGCTGAGCCTGGTTATTGCAAGGGATGGTTCTAACTGCAGGTTGTTTACTTGCGTTCTTGGCAGTCTTACTACTACTTATTACTACTAGTTCAAGCCCTGCCATAGACTGAAAACATCATTTTCATCCAAAAGTGCCTGATGCCACCCAGTGGTTACTTGTAGCATGACAGTTTTCTCTATATTACCATCCAATGTTCCTTTGTGCCTATCACCAACAGAGATGATGCAGGGGTAAAATCCAACCGGTTCTAGAGAACCAGTAGCAGAAATTTTGAGCAGTTCGGAGAACCAGCAAATATCACCTGTGGCTGGCCCCAGAGTGGGGAGGGAATGGGGATTTTGCAGTATCCTTCCCCCAGGAGTGGGGTAGGAATGGAGATTTTGCAGTATCCTTCCCCTGGAGTGTGGTAGGAATGGAGATTTTGCAGTATCCTTCTCCTGGAGTGGGATGGGAATGGAGATTTTGTAGTATAGTATCCTTCCCCTGCCATGCCCATCAAGACACACCATGCCCAAGCCACGCCCACAAAACCGGCAGTAAAATTTGAATTCCACCACTGCTGTGATGCTCAGACTTTTTCCTTCGTTACCCCAAACCACTTATCAGAAAGTGTTACTGAGCATTGATCACTGCCATTGTTATGTTAGTAACACATTTCGTAAGGGAATAATGGCTTCCCCATGAACTTTGCTTGTCAGAATATCGCAAAACACATGATCACATGACCCCAGGACACTACTGTGGCCATTGTAAATATGAGCCGGTTACCAAATGTCTCAATTTTGATCGCATGACCATGGGGATGCTGTTAAAACAACAACAACAAAAAAAAAAAACAAAACAAAACACCTGGTCGTAAGTCACTTTTATCAGTTTTTTGTTTTTAAGAAGAGACTGGACAGTCACTTGTCTGAAATGGTATAGGACAGGGGTCAGCAACCTATGGCTCTGGAGCCGCATGTGGCTCTTTCATCCCTCTGCTGGAGTTCCCTGTTGCTGGTCGGCTCCACAATTGATAGGGCTTTCGGTTAGGACAGGTAGAGGAAAAAGGATGCCGTGCTAGGAGGCAACTCTATGGTGGGGGAAGTGGACTTCTGGTCAGCAGAGGAAAAAGGACGCCGTGCTAGGAGGAGATTCTATGGTGGGGGAACTGGACTTCCGGTCGGCTCCAGAATTGAACGGGAGCTTCCGGTTAGGACCTTTGTGGCTCTGAGTTTTTAAGGTTGCTGACCCCTCGTATAGGACAGCAATGGCGAATCTTTTTGGCAATGAGTGGCCAAACCGGAACACACAGGCATGCGTGTGCATGTGTGCGCCGGAGCAGTGGAAACCCAAAGACCAGCGATAGTGTGCCTGTTTTTTGGGCCATTTCAAGGCCAGTTTCTAGCACTCTGGTGCCTATGAAGACCAGCTGGCTGGCGCGCCGGAAACCAGATCAGCTGGCGACGGCGCGCGCGCCCACAAGAGAGCGCTCTGCGTGCCACCTCTGGCACACGTGCCATGGGTTTGCCATCAAGGGAATAGGATCGCCTGCTTGAGCAGGGGGCTGGATTAGAAGACCTCCAAGGTCCCTTCCAGCTCTATTGATTCTGATTCAGTGCCGTTGTAACTTCAAACAGTGATTAAATGAATGGTTGTATGTAGCCTGCCCTAGGTTCATAGACCTATGGTTTTACCTCATCCACATAACAACCATCTCTGCTTCGTATCAAAATTGAGGCTGAGGGAAAGGAAATCATTTTATTTAAAGTGCAATGTATAGGGAAGATATTGTATATATATATATCCTTGCACAAATTCTATCAAACTCTGCAGTACGTTCTAAGGTGGAAGAAAAAAATAAAAATAAAAATGCAGACCCATGTTTCTCAAAGCAGAAATTATTTTTTATCATGTGATAAACCTCAGTTGTGTAACACGGACTTTCTTCAAACTGGAGATCTTTTATTCAAGATCTCAAGAGACAAAAACAAAAAAAACCCCCAAAAACAGGAAACAAGAGATAAGGTTGGTTGTTTTATTCTCAAACTGTATATTCTTACATCCAAGGCAGGGGTCTCCAACCTTGGCAACTTTAAAACCTGTGACCTTCAATTCCCAGAATTCCCCAGCCAGCATGGCTGGCTAGGGAATTCTGGGAGTTGAAGTCCACAAGTCTTAAAATTGTCAAGGTTGGACATCTCTGACCTAAGGCCAATATTTTGTTAGAGAATGCCGAATGCAATTTAGAAGAGCTAAATTGTTTCTCAATTTAAGAGTTTCTCAACTTCAACGGCTTTAAGAGGTATGCAGTTCAAACTCCCAGTATTCCTCAGCCAACATGGCGTTGCAGTCTAAGGCAATGCTGGCTAGAGAATTCTGGGATTTGAAGTCCCCGTATTTTAAAATGGCTGAGGTTGAAAAAAAAACCCCACCGATTTGGAAGAAAGCCTGTTTTGACCCAAAATTAGCAAGAGAAAAACACCGAGTATCGGATTTGGCGGGCCCTATTGTGATCCCAATTGTTTTTAATCATTTCCCAGAAATCAGGGTTGTTTCCAAGCGGTCAACTAGGATCAATTGATTGTCAGCACTTCGTTCTGGATCACTTGACTTAGCTGGGTTTGGAGGTCGCTCAACTTCTTCTTTAACCCAGATAAGGCGGAGAGAACAATGGTCTCGGGACGCAGAGAACCACAGGACTCCACATTGTAGTAAAACCTGAGTGGGGGATAAAAATGTTGGAGGGACCTTTATTTAATAATAATAATAATAATAATAATAATAATAATAACAACAACAACAACAACAATAATAATATTTCTATACCACTCCTCTCCCGAAGGACTCAGGGCGGTGTACAGCCTATTAAAACAAAGAATATTTAAGCCACCATTCAAGCCTAGTGTTTGGTGCTCATAATCTGTATGTTTTATTATTTTATTAATATAGTTATTACACGGATGTGCCCCTGCATGGATCATTCAGGGGGCTCCTCCTGGCAATTGATCCATTATGGTGGTATGTGTGGGAGGAGGCTCCGAAGAGTCTATAGCAGCACTGCCAGATTCTGTTAACAGCTTGGTTCCTCAGGCCATCCGTCTTGTAAATCTCAGGCTTCCCCCCCCCCGCCATGTATAGGTATACATCTGAACTAGACAGATTTTTCTCTGTTGTCATGCACATGTGGGTATGTGGGTATATGCATGATGGTTATCTTTTGAGAGCTGAATGCAACAAAATTTTATTTTCATGTATGCTAATTAGTGTATATTTACTTATTTATTTTATTTTATTTATTTATATTTATATGCCGCCCTTCTCCGGAGACTCAGGGCGGCTTACAATGCGTTAAGCAATAGCCTTCATACTTTTGTATATTTATACAAAGTCAGCTTATTGCCCCCACAAACCGGGTCCTCATTTTACCCACCTTAGAAAGGATGGAAGGCTGAGTCAACCTTTAGAGTGACAATATAGTTTTATTCTATTCTATTTTATTTTTTCTGTTGTATATTCTATTCTATTCTTTGTTTTCTATTCTATTTTTATTCTTTCTATTCTATTCTATTCTATTCTATTCTATTCTATTCTATTCTATTCTATTCTATTCTATTCTATTCTATTCTATTTCTTTCTGTTCTATTCTATTCTTTCTGTTCTACTATTCTATTGTTTTCTACCGTGTTTTCCCCAAAGTAAGACTGGGTCTTATATTAATTTTTGCTCCAAAAGACGCATTATGGCTTATTTTCCGATTAGGTCTTATTTTGAGGGAAATACAGTACTAAACGCTTCCATCTGCTGACGAACTTAACTAGGGCTTATTTTTGGGGTAGGGCTTATATTATGAGCATCCTGAAAACCATGCTAGGGCTTATTTTCCGGTTGAGGCTTATTTTCGGGGAAATGGTATTCTATTCTATTCTATTCTATTCTATTCTATTCTATTCTATTCCATTCCATTCCATTCCATTCCATTCCATTCCATTCCATTCCATTCCATTCCGTTAATTATAGTGTTCAGCCAACCAGGATTAAAACAAAATTCGGGTTAAACTGAAGTGTGAACCAAGTACTGTATTGATTTCAGGGGAAGTCAGAGAATGCCATCGCCCTAATGAGTTGTTTAGACCACAGGCAGTCCTCAAGTTACGACTGTAATGAAACATGCCCATCACAGTTACAACTCATTACCATTGTAAACCAGGCCATCCACATTACTAACCCAATTTTATGACTGTTATTGCGGTTGTTGTGCAACTTACTGCAGTTGTTAAGGGAATCAATCAATGGTTTGCTATGGAGGTATTTTTACAAAAACTGGAAGTAAAGGCTGGTTTTTTGGGAAAAACGTCATTGACCATTGTAGACCATTATAATTTCAACTCCAGCTCATATGTTCCCCCCAGGGAAGTCCATGGTAACTTTCCATGGTCACTAAATGAATGAGTGTAAGTCAAGGACTGCCTGTGTGGTCTTATCCAACCAGCTGAGTTCCAGTTGGAGAGAAATCTAGTTCAGATATCCGATCCCTCACCTTTCTGGTTTCCCGTTAGGATCATAGGATGCCTGGGCTTCATCTTCATCAATTTCTGAATACTCGCTCTTCGGCCTATAAGGAGACAAGAAACACAAGAGTTGATGTTGAGGTGTGAAGTTAAACATCCATTGAGAAGACCCTGATGCTTGAAAAAGATCAAAGGCAATAAAAAAACAGGATGTCAGAAGTCAAGGAGGTGAGATGGTACCTACCACTGATCACAAAACGCCCTTAGAGAAACTCAAAGAGGCAGGTACTGACAGGCAGTCCTGCAGAAAAGATGCTTTTCAGGTCACAAAAGTCAGAAGCATCTGGATGACCAAACCAAAACAACAATAAAGTGTTTACAGAAACCTACTGTTGTGGCCTGTTGGCCCCTTCAGCAGCCGAATCAGAGAAGAAGGAGGCGTGGGAGTTAGGGTCAGCATCAAGGCAACCCGAGAGTTCCAAGGGGGAAAAGGGAATGGAGCTGGCAGAGAGAGAGAGAGAGAGACAGAGGTGGAGCCTGGGCTATCCATCAGCCCTCAGATGGAGAGTCAACAGCCACAGGTCTGGAGGTGACTGATGAGGAAAAGGAGGAACAGCTGGGTCCAGTGCCTGATGCGTGGATGCTCAGAAGGCAGAGGAGAGGAGAGCAGTGGAAATCTATGGGCCGATCCTTGGGACGGAAGAGCCACTGCGGCTAGTGAAGCCCCACTCTAGTTCTGGGGATAAAAGGCAGGTGGCAGCAATGAATAGATGTGGCAGACAACTATTCATCTTCCGGACGGACAGACTTGTTAGCCTGCGGTGAGAGAGAAACTTTTTGTCAGGGCTGCCGGCACTCCTAATAAAGGAATCTTTGAGTTCAGAGGGTTTGTCGTGTTTGGGGAGCTGGATCAGAACACATACCATTCCTCAGGCTTGGGGTAGACTGTATGACGCAGGGCATTGTCTGGATCGTACTCAAAGGCCACGCCTGCTGTGGGGTTCCACTTGGCATGCTCCTTGCCAAAACCCTTCGTGGCATAAGCCCGGAGCCTTAGTTCTTGGCCTTTCCGTAACTTGACAATCAGGATGTCTAAAAAAAAAGAAGAACGGTGTGTCTTGTTGGACTGGAGGCTTATCAGAATTGATGGGTGCCCATAAATGCAGAGCTAACTCTGCTCACAGCCTGGAGTTCAATCCTGACTGACTCAAGATTGACTCATCCTTCCATCCTTCTGAGGTCGGTAAAATGAGGACCCAGATTGTTGGGGGAAATAGGCTGACTCTGTAAACTGCTTAGAGAGGGCTGTAAAGCACTATGAAGCGGTATATAAGTCTAAAAGTGCTATTGCTATAAAGCAAGATGTTGGATGTCTTGGTCAGAAAAGTCTTCTCCATCCCGATACCTTCCTTGATCACCACCTCCATCATCTGCCGAAACTTACTATAGCTATCCAATGCCAATGGACTCTTTATTACCAACTTCAGCTGTGGTATCTGCTACTCAAGTGATGGCTCATAGATCAACCAGAATGCTCCTTCTTCCCTAAAGCAGGGGTCTCTCCAAACTTGGCAACTTTTAAGACTTGCGGATTTCAACTCCCAGAATTCCCCAGCCCAGCCATGTTTGCGAACGTACCATCTGGTTCAACGTAATCATTCGGGTCATTGTCCCTTCTCCTGGATGTCACCTGCAGAGGACAAAGGAAAGGTAGGACAAGGAACGAAGGCATCTCCTCTTCAGGACAATGTTGGCAGTTCTGGCAGAAATGCCAGTCTGCCATGAACCCTGGGGAGGAAGGCTGGAAGAGACGGCAAAGGCTTGGAGGAACATAAAACTGAATTGAAGATTTCTCTTTGAGAACCTACAAAGCAGGGGTGGGTTCTAAATTTTTTTTACTACCGGTTCTGTAGGCGTGGCTTATTTTGTGGGCGTGGCTTGATGGACAGGTGACAATTATTTAGGATTTTGCGGAGGTACTGGTCTACAGTATGAGCCTTGGAGCCTTGGATAGTACAGTGGTCTAATGCACCCTGTTATTAAGATCAGCTGCTTGCAATTATTGCAGGTTCGAATCCCACCAAGGCTCAAGGTTGACTCAGCCTTCCATCCTTTCTAAGGTAGGTGAAATGAGGACCCAGATTGTGGGGGCAATAAGCTGACTTTGTATAAATATACAAAAAGTATGAAGGCTATTGCTTAATGCACTGTAAGCTGCCCTGAGTCTCCGGAGAAGGGCGGCATATAAATCAAATTAAAATAAATAAATAAATAAATAAATAAAAATACAGGGTTTTTCCCTGTTTGCAGAGCTGTACCGATCTACCCATTTATTTTTTGCAGGCACTGATCTACTCATGCATTTTTGCAGGCACCGGTCTACTCATTTGTTTTCTTTTAACACTGATGAGCTGTAGGGCGGCCCTTTGAAGCCCCACGGCAAGAGTTTAAACAGTTTTTTTCCTTCTAGCCATCAGCTGGGACTCAGGAGGCAGCAATAGATTGGGGGTGAGGCCAAATAAAAGGGAAGAATAACCCGGGGGGCGCGGGGGGAGGGCAGAACCGGTTCGGTGACATCATATCATCACCGCTATCGGCTCTGGAGAATCGGGCAGAACCGGGAGGAACTGGTGGAGTGACTGTGTCCAAAACTTCTCTTTTAAAATTGATTGGACAATGAGAAGAGACAAGCAATGGGAAGGGACTAAGGAAGGGAAATTAATTGGGGGAAAAACTCTTTAGTTTTGGCTTTGAACTGCTGTAATTCACTTGACCTCTAGTGAACGATACTGTTATCAACAAATGGAGGGAAGGATCATTTTTACTAAAAAAAAAAAAAAAAAAAAAAAAGCAGGACTGAAGCTTGAATATGGCTATAGACTAATAACTATAATAAATCAACAGATAACATGATTTGTCCTTTGAAAGAAGAAAAGGGTTTCTGGACCAGCTCTCTAGAGCAGAGGTCTTCAAACCTGGCAGCTTTAAGACTTGTGGACTTCAACTCCCAGAATTCTCAGAGGCTATGCTGGCTGGAGAAGTCTGGGAGTTGAAGTCCACAAGTCTTAAAGCTGCCAAGTTTGAAGACCTCTAATCTAGAGTCTGTAAATAGTCCCTTACAACCATCAAGTTGCTTGCTAGTAATTTCGGCCATGTTTGTGTCTTGACCAGTGGTGGGTTGCCCCCGGTTCGGACCGGTTCACAAGAACTAGTAGTAAAACCAGTGGGAGGCTCTGCCCACGGACCTGAATGTCATCAGGAAGCTTCTACGCAGGAAGCTCGCTTCCCTCTCTCTGTCCTGTTGCAAACTGGTAGTAAAGATAAGTAGAACGCACTGCTGGTCTTGACCCAACCGCAGTGTGGAGACAGAGAACAGGAGACTGACCGGTATAACTTGGGAGTTGTTGGAGATCAGATCCCGAGATGTGACATGCCGCGTCTGGTCTTCATTACACCGGACATCAAGAGAGAATTCAACCGAACAATCGGGACAAAATTCATCGCAGTTGCAGTCCTGGTAAAAAGGGGAGGCAGGAAGGATGAGGGGTCCTTCTGGAGTTCAAGTCACCCAGGGACTGTCAGTCCTATAAACTGGACCGAATTTTCACTGGCTATGGTCAGATGCCATAGATCTATACTATAGGCCACCTAACCAAACAGAGGAAATAGATGAACTTTTTGCTAGTCAGCTAATTAAGGTATGTAAGAAGCACATCACAATAGTAACGGGGGACAAACTCTGCACCAAGTGGAAGATCCAACAGGTGTTGTGGTCTGCCCACAGCCTGGGGAGCTGGCAGCAGAGTCAGACAGCGATGAGGCTGAGGAAGAACATGGGCCAGTCCTGGAGGTTGGAGAAGTCCCGGATGAGGGCTCTGCGTCAGGGCCAGGGCCATTGGGGAGTGAGGTGCAGACCCCAGAGCCTCCAGAGACTAATAGGAGTGAGGCAATGCATGGATGAAAAGAGCTGCCAGAAGGCAAGAGCAGCTCAAGCAAAGAGGACAACTCGGGAGTAGGGCCAAGAGATGATTGGCCCCTCCCATAAAGCTTAAAACAGACCAGCAACCGTGTTTGGGCTTTGCCGGAAAACAATGTTGATATCTTCGTCTTCTTCTTCGTCTACGTCTTGTATTTATTTTTGTATCTGTGACTTCTGATCGTTTGCCAAGAAAGGCCTTTGGCAGTTTGCCTAATTGGACCAAGGTTTGAGATAGGACTGAGGAATTTGTGTTGGGAGGAATTTGCTTTAATTTAGTTCAACAATGCTGGGAATGAAGTAATTCTCAGCTGTTTGAATAAAGTTTGTTTGTTTTTTCACTGACTAATTTTCCTACTACTTACCGTATATACTCGAGTATAAGCCGACCCGAATATAAGCCGAGGACCCCAATTTTACCCCAAAAAACTGGGAAAACTTACTGACTCGAGTATAAGCCGGGGGTGGGAAATGCAGCGGCTACTGGTAAATTTCAAAATAAAAAAAGACTGTTCAAAAGTGCGAGGACCTGTCAGAAATCACTTTTTTCAGCTCTCTGGGTAGTCCTTTTGTGCATATGGACTACTCAGAGGGCTGGAAAAGTTATTTTTGACTGGTCCTCACACTTGTGACCAGTCCTCGAACTTATGACTGTCCTCACATTTTATGTTTTTGCCCTATCTTGTCACCATGTTGAAGAGAAGCAGTTGTGAAATAAGTGACACGGTTGTTAAGAATGCTACAATGGGCATAAATGATGACCAGTCATAAGTGCGAAGACCAGTCAAAAGTGCGAGGACCTGTCAGAAATCACTTTTTTCAGCCCTCTGGGTAGTCCTTTTGTGCATATGTGTTAGTGAAAAAAGGGATTTATGAACATTTTTCACACTTATGACCGTTCCCTCATCCCCATGCTCACGTGATTTACAACTGACTCACAGAATTGAAACAGGAATTTTGATCCTCCATCTTTAACTCTCTCCTCCCAAAATATAATTTATTGCCAGCTTAGACTCACCCTGGAATATTGCAGTTTATCAACCACACCATCACTGGTAAGTGGGATCAGACCTAAGGGGAGAAATTGAGGATGAAAAATAGTCAAAAGTTCGAATCCAGTCAGAACTATCTGCAAGAACATGAGTAAATAGCAATAATACTAATTTAATCTACTGTATTTTTCGGACAATAAGACACACTTTTTGTTTCCCAAAAGGGGGTGAAAATGTCTGTGAGTCTTATAGACCGAATATTGTTGAAGCTCCACCAACCTGCCAGCCGTTTTTTGGCCTCCACATACCCCATTTTTGGGGCTTTTATCAGACTGTTTTTGAGGCTTTTTTTGGCCCATATTCAAGGCTTTTTTCAGCCTGTTTTTTGAATTTTCTCAGCCCGTTTTTGGGGCTTTTCTCAGCCTGTTTTTGAGACTTTTTTCAGGCCGTTTTTGAGGCTTTTTTCGACTAGTTTTTTGGGGCTTTTTTCAGTCTGTTTTTGAGGCTTTTTTCGGCCTGTATTTGAGACTTTTTTCAGCCCATTTTGGGACTTTTTTTGACCCGTTTTTCCAGAAAAACGGGCCTAAAAAAGCTGCAAAAACAAGCTGAAAAAAGCCCCAAAAGCCAAAAAATGGCTGGGAAAGGCCAGAAAAAAGGAAGGCCAAAAACTTTTTTTTGTTGTTTTCCTCTTCTAAATTTAGGTGCGTCTTATAGTCTGAAAAATTGCCAACTTTAAGGTAGGTGGACTTCAACTCCCAGAATTAGCAGAGCTGGTTGGGGAATTTTGGGAGTTGAAGACCACATATCTTAAAAGTTGCCAATATGGATTTAAAGAATTGCCATTCTTTAAAACTTCTTTAAGAATTTTTTTTTGGTACATTTTTTTCTTGCATTTTCATTTTCTGAATAAAATAAAATAAAAATGTGCAAGAAAAAAAAAAGCTTTTTCCTTCTGTTTTACGACTACCTACCTAATCGGTGCGCAATGAACTCATCGTGTAGCACAGATGAATTGGCATCAATCTGAACCCAGTCTATAGCTGAAAACAAAATAAGAATGAAGTAAATACAAGGAATTTTCTTCCCAAATTAATGCAAAAAGAAAGTGAATGAATGAGAGAATCTGACAAATGTTGGGGGATATTACCTATGATAGGAACTTCTGCTATGAA
This sequence comes from Ptyas mucosa, assembly GCA_012654045.1. Classification (NCBI taxonomy): domain Eukaryota; kingdom Metazoa; phylum Chordata; class Lepidosauria; order Squamata; family Colubridae; genus Ptyas; species Ptyas mucosa. The sequence goes on from WNWU01000024.1 coordinate 6,313,925, forward strand.
GACTCTCCTGATGGAATTTGCAACTCTGGAATAAAAAAAAAAGCACAATATTCATAACACCTAAATTGCAATTGTTGTAATAATTATCTCAGTTCTTGGGAAGGGCTCAATAGGTGGATAACAATTCCAAATCCAGTTTGAATATCTGGCTGACTGGAGGGGAATTCTGGGAATTGAAGTCCATCTGATTTAAAGTTGCCAAGTTTGAGAAAGCAGTGGGGCCTTCTGGAGTGAGCCACGAGCCCCCCCTCCCTCCCCCGCCAAACCCTCTATGCCAAATCATTTGCAGCTTGATTACTGGCCTTCAAGGACAGCCCTATCTAGACCCGATTGCAATACAGGTAGTCCTTGCCTTATGATGACCACAATTGAGCCCAAAATTTCCATTGCTAAGCAAGCCGTGTGTGTGTGGGGTGGGGGGGGGAAGACTAGCGTGCCCACACCAGCTGGCGTGGCTGGATCTCCCCATGTGTGAGTGGAACAGAAAGACCTGCACATCTCCCTTCCACCCCACACTGCATCTCAAATCAATTTCAATTTCAATTTCAATTTCAATTTCAATTTCAATTTCAATTTCAATTCAATTCAATTCAATTCAATTCAATTCATATGCCGCCCCTCTCCGAAGACTCAGGGCGGCTCACAATACATTTAAAATCCTAATAAAAAACATTTAAAAATTAAAAACATTAAAACATTAAAACTCATTCATACCATTCATGGCCGGATCTCGCCAGATCGCAAGAGCGAGATCAACGGCCCCCAGGCCTGCTGGAAAAGCCAGGTCTCCACCGCTTTTCGGAAGGCCAATAGGATGGGGATGGTCCGGACCTCAGGAAGTAACTGGTTCCAGAGAGCTGGGGCAGCCACAGAGAAGGCCCTCCCCCGCGGGCCCACCAGCTGGCATTGTTTAGCTGACGGGACCCGGAGGAGACCAACTCTGTGGGATCTTACCAGTTATTGGGAATTATGTGGTAGAAGGCAGTCTCGAAGATACCCTGGCCCTTAAAGGTAATAACCAACACTTGAATTGTGACCGAAGACCGGAGACCAATAGGGAGCCAGTGCAGCTCGCGAAGAATTGGTGTAATGTGAGTGTACCTAGGTGCACCCACGACAGCTCGCGCAGCTGCGTTCTGGATCAACTGTAGTTTCCGAACACTTTTCAAGGGTAGCCCCATGTAGAGCGCATTGCAATAATCTAACCATGAGGTGACAAGGGCATGAGTGACCGTGAGGAGAGCCTCCCGATCCAAGTAGGGTCGCAATTGGTGCACCAGGCGAACCTGTGCAAGGGTCCCCCTAGCCACAGCAGTCAGATGTTGCTCTAATCTTAACTGTGAGTCTAGGAGGACACCCAAATTGCGAGCCCGTTCTGAGGGGGACAATTTCTCCCCACCCAGAACCAAGGATGGACAGTCAACATAGTCTTTAGGAGGCAATACCCACAGCCATTCAGTCTTGTCTGGGTTAAGTCTGAGCCTGTTGACTCCCATCCAGATCGTCACAGCCTCCAGGCACCAGCACATCACATCACATCCACCGCTTCACTGAATTGACGCGGGGTAGAGATATACAGCTGGGTATTATCAGTGTATTGCTGATACCTCACCCCATATCGTCGGATGATCTCACCTAGCAGCTTCATGTAGATGTTAAATAGGAGGGGAGAGAGGACCGAGCCCTGAGGCACCCCGCAAATGCGGGGCCTAAGGGTCGACCTCTGTCCTACCAACACCGACTGTGACCGACCAGCGAGATAGGAGGAGAACCACCGTAACACGGTGCCTCCCACTCCCAGCTCCCTTAGTCGTCCCAGAAGGATACCATGGTCAATGGTATCGAAAGCCGCTGAGAGGTCAAGTAACACCAAGATGGAGGAATGACCCCCATCTCGGGCTCGCCAGAGATCATCCATCAGTGTGACCAAAGCAGTTTCCGTGCTGTAGCCAGGCCTGAAGCCAGACTGAAAAGGGTCTAGATCCATGATGGCGAACCTGTGGCACGCATGCCAGAGGTGGCACGCGAAGCCATACCTGTGGGCACGCGAGCGTTGTCCTAGCTCAACTCCAGCATGCATGCGTACGCCAGCCAGCCGATTTTCGGGCCTTTTGGGCCCACCGGAAATCAGGAAACGCGCAGTTTCTGGCCTCTGGGGAGGTGGGGAAGGCAGTTTTCGCCCTCCCCAGGCTCCTAGAAAGCCTCTGGAGGCTGGGGAGGGCAAAAAATAGGCCTACCGGACCCCCCGTGGTATCACATGGCAAAAGCGGGGGGAGCACGGGGGGGGTCGTATGTACATGCACGGGAGGGTGGGGCACATTGAATTATGGGTGTCGGCACATGCACGCTCGACCCCCCCACACTCCCCGCCATTTTTGGCACGCGATGGCAAAAAGGTTAGCCATCACTGGTCTAGATAATCCGTTTCATCCAATGACCGCAGGAGCTGAAGTGCCACCACTTTCTCTACAACCTTTCCCACAAAGGGTAGGTTGGAGACTGGACGAAAGTTCTTTAATTCTGCTGGATCCAGGGAAGGCTTCTTGAGGAGGGGCCTTACAACCGCTTCCGTTAATGGTTGCGGGAAGGACCCTTCCCTCAAGGACGCGTTAACTAAAGCCTGGAGCCAGCCTCGTGTCACCTCCCTGCCGGCCTGCTGGAGGGGCACGGGTCCAACAAACAAGTGGAGGAACTGTGCCGCCCATATCGCCACTAAATAAGTCCTAATAAAGGCTCTTAAGAGTATTCGGTCAGATTCGGAGTCATATCTGGGTAGGAGGGAAGGACCCACGTGTCTCCCTTCTACCCCACGGATCTCCTACCCAATGCTGGATTGCCCACGCACAGATGGACATGTCCAGACAGGCTGCCTGTGGCTGGATCTTCCCACACATGGGTGAGAGGGAAGAACCCGTGTCTCTCCCTCCCACACCACCGATCACCATCAATTAAAGGGTCTCCCACCCCACTGATCTCTCTTCCACCCCACGCTGCATCTCTGAACACCCGGGTGGGAATGGGAGAG
>WNWU01000024.1:6316959-6333199 GCA_012654045.1 Ptyas mucosa
TAGCTGGATCTCCCCCCAGAGCAGAGGTTGGGAGGGGAGACCCTCGTCCAGTGGACCTTGGCTGACTATCCCCACGTACGGGTGGGAGTGGGAAACACCGTGTGTCTCCCTTCCACTCCATGGATCTCTCTTCCACCCCCTGCTAGATGTTCCCATGCCCCCAGTGGGAGGGAAGGACCAGTGTGTCTCCCTTCCATCCAATGGATCTCTCTTCCACCCATGCTGGATCTCCCCACGCACGGGCGGGGGTGGGAAAGACGCGTGTTCAGCGTGGCCGGATCTCCCCCACAGGCGGGTGGGAGTGGGAAAGACCTGCGTGTCAGCGTTCCAGAAAACCCCAACTCCCAATTAAAGGGTCTCCCACCCCACGCTGCATCTCCCCACGCGTGGGAGGGAGGGAAAGACCCGGGTGTCCAGATCGGCTATCCGTGGCTGGATCTCCCCACGCGCGGGTGGGAGTGGGAGAGACCCGCAGGTCCAGCTGTCCTCCAGTAGCTGGCTCTCCACCTCCGCAACCTGTGGGGATGGGGGGGGGGAAGACCCGCGTGTCCAGACTGGCTGGCCGTGCAGAAAGCTCCCCCCCTCCTCCCCGGATCTGGGCGATGGAGGAAGCGCCGAGCGCCCCGTTGCCATCGCCGCTACTTACGCCAGGTCGGTGTTCTCGATGATGAACTTGACGTTGTCGTCGCTCAGCTCCGTGATGCGCACCGTGGGCTGGTTGGCGTAGGGCATGGCGAGCGGGCAGCTCCTCCGCCGCCTCGGCTCTTCCTCCGGGGCTGCTAAGCCGCCGGGTGGGCGCTCGACTGCCCCCCAGCGACCCGGGAGGACCCGGTGCAGGACGCCTCGCCTCGCCTCTGAGCCTGGCCCTGGAGCGCCCTCTCGCCGCCTTACTGGGCGCTTCGCCCCGGCAGCTTTGGATGGCTTGCGGGTCCTTTTTTAAAAGACTCGTGGACTTCAACTCCCAGGATTCCTGAGCGAGAAAAGCCGGCTCAGGAATTCTGGGAGTTGAAGTCCACAGGTTGTGAGGTTTTTATTTATTTGTTTATTTATTTATATTATATTTTTATTTTCATTATATTTTCATATTATATTTTTATTTACTTATTTATTCATTTATTTATTATTTATTATTATTTTTATTTTCATTATATTTTTATATATTTTTATATTTTTATATATTTTTTATTTTTATTTTTATTTAATTTTAATTTTAATTTTAATTTTAATTTTAATTTTAATTTTTAATTTCATTATATTTTTATATTTTATTTATTTTTTATTTATTTATTTATTTATATTTATTTATATTTATTTATTTATTTAGTTTGTCAAGCATGTATGAGAAAACAAGTATAAGTACGAACAACGTATAAACATATGATGTTTTCCCCCAGCCACTGAGATGCCAAAGACGAGGCTTGCAAAAAAATATCAAAGACGAAGCTTGCAAAAAAAATATCAGCTTTTTATTCTTTGGCCAAAGTAAAAAAGAAGTCTGGGTGAATACTATATGCAAAACATACAGATGAAATGCATGTAAGGAAATAGCCACATCCTGCAAGAATGGCTCAGAGGATTATATACATTTTATGCCGATAGAAACAAAGTTTATCCAATCAGAGACAAAGGTTCATCACCAATGTGATTTTTAAAGCGTTTTTTGTTCAGGCCCCTGTCTCTGTTCATGCTTTTCTATATTACAGAGTATCCCTTGTCCTTGTGGGTTTGTGTTCCTAGGCAGCCCCCCTTATCAATGGAGCAGGATGTTCCTGGGAACTGTCTCCAAGGATGATGCCTAGCTCTGAAGCAAACGACAGAAGCAAGAAACCAGATAGAAAAGGATACAATTCTCTTATAGAATGAATTGCTAACAAATGCTTCCTAACCATAGCAAGATAGTACAAGCAACTTCTTTAACAGAAGCAAAGAGCAAAGGTTAGATTGATCTGTATCAATATGGCCTTTCATAAGTATAAACAGGTATAAGAACATACATAAGAAATGAGGACAAATAAATGGGGACAGTACAGGAGAGGGATGTTCCCCCACCCCTGCTTTAACTCTAAACTGGAGGTTTATTTTTATTTCTTATGCACATATTGTAAATGTAAATTCTCTTATCCATAATTGATCATATATACACATATTTTTTCCTGAGGAAAGCATGAAAATAAGACATTATTTTCATTGCATTACATTTGGGGTTGCTCTTCTACCCTCTCTTTTCCTTCTTTTCACAACAAACCTTCTCCTTCTTCTTTCTTTCCCCTCCCTCCCTCCTCTCCTCTTCTCCTTTCTTCCTCCTCCTCTCCTTTCTTCCCCTACTTCCCCTTCCCCTACCTTTCCCCCACTCCTCCCCTCTTTTCCCCCTTTCTCACCTTCTCTCATCACCTACCCTTTCTTCCTCTCCTTCCCCTTTCTTCCATTCCTCTCTCTCCCTCTCCTCCTCTTTCCTTTCTTTCTCCTTTGTTGTGCAATATTTTCCTTATTTGGTATCCAAGCAACTCCAATTTTCTGATAATATGAAAGGGAAACAATAATAAGGATATAATAAATACTAGAATATGATATACTGGTATACTAGATTCTGTATATATGCCTTTGTATTTGTATCACACATATTATTTCTTTATATTTGTATCTCCTGTAACAAACGTATTCTGTTATTAGGCCTCTGTAATTGTATCTGGTATTTGTCAAACATATGTCCCTGCCATTTGACCTGAACCCATATCAATCTTCTCCCTGTTTTTCCTTGTTCTATCTAAGAGCATGGTACGTATCTCAGTTGAAACTACAGCCACCAACAAAGGGATAATTTACACCTCAATCCTAATTTATGTTTGATCTGGATAAACTCCTGCTTTCCAGAGCCAGGAGGCCAAAGTGGCCAATTGAGTAAGCAAAGAAATGCTTAAGGATTACTAATTGGGAAGTTTCTATTCCCCCTTGCAAGGGAACAAGGAATACACAAACTTAAACCAGGAGGCCAGAATTGGGTACTAAGCTGACGTCTCTGAGGGTATAAAAGGACGCCATACCTTTCCCAAGGTGTGGCTATCTCCTCGCATGTATTGTATCTGTATGTTCTGGATATAGTTCCACCCAGTATTTTGTTTTTGGCCATAAATAAAATCTATTTTTTTTGCAAGCCTCGTCTTGAGTCTCTCTCTTTGGCATTCTGGTGACTCAAGTGTATTTTGGGACCTTACAATATATACTTTCTTTTCAATTTCTTTCCCATTTTACCCAATCTATCATTTCATAATTGTACATTTATATTTATAATCTTCTTTCTCTCCCCCACATCCCAAGGTTTATTTTTTATTTGTTTGTTTTTCACTGTGAGTTGTATTGTGTTGGGTTGCACGAATGGAGGCTCAGCCAATCTCATAGTACACGTTGCACTACTCTGACAATAAAGGTTTGAATTGAACTGAGTTCACATCAAAAACATATTTAGGCCTTGATGGATTCACCTGGATTCCCCCCTCCCACCCCCAAACTGAGCAGAATATGGGAAGAGTCCTGGGGACTGGGGCAGGGTTAACCTTGGAGGTCTTCTAGTCTATTTCTGCACAATCTAAGATTTTTTTTATTACTTTTGTTTTATTACAAACAAAATGTTTGTAAATGCTCTCCTTCTTACGTTTGGAGCTTTGGAGTTGACATGAATCACCTCGGTTCTGATCCAGACACACAAAGGCACAAACAGCATCTCGTTTATTACAATATTCTTAATATATTTACGGAGATTCTCAGTCCTCCAGACAGAATCAAGAGCACGTGAAGTGTTAATACCACATTATAATGCCTTGGTAAGGCCACACTTGGAATACTGCATCCAGTTTTGATCGCCACGATGTAAAAAAAGATGTGGAGACTCTAAAAAAATTGCAGAGAAGAGCAACAAAGATGATAAGGGGACTGGAGGTTAAAACATATGAAGAACGGTTGCAGGAACTGGATATGTCTAATTTAATAAAAAGAAGGACTAGGGGAGACATGATAGCAGTGTTCCAATATCTCAGGGGATGCCACAAAGAAGAGGGAGTCAAGCTCTTCTCCAAAGCACCTGAAGGCTGGACAAGAAGCAATGGGTGGAAACTAATCAAGGAGAGAAGCAACTTAGAACCAAGGAGGAATTTCCTGACAGAACAATTAATCAGTGGAACAATTTGCCTCCAGAAGTTGTGGGTGCTCCAATACTGGAAGTTTTTAAACAAGAGATTGGATAACCATTTGTCTGAAGTGCTGTAAGGTTTCCTGCCTAAGCAGGGGGTTGGACTAGAGTCCCTTCCAACTCTATTATTATTCTATTCCATGGTTGTCCCAAAGTTGCTTTTCAAAAAGGCAACTAGACTTCCTTGGTTTTTTTTTTCCTTGAAAACATTTCATCCAAGAACCTTCCAAGAAAGTCCAGTTTCCTTTTGGAAGAGGGATATTGGGATATTTTTTAATATAGTGTGAACAGTTCAACAAGAAGTGATAGTATTGTTTTACATCGCCTTGATGAGACCACACATGGATTACTGTATATAGCTGTGGTTACTACAGTACAAAAAAAAAGATGTTGAGGCCCTAGAAAGTGTGCAGAGAAGAACAACAAAGATGATTAGGAATCTGGAGGCTAAAGCATATGATGAAGGACTGAGGAAACAAGGTATATCTAGCCTATTGAAGAGAAGGATGGAGGATGATAACATGGTAACTGTTTTCCAATATTTGAGGGGCTGTCACAAAGAAGGTCATTCTCTAAAGCAGGGGTCTCCAACCTTAGCAACTTTAAGCCTGGAGGACCTCAACTTTCAGAATTCTGGAAGTTGAAGTCCTCCAAGCTTAAAGTTGCTAAGGTTGGAGACCCCTGCTCTAAAGCACCAGATAGCAGGACAAGAAGTAATGGGATTGTCAAAGAGATTCAATGTAGAAGTAAGGAGAAACAGACTGAACAACAATATGACTGGAATGGTATGAGATTCCTGCCTTGAGGGGATTAGATTAGAATAGCGTCTCCCAACCTTTTGGGGACCGGTTTCATGGAGAGAAGTTTTTCCACGGACTGGAGGAAGCGTGGTTTCGTGTGCTGCCTGCACCCTGTGGATGGGTTTGCACGGCCTGATTGCTGGCATGCTGCAGCCCAGTGCCAGTCCACAAACCCCTGGACTAGAAGACCTCCAAGGGATCCTTTCCAGCCCTATGATTCTATAGTCTTATGTTCTATACAAATAAGTTTTATTTACTTACTAGATTTTCATGTTAATGACATGACTGTTTGAAGGGGTTATGCATGCAACCATGTATCTGTCTGGATAATCCTTTGCACAAATTATACCATTACAGCCTGAGGATGTCGCTCCAAGTCCCTTAGAGCAAAACTCCTTGGACTCAACATTGAAAACAGAGGACATCTCATCCACATCGCACTTCACCTCCAGGGACTCAAGTGTCTTCCGACTGCACAGCAGTGAGGATGAGGAGGAAGGTTCAACCAGCGTATCCACTGTGTCATCCATAAAGATACCGGCCCTCCATTCAAGAAAGAAGAGGAAGAAGATGGGAGGGGACGAGATACTGGACACTATTGTCACTCTACGCCGGGAGCAGCTTCAAACCTATATTGCAATGATGTCACTGTTGAGCCCCACTAATGGCCGGAGCAATGACGAATATACAACTTTTGCACTGGCTGTTGCGGACTCTTTGCAGAAACTCCCACCAGATCGTGAAGCAACAAAAGCCAGACTCTTCAGTGTGCTTGCTGATGCCCAATAGTTTGGACAATTCGAAGCGGTTTCATTGACAGTTTGAAACTGTTTCATTTTACTGTTGGAAAATCCATTTTGTATTTATGTTTTTGTATTTGCTTTTCATTCATTTTGTTCTGACAGTTTAAAATTAGTATGCTTTGTACACCTTTTTACGCACCTGGTACATTACAATAGAACCAAGCGAAGGCCAGAATAAATGATTCTGTCCATCTGTGATGAGGCATTTGTGAAGTTCTTTGGTATGAAAAGGTAGAGCGTTAGAATTTTATTAAGTTTTATGTAGTATTGTCATTGTTGAAAGTAACTGATCTAAAGTACTGTAGATCTTTAGAGATCTGTACAGATTTATAGACTATATAGTAGTCTATATAAATCTATATACTATAGTCCATAGTAGATTTGTGGTTTTGTTAAAAAAATATCTTAACATCTTTAAATGTAGAAAAACATACAGCAACACACTTCTATTCAAGACAACACTAACTGAGATTCTTCTATTAGAAAATTTATTGATGATGACATCAAAGGGTGTATGATTTAGGCAATGTCAGTTTTCTGCTACATTTACACTTCCGTTTAGTGTGCCACACCTCAACACTGTATCCTGCCAGGGCACCTTTCCTGCTGGAGTCTGGAAAAACTGCATCAGGTCCCTGCAGATTCCTGCACCAGCATGCGATGTTCTGGTGTTTGACAGTCCTGCATTCTCCTTCCTGTATCCCATCAGATATTGAAAGAGTGTCTACAAACGTAGGTGACACATTTCTTGTTGTTGGTATGTTGATGGCATCAATACTGATGATGTGGTTGTGAAGAGCAATACATATATCAGAGATTTTATTTGGGTGAAACTTTATGGGCTGCCCATGAAATCCATCAACTTGCAGCCAGAATTCCAAAGGGCTTCTCTTATGATTTGTCTTGCTGCTATCATCATCATCATCATCTTTACTTTCGTTTTTACTGCTTGGGTGTTGAGGGAGATTCAAAGTTCTGGCAGCCTCAACTGTCATTGATGTTGTAGCATGTTTTGATGTTCTTGCGGTGTGTACAAGTAAGCTTGCCCCTTAAGATTGGAACCTGCAGAAGAGAAATAATTGCACAGTATTATTACTCAAGAACTTTAACATTTGCAGAGGTGCAACAGCTACGCAGGTATCTTCAAATGGCAAACACATGTTCCCTGATGTGCAGTGATGCAGAAGTTCCCTGATGTGCAGTGATGCAGAAGTCTAAATTAAGCTTAAGTTGAACAACCATTTGGAGTTACGTCACTGACAAGAGCCTTGGATAGTACAGTGGTCTAAAGCACCCTGTTATTAACACAGCTGCCTGCAATTATTGCAGGTTCGAATCTCACCAAGGCTCAAGGTTGACTCAGCCTTCCATCCTTTTTAAGGTAGGTAAATTGAGGACCCAGTTTGTGGGGGCAATAAGCTGACTTTGTATAAATATACAAAAAGTATGAAGGCTATTGCTTAGCGCATTGTAAGCCGCCCTGAGTCTCCGGAGAAGGGCGGCATATAAATCAAATTTTTTAAAAAAATGACTTATGATCAGTCCTCGCACTTATGACTAGCACAGCATCCTTGTGTTCATGTAATCAGAATTCAGGCACTTGTCAATCGGCATGTATTTATGATGGTGGCAGGGTCCCAGGGTCATGCAATTGCCATTTAGAACTTTCCCAGCTGGCTTCCAACAAGCAAAGTCAAGGAGAGAAGCTGGACTCACTTAGCAACTGGGTGACTCACTTAACAACTGCATGATTCACATATGAATCATGGCCAAAAAAACAAAAAACCATTATTTTCCTTAGCAATGGAAATTCTGGGCCCAATTGGGCTCATGTCAAGGACTACCTATAATCAGTAATTGGCTTTTTGGCCTGACTTTAATGCAAGTTTTATTCTTCCTTTTCGCAGATGGGATTTCCACCGGTTACCACCCCGCTCGCTCCCCCTCTTGGATTTTTCATGGCCATCGAATGGAAGCTGTACGGCCTCCTGTTTCCATAGCAACGAAGCCTTGCTAGTCGTGATTTAGGGAGGTGTCTGACGCCCGCCACCCAGATCTCATTCTGCCCACACGCCGGGAAAGAACACAAAAGAAAGAAAGATCCCCACAAAGGAAAGAAAGAACGAAAGAAAGAAAACCAAGCATTTTCCACGTTAAGCCAGTCTCATTTTTATTTCGTATTATTCGTGCGCCCTATTCCCCCCATCCCTCCCTCACTAGAGTCATAAGGGTGTGGGCGGGGCCCGCTTGGCACGCCGCCGCAAGGGCTGATGGGAAAACCGGATTCTCCACCAATCGTTGCGCGCGGCGGGCTGCGGCGCGCCGTCGACGTGAGAGCGCCGCCGGCGGAACCAGGGACACGGTAAGTGTGGCCGCGCCGAGGTCAGAACACGCGGCTCCTTTGCCGAGCCTATTGGATCATCTTCCCTCGGGCTTCTCGGAATGCAACACCTTAGCTCGACGCCTTAGCGCTTAAGGAGGTCCATTTTTTTCCTTTCCTTTCTGCAAAGCGGCTTTCTTCTTTTGGACTTCATTTCCCAGAATTCCCTAAGCGGTAAAGCCAATGGCTGAGCATTGCAGGGAATTCTGGGAGTTGAAGTCCGAAAAAAAAAAAAGCACATGGAGGAAAAAGAAGGCGTGGGTTGGATTTTGCCTGCCATATTAACGAGTACAGCCCCGCTTTTTAATTTTGCTGGGACTCCCCCCCCCCCCCCCCCCCAAAATGCAAGTGCCTGACACTCCCAGAGGCTTGTTTCTCTTAGGAGTCCCAGAAGCTGGAAGGGGACCTTTCTGGTACCCAGGAATGGAGGTTTAATTTGGGTTAATATTTCCCTTGACTTTTGTCATCTGGCTGACTAGCATTTAAAACGCCCTTTCTCAAAATTGGCAAGTTTAAAGGCGTGTGAATTGTCAATTTCCAGAATTTCCCAGCCAGCATATCATAACAAATCTGAAGTGGTATAGGGTTTCCTGCCTAAGCAGGGGGTTGGACTAGAAGACCTCCAAGATCCCTTCCAACTCTGTTGTTATATAGAATAGATTATAATTCTTTTATTGGCCAAGTGTGATTGGACACACAAGGAATTTGTCTTTGGTGCATACACTCTCAGTGTACATAAAAGAAAAGATACTTTCATCAAGAATCATAAGGTACAACACTTAAAGATAGTCATAGGGTACAAATAAGCAATCGGGAAACAATATCAATATAAATTGTAAGGATACCAGCAACAAAATTACAGTCATGCAGTCATAAGTGGGAGGAGATGGGTGATGGGTGAGAAGATTAATAGTAATGCAGACTTAGTAAACAGTTTGACAGTGTTGAGGGAATTATTTGTTTAGCAGAGTGATGGCGTTCAGGAAAAAACTGTCCTCGTGTCTAGTTGTCCTGGTGTGCAGTGCTCTATAGCGTCATTTTGAGGGTAGGAGTTGAAACAGTTTACGTCAGGATGTGAGGGGTCTGTAAATTACCTGTGTTTTCCCGAAAATAAGACCCTGTCTTATATTTTTTTGAACCCTAAAATATGTGCTTGGCCTTATTGCCATGCGCTCAAAGGCCCTATTAGGCTTATTATCAGGGGATGTCTTATTTTGGGGGAAACAGGGTATTATATTATATATTACATAGCAAAGCTGGGGAATACTGGGAGTTGAAGACTACGTGTTTTAAAATTGCCAAATTTGAGAAATGCCGATTTCGAAGAAAAGCATCGTTACCTGGAAGGGCCATTCTGCTGTTAACTGATTATGAGAGTATTAATTGGGACCAAGTCCCATTAAATTCAGTAAACCACTTTTCTGATCGATAGGTTTCTGCTGTAAAACCTTTAAGTATATTGTAATTGGTGGACCTTTGCTCCTTGGTTTTCCACAAGTTCTTATTTAAGTTGGTATCCATGTTTATATCTCACCTTGATTTGTACAAACAAATCAGGACACTGTATATATACTGCTCTCGCTTTCTCCCCCCCCCCCCCCCCCATATAACAACCATCATGTGAAATGGGTTTAGTAGACTGAGATTGAAAGACTGGCTCAAAGTCAACCTTGCCAGCTTTGTACTTAAAGGAGGACTAGAAATCATGGTTTCCTAATTTCTAGTCCAGCATCTTAACTATTGTACCACAATAGTTCTACATGCAGAAGGTGCCAGATTTAATAACTGGCTTTTCCAATTTAAAATGATCAGATAACTGATGGTGAATAAACCTTGCTGCAGATCCTGAAGAGCATGACTCATTCAGGACAAGAATGAATGACGTGAGAAAATAGAAGAATTGCTCTTCTTTGAATGTATAATTTTTCTAGTTAGCCTTCATCGGTTTCTTCTGGTTAAATGTGTGTATGGTTTCAGTCCTAAGCATCTGCCTAATAAATAGGACCACGCTGCAAATCTGCAGATCCCTATAAACTTAATATTCATTTTTTAAAAGAACTTTAAAAAGGCTGATTCAGGGCCACGCCTCTCCATTTTGGCGTTCCTTTCCCGTAATGGCGAAGTAGAGCCTTGGGAGCCAGCATTTCTATGTACAATACACAACAAATGTAATCAATAATTGATGCAATGATTCCAGTTTTGTGGGTTATCACAATAAAATGATTCATAAATGAACTATGCAGAATGGATTTGCAGAGTGGTTAGCCTTAAAAGTGGTTGGCTAATTTGTGGTTCTGAATGTTGTGAGAAATACAGCATCCTGAATGTGCTAAAATGATCCAGATTTTGAAGTACCGGTAGGCCTGGGGAGATAGGTAATTCTGAGACAGTCCGTCATTCATTCTAACCAAGTTCAGGGATTTTGGAGGTTTTTTTGAGGTGGGTGGGGAAATCAAGGCAGTCATGCAATGCACGGATATGTCAAATTACACTCCCAAGGAAATACGTGATAGAAATTGAACTAATAATTTTCTTCTATAGCAAAAGAACTTCATAAAGCATTTTTTGCACAAATACGTTTTGTACATTGTATGAATTTCAGATTGCTGGAGTTCATTCATTTTCCAATATTTTGATAGGAGTTTTTCTCTGCGAGAGCTGGTTTGTTTCTGCTTGCATGCCTTTGGTGTCTAATATTGAACCGCATTATTAATTAGGAAGCTTTTAAACATAGTTTTTAGGGCAGATGGTTTGAATTCTCTTGGACTATAAGGGATATAGATTTGTTCTTATTAATGCATGAAGATCTGTGTGGTTAGGAGATACACAGCTTCAGAAAACAGTACATAGGATCAACGGTCTATTTTCCTTCTTTCTGTGCAGCTTCAGAAATTAGTACATGGGACCAATGGGCCATTTTTCTTCTTCTTGGGCACAGGGATATGCATTCGAGTTACACAGGGTCATTTTTTAAAAAAAATTACTTGGGCTTGTTTGCATTGCAAATATGCATCGACCGCTGGCGATTATACATGTCCACTTGTAGGCCTGCATTGCAGAGCTGAATTCTGATGAATCCTAAATTATGTGGGCAATGCGTAGTGTTTTACAGAATGCCTACCTTCCCTTTTCATCACGGCGAACTGGTTGGTTGGTATGCGTCGTCTCGTTATTTTTCTTCGACTGTTCTTTATAAGTTGGGAAGTTTAGTATTTCAGATGCAACCCACTTCCCGAATCGGGATTTGTAAGACACGTGACACTATATAACTAACGTTACATTTTGTGAATGATGGGCACAATTCATTTTATTGTGGGGTCCCCTTCAAGAACATAATGTGCAGCCAAAATGTTGGAGATGTGATTGTTTAGATTGTTTAGATGCTACATATTATCACATCTGGTGGACTTGCAGGAAAGTGAGGGCTTTTTGGATAAAAATCTGGTGGGTTATGCAAAATGTTTTAAAGAAAAAAATACAATTTTCTCCGCAATTTTTTCTATTGGGTATAACTAAAGACTTTACACTGGGTGAAACTAAATTGACTTTGTATATGGTGACAGCAGCTAGGTTGTTGATTGCCCAACATTGGAAGAGTGATGTTTTACCGACTGTTGACCAATGGACCCAGAAGATGGCTGGATTTGCAAAAATGGCAAAGGTTTCAGCTTTTTTAAAAGATCAGATGCATGAGAAGTATATACAGGAATGGAAATTATGGGTTGAGTATGTACAGAATAAGTATCAGACTAGAAAATATTATATGGCTTTTAGTTGAGATGATTATGTTAGTATGTTAGTAAATATAGAAAAAAGATATGGAAGATTGAATAACATATATATTGTTTGGGAATATTAACATTGCATATAATGGAAGTCAAGGGAGGGGAGGGAAGAGGGAGGAGGGGGAGGGTTAGGGTGGGGATGGGATGGAATTATATATTGTTTTTATATGTATCTTATAATGTTGGGTTAGGGAGTGGGGGGAAAAAAAAGGGGGAAAAATTTGTATTGGTAAAACTTTTTCAATAAAAAAAAAAAAGAACTCAAGGCATTGAACATCATAGTCTCCCTCCTCCCATTTCCCCCTAAAAGCAGCTCTGTGAGTTGGATTGGGCTGGAAGAGAATGGCCTTTCCAAAGTCACCCAGTAAGCTTCCCTGGTTGGGTCTATTGTTAGGTGTCCTGGTTAGAAGTCCATGGGAGGCATTCCATGGTTGAGTCTCTTAAATGCTATTCCAGGGGCCTCCAAACTTGGCAACCTTAAGACTTGTGGACTTCAACTCCCATGACTGAGTGGGGAATTCTGGGAGTTGAAGTCCACAAGTCTTAAAGTTGCCAAGTTTGGAGGTAAAGATAAAGGTTCCCCTCGCACCTACGTGCTAGTCATTCCCGACTCTAGGGGGCGGTGCTCATCTCTGTTTCAAAGCCAAAGAGCCAGCGCATCTCCATGGTCTTGTGGCTGGCATGAATCAACGCCAGAGGCGCACGGAACACTGTTCCCTTCCCACCAAAGGGGGTCCCTATTTTTCTACTTGCATTTTTGACGTGCTTTCGAACTGCTAGGTTGGCAGAAGCTGGGACAAGTAATGGGAGCTCGCCCTGTTACACGGCACTAGGGATTCGAACCGCTGAACTGCCGACCTTTCGATCGACAAGTTCAGCGTCTTAGATACTGAGCCACCGCGTCCCAAGTTTGGAGACCCCTGTGTTATTCTGACACCTGATCTACCGCACACCATCCTTCACTTTACCTGTAATTTAACAGAATAATAGAGTTGGAAGGTAGCTTGGAGGTCTTCCAAGGTAGTCCAATCCGCTGCTCGAGCAGGAGACCTTATACCCATGATGGTGAACCTTTGGCACGCGTGCCACAGGTGGCACACGGAGCCATATTGGTGGGCATGTGAGCTTTGCCCTAGCTGAGTTCCAGTGTGCATGTGCGTGCCAGCCAGCTGATTTTCGGGCCCACTGGAAGTCAGGAAACTGGTTGTCTCTGGCCTCCAGATGGCCTCCGCAAGGGTGGGGAAGGCTATTTTCGCCCTCCCCAAGCTCCTAGAAAGCCTCTGGGAGGGCGAAAAACAGGCCTACTGGGGCCACCAAGCCATCATGTGCCAAAAGTGGGGGGAGTACAGGGTGTGTGTGCATGCGCGGGGGGGGGGCAGGGCACATTGAATTATGGGTGTGGGCATGCGTGCGCATGACCCCCCCGCACTCCCTCCACTTTTAGCACATGGCAAAAAGGTTAGCCATCTCTGCCCTATAAACAGACAGCATACCGACAACCAGAGGAGTGAGGCAGGGCCGTCTGCTGGGCTCTACTCTTTTTAATCTTTATATAAATGATATCCCAGCGCAGCTGGAAGATCTCTTAACGCACAGTCCCCAGATAGGCTCAAGATTTATTAATGTATTAATGTATGCTGATGATTTAGTGCTTTTTTCTAGAACCCAAATAGGGATGAGGAGACTTCTTGCCAAGCTCTCACGTTATTGTACTACAAACCACTTGACTATAAATGTAGCTAAATCAAAAGTTTTAGTCTTTGGTAATAAGAATAAAAAGCATAATTGGCATATTAATGACACAAAGATTGAGCAAGTTACCCAATATACCTATCTTGGGATTGTCTTTTCCAGTGCAGGTGGTTGGACTCTGCACCATCAATACCTTTCTCAAAAGGTCAGAGCTGGGGCAAGCCTTGTATCCAAATTAAGTAAACGTTTTCAACCAACCTCGATTTTACCAATTCATAAAGTCTTGCAGGCTAAACTTGTTCCAATTATGCTCTACGGTGCCGAAATTCTGGGGTCTTACAAAGGCCCACATATTGGAGAGAACTCAAAATAATTTGTTAAGGAGGATGCTAGGGGTAAACAATTCCACTTCGGCGGCAGCCGACAGAGCTGAATTGGGACATTTTTCACTGCACACCTACACAATCACTAGGGTGGTAGCTTACTGGCTAAAAATGACTCAGATGGAAGCCAGCAGTCTTCCCAAAATCTGCCTAGAGGAACAGCAGATTTCAAATCCTCCAAGGTATTCCTGGCTAACTCAGCTGTCAGAAATACTGAATCGATATGGCGTAGAGTTCCCGTTGTGCGACACACTGAAGCAAGTTAAACAACGGATTAAAGATATACATGGGCAAATGGACATGGCAACTTTTTCAACTAATCACTCCCTTAAGCTTCTGACAGCAGTTAAAACAACTTTCACTCTGGAAAAATATTTACATCTAGAAATGCCATCAGTGGAAAGAGAACTATTTGTCAAGTTTAGATTTGAACTTTTAGATACCAACGTTAAATTCGGCCGTTACCGGAAAATCCCGTATGACGAAAGAACATATATATGTGGGGCAAACATCGTGGAGGATACGGCGCATATAATATTTGAACGTAGGCTGTATGAGGAAGTAAGAAAACAATATCTGTCCCCAATTATAAATAAATTTGCCCACTGGAATGTAAGGCATAAATTAACATTTCTAATGAAGGCAGACTCTCCTCCCCTGGTAAGGGCTATCACTCACTATCTTAAATAGATGACAGCAATACGAGCCAGTTATATTGAAAAAAATTGCATTGATTATAAGAAAGACGAGCTGAGCTACAGAGGAGCTATCTTATTTGGGTTATCTAGTTTTGGAAATTTAGGTATTGAACTTCGATATTGTTCAATTTTAATGTCATATATCATATATTTTTATACTGTTATTTCTTAACTCTTTCTCTCTCTCTTTTTTTTTGAAAAGGCCTTCGGGCTATTCAATAAAAAAATACAATACACTGCCCTATAACATTCGAAACAAGTGGCTATCCAGTTTCTTCTTAAAAGCCTCCAGTGATGGAGCACCCACAAATTCTGAAGGCAAGTTGTTGTACTGGTTAATTGTTTTTACTGTTAGGAAGTTTCTCCTTAGTTCTAGGTTGGATCTCTCCTTGATTAGTTTCCATCCATTGCTTCTTGTCTTGCTTTCTGGTGCTTTGGGAATAGGTTGACCTCCCCTCTTCTTTGTGGCAGTCCCTCAAATATTGGAACACTGTTATCATGTCTCCTGCCTAGTCCTTTTCACTAGACTAGACAAACCCAATTCCTACAACCATTCTTCATATGTTTTTATTTAACCTGCTATAAATATATAAGCAGGCCATGGTTTTATAGTGTCCAGTTAGTTTTTCCTGTTTCATTGGGGTTTGAGTACGAGGCACTCCTGCAAAGCTGACCCTTATGCTTTTTCTATGCTCCACTTATTCATGTGTCTCATTTCTATTTATTTTTGTCCCCCCCCCCCCAAATCAATGACAGAGGACCATTGACCATATTCCTGTGTGCCTTTTCCTTTCTCCCACTGTCCTTTGGAGGACCAGCGAACTTTATACTAGAGTTGAAAGTACAGGTAGTCCTCAACTTATGACTAATTAATGGAATTAGGTCATAAGTTGTGCCAATCATTAAGTTACTCCCCACAGGTCCATGCCCACAACGTTATGATCTTCTCTGCAGTGGTCATTAAGCGAACTGATTTTAGCCAACGGTCGTTTCTTGCTGGAAACTGGAAGTAAATACCAGTTTCTGGGGGGAAAAAAAATTAACGAATTTTGGTGACGGGACTGCAAGATGCTGCAAACGACCCTAAATGTGGGCCGGTTGGCAGCTGTCCAAAATGCGATCCGAAGACCATAGAAAGGGGTGGCGGTCAGAATTCGAAACTGTATCCTAAATAGCTCTGGGGTGGCATTCCGAGTAGTCACTAAGCAACCCGTTGTAAGCCAAAGACTACCATTACAATGGATTGTGTGGTTCCCCCCTGTTTGATTTTACACATCCATCACTGGCTTCACCCCGTACGAAATCTTGTTATCTGACCCAATGTTTTAAGCTTTAGATTTCCAGAAGTCCTAATCAGTAAAATAAAAGCCAGCTTATTTTTTTTAATGTTTTTGTTTTCTTAGGAGCGTACACGCCCCCACACCGCCTTGTGCATGCACGCATGACCCCCCCACCCTCTTTTTTGGGCTTAGTAGGCTTCCCTGCAGCCTCCTGGGCCCAAAAACGGGCCGTGAGA
>WNWU01000024.1:6333209-6380779 GCA_012654045.1 Ptyas mucosa
TAGGCCTAGTAGGCTTCCCTGCAGCTTCCTGGGCCCAAAAACAGGCCATGGGGGGATGCCACTACCCAGCGCTCCCCCTGTGCAAGCGCATGCAATCCCTGTGCGTGAGCGCATGACCCCATGCATATGTGCATGACCCCACGCATGCGTGCATGGCCCTGTGCATGTGCACACATCTCCCACATGCGCCCCCCTCCCCCGTGCATCCCAAAAGCCAGCTGGCTGGCGGGAGGGGCGTGTATGTGCGGTGGAGCTGAGCTGGGCGATGGCTCGCGTGCCCGCAGAGAGGGCTCTGCGTGCCAGCTGTGGCACACGTACCACAGGTTCGCCATCACGGTGCTAAACTGTATACCGTATTTTTCGGAGTATAAAACGCACCGGAGTATAAGACACACCTACCTTTTTTGGTGAGGAAAAGAAGCAAAAGAAATCGCCCTCTGCTTCTGCCTCTGAGCAATTTTGCCTCGTTGGAGCAAACAGCCTGCTTTACTTTCATTTTCGTTTTCAGCCTAGCTTGATTAGCACAAGGGAAAAAAAAAAATCTGCTCCAGCAATTTACCTCTTTGCAGCAAGCGGCAGAGCCCTGTGCAAAACAGCTGAGAGCAAATCAGCTGAGAGTCGGGAGGCTGATCCAATCAACTTGTGCTAATTAGGCTGTGCTGAAGCTTAAAGGAGCTGTTTTTTTTCTTGCTGTTTGCTTGCAAGGAAGTAACTGCTGCGAGGCAGAGGCCAAAGGGTGGGGGCCAGTGGGTGGGTGGGGCTACATTCGGTGTATAAGACGCACCTAAATTTTCACCCCCTTTTAGGGGGGAAAAAGGTGCGTTCTTAATACTCCGAAAAATACGGTAATTTGTGGCTGAATGCAAGCCACAATTAGTGACAGATCATCCTTTTTATTTTATTTTTTAACCAAAAAAATCCCCCAACAACCTTGCTGTACTTAGATTTTGTATCCTTGTTCGATGGGCATTCAAATTCTTTCTTTTCTCTGTCTCGCCCCGATCATCATCTTCTGCTGCTGCTGCTGCTGTTTCCTCAAATATTCTGGCCTGATGACTTTGCTAATCTTCCCTCTGCTGAACTTGCATCTGTCTGCAGTCTCTTGAATGCAGTAAATTTCCTCCCCTCTTCCCCACCGCCTATTGTAAAGATTCCACGTCTCTGCACTGATGGCCTGGAAAATATTTGAAAGCTGTCAATTTCAAAGAAAGATTGTATTTCTCGATCAGCTGGAGGGGGGAAATAAACAGCCCTTAGGCAACAGAAGCATGTTCCCCGGGGACAATAGCAACCGAATTGGAGGCTGCTTCACCACGCTCTCCTTTCCCCTATTCACTCCTGCCTTTTTCAAGTCAACATTAAATCCAAAATTTATCTCTATGCAAGTAGTCCTCGACTTACAGCAGTTCCTTTAGCGACCTTTCAAAGTTACAATGGCGCCGAAAAAAAGTGACTTAGGACCGTTTTTCACACTTAATGACCGTTGCAGCATTCCCGCGATCAATATTCAATACGCTTGGCAACTGACTCCTATTTATGACGGTTGCTGCCTCCCAGGGTCATGCGATTCCCTTTTTGCGACAAGCAGGCCAGCAAAGTCAGTGGAGAAGCCAGATTCATTTAATAACCATCTTACTCACTGAACAACTGCCGCGATTCGCTTAGCCACTGTGGCAAGAAAAGTCGTAAAATGGGGGCAAAGCTCACTTAACAGCCGTCTTGCTTAGCAACATAAATTTGGGGTTCAATTGTCATAAGTGGAGGACAATCTGCATTAGAGTGAAGGAAGTGATAATACTTCCGTTTGTTATTTTAACTCCTATATGGGTCTCATACCGATGCATATCAATATTTTAAAGCCCTACATAACTTTTTTTTTAATTAATTCTCATTAAAATAACTGGCTCTTTGGAGCTTTCCTAACAAATGGATTCTGGTCTTTGATGGAGAACCAAGACATTTTCAAGTCGTTAATAGCATTTCTAGTACCGTCATGCAGGTTTGAGCAGTGATTGTTACCCTTTAAAAAAAAAAAAAGTAATAGCATTCCCATTTTTACAGGTTGGAAACTCATAGGTAGCTGATCTCCAGATCAATTCCTTACTTTATGTTCCAGCCTTTTGTTTCCACCAGGCATTGGTGGAAACCAATACTGCATCCAATTCTGATCACCACAGTACCAAAAAATAAAAAAAAAATGCTGAGACTCCAGAAAGAGTGCAGAGAAGAACAACAACAAAGATAAGGGATCTGGAGCCTAAATCGTATGAGGAACGTTTAAGGCTGGGGTCAGCAACTCGCGGCTCTGGAGCCGCATGTGGCTCTTTCATCCCTCTGCTGCAGCTCCCTGTCGCTCAAAATATGCCTCACAACTGCCAATATGCGACATCCATCGACGCATAATTTATTAAGCTTTTCAATCCCCAGTAGGCCAATGGATAAATCCAAGAAAAGAAAATTTTCAAAAGAAAACAGAATCTTTAATTTAACTATATATGCTAGTCTTGTGGCCGCTAAGGAAATAGGTACAGGAAGAGTTTTGTGGCTCCTGGTGTTTTCTTTTCTGTGGGAAACGGGTCCAAATGGCTCAGTGTTTAAGTTGCCGACCCCTGGTTTAAGGGAACTAGGTATGTCTAACAAAGAGAAGGACCAGGGGTGATATGATAGCAATCTTCCAGTATATGAGGGGCAGTCACAGAGAAGAAAGATTCTCCAGAGCACTTGAGGGCAGGGCAAGAAGGGGTGGAAGATCATCAAAAGAGCTCTAGCCTAGAACTAAGGAGAAATTTCCTGACAGAACAATTTACTCATTGAACATTTAAGTGGAATGGCTTTCTTCCAGAAGTTATGGGTGCTGCGTCACTGGAGGTTTTTAAGAAGAGACTGGACAGTCATTAGTCTAGAACAGTGCTTCTCAAATAGTGGGGTGCACCCCCCAGGGGTGGTGCGAGGCTCCGTAAAAGGGGGCGCGTTTGACCTCGGCATCTGATTGGCTGTCCAAAACCCTTGTGACATGAGCCTGTCGGAGCCATCTTTAGTGTGGGACGTCCGTCCACACTTTGTTGCCCAACGGATGTGCGCCCAATTGATGCTCAAATGACTGACAATGACCTTCTCCTGTGAAACATAACGCTGCCCCAATTAATCAAACTTGCTAAAGAAATCGGGCTACCGCTGCTGACATTTGCATCGATAGTGAGCATTAAGCCAGTACATGTGACTGCGCATGCTCCTCCCTTTCAAGGAGAACAGACCTTTTTCTAATAATGATACTATTTACAGTCGCGCGGGGGGCGCGAAAAATGTTTTCTTCTTCCTAGGGGGGCATGACAGAAAATAATTGAGAAGCACTGGTCTAGAATGATATAAGAGTTCCTGCTGTGGGTAACCCTTCCAACCTTAATATTCTATATTCTGTTCCGTTTCTTCCAGCGACTTTGCTAGAACAGATGCCTTGAATGAGTTTGCATTGATTTGG
This sequence comes from Ptyas mucosa, assembly GCA_012654045.1. Lineage (NCBI taxonomy): Eukaryota > Metazoa > Chordata > Lepidosauria > Squamata > Colubridae > Ptyas > Ptyas mucosa. The sequence goes on from WNWU01000024.1 coordinate 6,336,688, forward strand.
GCAGCTCCTGTTCAATTTGTCGTCTTCTTCACACTCACATCTAATATCTGTAGGGTGTAGGATCTCCTGCTTGGGGAGTGGGGGTTGGACTAGATCAGGAGTCAGCAACCCTAAACAGTCAAAGAGCCATTTAGACCCATTTCCCACAAAAAACAAAACACCGGGAGCCACAAAATCCTTCCCGTTCCTGACTATTTCCTGAGCGGACATAAAACTTGCATATGTAGTTGGATTAAACATTCTGTTTTCTTCTGAAACTTTTCTTTTCTTGGATTTATCCATGGTTGGCCTACCGGGGGTCGAAAAGCTCAATAAATCATGTGCCGGCGGGTGTCGCACATTGGCGGCTGTGACGCATATTTTGAGTGTCAGAGCCTCAGCAGAGGGATGAAAGAGCCACATACGGCTCCAGAGGCACGGGTTGCCGACCCCTGGACTAGATCTACAAGGACCCTTCCAATTCTGTTAATCTAATCCTAATCTAATCCTAATCCTAATCTAATCCTAATCCTAATCTAATCTAATCTAATATAATCTAATCTTAGCTAGTTGTAATTCTATGCAGTTCTAGAAATATGCTCACCAATCCATGCACAGGTTTATTGTTTAGCCTCATGGAAGATAGTATGTTACCCTAACATCAAAAGAATCAGTTCAGAATGTGGTACAGCCCTTCCCCCCCTCCACGTAATAACAGTCCTACTGGATCAGATCAAAAGCCATCTTAGATCAGCATTTTATTTCTCACATGACAAAACTGGTGCTTGCAAGCATCAAATCAAGATATACCTTTCTTTCACCATTGTTTCCCTGTAATTTATATTTGGAGTGATGTTGCAAAGCTGGAAAATAATATCGGGTCTCAGGATTCTAACTTCAGAATGTATGTGAGAAGTAGCTTGTGCATCCCTCCTGAACTAATCTATGAAAAAATTTAAATATATATAAATATATTTTGAGTTATACACAGTTATTAACTCTAATTATCTTAAAATATGAGATCGATGTAGTTTGGAAGCAAGCAATCTCCAAACCAAATTTTGATTTATAAGTAACCTAATCCCTTTTTTTCTTTCTTGTATTTTTTTAAAGCCAAAATTGTTTGGATGTATCCTTCCTAACTACTGTCAATTTAGTTTTGAATATTTGCCACACCGATTTCCATGTGCTGGTTAATGGCCGCAATCAGGTTTTTCATTTGATTTATACTAACAATTTAATTTTATTACTTTTGTCTCACAAATCATGTTTCCATTCTACAAATAAAGCAGAAGGTGGGATAATTGTAGGATGTGCATAAAATTTATTTATTTATTTATTTATTAGATTAGATTAGATTAGATTTCTATACCACTCTTCTCCTTCCGGACTCAGGGCGGTGCACAGCCAACTAAAAACATTTATGTACAAAAATTAAGACAAGTTTTAAAATAATTTAAATAGATATGGCCCATAATTTAAAATCAAATTAAAATCAATATCAAAAATTTAAAATCAGTAATATGGGGTCAGGCCAGCCCAGCTAACTGGAAGAAATGAATTTTTAGGGCTCCGGAAAAGTCCGGAGATCTGGGATCACTCGTATCTCTGGGGGGAGGTCGTTCCAGAGGGTAGCCGCCACCACAGAGAAGGTCTCCCCCTGGGGGTCGCCAGCCGACATTGTCTGGCCGACGGCACCCTGAGAAGGCCCTCTCTGTGGGAGCGAACTGGCCGGTGGGAGGCAGTTGGTGGCAGAAGGCGGTCCCGTAAATACCCCGGCCCTAAGCCATGGAGCGCTTTAAAGGTAATCACCAACACCTTGAAGTGCACCCGGAAGTCCACCGGAAGCCAATGCAGCTCACACAGGAGAGGTGTCACATGGGAGCGCCCTGTCGCTCCCATAATCCCCCGCGCGGCCGCATTCTGCACCAGTTGGAGCCTCCGGATGCACCCCAAGGGGAGCCCCATGTAGAGAGCCTTACAGTAGTCCAGACGAGAAGTGATGAGTGCTTGAGTGACCGTGCGTAAGGAGTCCCAGTCTAGAAAGGGATGCAACTGGCGTATCAGGCGAACCTGATAAAAAGCCCCCCTGGCCATGGCCGTCGTATGCTCTTCTAAAGACAGCCGTGAGTCCGACATGTCGCGTTCAGCCGTCCCAGGATCCTGTCCACGTCTTCGGGAGCCACAGGATCGAACTCATCCCAGATAACACTCAAGACCTGCCTCAGCCATCTCGTCTGAACTAACCCAGTCAGCGGCCAAGTCTTCTCGAATCTGAGTGATTTTATCATACAGATACTGAACAAAATCCTCAGCGCGACCCTGCAAGGGGTCATCCCGCACTCCCAGATGAAGGAGGGAGCGGGTCACCCTAAACAGGGCGGCTGGGCGGTTATCTTATCTATAAGAGCAGCAAAATGGTTAGATTTCGCCGCTTTTATCGCCACTAGGTAGGCTTTAATATGAGACCTTACCAGTGTCAGGTCAGATTCAGACTGGCTGGCCCTCCAACCGCTCTCTAGGCGTCTTTTCCGGCGCTTCATCTCCCTCAGCTCCTCAGTAAACCATGGAGCTAAGTGAGTTCGGTGCTGGGTCAGAGGCCGCAAAGGCACGACCCGGTCCAAAGCCCCAGCGGCTGCACTATCCCAGGCAGCCATTAGGTCTTCAGCCGAGTCGTGAGCCAGAGTCTCGGGGAATGGCCCAAACTCCATCTGGAATCTATCAGGATCCATCAGGCACCTGGGGCGGAACCACCTCCCTGTGACGGGGTGTGGTGGTCAGAAAGTCAAGGCGAAGGAGTGAGTGGTCAGTCCATGACAAGGGTTCAATAGCTATATCCCCTATATCAAGACCACTCAACCACTGACCAGAGATAAAAGCTAAGTCCAGAGTGTGTCCACCTATGTGGGTAGGGCCATGAATTACTTGAGTCAGGTCCATGGCCATCATGGAAGCCATGAACTCCCGAGCTACCTCAGACGTTTCACCAATAGATGGCAGGTTGAAATCGCCCATGACCAAAAGTCAGGGGGTATCAACCGCCACCTCGGCGATGACGTTGAGGAGCTCGGGCAGGGTCGTTGCCACGTGGCAGGGAGCCAGGTACGTGACCAACAGGCCCATCTGCACCCCCCGACCCCACTTCACAAAAATGGACTCACATCCGGTGATGTTCTGAGGATGTTGATTGCATTATTTTGTCCAGTTTGATTTTGCTTTCAAGTATACCTGAGGGCAGGGGGGTCATCCTAAAATACTAATTTGCATCAAAAGTGATTAATTCTGCCTTTTCAGGCTGCTTAAGATTATTGGGCTGAAATTTGGTTACGAAGAACCAAATAGTGACAACATAATTTTCTGCTACTTTTCAGCAGACAACAAAATAATAACCTATGCTGATGGAAAGCTTTTAGATAGGCTCAATAAACCTAGAAGAAGGATAGTCAATTAAACAGACATATGGGGGAAGCCAGCACTGACCCACTCCTTAAATCATTCTCTGCTAGAACACTTTTAAAAAAATCTTGACTCCAGCTCAGAACTCGGTGAGCCTTTGAGTTAATTTATATTTGTGTATTTACAGAACTGACCCTGTTTGCTAGCAACACAGTGCATTAAAATAAAATAAAATAAAATAAGTTCAATGTACCTTGTCCCAATTTAGTGCTTGAATTAAATCTGCAATTTGCTCGTTTGTTACACTTATGTGCCAACTAATATATTATTGACCCAAAGTGGTATATAATATAATGATAATCCACTGTTAAAACACTCACAACATTGTGTTTGCCAGCTTTTATCTTTTATTTTGTAAGTCTCACAGCATTGCAAGTGTATTTATTTATTTATTTATTTATTAAATTTATATACCGCCCTACTCCCGAAGGACTCAGGGCGGTGTACAGTTGAACGAAATATACATGTAATAAAGGAATTGAAAAAAAACCAATTTAAAAATACAATTAAATAGTTAGGTTCGGATATAGAATTGAATTAGATCATTTCAAATTTATGGGGTAGATTCAGAATATAAAATTTAAAGTAGTTTTAGACGAGATTAGGTCAGGCCGGCCTGCTTGAAAAGAAACGTTTTGAGAGCACGAAGATCTGGGATTATCCGAATCTCCAAGGGCAGCTCATTCCAGATGGTAGGTGCTCCCACAGCTGTTTGACCGACGGCACCCTGAGAAGTCCCTCTCTATGGGAGCGTACTGGTCTGTGGGAGGTTATTGGTGGCAGAAGGCGGTCTCGTAAGTATCCTGGTCCTAAACCATGGAGCGCTTTAAAGATGGTAACCGAAACCTTGAAGCGCACCCGGAAGACCACAGGGAGCCAGTGCAGCTCGCGTAGGAGGGGAGACACATGGGAATGCCATGTCGCTCCCATAACAACCCGTGCGGCCACATTCTGGACCAACTGGAGCCTCCAAGTGCTCTTCAAGGGGAGCCCCATGTAGAGAGCATTGCAGTAGTCCATGTGGGAAGAGACGAGGGCATGAGTGACTGTCTTTAACGAATCCCAATCCAGAAAGGGACTCAACTGGCGTATCAGGCGAACCTGATAAAAAGCTCTCCTGGCCACAGCTCTCAGATGTTCTCCTAAAGACAGCTGTGAGTACAGGAGGACACCTAAGTTGCGAGGCCTCTCTGTGGGGGCCAATGACTCGCCCTCAATAGTCAGTGATGGTGCCAACTGACTATAACGGGATGACGGAAACCACAGCCACTCGGTCTTGGATGGGTTTAGTCTGAGTCTGTTTCTCCCCATCCAGATCCGTACAGCCTCCAGGCACTGGGACATCACTTCAAGAGCATCATTGGGGTGGTTTGGGGTGGAGATGTACAGCTGGGTGTCATCAGCGTACTGGTGGTACTTCACCCCAAAACCATGGATGCTCTCACCCAGTGGCTTCACATAAATGTTGAACAGGAGGGGCGAAAGAACCGACCCTTGTGGCACTCTGCAAACAAGAGGTCTTGGGGTCGACCTCTGCCCTCCTGTCAATACAGTCTGTGACTGGTTAGAGAGAAAGGAGGAGAACCACCGCAGTATGGTGCCTCCCACTCCCAGCTCTTCCAACCGATGCAGCATGATACCATGATCGATGGTATCAAAAGCCACTGAGAGGTCTAATAGGACCAGGACAGAGGAACAACCTCTGTCCCGAGCTCTCCAGAGATCATCAACCAATGTGACCAATGCCGTTTCCGTGCTGTATCCAGGCCTGAAGCCCGACTGGAACGGATCCAGATAAGCCGATTCATCCAGGTATTGAGGGAGCTGTCGTGCCACCACACTCTCACCAACCTTCGCAACAAAGCGAAGGTTGGAGACTGGATGGTAATTAGCCAATATTGCCGGGTCCAGGGAAGGCTTCTTGAGGAGAGGTCTCACCACTGCCTCTTTCAAGGCAGTAGGAAAAACACCCTCACTCAGAGAAGCATTTATGATTCCCTGGAGCCAGCCTCGTGTGAACTCCCGGGCAGCCAGCACCAACCAGGAGGGACACGGATCCAATAAACATGTGGTAGCATTCAGTCTCCCTAGTATCCTGTCCACGTTTTCAAGAGTCATAGAGTCAAACTCTTCCCAGATAATATTCTCAAGACCTGCCTCCATCCCTTCCCTTGAATCTACTATGTCAGAGTCCAGGTATTCCCGAATCTGAGTGATTTTATCATACAGATATTGTACAAAATCCTCGGCTCTACTCTCCAAGGGGTCCTCCCGCGCTTCCTGAAGTAACAGGGAGCGTGTCACCCTAAACAGTGTAGCCGGACGGTTATCTGATGATGCAATAAGAGCGGAAAAATAGTTATACTTTGCCACTTTTATCGCCACTAGATAAGTCTTAATGTGAGATCTTATCAGTGTTCAGTCAGATTCAGTTCACTGGCCCTCCAATCACTCTCCAGGCGTCTTTTCCGACGTTTCATCTCCCTCAGCTCCTCAGTGAACCAAGGAGCTAAGCGAGATCGGCGTCGAGTCAGAGGCCGCAAAGGCACGACTCGATTCAAGGCTCCGGCAGCCGCCTTGTCCCAGGCGGCCACAAGGTCCTCGGTCGAGCCGTGAGTCAGAGGTTCAGGAAATGGCCCAAGCTCCATCTGGAACCGCTCCGGGTCCATCAGGCACCTGGGGCGGAACCATTTCATCCGTTCCGCCTCCCTGCAACGGGGTGTAGCGGTTCGAAGGTCAAAGCGAAGGAGGGAATGATCTGACCATGACAAGGGTTCAGTTACTATATCCCCGATATCGAGATAATTCAAACACTGACCAGAGACAAAAATCAAGTCTAGAGTGTTTCCCTCAGTGTGAGTGGGGTCATGTACTAATTGGGTCAGGTTCATAGCCGTCATGGAAGCCATGAACTCCCTTGCTGTCTCAGACGCTTCACCGATGGATGGCAGGTTAAAATCCCCCATGACCATAAGCCTCGGGGTATCAACCGCCACCCTGGCTATAACGTTGAGCAGTTCGGGCAGGGCCACTGCCACGTGGCAGGGAGCCAGGTACGTGATCAGCAAACCCACCTGTACCCTATGACCCCACTTCACCAGGAGGGACTCGCATCCAGCAGTCTGAGGAACAGTGACCTCCCTCGGATTAAGTCCTTCTTTTATGATAACCACTACCCCCCCGCCCCTACCCTGTGACCTTGGCTGATGAAATGCACGGAAGCCAGGAGGGCATATTTCAATGAAGGGGACTCCCCCCTCTTGGCCCAACCAGGTTGGGAAGGGTACAAGTTTGACGGGTTATTTTTATGATTAAAGGCCCACAATAAAAAATATTTTTAATTTATTTCTGTTTGTTTATTATCCTGCCTTTATTATTATTATTATTTTATAAATATGGGCAGTCTTTGAGTTACGGCCACAATTGAGCCCAAAGCTTCTGTTGCTAAGCAAAACATTTCTTAAGTGATTTTTCTGCCCCCCTTTTACAATCTTTTTTTGCCACGGTTATTCTCGGCAGAGAGTTTTTCAAAGCATTGGAAAAAATGCTTTGAAAAGTTAAAAAAAAAAAAAGTTGGCCACGCCCACCCAGTCACATTACCCCTCCCCCACACACCAAGCCACGCCCACAGAACCGGTAATAATAAATTTTACATTTCAGCCCTGGTTGCAATGTCTCAGGGTTACATTTTCGCAACCTTCTGCCAACCCAAGTCAATGGGGAAGCCAGGTTCATTTAACAACCATGTGACTAATTTAACAACTGCAGTGATCCACTTAACCTGCCAAAAAAGGTCGTAAAATGGGGCGAAAGTCACCCTTACATATTTCTCACTTGGCCACCTAAATTCTGAGCTCCATGGTGGTCGTATGTCGAGGACTACCTGTGCTCCAAGCTTGGCCTTATTAAGGCTCTGCAAAACGGTACTTTGCAAAGTACCGCTTTAGAACTTCACGGGAATGCACACGGTGACTAAATAAACTGTTGCCTGTTGAGATCTACCTGCAGTTGGATAAGTGTGCAGGCAGCTGAATTGCAGCCATTCTGCATCTCCCAACTTCCCCTGAATCCTCTCTGACATTTTGCTGGCTTGATCGTTCCGGCTTCCACTCTTAATTGGGCCGATTTGCAGCCACTTCCCTGGGGCGCCTTTTTTAAAAAAAGTGAGCAAGCAAGTGCCCTGGCAGAAACAAAAACTCCGAAGTGTTTTAGCTGTGCTCTGCCTTCTTTGTTGTCGTTTGTCGTCTCTCTCTCTCTCTCTCTCTCTCTCTCTCTCTCTATGTGAAGTTTGCTGCTGTGGAGCCGCTGTTGTTCCAGCGTGGTGGCAGCGAATGAAAAAATAAAAATAAAAGAGAGTTGAATCGGATCAAAGCGGCATCTGCCACTCTTGCAGTCACAGACAGACGCACTGCTGCTTCCGAAATTGGCGGTGGAACCTTATCGGAGCGAGAATACGACTGCTTTGGACGCTGTCTGCCAGCACAGGCTGTTGCTCTTTGCCAGAGGAGGGAAGCAAAGCTTGCACGGAGAGGCCGAACCTTACTACTGCATTGCAGGGCATAAAAATGCTTTTTCTCCATGGCTGGGCTCCCCTCCCTGGCTTTCCGTCTCCCGTCGCACATGCTGTTTATTGGCTTATCGAAGGCTGCTGGTGGTTAATGCTTCCAAGTATGCTGGTTTGCATTGAGGGGAAGATTCATGCGATCTCCTGTTACTTGGCGCCGGCCTGATCTTTGCAGTTGGATGTCTGCGTGACATTTCTGGGAAGGAATACGTACGTTTTTGCCTTCCCTTTGACAAAAATAACCTATTGTGGAGAACAGAGGGCTGTTCGTTTGTGTAACAGAGGCCGTGTACGTCCCAGTGAAATTTGAAAGGGGTACTTTACGAAGCCTTAGTAAGACCACACTTTGAAATTTCGGCATCCAGTTTCGGCCGCCATAATGTAAAAAAGATGTGGAGACTCTAGAAAGAATGCAAAAATGATTAGGGGGGTTGGAGGCTAAAACATAGGAAGAATGGTTACAGGAACTGGGTATGTCTAGTTTAATGAGAATCAGGACTAGGGGAGACATGATAGCAGTCATCCAATATTTGAGGGGCTCCTAAAAAGATGGGGGGGGGGGATCAATCCCCTGGTGGATTTTCTAGAAGAAATTGTGATTGGATTACTTAAATTTCTGGCCAAACGTTTTGTCTGCCAGTCTTTCTTCAAATATCGTAAGAATTTCAAGCATAGCTGAACTAGTTTTTAAGTGAGGTTTGGAGTTTTGGAAAGGGAAACCAAATACTTTGCAACATTTCTGATCTTTCCGGATAAGACTTGGATGCCTAAAGGTAAAATAAAGATAGTCTTCAACTTACCACCAAAATTTCTTGTTATTAAGCAGAGAGTTGTTAAGCGGGTTTTGCTCTCATTTTATGACATTTCTTGCCGCAATTGTTAAATGAATTGCTGCCATTATTAAGTTAGTAACATGATTGTTAAGTGAATTTGGCTTCCCATTGATTTTACTTGTCAGAAGTTCGCAAAAGATTTGGCTAGTCCAGGGGTCAGCAACCTGCGGCTCTGGAGCCGCACGTGGCTCTTTCACCCCTCTGCTGCAGCTCCCTGACACTCAAAATATGCGTCACAACCGCCAATGTGCGACACCCACTGGCACGTGATTTATTGAGCTTTTTGACCCCCGGTAGGCCAACCATGGATAAATCCAAGAAAAGAAAAGTTTCAGAAGAAAACACAACGTTTAATTCAACTACATATGCTAGTTTTGTGGCCGCTCAAGAAATAGTCAGGCACGGGAAGGATTTTGTGGCTCCCGGTGTTTTCTTTTCTGTGGGAAACGGGTCCAAATGGCTCTTTGAGTGTTTAAAGTTGCAGACTCGTGGGCTAGTCTAAAGAAAAGAAGAATTAAGGGCAACATGATAGTAGTATCCCAGTATTTGAGGGGCTGCCACAAAGAAGAGGGGTGTCACATTATTCTCCAGTACACCAAAAGGCAAGATGAGAAACAATGGATGGAAACTTACCAAGGAGAGAAGCAACCTAGGACTAAGGAGAAATTTCCTAATGGTGAGAGCAATCAACCAATGGAACAACTTGCTTTCAGAAGTTGTGGGTGCTCCATCACTGGAGGTTTTCCAAAAGAGACTGGACAATCATCTGAAATTGTAGAAAGGTCTTCCGTTTGAACAGGGGTTGGACTAGAAGACCTCCAAGGTCCCTTCTGACTCTTATTATCTTATGTTCTGTGTACAGCATCCAATAAGCAGATGGCAGATTTCTGTAGAGTCCCTGGCTGCCAGGAAAGGGCCATGCTACCCAAAGATATAGAGCTGTTTTTACATTTATTGTGGTAATATCCATTATTTTTAGCAGATGACTTTTCAACCATTTCTGTGGCTTGATGTTATACCAGTGAGCTTTGGGCTTCTATGCTCCTGGCCACATATCCACGCTATGCAAATCTGGGGTGGAAAGCTGAAGAAAATCCTCTTTTGAGTTTGAAATACAAATATATTTATGGACAGTTTCATGCTAACGTTTACCTAAATATTATTTGCTTAAAAAAAAAATCAGTACAGATCGTCCTTGACTCAGGACTGCAATTGAGTCCAAAATTTCTGTTGCTAAGTGAGACAGTTGTTAAATGAGTTTTGCCCCATTTTACAACCTTTCTTGCCTCGGTCGTTAAGTGAATCCCTGCAGTTGTTAAGCTAGTAACACAGTTGTTAAGTGAATCTGGCTTCCCCGTTGACTTTGCTTGTCGGAAGGATGCAAAAGGAGGGTCTCGTGACCCCTGGACACTGCACAACCGTCATAAATATGAATCAGTTGCCCAGCGTCCGCATTTTGATTACGTGACCATGGGGAATGCTGCAATGGTTATAAGTGTGAAAAAACGATCACAAGTCACCTTTTTCAGTGCCGTTGTAACTTCGAATCGTCTGTTGTAAACCAAGAAGTGCATATCAGACTTTGAGAATGCAGAAGTCAGATTTGGTATGCAGAAAAAGATTTCAGAAGGCATTGTCCCTACATCTAAATTAAATAGGCACCAGAAAACCAAGAAGAACACCAAATGAACTGCTCGAAGAAATTTCTTTCTTGCCGTTTATCCACAGACCAGAATCTTGCCAGACTAAAGCACACTCTGCGTAACTGTCAGATAAATACTGCGAAGATTTAGGGAGGATCCCTTCTTGGTCTCTTCCCTGCAGCTCAGCTGCCAGATTCCACCACAGTCATTCCCCACTGCTTGTTCGGGTTTTTTTTTGGACGCGAAGGAATGTTGTTGGTAAAGGGAGTTTTATACTCACCGCTTACCACATTGTCTGACTTGTCAAATTTGCTTGCGCGGTTCCCAATCTAATCGTGAAATGTTTTCCGTAACGCAATGGAGGAGAGAGAGGCTGGCTGAAACGCCTTGGGAATATTCTTCAAGATTGTCAAATTAGACCCAACTTCACATGACAATAAAGCATTGCTGGAGAAGACAGCGGGGAATCAGAAGGGGGGGGGGGGGGTGCGCTGAGGCCGGGTTGGTGAAAATAAAAGCCTCGTAAATTTGGCTTTTAAAGCACTTAGCAGTTTGCTGCTTGTTTTGGCACAGCGGCTTCTTCCCTGAGAGTAGTTTGAAGCAACTCCTACGCAGGAATAGATGTGAAAAGTGTTAATATTGGAATTGGAAACCCCTGGTGGATTTTCTAGAAGAAATTGTGATTGGATTACTAAATTTTCTGGCCAAACTTTTTGTCTTTCCTCAAATATCGCTAAGAATTTCAAGCATAGCTCAACTCGCTTTTAAGTGAAGTTTGAAGTTTTAGAAATGAAATCTTTCTGGATCAGACTTGGATGCCTAAAGGTAAATGTAGATAGTCCTCAACTTGCAACCACAATTTCTGTTATTAAGCAGTGGGTTTAAGCTCCATTTTATGACATTTTTTCGCCACAGCTATTAAGTGAATTGCTGCCGTTATTAAGTTAGTGAAGTGAATCTGGCTTTCCCATTGACTTTGCTTGTCAGAAGGTCGCAAGAGGTTTGGCTAGTCTAAAGAAAAGAATTAGGGGGGACATGATAGCAGTGTTCCAGTATTTGAGGGGCTGCCACAAAGAAGAGGGAGTCACATTATTCTCCAAAGCACCAAAAGGCAAGATGAGAAACAATGGATGGAAATAAGGAGAGAAGCAACCTTAGTCCTAGGAGAAATTTCCTAACGGTGAGAACAATTAACCATTGGAACAACTTGCCTTCAGAAGTTGTGGGTGCTCCATCACTGGAGGCTTTCAAAAAGAGACTGGACAATCATTTATCTGAAATGGTAGAGGGTAAGGGTGAAATGCTCCCGGTTCGGATCGGATTGCCCGATCCGGTAGCGTTGGCGGTGGGTGGTTTGGAGAACCGGTAACAAAAATCCCTGCCCCCCCCTCCATGCCCAGCTGAGCAGTGTGATCATCAGAGGCTTTTTTTTTTTTTACTTTCAAAAACATTTTTTCTTCAGCCGAAAAAACGCTTTTAAAAGTTAAAAAAAAAAGCCTTTGATGATCGCGTGGCTCAGCTGGGATTGCCAGAGCCTTTTAAAAGCATTTTTTCTACAACCTCTTTGGCCAAAGAGGTTGTAGAAAAAATGCTTTTAAAAGTAAAAAAAAAAAAAAGTTGGTCACACCCACCCAGTCACATTACCCTCCACCAAGCCACGCCCACAGAATCGATAGTAACAGATTTTACATTTCACCACTCGTAGAGGGTCTTCCATTCAAGCAGGGGTTGGACTAGAAGACCTCCAGGGTCCCTTACAGATTCTAATCCATTCCACTCCACCCCACCCCACGACATGCCCCTGTCATATATGCCAGTCATCAAGTGTCCGAATTTTGCTCACGTGACCATGGGGATGCTGCAGTGGTCGTAAGTGTGACAAACAGTCATAAGTCACATTTTTCAATGCTGTTGTAACTTGGAACAGTCAGTAAACGAATGATTGTAAATCAAGGACTACCTGTATGAAAAATCTGCCAATCCTACCACATCCCCTCATGTATGTAGAGCAAACTCAATAGCCCCTAGATGTGGGCGCTAAAAAAAAAGAGGCAGGATCATGTGTTATATTATGCCATGCTGGCCTTTAATCTTGGTTGACTCTGGAATCTGTACTGTTTTAGGTCATGCTGCTATATCCTAGTTTGCTCTTGTGTCATGTATTTAATATATTTGTATATTGCTTATATACTGTAGAGCATACATAAGTCTTATAAGCTCTATTGCTACTTTGTTTTCCCCAAAATAAGACCTAACCAGAAAATAAGTCCTAGGTTTCTTCAGGATGCGTGTAATATAAACCCTACCCTCAAAATAAGCCCCAGTTAAGATTGTCAGCCAATGGATGCGTTTAGTACTACACTTTCCCCAAAATAAGACCTAACCAGAAAAATAAGCCCTAATCTGTCTTTTGGAGCAAAAATTAATATAAGACCTGGTCTTATTTTCAGAGAAACATGGTATTTTGGATATTTTGGGGAAAATTAAAGATTTAAATACAAAATGTTTTTCTTTTATCTTCAGTGGCAAGTGGTTTATGGGTGCCCGTCTGAAACTTGTACAGTACTTACCCTAAATTTCAAAAAAGCATAATAAGGTGGCTTTATCTTTGTATCCAGACCTGAACAGTTCCATTATTTAGCTCGTAGTTATCCTTCCATTGATCCTTCATTGGCGCTAGGTTTCTGTGAATGCCATTCATTAAAGTATGGCTGCATGCCAGCAAGCAGACGTGTAGATAAAATTCTTTGCAGCCTGGCAGGTAATTTGATTGGTGAATCTGGTCTCCATTGTTTCTATTCTGTTTCCGGGTGATACAGCACGGGTTTGTTAAAAGCAGATCATGCCAGGAGAACCTTATTGCCTTCTTTGACAATAAAGGGACTAAATTAGCGGATCAAGGAAATGCTGTGGATATGGTATACTTCGATTTCAGTAAGGAATTTGATAAAGTAGACCAGGGGTGTCAAACTCACGTCGTCACGGTGGCGTCACGTGACTATCGGGACTTTTCCCCCCTTCGCTAACCTGGGTGTGGCTGTGGCCAGCATGTGACGCATCTGGCCTGTGGCCCGGGTGTTTGACAGCCGTGATCTAAGTAGTTGATAGGTAGTAATCAACTTGACATTCATTCATTCATTGAATGGCCGAGAGTTTGATAGCCTCAGAGTAGACCATAGCCTACTTTTTGGTAAGATAGATAGAACAGTGTAGGATAGACAGTACCACCACAAATGAATTCAGTGCATCCAGCATGTACAGGTAGTCCTCAACTTATAACAGTTCATTTAGTGACCACTCAAAGTTACAACATCACTGGAAAAAAGTGACTTGTGACTGTTTTTCGCACTTATGGCACATGATAAAAATTTGGATGCTTGGCAACTGATTCATACTTATGCCGATTGCAGTGTCCCAGAATTACGCGATCACCTTTTGCGACCTTCTGACAATGGGGAAGCGAGATTCACTTAACAACTGTGTTACTAACTTAACAACTGCAGTGATTCCCTTAAGAGCTGTACAAGAAAGATCATAAAATGGGGCAAAATTTAGTGAACAACTATCTCACTTAGCAACAGAAATTTTGGGCTCTGTTGTGGTCATAAGTCGAGGGAGGGAAGCATGCATTGGGATACTAGAAGGTTCTGCCTTGGGCTCAGTGCTGTTCAACATCTTTCTAAATGGTCTAGCCCAGGGGTCTGCAACCTTAGAGAGAGCCATTTGAATCATTTCCCACAGAAAAGAAATCATTTCCCATTTCCCACTGGGAGCCACAAAACTCTTCCCATACTGACTATTTTCTGAGCGGCCACAAAACTAGCATATATAGCTGAATTAAAGATTCTGTTTTCTTCTGAAACTTTTCTTTTCTTGGATTTATCCATGATTGGCCTACCGGGAATTGAAAAGCTTAATAAATTGCGCATCGATGGGTGTCGTACATTGGCAGTTGTGACGCATATTTTGAGCGACAGGGAGGCGCAGCAGAGGGATGAAAGAGCCACATACGGCTCCAGAGCTGCAGGTTGCTGACCTCTGGTCTAGATCAGTGATAGCGAACCTTTTAGGCAACAAGTGCCCATAGTCCGCGCGCCTGCCCTGCGCATGCACACACACCCCGAACATGCGCCAGTGCTCCGCCCAAACTGCAAGGCATCGGTGCATGTGCCGCGCCCCACGCATGCACGGCAGAGACCCAAAGACCAGCTGTCCGGCGGGAGGCAGGCACACATGTGAGGCAGAGACCTGAAACAGAGCTGGGGTGATGGCGCCCATGCCCACAGAGAGGGCTCTGTGTGCCACCTCTGGCACGTGTGCTACAGGTTCGCCACCACTGGTCTAGATGAAGGGATAGAAGGGCAGTTCATCAAATTTGCAAAAGATACCAAGCTGGGGGGAATTGGCTAAACCGTATGAAAAACAGGGAAATTAGGTATATCTAGCCTAATGAAGAGAAGGAGTAGGGATTAATTATGTTAACTATGGGGGGAAAGATCCTAAGATTGAGCACAACATTTGCCTTGCTTAGTTAGCAATGGAAATCCTGGTCCCAATTGTCATAAATCGAGGACTACCTGCAATCAGAAAAGGTGGAGTAGATCAGTCTGACTTGACTTGATTATAACTTCTATTCTTCCTGCTTGCCTCTCTAGGCTTTCCGCATCGCATACAGGCCTGCAGATGGATGCAGAAGGGTTTGGCGAGCTGCTGCAGCAGGCAGAGCAGCTGGCAGCTGAGACAGAAGGTATCGCGGAGCTTCCTCACGTCGAACGCAATCTCCAGGAGATCCAACAGGCAGGGGAGCGCTTGCGGTCCCGGACCCTGACCCGCACTTCACAAGAAACAGCAGACGTCAAGGCGTAAGTCCCCTGATTGCTTAAAACCTCTGTCGGTGGCTGCTAGGGTTCCATTGGTGGAGAGCAAAGCCCCTGGAAGGGTCTAGGACAGGGGTGTCAAACCGACCCATGGGGTGCTTAGTGTTGTGGTTCACCAGCAGCCTGCGGAGCTGGCAGTGGAGTCGGCCAGTGAGGAGGCTGGGGAGGACCATGGACCAGTCCTGGAGTCTGGGGAAGGCCCGGACGAGGGCTCTGCGTCGGAGGCAGAGAAGGGGCCAGGGCCATCTGGGAGCGATGTGCGGACTCTGGAGCCTCCAGAGGCGGATAGCAGAGAGGCAGAGGAACGGGAGGAGCCTGTTCCTAGTGCACGCATGCGAAGAGCTGCCAGAAGGCAAGAGCAGCTAAAGCAAAAAGGACGACTCGGGAGTAAGGCCAGGAGATGATTGGCCCCTCCCAGAAGGCTTAAAAAAACCAGCAACGGCTCTTGGGCTCTTTGTAGGAAAGCAACACAACCCGGATGTGGCCCTCAATGAAATCGAGTTTGACACCCCTGGTCTGGGACAATTCGCCACGGTGGGACAACATGACATTAACAGATTAACAGAGTTGGAAGGGACTTTGTAGGTCATCCAGTCCACCCCTCCCACTGGAGAGTGGACAATTTGTCCTGGCATGGGTAATTCCATGCAGGATACCTCAATGTGAACAGTGTTATCCACCACTTTTCTTTGACATTATTTCCATTGAAAAAAAATATGAATGAGACAGATGACACCCGATCCTTCTCTTTTGATATACTTCACCCCCTCAGCTGTTCATCATACAATTTAACCTCTAGGCGGTTAACCTCTAACCGTGATGGCGAACCTATGGCACGGGTGCCACAGGTGGCACATGGAGCCATATCTGTGGGCACATGAGCGCATGTGCGTGCTGGCCAGCTGATTCTCAGGCCTTCCGGGCCCACTGGAAGTCGGGAAACGGGCTCTTTCCGGGCCTCCGGGGTGGGGGTGGGGAAGGCCATTTTCGCCCTCCCCAGTGCCAAAAGCGGGGGGAGAACGGGGGGGGGTCACACGTGCATGCATGGGGGGACGGGGTGCATTGAATTATGGGTATGGGCACATGCATGCGCAATCCCCCCCACTCCACCTGGTTTTGGCACGCGACGGCAAAAAGGTTAACCAATCACTGCTCTAGGATTTCAACATCTTTTTTTGTGTGGTGGTGACCAGAATAAGACACAGCAAACTATTACAAATCCTGAAACAAGTGTGGTCTAATCACTAACTGTTGTACCTAATGTTTTATGATGAATGTATTTTTTACAATGACTATGATAATAATCTATCACAATTACTGTATGCACACTGAGAGCTTCTGCACCGGAGACAAATCCCTTGTGTGTCTAATCACACTTGGCCAGTAAGGAATTCTAATTCTTCTAACTAGCGTGATACAAAGTGGTACGATCACTTCTTGTTGTAACCATCACAGGATTCTCTTAACTGCAGTGGTTTGCTTAGTGACCATGGCAAAAAAAAACCCCAAAAAACCTTTGCAAAATTGGGCGTGACTCACTTAACAGTCCGCCTAGCTTAACAACAGAAATTCTGCTCCCAGTTATGGTTGTAAGTCGAGGATTACCTGGGTATATTTTGCAATTCAATCCTCATTCATTCTATCTGACCAAACTACCTCAGTGTACTTCTTTCTTTCACTTTTGCCATTCCATCCATCACCAATCCATCTCTTCTGGTCTTACCACACCAATTTCCTAAGTCTAGGTAGTCCTCAACTTAGTTGAGACTCTAGAAAGAGTGCAGAGAAGAGCAACAAAGAAGATTAGGGGACTGGAGGCTAAAACATATGAAGAATGGTTGCTGGAATTGGGTATGTCTAGTTTAATGAAAAGAAGGAATAGGGGAGACATGATAGCAGTCTTCCAATATCTCAGGAGTTGCTACAAAGAAGAGGGGGTCAAACTATTCTCTAAAGCACCTGAGGGCAGGATAAGAATCAATGGGTGGAAACTAATCAAGGAGAGAAACAACTTAGAACTAAAGAGGAATTTCCTGACAGTTAGAACAATTAATCAGTGGAACAACTTGCCTCCAGAAGTTGTGAATGCTCCAACACTGGAAGTTTTTAAGAAGATGTTGGATAACTATTTGTCTAAAGTGGTGTAGGGTTTCCTGCCTAAACGGGGTTGGACTAGAAGACCTCCAAGATCCCTTCCAACTCTGTTATTCTATTCTAGTTCATTTAGTGACTATTCAAAGTTACAACAGTACTGAAAAAAGTGACTTATGACTGTTTTTCACGCTTAACGACCGTTGCAGCATTCCCATGGTCATGTGATTTAAACTTCAGACACTTGACAGCTGGTTCATATTTATGACAAATCAGTGTCCCAGGGTCACATGATCCCCTTTTGTGATCATCCGACGAGCAAAGTCAATGGGGAAGCCAGATTCACTTAACCGTATTACTAACTTAACAAGTGTAAATGGTTCACTTAACTGTGCAAGAAGGTTGTAAAATGGGAAATGCACTTAACAAACAAACAAACAAACTTCGCAGTATAGATTTTGGGCTCAATTGTGATCGTAACTCGAGGACTACCTGGGTACCATTTCTGCTGTGTTCAACTTTTATTTTTTTTTCCTGTCGTTCCCAATTCTCACTTCTACATCATCCTCACTATTTATCTCAGTTTATATCCTTTTTGCCTGGTTGGCATTCATTGGCAAAACAGCAACAAATTTCCCTTAGAGGAATTTCTTGGAAATTTCTCTCCTGATTGAAATAATTTCTAAAGCAGATTTTCTTTCGTCAGACCGAATGAGAATCAGTAGAAGAAAAATGCCAAAAAAAAAAAGAGATGGCTGTTGAAACATTGGCAGGCATGTTGTGTCAGACTCAAATGTGGTCACATTTTTGGGAACATGTGCAGGCTGCCAATCAGCAGATGTTGAAAAATATTTTAGAAGTCTTACCAACACTTGTTCAGTTTTGGTTGCTAAGCCAGGTGGTTGTTAAGTGAGTCACACCCAATTATGCCACCTTTTTGCCAAGGTTGTTAAGTGAATTGCTACTGTTATTAAATGATACATCCAGTTATTAAGTGAATCCAACTTCACTTGATTGATTCTGCTTGTTGGAAGCTGGCTGGAAATATGGTCGCATATATGATCGCATGACCCCGGGATGCTGCAGTTGTCCTAAATATATGTGCCCCAATTTTGATCATAAGAACCATGGTGGTGCAGTGGTTAGAGTGCAGTACTGCAGGCTACTTCTGCTGACTGCCGGCTGCCTGCCATTTGGGCAGTTCAAATCTCACCAGGCTCAAGGTTGACTCAGCCTTCCATCCTTCCGAGGTGGGTAAAATGAGGAGCCAGATTGTTGGGGGCAAGAGGCTGACTCTAAAGTGCTTAGAGAGGGCTGGAAAGCACTGTGAAGTGCTATAGAACTCTAAGCGTAGAGAGCCGAGGTGGCTCAGTGGTTAGAGTGCAGCACTGCAAGCTACTTCAGCTGACTGCTAGCTGCAGTTCAGCAGATCGAATCTCACCGGCACAGGGTTGACTCAGCCTTCCATCCTTCTGAGGTCGGTAAAACGAGGAGTCAGATTGTTGGGGGGCAACAGGCTGACTCTGTAAACTACTTAGAGAGGGCTGTAAAAGCACTATGAAGCGGTATATAAGTCTAAATGCTATTGCTATTGCTATCATGTGACCGTAGGGATGCTGCAGCAGTCGTAAATGCGAGGACCGGTCATAAGTCACACTTTTCAATGCCATTATCACTTTGAATGTTTGTAAGTCAAGGGCTACTTGCATTATGCTAATCAGGCCTCCGGATTTAAATTTTGCTTTGGGAAGAAATGACTCTGTTGCCTTGTTTTATCCTTTCTGTGCCTTTTTCATCCTCTGTTTTTTTTTTTTTAATCTGTCTTCCAGATCAGTTCTCCTTGGATCCAGAGGGCTCGATATATCCCACATATCTCAACGCTTGGAAAGCTTGAGTGCTGCGACAACATTCGAACCATTAGAGCCTGTAAAAGACACAGATATACAGGTCAGGGCCATATGTGACAAATGTATGTTCGCTTAATCGAAGAAGCGCATGTATCTTGCAATGCTTTATGTTTCTATGCCCTAGTAAACATGCACATTTTCTCGTTTGGCGAAAGGCTGCCAGGAATGGGGATAAAGGCCCTTATTTCTCAAAGAGTAGAAGCTTGCATACTGCATTGAATGCTTAAATGTCTGACGTTTCCGTTACTGGCATTCTCTTTGTGCATGTCATTGTTTTTGGCGGAGGCACTGTTGAAAGACTTCTATACCTTGGCTTGTTTATTTACTGAAAAAGTTGGTGTTATATTTGAAGGACAATACTGCAGTAATCTCAATTTATAGAAGGTAGACCATTCCCTGTTTACTTTTTGGGTTTCCTCTAGCTGAATCTTTAAGGGGGAGGGCTGTAACTCAGTAATAAACTGCACGTTTCCGTATAATACAACCTGAGTTTGATCCCAGAATTCTGCCAGAATTTACTGGGTTGCAATCAGAATTCTGCTGCCGTTCAAGCCACTGGCTTCTAGGCTTGTCAGATATATACTGATGGTCGTGCTCATTCAGTCTATGAGGAAGTTATTTAGTCAATACAGCTTCAGGTTCAAAAAGTTATTTTATTATTTACAAATATACAATAATGAACAGGGTGTCCTGTTGCATTTGTTACCCTAACT
This sequence comes from Ptyas mucosa, assembly GCA_012654045.1. Taxonomy (NCBI): domain Eukaryota; kingdom Metazoa; phylum Chordata; class Lepidosauria; order Squamata; family Colubridae; genus Ptyas; species Ptyas mucosa. The sequence continues at coordinate 6,356,751 of WNWU01000024.1, forward strand.
GTATGACTCAGAGGTTGAGAGGGAGAGAAGTTCACTGTTGTCTTGCTGAGATGGATGGGAAGAATTAGGGAAGATATCCAATTGATTTGTGGGCAAGACTCCAATAAGGGAGTTCATTGGTTTATACAGTCACATGGGATGTCTGTAGACTTAGAAGACTTAGCCCCTTCTGGTCCCTGGGGCATCATACGTAGGCAATATCTGACAAGGCTCTTGTACTTTGTAACCTACAAGTTATTGGGTGGGTAGGTGTTATTTGTATGGTGCAAAGACCCTCTCCCCCCTGAACCTGACGGACGATTGATTCAACTTGGTCTAACGCAGTACCTTGCGTTTCTTTGTTCTGCTGTAGCAATCAGGGTTCCTAAAGTTTAGCGTAAAATCTGAGTATTTCAGAGACTGAATTTTCAGTGTGATTAAACCGCAACCCGTTCTGCTTGTAAAATTATGTTCCTTGCTTTGCTGATTCTGATTTTTTCTCCCCTCTTTCTGTCTGTCTCAGTGCTGTATAATGGTAGGTTGGATGGTTTTTATCTTGTAATGGAAGATGGGTGGTATCATATCCCGGGCATCCTTATTTATTTTTTTGTTTTTCTACATATCAGCAGCGCACATCCTTGTTTCTAAGGGAACGAGGGGCCAGTGGTCATGAGAGGGTTAACGACCAGATCCTGCTAGATTGAGTCAGACAGTTGAGAAGCTCCTCCTCCTGTTGCTGCCTCCCAGCTTTCTGACTCGATCTGCTCTGGATCGGACGCGCTCTGCATTTCTCTGCCTTCGGCATTCTATTTCCTTTTCAGACTTTTAAAACAATTAATTAATTGGGCATTTAACGATTTAATTGGATAGGTGAACGAGGTGCTACCAGCGAGAAGGGCTTCTGTCCAAGCCCACTGGAGACCGCTTGCAGTCGAGTGGGATTGAGGCTTCCTGATATCGAGCCTCTCTCCTCTGCAGCGTGAAGGGCTCACGCCCGAGCCCGCTGCAGGAGCCTCCTCTGGTGAGTTGCAGGTTCCCCATTCTCTGGCCACATGGATTGACAGGCTGTTTTTCCGGCAAGTCGGAAATCTCCGCTTGCCGAGGGCACCTCGCATCGGCACTTTCAATTGCCGCCGTTGCCGCTTGCAGCACTGACGAGAGCCAGAGTCTCTCCTCCACGTGGAACATCTTCGGAGTCTCCTTTCAGGTGGAACTTTGTCGGTGCCGCGGCGCCTAGGCGGCTACTGACCGAGCGTCCCTGGGGTTTCCCCATACGCTCCAACCCAGCAGCGGTGGATCAAACGCCTTTTCATCTGGGTAACGTTGCCTGTCTCAACTCGATCCCTCCTAGCGACGGCCGCCATTTGCTCCCGGCCGCCATTTTAGATCATCATTGTGGGCGGCCGCCATTTTGTTTAGCCCTCGTGGCTGTTAGAGGCCTACATCACCTAATTAAGGAGCGAAGATGGCTGCTCGCTTCCCCAAGGCCCCAAACGCCATGCCTCAGAGGATTCCGCCCCAGGCCCTTCCTCAGATGGGCCTTCTAAGAGATCCAAGAAGGCTACCTCATCTAAAGAGGAGAAAGCTGCTGTGGCACGGGCTAAAGAGGAGTTGAGATTGCACCAAGCAATCGAAAGGTCTATCCAAAAAGCCATCAAGGAGGCATCCATTAGGGAGCTATCTTCGCCCCCTAATCCGGGAACCTCTGGGTCGGGACTTGCCCCCTCAGCACCCCCAGATCCTACCCCTTCTGTGGTGCCTAAAGACCCTCCTCAGACTCTCCCCCCTTTATCTCCAGATGGACTATGCTTCTCCCCTTCAAGGGGAAGTTCGAGAGGCACTCTTTGGGCCTCAATCTGAGCCCACCCCACCCAGGGCCCCTGATATTGTCTCACCCCCGCCAGTAGAGCCCCCTGCATTGCAGGTTCCTTCTGGGGATGGCATTCCCACCAGCTCCAGTATTGCTCCACACCTAGTCACGTTCATTCAGGACGCGATCCAGAAAGGGGTTCAGAAGGAATTACAGTGCCGAACCTCTTCGTGGGTTTCAGGCTCTGCCTGCTCCCACATCGATGTGGAGGGCTCTCACCTAGATGAGGGCCAGGTTCCAGCTGGGGTCGCAGCTACATCTGTTGCTTCCACCGGCCATCCCTCTATTATAGAGGAAGAGGCACGGGACGGGGATCTCTTTGATGATGAAGACTTGGCCCCTGATCAGCCATCATTTGTGGGCCTCTTCAAACCCCAATTATTTAGATCCCTTTTGCATAAGGCAAAGTTGACTACCCGACTGGGAACGCCCCAACCCTCTTCATCTGGGGGGGAGGACACGGGGACTTCGGTTCCCCTTTTTGAAGAACCAGTGATCTAAACGGAGGAGATCCCGGGGTCTAAGCTTTTTAGGGAGGTATTAAAGAAACACTGGTCGTCTCCTGCCTCGGGGCCTAACCACAATCAACTGGACAGACGACTTTATAACCTTGCTCCGGAGTTAGCTAATCTTCTCCAGATTCCAACCGTGGACCCTCAGGTGGCGGCTCTGTCTGCTCCCTCCAATCTCACTGGTCCTCCTGAGGACAACCTTCATCCTTCAACCTTCAAACGGCTCGAACAATCATTGGTAAAGACACATCAGGCCTCAGCCTGGGCAGCTAAATCTGCAATGGCATCATCATTTTTCAACAGGGCATCCATTTTGTGGCTCTGCCAATTACAGGATAGGCTCCCCATTTCGGATACCAGGTCCCATCAGGACCTTAATAAGATATTAGCCACTCTGGAATTCTCCGGGACGCGACCCTTAATTCGTCCCGGTTTGCGGCTAAGGCAATTGGCTCCTCGGTGACCTCTCGCCTATTGCTATGGCTCCGCAATTGGCAGGCGGACGCCAAGTCAAAGTGGCGTCTGGCTACTTCCTCCTTTGATGGCCCTTCTCTCTTTGGGGCCCCCTTAGAACCACTTCTAATAGAAACAAAAGACAAAAGGCATAGCCTTCCTAATGTTTCCAGGAGATCGGAGCAGCGGCCCTCTCGGCTCCATTTCGCTCCTTTCGTCCCTTTGAATCCCCTTAGTCGGGAGCTCGGTCACCTAGGGCCTTCCTGCCCCGTTCCCGACCCCCAGATCCCCAGGGCTCCCAAGCCCAGAGAGGGCACTTCAAGTGCCCCTTCCTGGGTGGCCGCGGCCGGCCATTCTGCAGGTCTTGCTAACTGCACATCCAGACTTCCCATTGGGGGCTGCCTGGTTCTCTTTGCCAGCCAGTGGGAAGCCACTTTTTCGGACGCTTGGGTCTGGGAGACGGTGAGGTGGGGCCTCTCCCTAGAATTTCTCTCCACTCCTCCTGACAGGTTTCTCTGATGCCCCTCTTCTCGGGATCGGCAGAAACGACTCCTGCTGGTAACGGCCATTCAACATCTCTTAGAAATTCGGGCCATCAAGCCAGTTCCACAGGAGCAGCACGGATAGGGCTTTTACTCCCGCCTGTTCGTCGTTCAGAAATCCTCGGGAGGCTGGAAAGCCATTCTAGACCTCAAGTCTCTGAACCGTTGGACAGTTTACCAGCGGTTCAAGATGCAGTCCCTCCAATCCATCCTGGAGTGTATCAGAATAGGGGACTTCCTCATGTCTATTGACCTGACGGAAGCTTATCTGCACGTCCCCATCCATCCGGCTTATGTCAAATTTCTCCGGTTTTGTTATGCGGGTCGCCACTATCAGTACCGCGCCCTTCCATTTGGTCTTTTCTCGGCTCCCCGAGTGTTTACTAAATTGATGGCTGCTCTTGTGGCACACCTCCGAGCTCTACCGGTCTGCATCCAATGCTATCTAGACGACCTCCTCATCCAGTCGAGCTTGGAGGCTGGGGTGCATCGGGATCTGGACTCCATCATCCAGGTCCTGACGGTTCACGGTTTTTCTATCAACCGAGACAAGAGCCATCTGGTACCCACGACCCACATCCAACACCTAGGGACTGTCATCGATACGGTTGAGAGCAGGGTCTATCTTTCCGATGACCGTATGGCCAGCTTGCGGTCTCTGGTCAGGTCCGTCGCCCAGGGGACGCCAGTCTCCCTGGCGACTCTTTCTCACCTCTTGGGAAAGATGGTATCCTGCATTGGCATCATACCATGGGCCCGTCTCCACTGCAGGCCACTGCAGTGGTTTCTTTTCCCGTATCAGCGGTCTCGGATTTCAGCTTCTAACCAAATTGTTCGCCTTAACCATGTTACTCTCAAGTCCCTTCGTTGGTGGTCTTCCCCGGCCCTTCTCAAGGGGAGGGAATTCAGGGAGCCCGATCAAGTCATTCTGACCACGAATGCCAGCCTTCATGGCTGGGGGGCCCACATCCATGGCCCAGGGCCTTTGGACCCCGAAAGATCAGGCCCACAACATAAACTGGTTGGAGCTCTGGGCCATCCATCTGACTTTCCGGGTCTTCAAGGACATTGTCAAGGACCAGCACGTGATCATCCGGACGGACAACGTGGTTGCCAAGGCCCACGTGAATTGCCTTGGGGGGACACGCTCTCGCCGCCTCATGGAGGAGGTCGAGAGGCTGGGCACCTGGGCAGAGACCAACCTGAGATCCCTGCGGGCGTCTCACATTTCCGGCCTTGTCAACACCCAGGCCGATTGGCTGAGCCGCTCCACGATGGACCACGGCGAATGGCAGCTCGACCCGTCTCTGTTTCTGAGGATAACGCGCCATTTCGGGATGCCGTCAGTGGATCTATTTGCGACGTGGGACAATCGCCAGATGGACAGATTCATATTCAGGTTCCCGGACCCGATGGCGGAAGCAGCAGATGCGCTACATTGCAGGTGACCCCTTGGCCTCCTCTATGCCTTTCCCCCCTTCCTCTCCTGTCCAGGGTCATCTGGAAACTTCTGGAGGAGCGGGCAGAGCTGATCCTCGTCGCGCCCTACTGGCCTCGCTGGCCCTCTTCAGGCTCTGTCGGTTCATCCTCCTTGGCGACTTCCTCCTACCGATGTCATCCTCCACCAAGGGTCACTTCGCCATCCCGACACCGCCTGGTTCCAACTGACTGCCTGGTGGTTGAGTGGCAACTCCTAGCAGGATCTAACTTGCCCGGCCGAGTAGTCGATACCATCCTGGCGGCCCCTCGTCCTGCCACAATCCGAATCTACGGAGCTACATGGCGCTCCTTCGGTAGATGGTACTGATTTTTCTACAAAAAGGGTTGGATGCAGGACTCGCTCCCGCCACCTTATGCAGGCAAGTAGCAGCATTATCTTCTATTCTGTGTTATGGGTCGTGGCGTTCCCTGGCCCATCGTCCCCTGATACAGCAGTTCCTTAGGAGGGGCTCGAATCTTTGACCCCCACCCATCCACCGCTATCCCACTTGGAATCTTCTGAAAGTGTTGGACACTCTTACACGAGCCCCCTTCGAGCCTCTCCATATGGTGGGCTTACGATTCCTCTCTTATAAGGTCTCCTTTTTAATAGCCATTACGTCTGCTCGACAAATTTCAGAATTGGCTGCCCTCTCCACGAGAGCTGAGCTTTGCGTGCTCCACCCGGATAGGGTGGTCCTACGCTTAGACCCTACTTTCATTCCCAAAATTAATACTCCATTCCACCGTTCCCAGGAACTGGTTCTGCCTGACTTTTGCCCTCACCCTCATCACCCCAGAGAACGAGTGTGGCACTCCCTGGATGTTCGCCAAGCCCCATGCATTTACCTACGTCGAACATCCTCCTTCCGTAGGTTGGAAGCTCTTTTCATTTCATTTCAACCCTCCTCTCTGGGTCTCAAGGTTTCTTCTTCCACGGTAGGACGTTGGGTGCGGGCGACTATCGCCTCAGCCTACGAGGCCCAGTCCCTACCGGCCCTTAGACGTATCACTGCTCATTCCACGCGGAGTGCTGCCACTTCTGCGGCTTGGGCCACCCAGGCTTCCCTGCAAGATGTCTGCCGGGCAATCACTTGGGCGTCTCCGACGCCTTTCATTCGCCACTACAAGATTGATCGCTTCGCTTCGGCGGAAGCGGTGTTTGGCCGTCGAGTGCTCCAGCAGGTCTGCGCTGACCAGGCCTCCATATCCCAGGCGGATCCCACCCTATAAGGCTTCGGACTTTGGCATGTCCCTCTCATGACCACTGGCCCCTCGCTCCCTTAGAAAGGGCGTTGTCATACCTGAATGCCCGTTCTGTGGCTCAAGGGGCCAGTGGTCATTCCTGCCCTTCTATCCACCAGTCCATTTCGTCTGGAGCACTCCATTTTCCTTTCCTTGGTTTCAGGTCTACGGGTGCGTCGTCAGACATCTCATCCCTCGTCTGAAAGCTGGGAGGCAGCAATAGGAGGAGGAGCTTCTCAACTCTCTGACTCGATCTAGCAGGATCTGGTTGTTAACCCTCTCATGACCACTGGCCCCTTGACCCACAGAACAGGCGTTCAGGTATGACAATGCCCTTTTTAAAGATCAGTACAATTGCATTACAGGTAGTCCTCGACTTATGACCCCAGTTGAGCCCCAGGTTTTGTTTTGTTTTTGTTGCTAACCGAGTCATTCGTTAAGTGAGCTTTGCCCCATTTTACGACTTTTCTTGCCACAGTTGTTAAGTGAATCACCGCAGTTCTTAAGTTAATAAAATGGTGGTTAAGTGAATCGGGCTTCTCCCTTGATTTTTGTCAGAAGGTCACAAAAGGGGATCGTGTGACTTCAAGACATGGCCGCCGTCATAAATATGAGTCAGTCGCCAAGCGTCTGAAATGTGATCATGTGACCCATGGGGATGCTGCAACGGTCGTAAGTTGAAAAACAGTTCTAAGCCACTTTTTTTCAGTGCCCTTGTAACTTCGAATGGTCACTAAACGAACTGTTTTAAGTCGAGGACCATCTGTATATCTTTCCCAATGCATTTAATTATTTCATCTTCAGTCACATTTAGAGTTTCCATATTATTCTTATTATTATTGATTGATTGATTGATTAGCCTATAGGCCAGTGATGGCGAACCTTTTTGGCATCGAGTGCCAAAAAGGGAGCTCGTGCGCATACGTGCGTCTGAGCCACAACCCGGAAAAGGAGCTGCCCAGGGTGCATGCACGAGCCCGAAAATGAACTTCTGGTTTCAGTTACTGAACTTCCGGTTTCAGTTACTGACCTTCCGGTTTCAGTTACTGAACTTCCGGTTTCAGTCAGCTTCTCTTCCGGGTGTCTGGTGCGCATGCGCACACGATGATCAGCTGGCCGGCATGTATGGTCACGCAGAAAAACGGAAGACTAGCTATTGTATTTTCTGGCACTGCCGCATGCAAAAAGGCCAACTGATCATCGCGTGTGCATGCCCGCCTGAAACCCGGAAGAGGAACGGGCGACACCATGTGCGCAAAGTGACATGGCTCTATGTGCCACTTTGGGCACGTGTGCCATAGGTTCACCATCACGGCTATAGGCCATATCAACCTACAAAGTTCAAACACCTGTTACCCGTAAAATTTAGAGTTTCTACATTCTAAGGAACTGACAAAATTTTTGGTGGGGTCTGAGAGCCTGAACTTTCAGCTTTGCAGGCGGCAATTTGTGTGTTTTTGCTATTAGAACCAAGAATTTGAACCCGCAGACAATACCTAGCTGTTCTTTCCACCTCATTGCTGTTGTAATAATTAGTAGGGTTGTCTTTTTCTCCAAAACGGCTTTTTAAAGCTTTAGATTTTAGTGCTGATGAAGGGGCCATGCCAATTGACGTCTTAATTTTGTGAATTATTTAGTAGTAATAACACTTAGGTGATTGATAGAATAAGAGGAAAATAACCCGGAGATGTCTCCCTTCGGATCTTGTAATTGATTCCGGGCTTAGGGTGAGCGATTCCCGTTACGTTTGGAAAAAAAAGAGAATAATGCTTTATTATATCAGATCAGGGATTCATCCCATCCTCAACGGACAGACTTCTGGGGCAGTTGCAAGGAAGACTCTGCGGAGGTGGTCTAAGTAAGCATAAGGATGCGGATTTCTTTTATTTTCTTTTTTCCCCCCATGTTTTATTTACTTTATTTATATAACGTTCGATTTCCATCAAACACTGTGTGATCTGGGTACAGTTGTTTTTAAACAGTCATAATCCACGTACGTGTTATAGTATTCATCACAATAATATTGACAATATAATAATAGAATAACAATAATGCTCAACGTTATCTTCTTTAACAACTACTCCACATTAACGTTTCCTCTTTTTATGCCTCCTCCTTTCTAACTTCTTTTTCTGTTGTCTAGCCATTGATAAAATACATCCCATATATAAAAAAAAAATATTCTGTTTCTTCTTTTATATTTAATAGTGTGAGCGTTTAAAGGATGGGCATTTCTGAGAGATCCTTCGGGAGGGTTTTGTGAGCATATGTAGCATCCTCTCATAAAATGGCTGCTGCGGCAACTTATTTCATTTATTTCAGAAGACTAGATTGGTTTCCACTCTCTCTCCTCGGTGCCCTTTAGATGTTCCCTCTTCCACCCCTCACAGCTTAACTCTGGCTTTTTTTCCCTCCCAGGCAGAAATGCTTACAAAAAAGCTGGCACCAAACCCTTCATCCTTTTTTAAATTCTTAAGGACGCTGGTGCGATTTGGTGAAGAACGATATTATAGGTTCAGAAATGATATAGGGCCGTGATGGCGAACCTATGGCATGCGTGGCACAGGTGGCACACGTATCTATATCAATGGGCACGTGAGCTGAGCTCTGGTGCACATGTGAGCGTCGGCCAGCTAATTTTCAGGTTTTCTGGGCCCACCAGAAGTAGGGAAATAGGCTGTTTCCTGCTTCCAGAGGGCCTGGGTGGGGGTGGGGAAAGCGGTTTTGGCCCTCCCTAGACTCCTAGGAGTCTCCCTGGAGTCCGGTGAGAAAGAAAAACGTGCCTACCGGGCCATCACGTGCCAGGAGTGGGGTGAGGGGGGTCACGCACGCAGTGGCGGGGTCAGGGGTGAAATGCTCCCGGTTCGTTCGGACCGGCTCGGGCAAGTAGGTAGCGATGGCGGTGGGCAGTTCGGAGAACCGGTAGCAAAAATCCCTGCCCCCGCCCCCCAATGCCCAGCTGAGCTGCACAATGATCAGAGGCCTTTTTTTCTTTTAAATGCCTCTGACGATCCCAGCTCAATCAGGCAACTCAGCTGGGATCGTCAGAGCCTTTTGAAAGCATTTTTTAAACATGGTTTTCCATGTAAAAAATGGTTTTAAAAGTAAAAAAAAATTGGTCACGCCCACCCAGTCACATTACCCACCCCCCAGCCACGCCCACAGAACCGGTAGTAACAAATTTTAGATTTCACCACTGGGCGGGAATTATGGGTGTGGGCACACACATGCGCCACCCCCCCTTGCTCTCCCTCCTGGCACGCAATGGCAAAAAGGTTAGCCATCACTGGTATAGGGTCTCTTGCTTGGGCGGAGGTTGGACTAGATGACCTACAAGGTCCCTTCCAACTCTGTTAATCTGTTTAGGTAGTCTTTTGCTGAGGACCGCAATTGAGCCCAAAATTTCCATCACTAAGCAAGACAATCGTTAAGTGAGTTGTGCCTCATTTTATGACTTTTTTGACAGTGTTAAGTGAATCAAATTCAGGCTTGAGACACTGCAATTGTTAGTAGCACGGTTGTTAGATGAATTGGGCTTTTCCATTGATGGCTTTGTCAGTTACAACGGCACTGAAAACGGGGTTTTTTTCCACACTTAATGGCCGTTGCAACATCCCCAAGGTCACGTGATCAAAATCCAGGCCCTTGCAAATGACTGATATTTATGACAGCTGCAGTGTCCTGCGGTCATGTGAGGAGCTTTTGACAAGCAAAATGAACGGGGAAGCCAGATTCACTTAACAACCATGTTACTAACCTGAAAACTGCAGCGATTCACTTAACGGTGGCAAAGAAAGGTCGTACAATGGGGCAGAGTTTGCCACAGAAATTTTGAGCTCTACTGTGATCATACATTGAGGACTACCTGTATTAGGACAGGTAGTCCTCGACTTACGACTACAGTTGAGCCCAACATTTCCGTTGTTAAGTGAGACATTGGTTCAATGAGTTTTGCCCCATTGTACGACCTTCCTTTGCCACCATTGCTAAGCGAATCACTGCAAGTTGATAAGTTAATCACCCGGATGTTAACTGAATCTGGCTTCCCCATTGACTTTGCTTGTCAGAAGGTCGCAAAAGTGACCTTCGGACACAGCAGCGGTCATAAATATGAGTCAGTTGCCAAGCATTGGGATTTTGATCATGTGACCGTGGGGAGGCTGAAACGGTCATAAGTCACATTTTTCACTGCCGTGGTAACTTTGAACTGTCACTAAACGAACAGTTGAGGACTACCTGTACACCTGCCCTTTTTAAAAGTTTTGATTCTCTACATTCTCCTAATGTAAAGAACCCATGATAATGCAAATCGAACCAATGTCTTTTTTCCCCAGAGAGATTCCAGTTTTTGAGTGCTTTGAACTCTGTTTCAAAGGCTTCCTAAACAAAAACAATGGTAAGAAAACAAGATTTTAAGCATCTTGCTTGCTCCTCCTTCTTCTCCTGATGCTTCTGGATCTCCAGCGTTAATGAGGAAGAATGCAGTCATGATTAATGAAGAAAAATACTGCAGTTATTGGCTGCATATTATCTCTTAGCCTTTCCACAGTAATTGGTTTTTGCTTGCTTTGGGTTCCATGCCCTAGCTAAGGGAATACATTAAGTATTTTTCTTGTGTGTATTATATCTGAGATCCATTTTGCTCCGGTGGATTGGTACAAGATGTTTGATAGCAACTAGCTGCGGGCTAGGCTGAAAGGCTCTTCCATCACTTTGTGTCGATTGCCCTGGGGCAGCTTCGTAGTATGTTCCCCGGTGATGGACCTGATCTGGCTATTAGTAGGATGCTTAGCCCAACTACTGGATGAAGTCTAGAGCTATCCCTGGAACCATGGGATTTGTAGTGTAAAACAGGGGTGAAATCCAGCAGATTCTGACAGGTTCTGGAGGACCGGTAGCGGACATTTTGAGTAGTTCAGAGAACTGGCAAATACCACCTCTCGCTGGTCCCAGAGTGGGGAGGGAATGGGGATTTTGCAGTATCCTCGCCCTGGAGTGGGGTGGGAATGAGGATTTTGTAATATCCTTCCCCCAGGAGTGGGGAGGGAATGGGGATTTTGCAGTATTCTTTCCCCAGGAATGGGGAGGAAATGGAGATTTTGCAGTATCCTTCCCTTAGGAGTGGGGAGGGAATGGGGATTTCGCAATAACCTTCCCCCAGGAGTGGGGAGGGAATGGAGATTTTGCAATATCCTTCCCCTGGAGTGGGGAGGGAATGGAGACTTTGAAGTATCCTTTCCCTGCCACGTTCACAAAGCCATGCCCATCAAGTCACACCACGCCCACCACGCCCTGCCCACAGAACCGGTAGTTTAAAAATTTGGATTTCACCACTGGTGTAAAACATTTGGATTGGGAACAGGTGATCTATTCTGAGTGAAATATTTTAAATACAGCTCTGTTTTGGGAAGCTGGTTTGCTTCTCCTCTTCCGCTGTCATTGTAAAGAGTTGAGAAGATTTTATTTCAATGTCCAAACCCAAACAAAAGGCGTTAAGCTTGGTCCACATTTTGCAGAAAAGGTAGCTTTAAAATGTCGCTTAGGAAGATGGGATTGTTTGAGCAAACTGTAATTTAGGCCTTGGATGCTGTGTTAAACTGACTGATCTAAAATGGGAGCAAAAGGTTGAAATGATTTGGATGCTCTGTTGCCATGTAGATCATTCCTAATTCAGTATTCCTGTTAGGAAATGACCAGGCTGAGCCTGAGGGAGGGGGGGGTTAAAGGCATCATCAGTCATGAGTCCCTTTGCACCCACAAGACATTCAAGTTCAGCCCACCTTGAATTCCTTATCTACCGCCAAATTGTTTTGACCGTTAGTAGTTCAGATTCTTGCAGAGAGCTTAAGATTCCCATATAATCTTTATACTCATTTGAACTATCTGGATCTCCTGAGTTCCCCGGTGCTTGACATGAATCTGAACTACTCTCCTTCACCAAAAATTTTCAAGGACTCCGGAATACTCTAGCTATGATTTCAGATCCCAGAGATGCAGCAATAGTAGACGAGCCAGAGCTCTGTTCCAGAGGTGGTATTCAGCAGGTTCTGGAGAACCGGTAGCAGAAATTTTGAGTAGTTCGGAGAATCAGTAAATACCACCTCTGACTGGCCCAGCCCCCATCTATTCTCTGCCTCTCGAGTCCCAGCTGATCGGGAGGAAATGGGGATTTTGCAATAACCTTCCCCTGGAGTGGGGAGGGAATGGAAATTTTACAGTATCCTTCCCCTGCCACGCCCACAGAACCGGTAGTAAAATAAATTGAATCCCATCTATCATCAGATGCCAAGATGGAGGGACATGACCAGGCTGAGCCTGAGGGAGGGGTCAAGCGCGTCATCAGTCATGAGTCCCTTTGCGCCCACAAGAGATCCAATCACGCCCACCTTGAATTTCTTATCTACCACCAAATTGCTTTGACTGTTAGTAGTTCAGATTCTTGTAGAGAGCTTGAGCTTGCAATGCACCTCTGTACCTATTTGAACTGCCTGGATCTCCTGATTTCCCTGGCACTTGACAATTCCTTTTGGAAGTCTGATTGAGATCCGTAAGGTTGAAGTAGACCTTACCTGATGAGATTCTAGGAAAGTGCTTTGGAATGAACCTCTAAAGCAGGGATGTCAAACACAGGGCCCGGGGCCCGGATCCGATTTGCGGGGTACTTAGATTTGGCCCATGGGGCTGCCCTGGAAACAGCGAAGGACTGGCCCGCGGCGTCTCTTTTCGCTGGCAGAGCACTCGGGCCACCACAGGCGCCTCTGATACGAGTGACGTCAAGCAGGCTACGCCCCCCCCAACCACATCCCTCCCCCTGAGGTCAAACACAACCTGATGCGGCCTTCAATGAAATTGAGTTTGACACCCCTGCTCTAAAGGCTTCCAATTCATCCTCAATTCTAGCAAGCATTGAAATAATGGCTTATACAGAGCCCAGGTGCTAACCAGGGTTGGGCTTCAAAAATTTTAGCAAGAGATTCTCTGCCTGGTTGCTGGGTGGACGTGGCCATGGTGGGCATGGCTTAGTCAGCCTCCTGCACCATGGTGACGGGGGGGGCATTTTTGCCCCCCCCGGGCTCCAGAGGCTTTCCTTGAGTCTCCAGGAGGACGAAAACGGCCTCCCCAGGCTCTGGAGGCCCTCTGGAGGCTTTCCCGAATTTCCGGTAGGCCCGTTTTTCGCCCTTCCTGAATCTCTGCACACACCTTGCACTTATCTGCATCCAAAACAGGCTGCGTGGGGATTCCTGAGAGGCCAGGGCAGGGTGGGCAGGGTGGGGCCAGCCATGAGTGGGATTTGGGAGGTCTTCGAACTGCACAGTATCTTAGCTTAGAGGGTCTCCCAAACCCCTGAAAACCCCCAGCAGCCCACCCCTGGTTCTAACCTTCCCTTAAGCAGGGTAACTTGGGTCACTCACTCTTCTCGGACCTAATCACCACCTGACTCTATGAAAAAAAATGGCTAAAAATTGAAAATCCTCGTCATATCATGCTTTTCTGTAAGAACTAGGTTGTTGTGACCCAGTCCCAAGTAGTTAGTATTAAATGCAAACAGTTCGAAAACAAACAGGCTTTATTAGAACAGCTGAGAATTAATTCATTCTCAGCGTAGTCCAAACTAAATTAAAGCAAATTCTTCAAAACACCATTCCTCAGTTTATCACCGACCTTGGGATAATTAGGCAAACTGCCAAAGGCTTTTCTTGGCAAAAGTTCAGAAGCAGAAGACGCCAACAAGAAATGAATACAGTGAAACAAGAAGCAAATCTCTCAATGTTGTTTTCTGGCAAAGAGGCCAAGAGCCATTGCTGGTCTTTTAAGCCTTATGGGAGGGGCCAGTCATCTCTTGGCTTTACTCCCGAGTCGTCCTCTCTGCTTTATCTGCTCCTGCCTTCTGGCAGCTCTTCTCATGCATGCACTAGGAACAGGCTCCTCCTGTTCCTCTGCCTCTCTGCTGTCCGCCTCTGGAGGCTCTGAAGTCCGACATCACTCCCTGATAGCCCTGGCCCCATCTCTGCCTCAGACGCTGAGCCCTCATCTGGGCCTTCCCCAGCCTCCAGGACTGGCCCATGTTCTTCCTCAGCCTCATCGCTGTCCGACTCCACTGCCAGCTCCTCAGGCTGCTGGCGGACCACAACATAGGTAAGCGAAGTGCAAAAGAAGAACTTGCAAATTTAGCAGGGCAAATGCTAAGCACAACAATCTCCAGGGATAGAATATGTCAAATTTAGACATGGAGGATGTCTTTGAGAATAATGCACTTCTAACCACTTACACACCTAAAGTGGACTTCTTCAGACTGGCCTTTACACACCTTCAGTTAAAGTTGAGTATCCTCAATGGAGCTTTTTCAAAAGGCAACTAGTCTGTTTCTTTCCCCGAGGAAGAAAAATAAAAATAAAAAGATGTTTCGCTTCTCATCCAAGAAGTTTCACAAACTGATGATGCTTCTTGAATGAGAAGCAAAATGTCTTTTTCTTCCTCCTCCTCAAGGAACACTCCCCGCCTCCCCCAAATCCTGTTGCCTTTTGAAAAAGCACTTTTGAGACAACCTGGAGGACTGAGAATCTCCATAGAAGTCGAGTATCTGTTTGTAGCATCCAGGAAGTTGGTGTAACCTTGCATCTTGATTTTTTTTCCCCCAAGAGTGTTTCTAAAATATATTATTTTGTACTACAGAATTTGGTTGTGGAAATGCATTCCAAATAACGGAACAAAGAAGACTTAGCTTTCACATGCTGAATATTTTCTCTTGCAATGTTAATTTGATTTGTTGTTGTTAGTTGCGAAGTCGGGTCCGACCCATCGCGACCCCATGGACAACGTTCCTCCAGGCCTTCCTGTCCTGTCCTCTGCCATCCTCTGGAGGCCATCCAGCCACCTCCTTCTCTGCCGTCCCCTTCTTCTTTTGCCCTCAATCTTTCCCAGCATTAGGCTCTTCTCCAGTGAGTCCTTCCTTCTCATTAGGTGGCCAAAGCATTTGAGTTTCCTCTTCAGGATCTGGCCTTCTAAAGAGCAGTCAGGGTTGATCTCCTCTAGGATTGACCGGCTTGATCGCTTTACAGTCCAAGGGACTCGCGGGAGTCTTCTCCAGCACCAGAGTTCAAAGGCCTCCATTCTTTGGCGCTCAGTTAATTTGATTACGCACTGTTATTGCTGCTAAATTTGGGGGTATTAATCTGTACTGGAAACCATTCCCACTTCATCTTCCTTAGAATTACGTGAGGCATCCCGTAAATGTGAATGTAATCTTTAATAATAGATAAGAACAAGAGATATTTTCTGGAGCTGCCTAAATGAGACAACCAATCAGCAATCTTTTCTACTTTGAAATCTGTAGTTTAGTTTTTGCCAAAAAGATGACAGGTCTTAACGGCTTTATGTAAAATTGGATACACCGATCCACGCATTTGGGGGTTATTTCTCTGTGGTTAAATTTGCAAGGAAACCACTCTGTTAATACAGCTGCTTAGAAAGAACCTCTGAACGACAGAATTATGACGCATTCTTTTAAACATGCATTCTATTTATCCTCATTCAGGAAAAAAATATTTTTCTGGGGGGAAAAAAAACCCTTAGCTTTCAAACAAAACGGTGAGCAGATTCATGCATTGTTCTTAGATATGTTTTATTAAATACATTATTGCCTGGAGTCCCACAATCTGTTGAGCCTTGGTTTGCAAAGCATGGTTGCATTCACATGTTATACCAATCCACAAGCAAGCAAGCAAGCAAGGAAGCAAACAAACAAACCATAGCTTGCTTTAGAATCATCTGTGGATCATCATTTCAAGCAATGGAGAGGGATAAAGTGATCAGCGGATATCTGATTATATCAAAGTTGGCTACATACCTGCAAAAAATGAATTTGGTACTAGGCCGGCTGAGGAATTCTGGGAGTTGAAGTCCATAAGTCTTAAAAGTTGCCAAGTTTGGAGACCCCTGCCTTAGGGGGACCACAATATTTATCGTGGTAAAAACCTTGCTCTCAGATTCCTTGTAACGAACAGAACGCACAGCCTTGTGCAAATGTTCCGGAAGCATGCTGGAAGCCCCTGCCTGATCACTCCCACTCCAGTGCCCCTCCATCTGTTGATCGTTGAAAGATCCCTGATTTGTCCTTCTCTTAAAAAAAAGGAGAAAATTGAGCAAGGCATTTCAGCATGCTGACCTATTCTTGATAAGACAAGAATTACTATTTTCTGGCATAGAATGATTTTCAAGCCAGATCTCCACTTGTACTGCATTGCAATGTATTTTACTCTTCTGGCTGTCTTTTGCCCACCTTAAAAGCTGAAGAGCGCTAGAATTTTTTTTTCGCGATTCCGTTGCGAACCGGTAGTAAAGGTAAGTAGAACCCATCCCTGGCATCCCTGCATGCACAGGGGAGCAGGGCATGTGCAGGGGGGGGGAGGGCTGAATGTGCATGCATTGGGGGTGGAACGCATGCACGGAGGGCACACTCATTGCTTTTGGGGGTTCGGGCGCACGCATGCGCTTTGGCCACTCAGTCTGGAAAAGGTTAGCCATCACTGGTATATCCTGCTTGAGTAGAGGGTTGGACTAGAAAACCTCCAAGTTTCCTTCCAACTCTGTTATTCTGAATTTGGATTTCCTCCTGATTTACTCTGGGAGATTTTTCAATCTGAACGAATTGGTACCATCTTCAAAACTTTTAAGCAGCTTGTTCAAGAAACGTATGGCCTTATTTAGTCTTGAAAACGCTACCAAACGTAGCATTGATTTAAGTAGCTTTTCCCACTTAGCTTCACCATGAAAAGTTTGAAACTGAATTACTTTTTGAATGGATTCCATCCTAACCAAAGATATGATGACTTTCTGGTCCTTTTGATGATTTCATCTCCCCCCCCCTCCCCACAAACAATTGTTCAAGCATCATTTCTCTTCCTGGAATTCTTGGGAAAGGTTCCATGCTTTTCTTTTAGGGAAACCCACCCACCCCCCGAATTTTTAAATATTTCCCATATTGATAATCACAGATGATTAAGGAAGGTGGTTCTGACTTCTTTTGGTAGTCAGCATGTATGGATGGAATATTTGGTACATACGCATAGTTTAACGAAATCAGAGAGATGGAGGGATCAATAGTGCAATCTGAAAACACGGTTCACACTTGTGTTGTTCCTTTGCAGAATTTTTCTGACAGTGTTGTTTGGCCAGCCTTGTAATTTTGCTGTATTGATGGTTCAAATAATTGCTCCTCATTGACTTTTGGATTATTCAAGTGATAAATTATTTTTTTTTTTTACTCCTAATGTTCTGAGACAGAACTCATTCCATTTTGGACAAGCTGGTGTGTTTAGGAAGCATCCACCGGCTTTGATTTAAATTCCGCTGTCGTTTTTTGTCCCTCGGTAACAACAGGCAGTGTTTGGAAATGCCGGTTGATGAAAGTGTGGCATCAAATAGTGCTGTGGTCTTTACTCGTAAATGCTAATGCATTTTGGGTGGCTGAAGATACATGCTCAGTTTGTTTGCAAGGAAAGCAGCAAAGTCGTCATAGAAAGCTGGCCCAAATTTTGTAGCCATAGCTTCATGAATGTCTATGGAAATTCTTAGTCATCCAGGTTGGAGTTATCTTAAAGGTGCTTTTTCAAAAGGCAACTGGACTGTTTTTTTTTTCTTTTGAGGAAGAAGATGCAGATGATGAAGCTTCTTGGATGAGAAGCAAAATGTCTTCCTCCTTTCCTCCTCCTCCTCCTCCCTCCCTCCCTCCCTCCCTCCCTCCCCCCCAATTACCTTTTAAAAAGCACCTTTGAGACATAACCTCAAAACCGCAGGAGGATATAAGAATTGTGGTACAAGTATTCCTCGACTCATGACCACAATTGAGCCCAAAAGTTCTGTTGCTAAGTGAGAGGTTTGTTAAGTGAATTTTGCCTCATTTTATGGCCTTAAGTACTTTTTTTATTCTGCAGTTTTTCACTGTAATTTTTATTGCGGATTCCAAGAAGATGAAACAGATCATGGTATCCTCTTTTCCAGTTGTCTTCCTTTGCCTGTTCAGAGAATCTGGTAACTCTAGTGGTTCGGTCTGGCCAGAATGGTGGTGGTGTTGTTTTTTTAAAAAAATAATTTTTAATTTTAATCCACCATAGTTCATCTTTTGAGAAGCCGAGCCAGTCTGACAGCTCTTTGAAATGTAAGATAGAGATAAGACTCAGCATTTGTCCAAAAAAGCAGACTTTTGCACACTGATGTACTTCATTAGCATTTTATGTCATGTTCTTGGCTGAGAAGACAACCCGTTTTCAGAGTAAGATGTCTCGAGTTTCTTCACCTTGAAACTTTATCCATTTTATAAAAAGAGCTTCGGTTTGTTGTCTAGCCGGACATGGTTTAAACAGGAGTTCTCTGCTTCTGAATGTTTTTAAGGGTTGAAGCCATTTTATGTCGCATCTTCAATAGTTCTTCATACCTTT
The DNA here is from genome assembly GCA_012654045.1 of Ptyas mucosa. Taxonomy (NCBI): domain Eukaryota; kingdom Metazoa; phylum Chordata; class Lepidosauria; order Squamata; family Colubridae; genus Ptyas; species Ptyas mucosa. The sequence continues at coordinate 6,375,268 of WNWU01000024.1, forward strand.
GCTCCAGTGGTGGGATTCAATTTTTTTTACTATTAGTTCTGTGGGTGTGGCTTGGTGGGTGTGGCTATGGGGTGTGACAGGCAGCATTCGGCCTCCTGCACTCCCCTGTGGGAGCAAAAATGGATACCGGGGGGGGGACACACACCACCTCCCTGTGCCCCATTTTGGGCCTAGGAGGCCTCCCTGAAGCCTCCTGGGAGCCAAAATGGGGCACGTGGGGACTCCTGGAAGGGGCGGGGCAGGAAGGGGCGGGGCCAGCCAGCAATTTAACCACTGGATCGCCCGAACCGACTGAATCCCAGCTGAAAAGGACCTTGATATTTTACTCTATTTCTCCCTTGTAAGTTCTAAGATGGAAGCACTATATGTTCTTCTGATTCATTTTAACTGTTCCTAATTAGCACATTACAGACAGTCCTCGTTTAGCAATCGTTAGTCCCATAACTCATTTGAAGCTACAGTGATTCTGAAAAATGAAACGATTGCTACCTGAGGTTGTGACTCTCTAAGTGTCCCTGTGGTCACAGGATGGAGATTTGAGAGACACACGATTGCCATTTGTGACCTTCACTGACTGCTTCCAACGAACTCATTGGCGAAGCCAGTAGGAAGTCCCAAGTTGCAGTCATGTGACATTGAGTTTAACAACCTGCAACGATTTGCTTAATGACCTAAACCAGAACCAACATCGGAAATTGGTGGGTCACGTAACGTTGTGCTTAACAACTGTGCCACTTAATGATAGAGTTGTTGGTCCCTATTGCAATCTATAGATAAGGACTACCAGTAGTCCTCGACTTACAATAGTTTGTTTAATGACCGTTCAAAGTTATGGCACTGAAAAATGTGGTTTATGACCGTTTTTCAAAGTTATGACCTTCGCAGTGTCCCTATGGTTATGTGATCAAAATTTGGATGCTTGGGAACTGGTTCATATTTATGATTGTTGTTGTATCTTAGGGTCATATAATATATGTGCGTATGTGGGTATATGCATAATTTATTTATTAGATAGATAATTTATTCATTAGGTAGACAGACAGACAGACAGACAAGCAGATAGATAGACAGAGATAGATAGTTAGATAGATAGAGATAGAGATAGATGGATAGACAGACAGACAGAGATAGATAGATAGAGACAGACAGACAGACAGACAGATAGACAGAGATAGATAGACAGATACACAGACATAGATAGACAGACATAGAGAGAGATAGATGGACAGACAGACAGAGAGACAGATAGACAGATAGATAGACAGATAGATAGAGACAGACAGCAGATAGATAGAGACAGACAGATAGATAGACAGACAGACAGAGAGACAGATAGATAGATAGACAGACAGAGATAGATAGATAGAGACAGACAGATAGACAGACAGATGGACAGACAGACAGACGGAGATAGATGGATAGACAGACAGACAGACATAGACAGACAGACTGACAGATAGAGATAGATAGATAGATAGATAGATAGATAGACAGAAAGACAGACAGACAGACAGATAGATAAATAGAGATAGAGATAAATAGATAGATAGATAGACAGACAGAGATAGATAGATATAGACAGACAGATGGACAGAGAGATAGACAGACAGAGATAGATAGACAGATAGACTGATAGAAACAGACAGAGATAGATAGACAGACAGACAAACAGTGATTGATAGATAGAGACAGACAGACAGACAGACAGATAGATAGACAGAAATAGATAGATAGACAGACAGACTGACTGACTGACAGACAGATAGACAGAGATAGACAGACAGACAGATAGACAGAGATAGATAGATAGACAGACAGACTGACTGACAGACAGACAGATAGACAGAGATAGACAGACAGACAGACAGACAGCATGTTTATGTAGTAGATATTGGAGGTGGTCGTCCTTTGAGAACTGTATGCAATGAAATTTCATTTTTTAATGTATGCCGATTAGTGTACGTTTTAAGTGACATTAAAAGTTCTTCTAAGTTTTTCTAAGTCTATTCTATCCCTTCCGACAAGCAAAGTCAACGGGGAAGCCAGATTCACTTAACGACCGGGTTACTAACTTACCAACTGCAGTGATTCGCTTAACGACTGTGGCAAGAAAGGTCGTAAAATGGGGCAAAGCTCCCTTAAGAAACGTCTCGCTTAACAACCAAAATTTTGGGCTCAACTGTGGCCGTAAGTCAAGGACTACCTGTATACATCGTGGAAAGAATATAAGATTGAAACTCATTAAGACCTATAATCAGAGGAAGTTAAAAAGAGTTTTCTATGCGATTATTAATAACAAGGCATTAGCAACAGAGAAAGCTTTCTCCCAGATTTGTTCTGTAAAAAAGCAGCAGACTTGCATTTACGCTGGATTGCATCAGATATGATGTATACGTCAGAGCGAGGTATGAACTATCATTTGAGTTTATATATTAAAATATAATTACTGGAAATGAAAGCTTTTAGTCTCCTTGTTTTTCTTCCAGAAGAATACAGAGGAGCCAAGAAACCTGAGTCATGTCCATACAATTTAATATGACTTCTAAACTAGACCTCCTTGCCTACTGAGTGACACAGATGGATAATTTAAAAGTGAAGGACCTACTATATTTTGTTTCAGAAACTCAATACTAGGTATATTAATATATATATATAACAAACAAACAAACAAAAAAACCCACCTGAAATCACAAGTTTCTAATATGACCCATCTATCAGGAGGGAATGAGAACCAAGCTAATCTGAATTCTGCTACTATACTGAATGGAAATACAGCTGTTATCCAAAATTGCTAGCCCTCTGTTTTAGGCAAAGGAAGAACTACACATTGGTGAATCTAGAACAGGGCAGTGGTGGGTTTCAAATTTTTTTACTACCGGTTCTGTGGGCGTGGCTTGGTGGGCGTGGCTTGGTGGGCATGGCACACCATGCCATGCTGCAAAAATCCCTATTTTCTCCCAATCAGCTGGGACTCGGGAGGCAGAGAATAGTTGGGGGCGGGGCCAGCCCAAATTTTTACTACTGGTTCTCCAAACTACTCAAAATTTCCACTACTGGTTCTCCAGAACTGGTCAGAACCTGCTGAAACCCATCTCTGGAACAGGGGTGTCAAACACAAGGCCCGTGGGCCGAATCTGGCCTGTGATGTGGTTGGATCTGGCCCATGGAAAATGTAAGGGGCCGGCCTGCATTGCTTTGGCCTGGTCTACCCAGTGTGGTTTTGGCCTGGTCTACCCAGTGCGAAGAGGAAACATGCCAGCAGTTTGGGGAATGGTGTCAAGCTGGCCACGCCTGGCTGGCCGGCCAGCCCCCCCCCCTCCCCCCAAGATCAACCACAGCTCTGATGAGGCCCTCAATGAAATTTGTTTTTGACACCCCTGATCTAGAAGCATCCCTTCATTGCAAAAGATCTGATTCATTTGTCGGCCTCTGCAGATAAGACCGTGAAGAATTTCTGCTTGAAACTTTGCACTTTTATTACCAACATGGATGGACCAGTTTTCTGGTAATGGATAAGGCCATTCCTGAACAGACTTGTATAAGGTAGCGCAGCCTTTCTCCACAATGGAAGCAGGATAAACGGCTGTTGTGTAGCAATAGCAATACCACTTAGACTTATATACCGCTTCACAGTGCTTTTACAGCCCTCTCTAAGCACTTTACAGAGTCAGCCTCTTGCCCCCAACAATCTGGGTCCTCATTTTACCCACCTCGGAAGGATGGAAGGCTGAGTCAACCTTGAGCCCATGAGAATCGAACCCCTAGCAGTCGGCACAGTCAGCCTGCAATGCTGCATTCTAACCACTGCGCACCATGGATGGATGGATGGATGGATGGATGAATGGATGGATGGATGGAAGGAAGGAAGGAAGGAAGGAAGGAAGGAAGGAAGGAAGGGCAATAGCACTTAGACCTATATACCATTTCACAGTGCTTTACAACCCTCTCGAGTGGTTTACAGAGTCAGCCTATTTGCCCCCAACAATCTGGGTCCTCATTTTACCCACCTCGGAAGGATGGAAGGCTGAGTCCACCTTGAGCCTGGTGGGATTCGATCTACCAAATTACAGGCAGCCAGTAGTCAGCAGAAGTAGCCTGCAGTACTGCATTCTAACCACTGTGCTACCACATAGTTGTGTACAGTTGTGTACAGTAGAATTTACAGTGTCTTCCCACTTTCCCCTGGGATTTTAGGCACGAAACAATGCGGTCACGTGACATTTTGCCCTTAATGCCTGCTTTGCTTTGTGACAGCAATCCCAGACCCAGTTGCTGTTGTAATCTGAGGGCTACCTGCACATTCACAGTTGGGAATAATTAAGTCTTCTTTCTTAGTCTCAGAGGTGGGATTCAATTTTTTTTACTACCAGTTCTGTGGGTGTGGCTTGGTGGTTGTGGCATGGCTTGGTAAGCGTGGCATGCTTGGTGGGCGTGAAAGGGGAAGGATACTGTAAAATTTCCATTCTCTCCCCACTCCAGGGGAAGGTTACTGCAAAATACCCATTTCCTCCCGATCAGCTGGGACTCGGGAGGCAGAGAATAGATGGGGGTGGGGCCAGTCCGAATTTCTACTAACGGTTCTCCAGAACTGGTCAGAACCTGCTGAAAACTGCTGAACCTCTGAGTCTTATTAAGGGAAGGTGTAGGCTTCATTTCAAGAAGTCAACAAAAGGCTCTTCCACACAGTGTAACTTCCCCTCTTAACAGAATAACAGAATTGGAAGGGAGCTTGGGGGTCTTCTAGTCCAACCCTCCTGATCAGGCAGGAAACCTTAATAGTTGTCCAATCTCTTCTTAAAAACCTCCAGTGTTGGAGCATTTACAACTTCTGGAGGCAAGTTGCTCCACTGATTAATAGTTCTAACTGTCAGGAAATTCCTCCTTAGTTCTAAGTTGCTTCTCTCCTTGATTAGTTTCCACCCATTGTTTCTTGTCCTACCCTCAGGAGCTTTGGAGAATAGGTTGACCTCCTCTTCTTGTGGCAGCCCCCCAAATATTGGACGATGCTATCATGTCTCCCCTATTCCTTCTTTTCACTAGACTAGATATACCCAGTTCCTGCAACCGTTCTTTATATGTTTTAGCCTCCAGTCCCCTCATCATCTTTGTTGCTCTTCTCTGCACTCTTTCTAGTTCTCCCAAGCAGCCTCTTGCTGACTCTGAAATGATGAGAATACCAGAACCAACCATTCCTTCCCCCCCCCCCCCAAGCTGTCATCGAATAGAAATACGCAGGGTGAAATTTACTTACCTTCGCTACCAGTTCGGAAATGTGAGCGTGCGCGTCTCCTCCATGCATGCGCAGAGCCTTCTGCACGTGCACAGAGGGTAAAAAAGGGGACATGATGACATCTGGGCAGGTGGACGGAGCCTCCTGCACCGGTGGTACCGGTTTGCCCAAGCTGGATAGAACCGGCTGAATTTCACCACAGAATAGAATAGAGTAGAGTAGAGTAGAGTAGAGTAGAGTAGAGTAGAGTAGAGTAGAGTAGAGTAGAATAAGAGTAGAGTA